>CM040128.1:102668244-103868244 GCA_022559845.1 Amorphophallus konjac
AGCATCCTTGGAGACAGGCGAGCATGCACGTCTAATGTACCTCGAAAGAGGATTTATGTTTAGTTAGGGGCATTGTTGTCCTTAATCTCTTGACAAATGACGCCCTAATCTCCTAGTATAAAAGGGTGAACTCTCTCTTTGTATTGTAATGGAGCCATCTGATTATTAGTGGATTACTGTTGCGGCCGTGGATGTAGGAAGGCATCTTGCCTCCGAACCACGTATAAAATCCCTGTGTGTTCTTGTTATTGATCTTTTCTTTCTCCTTTCTTTTTCCTCCTCTGCTGGTTGTCCATCTCTGAAGGTATTGCGTTTCCTAACAAGGGTGCAGCTAAAATTGGAAGGCTGGCAGTCAAAATTTCTATCTCAAGCTGGTAGAGCCGTATTGATTGAGTCAGTCCTATATAGTATGCCAGTTTTCCTTGCCTAAGTCACTTTTATCCCAAAGAAGCTGATCAGTTTCATTGACCGGCTATGTGCAAAGTTTTTTTGGTATGGAGAGAAAGGCACCAAACGCAGGCATTGGGTAGCATTGTAAGATATCCAGAGACCTAAGTTAGAGGGAGGTCTGGGAATCAGAGATCTGCAGTGGGTTCAGACTTCTTTGGCAATCAAAACCCTTTGGAACATTGTTCATGGGTCTTCTCTCTGGTCCATGTATGCTAGGCGCAGATTCATCAAGGCCCATCTAGCCAACTGTGTAAGAACATTCCCAGTTGGAATGCCTTTGACTGTCTTTAGACAGGTCAAAGATATTATTATCTCTAACAGCAAATGGATAGTAGGGAATGGGGCTAATATAGACTTCCTGAGTGACAATTGGACAGGGTGTGGTCCAGCCATTAATGCTACAATGGCTGATGAAAGGATTGAGCTTAATAGCCTCCCCTTGGCTTCTGTTAGAGAGGTTCTATGCAACACCCAACATGCTGCACGGGGATACCTCAATAGTGACTTCCACCTTCCTAATATTCAACTAAGCAATGAGGTTGACTGCTGTGTCTGGACATGTACCGTAAAGGGTTCCTTTTCGGTTAAATCAGCTTACAACCTAATACGGACTAAAGGCATTTCAAGGCCTACCTGGGCGAAGCTCTGGCACTCAGCAATAGCACCGAGGGCAGCTCTTTTTATCTGGAAGCTTATCCATCGGGCAGTACCAGTGGACAGCAGGGTGGCAGATTGTGGTATTCCCATTGTCTCCAAATGCAGTTGTTGCTCCTCTTCTGCCCAGGAAGACCTCAACCACTTATTCATCTCTAGTGAATTGGCCTCTGAACTGTGGGGCTGGGTGCAGCCCTTGGTAAGCAACAAGGTCTATTTAAGTAATCAGATTTTCATTAGGTGTTGGAACCTACTAACCTTTACCAATCTACTCTCAACCTTCAATTTTGTGGGGATGTATGCTCTAATTCTGATGATGTGGGAAATTTGGAAACAAAGATGTGCTACCATATTTGAGGGTATGGCTCTTAAAATTGATTCAATAAAGAGGAGAATTTCATCCTCAATAGCCCTGGCTCTGGACAAGCTTTGCTTCCGCAAGCCCTTATCCCCAGCTCAATCCAGTTGCCTTGCTTCTTTTCACCTATTCCCCCGGGTCAATTTAAAGCAGCCATTTCTGGTCTTCTGCAGATTGGCACCTCAGAAGTTTACATTGCATGTTGATGGGGCCTCCAAGGGTAATCCTGGTAGGTGTGGTGGTGGAGGTTGTGTAAGAGACTCAAATGGTAAATGGATGGTTGGCTTTGCTTTCCACTATGGCATTGGGAACAGTCTTGTGGCAGAGGCAAGGGCTCTATATGATGGGTTATCAATTGCTAAGCTAGGTGATCTATGTTTGGCAGTTGTATATTCAGATTGTGCCCTTCTTGTGGAGGCTGTAAGGAAAGGAGCTCCTCCTAGCTGGATGGTTCTCCCATGGTGGAGGAAGATTTTGGATCTTATCCATGAAAGTGGCTGCTTGATATTGCATACTTATAGAGAGAGCAACCATGTTGCAGATTCCCTGGCGTCCTATGCATGCAATACTCCAGAAAATCAAGTTTTCATTCAAGTAGGAGACCTCCCTTGGTTGACAAAGGGTGCATTAAGATTGGATAGAGCTGGGCTGCCAGCCATCCGAGTAGTTTAGCTTTTCGATTGTACTTCATAGCTTTATATTTTGCTATATTTTGAGTCTCTTTGTCCTAACAAGACATCCTAACAATAAATCTGAGTGAGATTACATAAATTAAAATAAAATGAAACAACATATAAATATGAAATTAAATTTTTACTTACTATTTATTTGAAAAAACTTATCTGATTCTTTCGTTCCCTTTCCCTCGGCCGATTATCCTACGATGAATACAACAATATATTAAATAAAATAAAAAATAATTATTATATCTACATTTGTGAGACGGGTGTGTGCGTGTGCCTGTGAGGGGGGGGGCAACGGAAGCCCTGCGGCCAACGGTAGAGGAAGAGGGAGAGGGGGGCTGAGGTGTGTGCGTGTGTTTGTGCCTGTGTGTGTGTGTGTGTGTGTGTCTACGGGGGGGAGGGGGGCCACGGACAAGAGAAGAGAGGGCGGTGGAGGGGGTGGGGGAGGGCGGCCAGAGAGAGTGAGGGAGCGGGAGAGGGGAGACGGAGACGGAGTGAGGGAGCGGGACAGGGGAGAGGGAGAGGGATTGAGTGAGAGAGGGGAACAGGATCGGGAGAGGGAGAGGGAGAGGGATTGAGTGAGGGAGGGGAATAGGATCGGAAGAGGGAGAGGGAGAGCACTTACCGGCGATGACGACGGCGATGATGGGAGGAGGCTGGCGGCGATAGCGACGACGACCGTGAGAGGGAGGGAGGTTGGCGAATGGCGGCGACGGTGAGGACGGCGGGGCCTCCGACGATGGCGAGGACGGCGGCTCCGGCGGCGACGACCGCAAGCAGAGGAGAAAGAGAGAGTGAGAGGGAGAGTGGGGGGTGGAAATGGGGGCGGGTGGAAGGGGTCGATGGTGGGGGGGATGAAATTTTGAGACGGAAATACGGTCGGAACTTAGATCCGTCTGAAATTTCAGACGGATTCATTTCCATCTGAATATACGTCCCAAATTTGTGACGTATAATAAAGATGGAATATATTCCGTCTATAATTATAGATGGATCTTCAGAGAGAGTATATTATGTCCTTAATAGAGATGGAATTTGTGACGGAAATTAATCTGTCACAAATTTGGAATATCCGTCTGAAATACAGACGGATTTTAAGATGGAAAATATCCGTCTGAAATATTCGTCTGTATTCCCGCTTTTTCTGGCAGTGCAACCAACTGTCCCTAAAGAACGGTGCCCCTACTAAGGCTATACCCGAGATACAACCCAGCCTAAGAGGGAGAAGCAGAAGAAAAATTGGAGACAAGCTTCGTGCAGGATGGGAGATATCAAGACTTGAATTCCTTCCAGGGCACTACCCCTCAAAGAGTAGGTCTGTTGCGCCGGGGCTTTGTGTCTTTGATTTTTAGACTCATATTTATTAGGCACGCATGCGACCGGACTCATGACGTCCCACGGGGAACTGTACTGCCACTCTTGCCATGCCTTCGATTTCCATAATTTTCATTGATTCATTTGCTCATTTTGATAGCCCTTATTGGCAAGATATAGCATGAAAGCTCACTTTTGAGGGTCAAGACTGCCCCTATTTGAGACCTCTCTCGTATTAGGGAACGCCTAAGTTAGTCGTCTTATCCATCAATCTCTTGCCCCTGCACTTGGCCGAGTAGAGAAGAGAAAAGGCCTTTGTGTAAACCCAAAGTATGGCCGAGGTAGCAACGATGTTACACTAGAGAGATCAGCTATGGCTTACCGTGTAGTGTGTGAAAAATCCATACTCAAAGGTCACCCTCAATAATCAGGGAAAGAAACTAGACTCCTAACACGAAGTTATCACCAGCCTAAGATGCTGCAGAAGCGACTCATTTGACTAAGCAAACTAACTAAAGCCTAAGGCCACTCAACCATGTTTTAAGGAACCAACATTATAAGCGCGTGCAGAAATAACAGAGTACTAGTAATGATAACATGTTCCGACACAAAATCAAAGATACCTTTACAAATCGATGGCGTGGAAACCGGCCTCCTGAAGCGATTTCGATCATCGAGCTTTGAGGAGCACGAACTTTGTTTTCCTTGCTTGTCAGGATAATGAAAGGGGAGCAAAGGATTGGATTCCTCGACATAGAGGAGTGGCAGACATCACACTGGACGAAGAAGGGATAAAAAAGGAAGAGAGACGAGGGCTAGAACTCCCTCGTTAAGGCGCTGAGGCCCTGATAACAAGGAACCAAGTACAGAATAACTAGGGATTAACTGAGATCAAGGCGGGCTAAAGCCTTGAAAATAGCATGAAAAGGGGTAAGAACCATGAAAGGGTGAGACAGAAAGAATAGATGAACAATAAAAAGATTGTGGCAAAGATAAGGGGGAAGAGGAGTGATCATCCGACGTAGTCGGAGAAAAGGAATTAGACCCACTCGACAAGGTCGGGGAAGGAGAGTGAGAATCACCCGACAAGGTCGGGGAAAGAAAATGACAGACACCTGATAGGGTCGGGGAAGACGGGTGAGAACCACCCGACAGGGTCGAGGAAAGAAAAGGGTAATCACCCGACATGGTCAGGGAAGAAGAGCGATGGTCACCCGATAGGGTCGGGGAAAGAAAAGGGTAATCACCCGACATGGTCAGGGAAGAAGCATGAGGACCACCCGACAAGGTCGGGGGAAAAGGATGAGAAGCGAAATCCGGACGTATTCGGGGAGGAAAGCTATAAGAGGCCCCTGGATCAGGGGAAGAGGAGGACATAAGATGGGACCTAAAGCATTTAATCTCTTTCAAACTAGGTGAGGTTCTAGAGGTGAATGGAGGAGGGTACGCCTAGGTCTGCCGCGGGGGGAGAAGTCCTGGCGGAGGCGTCTGTTGCGCCGGCTTCTGCTCGTCGTTCCTATGCGCAAGTGATCTCGGCTACCAAACCACCGCCGGTGATATCCATTGGTATTAAAGCTCTGAGTTTCACGGATGCTGGTGAGCTGACTATTTTTTTCACCAGGGAGGAGGTGAGTCGATCGTCACAATCACTTCGGTGGTCGATCATTGCACGATGCTCATATGGCCGTTGCCCAATACCGGAGCTGAAGGCGTGTTTAGCGTAGAGACTATCCTTGTGTAATGACTTCATTGTTAGCGTGCTTAACCCATGGCATTTACGTCTGCATTTTGAGTCTGAGAATGATTTTCTCAAGGTGTTTCTCCAGCAGAGTTTATATATTAAAGGTTTATTATATCAGGTTTTTCCGTTGGTCCCCTATTTTTGATTTTAATACCGACCCAACAAGTCTACCTATTTGGGTTGGCTTCCCCCTAATCCCTATCAACTTCTACCATGTAGATTTCATTACTTCCATTGCTGCCAATCTCGGCCCGGTGCTGCGGATCCATGAGCCCACACTGGCTATGACTTACACTCAAGAGGCGCTAGCTTGCGTTGAGATTGATATCTCTAAGCCCCGTCCTGAACGTATATGGATTGGCTGTGGTGAAGATGGTTTTTGGCAAAAGATAAACTATCACAAGGTGCCCGCTTTGTGCCATGCCTGCCACAAGCTCGGACACCAGGAGGCTGACTGTCACAGGAAGCCAAAGTCCAAGGTTGCAACGGTTATTGGAACCAACATAGAGGCTACTGACAAAAGCCGTGTGGTCTGGCGCATGAAAGCAACGAATGCAGCTATTAGAACTAATCCTCAGGATCATTCAGACACTGTTTCTGAGGAGGTTATCAACCGAGGAGATGGTCTGGGGCCGAATGCTGAGCCTGTGACCACTGTTGAACCAAACTGTGAAAGTGCTTACCTAGTCCATTCAGTGTCGACTACTCTTACTCTCGAAAATGATATTACTCCTGCTACTTGCACTTTACATGCTATGCATGCTACTGCTGCCGCTACGTCCTCAGCACCCTCCATTGACGAGCAAGCACCGCCGCCGACGGTGGTCAACGCCGGTGATGTTCCGACGGCTAGTCTGGATGCATAGAATCCTCAGAGAATCTCTCCAGCATGCTGCAAAATGGCAACTGAGCATGCAGATATTGAAAATATTTTCATGCCATATGTTACTATCTCAAAACAAGGAGTTACCTCCCTTGCTGATGGTGTGCGCACCAGAGGGCAAAGGAAGGCCAGTGAGGCAAAAATTGGTTATATTACCTCATGAATTTTCCCATCTTATTCTGGAATGTGCGGGGCATCAACAATTTACCCACTAAGAGGGATTTGAAGTATTACATTAAGTTCTATAATATTCAAATTGTGGCAATTTCTGAACCAAATGTTTCCTTGGATTATGCACAAAATCTGACTCGATATCTCAAATTTGATTCTTTTGCTAGTAACTATGGTAATGAGTCTAAGATTTGGCCGCTGTGGTGGGGTAACTTTACAGTATGCATTCCTCACTGCTCGTATCAATATATCACTGCCACTATCAAACATGCTGACTCAGTACATTGTCATATCACGACTGTTTACGTTGATTGTGCTGCCGCTACTCGATAGGAACTTTTTGATTCACTTATGGATTTTTCTGGTCAGGTGGCAGCCCCCTGGATCATCGGCGGAGATTTCAACGGTATATCTTATCCCTCAGAGAAGTCTGGTGGCCTTCTGTCCAACATTCAATCCATGACAGACTTCAATGCCTTTTCGTCCGCTGCTGGTCTTATTGACTTGGGCTTCAGGGGAAATTGTTTCACCTGGTCTAATAATCGGTTGGGTGGGGCTGCAATTAAGGCTCGTTTTGATAGGGTTTTTACTACTAATACTGCTCAGAGTAACTTCCCTGGCATGTTCGTTACGCATCTACCAAGGGGTCCATCTGACCACTCGCCGCTTCTTCTTGGAATTGATACGAATAGTCGACCCCCTTCCCGGTTCATATTCCAGACTATGTGGCCTTCTCATGAATCCTTCATGGATTTGATTGCCTCTATCTGGAAGGGCCAGCATCTGAATCACCATAATCCTGTTGTGATCTTGCAACTTAAGCTTGCGGTTGTTAAGAAAGGTCTGAAACAATGGAACAAAGATGTTTTTGGTGACCTGAAGACCAATATTAATAAAGCTGAACTTGATGTCCAAATTATGCAGGAAAACTTTGATAACTTCCCTAATGAAATTACTAGGAGTGCTCTTAATGAAGCCAATGCCCGCCTCCGACAGGCTTTGCATTGCGAAGAAGTCTTTTAGGCTCAAAAGGCTCGACTGGATTGGATGAACAATGGTGACAAGAACACGGCTTTCTACCATGTTGTCGTTCAAAGTAATAGGAGGAGAAACTATATTGACAGACTTCAGATTAATGGCGATTGGTGCCATGATCCAGAATTGCTGAAGAGAGAGGCTACTTCTTTCTTTCAAAAACTCCGCACCTCATAGGAGCATTGTATTGAGGACTCTATGCTTCAGGATATTCCTATGCTGATCACTGATGACCACAACCGGATCCCTTGCCAGCCACCGTCGATGGAGGAAACTAAACATGCTGTTTGGAGTATGAACCCCAATGGGGCCCCTGGTCCTGACGGCTTCACTGGGATTTTCTTCACCACCTGTTGGGATATTGTGAAGGAGGATGTCTTCAATGCTATCAGAGGTTTCTTCCTCGGCTCACCTCTCCCCAAAGGTATCACCTCCACTCTCATTGCTCTCATTCCGAAGACCACCCATCCCTCCTCCTTTGGGGAATTCCGGCCTATCAGCCTTTGTAATTTCTGTCATAAGGTGGTCTCCAGAATTCTCTCGGACCGGTTATCACCCATTCTTCCTCTTATTATCTCGGAGGAACAAGGGGCGTTTGTTAAAGGCAGACTTATTATTGAGAACATTTCTCTTGCTAGACAGCTCATTGGGGACATTGGTAGAAAGGTGAGAGGGCACAATGTTATCTTCAAAATTGATATGATGAAAGCTTACGACAGGGTCAAGTGGGATTTTATTTATGCTGTGCTTAGGCGATTTGGTTTCGGTTCTACTTTCATTTCTCTCATTAAGAAGCTTTGCTCTAACTGCTGGTTCTCGATGCTCTTCAATGGCTCGATTGCCGGCTTCTTTAAATCCACCCGAGGCCTGAGGCAAGGAGACCCGCTAGCCCCAGCTTTGTTCATTATTATGGAGGAGGCTCTCAGCAGAGGCCTGGCCAGGATGCTTCACACGGGTAGATTGCGTCCGTACTCGGGGCCGAGGTCATGCCCTCATATTACCCATCTGCTGTACGCCGACGACACTTTGGTTTTACTAATGGGGATGCTCACAATATTCAATCTCTCATGTCTTTTCTTAATGATTACTCTAGTAGCCCTGGCTAGCGGATAAATGCTGCGAAGAGCTCTTTCCTGGTTGCTGCTTCAGCACCTTTGTGGTGCATCAACAATATTAAGAGGATTACTAGTTTTCAACATCAGTTGCATTCTCTTAGTTATCTTGGCGTTCTACTACGGCCGGGAAAAATTCTTGTTTCTGACTTTAAATTTCTACTGGACAAGATTAATACCAGAATGCTTTCTTGGAAATCAAATCTCCTATCCCAGGCGGGCAGGGTCACTCTTATAAACTCAGTGCTTAATTCTATCCCGGTGTACCTCACTGCAGCTGCCTCCATTCCTAAGACTATTGTGAACCAGATTGAGAAGACACTTGCCACTTTCTTTTGGAGTGGAACGGAGGGGACTCGCCGCCGCCACTGGGTCTCCTTGGCTGCTATTCAACGCCCTTTGGCGGTAGGGGGCCTTGGCATCAGAAGCTTGGCAAATGTTCAGCAATCCCTTGCTACAAAGCTTGTCTGGCTGATCCATAATGGTGAGTCTCTCTGGTCCCGTTATGCACGTGCTCGATTTAATACTGGTAATACACCTGTGTCTGCCCACTTCCCTCGCGGAGTGCCCAAGGAAATTTTTTCTAATGCCCTTCGGGCTTTTAAAGAACACTCCCGATGGATCTTGGGTTCTGGCTCCTCCATCGACTTTCTAGATGATGTTTGGATTGGTGACTCCCCACTACGCTCAATCCTAACTAAACCATATGAGGGACCTCCAGCCACGGTGCGTCAAGTTCTCCTCTCCCAACAACATCCTATCAGGTCTTTCCTTCCATCCTCCTTCCCTCTAGATGGGGTTCAACCTTCTGATTACGCTGATGCCCGGGTGTGGACTGGCACTCCATCTGGGAGCTTCTCGACCAAGTCTGCGTATGATACCTTTCGCAGTAGAGGCAACAGATGACCTCACCTCTTGCGACTTTGACATCCTTCTTTCAATAGGAGGGCGGCTATGTTTGGATGGAAAGTTCTCCATCGTGCAGTTCTGGTGGATGATCGTGTTGTTGATTGTGGCATCCCCATGGTCTCTAAATGTGACTATTGTCACTCCCCGCACACTGAGGACCTCGATCATCTGTTTATATCCAGTGACATTGCTTCTCAGCTCTGGACGTGGTTCCTACCAATGGTTGATACGTCGATCTCACTTCACCGCCATATTACTAACAGATTGTGGTCCTTTCTTAACAACTGCAATCCCTCTTCTCCGGTGGGTTTTGTGGCTCTTTCCGGCATGCTACTTATGCTTTGGGAAATTTGGAAAGCTAGGTGCATTAAGCGATTTGATCGGGTGCATATCCTTGTTACGAGGATTAAAAACAACATTCAATCGCTGGTCGGTTGCGCTCTTCGGAACACTACCTTTCATATGGTGCCCAACGCTCAGCAGCAGAGAATTATCTCAATGTTTGGATCCTACCCTCCTATCAAGATTAAAGTGCCAACCGTTGTGATGTGGCGTCCCACATCTGATGGTATGTGTCTTAATGTCGACGGTGCATGCAAGAGTAGCACTGGCGAGTGTGGGGGCGGTGGTTGCATCAGGGACCACTCTGGAAATATTCTATGTTCCGGAAATCTCTCCAAGAGATGGCTGCCTGGGCGGCACTTGCTGCTGCTGCTGCTGTTTGTGAAGACCTACGATAACTTGGCGCATGACAGCCCAATCAATCATCTTCTTGTCTTCCAAGTTGTAAACAAGTTCCTGGAATTCGGGGCAATCCTCAATCAAATGCCCCTGTTGACGATGAAACTCACAGAAATGGAGCAAATTCCCAACCGCGGGTCAACAAGGCACAACCGGAGGGAGTTGCAACTAATGGGTCGCCATCAAAGCCCTGAAAACATCTGTAAGAGATTCCGGCAATGAAGAGTGAGGAGCCCGCTTCGGGCAAGGTAGTGTTGTGTCACTGTGATTTTGATGATGGCAACACTATGAGTCAGTATGACTTGATCAAATATTTCTCCCCCTTTGGCAACACTATGAGTCAGTATGACTTGATCAAATATTTCTCCCCCTTTGGCAACACTATTGTTGTGTCCCTGTGATTTTGATGATAGCAAACACTATAAGTCATCATATGTTTGAGTCTGCATATAAATCTATTTTTGTTGCATATGTATGTTTCATTGAACATCTTATCTGGATGCATAACCAACGAACAAGCTGAGACTGTATAGTGTGTGCATTGGTGCATTTCATAATTGTTGATGCATTTCATAATTGCATTTTATCTGGATTGCTTGATGTTAGTCTGTACAATGGGTGATGCTGCTATAACCTTTCAGCATAGTCTGGACAGAAGTGGGTCGACCCCCTTTCCAGATGGGTCGACCCCCCCAGATTCGCATGTCTGTACATTGCATCTGTCTGTGCTGCACTCATAAGTCCATACATTGTTTATGCAACGTTTGTTCTGCTAAGTCCATACATTTAGCAAGTTTATACATTGCATGCACAAGATCAAAGTCTATACATTCATAGTGTCTGCATGTCTAAGGCAATGTCTATACAGTGGGCAGTCTTTCTGAGCGTCTCATGCTGTGTCTTAACACAATCAGCAAGTCTGTACATTCGAGCGTCTCACGTTGCATCTCACTTCATAGCAAGTCTGTACAGCCTTCAGTTGTATAACTCAAGTCTGTACATTCGTCTGGATGCATAATGAGAAGTCTATACATTGGTTGTCTCTTGAAGTCTGTACATGGGCTTGGCATCTGCTTTAAAGTCTATACATTGCATTGTGTGTTTGTGCATCAAAGTCTATACATTGGTTAGGCTTGTTCATGCATCGTTCACTCAAGTCTGTACATCCGACTGTTTCAGACAAAGTCTATACATCGGACTGTTTCAGGTGAAGTCTATACATTGGGACCTTTACCTACGTTGCATTCATAAGTCTATATATCACAAAGTCTGCACATCACTGTGTTCAAGCTTTTAAAGTCTATACTTTGGTCGGTGGCAAGTCTGTACACTGGTCGAGCATTCAAGTCTGAACATTTGCAAAGTCTATACATCGGCCCTGTAGCTTGTCTAGCCAAAGTCTATACATCGGCACTGTAGCTTGCCTAGCTCAAGTCTGTACATTGGGCTTTCACGTGAAGTCTATACATTGGTCTTCAGTTGAAGTCTATACGTTGATCTTCACTTGAAGTCTATACATTGGCTTTTAAACTTTCCAAGTCTGTACAGCCCAAGTCTGTACATCCACCGTCTCATGCAATGTCTCATCCAAGTCTATACATTGGCAGCGTGTCTGTGCTTCAAGCGTTCCAAAGTCTATACATCGCTTACGTCGTTAAGTTCATACATTGCATATGTTCATCAAAGTCTATACATTGCATTGTCTTCACTCTAAGTCTGTACATTCTGGTTGCTTCAACATAAGTCTGTACATTGTGGTTGCTTCATAGCAAGTTTGAACATCTCGTTTGCATTGTCTAGTCTATACACTGTCTAGCACATGCATTTCGTCAAGTCTGTACAGCCTTTGCGTCTCACAAAGTCTATACACTGCATGCTCACACAACCAAGTCTATACATTATGCTGCTATTCAGCAAGTCTATACGCTTGTTGTTACCTAGCAAGTCTATACACTCGTTGTCACCCTTCAAGTCTATACACTCGCTATTAAGTCTTCAAGTCTATACACTCGTTGTCACCCCTCAAGTCTATACACTCGTTGGCTAGCTCTTCAAGTCTAAACATTCAAGATGCATTGATCAAGTCTACACATTAGCACTGTAGCATGTAGAGCACTAAGTCTATACATTGCCTTTGGGGCACAAAGTCTATACACTGCTTGCATTAGTTCGTGTCTATACATCGCCATCTCATTCATGGATAAACACTTAGGCAAAGTCTATACACTCGTGGCTAGCTGTCCAAGTCCACACACTGCATTGCTAAGTATATACATTTCGCCTGTGATGTTTCTGCTGATCGACTGAACTCTTCATTAAACCTGCAGAGTCCGGGCATGTGATACGAGGCTAGCATCTGGCACGTGATCCGAGATGCTGAGAAGCCGCCACGTGGACTGAAACATTTGGGAGGGAATCGTGGAGAGCACATGCCGCCCTAATCTGCTGCTGCTATATATATATATATGTCTTCTTCCTCAGAAGAAGGCTGATCGAGTGCAGAGAGTGATCGAAGGAGAAGTAGCCAGAGCTAAGAGAAGAAGAGCAGAAGAGAAAGAAGAGAAAGAGAAAGCTAGAGAGCTCGAGCAGAGAAAGAGGAGAGACAGTGAGATAGAGAGGTTGTGAAGAAGAAGAGAGCTTCATTGTTCACTGGACCTTGGATCAGATCCAACCCAGTTTGTCTTTGTGATTTTCATTTCTCCAGCTTTATGTCGCTGTGATTTTTATCTTTTATTGTTTTCCTTTTACCTTATTCTTCTGATTGCCCTGTTGGGGATCGGGTTCCTCCTGTGGTTTCAGGAGAAGGGAGATTTGTTTCTCCAGTTTGCTGGTGACTTTGTGTCATCAGTGGTTCCCTCCTTCATGGAGGAAGAGAGGTCCGAGACCTCTGGTTTGCAGGTGACTTGGTGTCACTTGTGCTTCCCTCTGGGCTTCAGAGGAAGGGAGACTTGGGTCTCCGACTGCAGGTAGTAGTTGCTACTTGTAGGTCCCCTCCTGGTCTGGAGGAAGAGAGACTTGCGTCTCTGGTTTGCTAGTGACTGGGTGTCACTAGTGGTTCCCTCCGGATGGGAGGAAGAGGGGAGGTTGTTCCCCTGGTCAAGCTGTGTGGCAGCATCTGTTGCAGACTAAGTCTGCTTGTCTAGCATTGCTAGTGGAAGCCTCACTTCGGTTTGGAGTGAGGGGTGGACGTAGGTCTGTGGACCGAACCACCAAAAAATCCTGGTGTCCCTTGTGGTTTGATTTTCTTATATGTTCATTTAATTGCTGCGTATTAGATGTTTGCATAGGATCGAGTGAGGGCTAATTCTATTGAGTTGTCTTGCCGAGATGATCCTAAGTATTCTCAAAATATAGCTGCAACTGTTTTTAATTCCGCATAACTGAGCTTTAAGTTTTTAATTAGGCTATATTTTTAAAGGGGAGATTCATTCACCCCCCTCTGAATCTATTGCACCTGACTCAACAATTGGTATCAGAGCGGGTCTCTAATCTAACAGATCTAACAATCTGCAGAGGATCCTGCTTGTTCATGCTGCATTTCAGAGTGGGCTTCTCGTGCTCGATGCTTTGTTTCATTGACTTGTGCTTTGCCTTGTTTATCTGGTTTTTGGTTCATCTCTTGTCGATTATTTTGCGCATTGAATCTGTGTGCCATCTGTCCAAATGGGTCGTCCTTCGATTTATGATGGTTCTAACTTTAATAGTTGGCTAGGAGGCCTATGTGTGTACGTAGACTCCATTGATCCCAAACTATGGAATCTACTATCTAAAGGCCCACACAAACTGCCTCATGATGAGACCAAGTGGTCTAGAGAGGACAGAATAAAGAACCATGACAATGTCATAATTCTTAATATCTTGAGAGCTACGATTAATACTGATATATATCCCTTTGCTCTCAGGTGCACTTCTGGAAAAGAGATATATGACAGAGTCATTTCTGCGCATAACCAACAAGATGATACTTGCATGATGGTTGATCGGAGAAATGATCATGAGGAAACTGCATCCAAGCAAGAAGAAAATGAAGAAGGAGATGAAGATGAGGTACCTTCTGAATTTGATAATTATGATATGGATGATTGGATTGTAGCATACAATGATCTGCTTAATACTTACGAAAAGTTGAGAAAACGAAATAAATCTCTAAAAAGAAAGTTGAATGAACATGTGAATGCTTATTCTAAAGGTGAAAACTCTGAAATTCTGAAAACTGAAAATGAAATATTCAGAAGACAACTACAAGATTTTGATTCTGTTACTTCAGATTTAGATCATTTGAAATCTGAGAAAGGAGTGCTTATAAAACAAATTGGCTTACATGAAAAGGAAAATCAAGAGCTTGCTTGTGAAGTTGCTGAACTAAAAGAAAGACTTAGCTTGATTGATGATAATCAGGCTCATGACAATAATGTAGTTCAGAATGAAAAGCTGGTAAGAGATTTAGAGTGTGTCAACTCTGAATTGGAAAACATGAAATCTAAAATTGAAATAGTCAAAAACCAGCTCAAAGAATCTGAACACAAATCAAATAATCTTGAAGAAGTAAATAGGTTGGTTTCTGAGAAACTGGAGGCTGAGAGAGTAATAAACTTAGAGTTTCAGAAAAATTTTAACAAACCTCAATCTGAGAAACAACAAGAAATGTTTTATGAATGTCAGTCTTCAACAGATGACTGGGTGGTTGATGATGATCTCCTAGAGAAAAACAGGAAATTGGAAGAAGAAATCAACAAATTGAAACATCTAAACACCCAGCTGACAGATAGGTTATTGACAATGGAAAAAGGCAAGTGTGTGAGCATAGATAATTCTGATAGGGTGATGAATGTTGAACAAGAAATTGAGAGTCTAAAAACCATCAACCTAATGTTGAGTGGAAATGTCAAATGCTGTGAAGAGAAGGTAGCTAATTATGAGCTCACTATCACATCCCTTCAACAAGAAATTGATGATCTTAACAAGTCTCTATCTGAAGCTGACAGTGAAACAAAGTTAAAACAGGAAGTTGAAAAACTCAAAAGTCTGAATGATGCCTTGCATCAACAAGTCATTTCCTGTGAAACAGATCTGTCCAAATATGAAGCTAATATTTGTGGCTTAAATTCAGAAATTCAAGATTTGAAAAACTCCTTGTCAAAATTTGTCAAGGGAAAGGACAATCTGAATAAGCTTCTGGGAAAGAGTGATAACTCTCAGAGAGAGGGGCTGGGTTACAGTTCAACAAACAAAAGGATCAATAGCAATAAAACTTCAACTGTGTTTGTAAAAGCTTCTGATCAAAACACAATTGCTGGTTCTTCTGTTTTTCAATTTACTGCACAAAAACCCACGGTCAGTCCCAAAACTGTAGGACAAACTCAAAAATTAAAAAAGGGTGAAAACCTACAGAAAAAGGACAAAACTACACATGTTGGTACAAGGACTGCTGCACACAATTCACATGACCTCTCAAACACTCATACTAAAAAGGGGTCGTGCTATTATTATGGGAAAGTAGGTCACATAATGGAAGATTGTAGATTAATGCTAAAAGATGAGCATGGTAGTGAAACATCACATTCTGGAAATTCTTTTGATAGAAACCATGCTGCTAGGAAGCCTGATGCTTCATGTTACTATTGTGGGAAGCATGGTCATCTCATGAGTGAATGTTTTATCATGAAAGAAGATAATAAACTGCATGCCAAGTCTTCCATTCATTTTCATGGTCCTTATGTATCTAAACACAATACTAGTCAGCACATTGTGTGCTTCAACTGCAATAAGCCTGGGCACAGGGCTGCTGAGTGCTGGTTTAGATCCACTTGGAGTAAAAATGGTTTTAAAAGTAAGCATATCAGATGCTTTGAGTGTGGGAAAAATGGCCATACAGTCAAAGACTGTTGGCATGTTCAGATGAAGTCTGTTAACCCCCATGTAGTCAAATTCCCTGCAAAACCATTTACAAGACTTTCATATAATAACTGTGGGAAGCAAGGTCACAAATCTTCTGAATGTTGGCTGATTAAGAATAAGATACAGAATGTTCATGTAAGCAACAGACAATCTTATGCTCATGCACATAGGCCTCATGTTTTTGCTAATGTGCATCATAATAAAGTCAAAAATTCTGTTGGTACATGTAGATATTGTGAAAAATTTGGACATTCTATGGATGATTGCTTTCTGATGAAATTTGATGTTGATCTAGCTAAGAAACAGGTTAGAACACTTGTCAGGGATAAGGCAGGACCCAAAGCTGCTTGGGTCCCTGCAGGATCAAAATGATCAAAATTTGCAGGTGTGTCTTGGATTGAGAAATAAAAAGAAGGGTAAATAAACCAAGGCACTCAAGATGATAAAGCCCCATTCAGGTAAATTCTGAAAACTCTGTATTCTGAATTTGTGTGATCTGAATGCACTGCATATCATGATAATTCTTTTGTGCATTGTCTAACTGAATCTAATTGAAAAATCTGAAATGCTCATGGAAATGATTGTAGTTTATCTCTGAATGAGCATATATTTTAAAATCATGTTTCAGTGCTTTAATTGCATATCATGCACTTTGTAAGGGGGAGTTTGACTGATGTTTGCATAATCATGATAATCCCATTTGCTGAATGCATTACATATCTATGTTCCGGAAATCTCTCCAAGAGAGCCTTTAAACATGCATACATGTAGTTAGTTGCATTGCATTTCCTTGTATTGAAAAATCTAAAAAGAAATGACTCATTGCATCTAGATAGGGGGGGCATTCATGTTTCATCTCTTCACCTCTTGAACTCCCTCTGTCTAGCAATCTGATCCATTCTTGGCAAATGATTAGTTCACTTGAATTCCCTGCTGTCTACACTTATGTAGATGTTCTGTCTGTACTCCGGACTCAGCTAGTGTCTTCTAAAATGAACTGTTCTAATGTTAAATCCTTATCTAATCATGATTGCTCTCTGCTACTCTCTCGATAAAAATGCTTTGTTGACTCCACTGATTTGCTAAAATGCCATTGATTCATCTGAATGAGGAAAGATTTTAGTCAGTGCACCCTAGACATAAATCAGACACATTCTGAAAAGAAGAATCTTCTATTATACTGGCTTAAGAATGTTTTGATAAATCAAATTGATTTAAGTCTAATGTATTTCTTAAGTTTTGATGTAAAGGACTTGAAAATATCTGATTCATTCTGCTTAATAAATCTTAACCAGTTGTCTCATGAACTTCATGCAAAACCTTCTGAAATCTGAAATTTTAAACGACATGGCTTTCTTTGGTTAAGATACATATAGAAAGTATTGTTCTTAAACATTTCAGTGTACTGAGCATTGTTTGAAAAATCTGAAAACACTTAAAATTTTAAAGCAAGAGCAATGACTTTGGTCACAGAGAAACTGGGTTCTCTATCAAAGAAATGAATTAAGCCCATGTCATGAAGTGCCATAGTTAACTCTCTTTTCAAAATGTTTGAAAATCTAGCAGAGCAATGGCATGGTTGTGTTGAGTAACTGGAGATCCTGGCCTCTGATCAAGGTGTCTCCTCATGTAAAATGATACTCCATTACTAACTCTGTTCTCCTTCAGAGATAATGTGGTTGTCACACTAAGTAACTGGGTCACTTCACCTAAGACGTGTTGTGCCTCATGTAAAAAGGTGTTGACTGAACCAAACTTGCTTAGGAAAAATGAGTGATGTTCAATAGAAAATTCTGAAAATCTAAAGACAAGTTCAGTCTCATTTATTTCTGTTTAATCTCAGTAGTATCTTCTGTAACTTCCATAGGAGTCATTGAATTTAAATGAGTAAGATGGAAGGAGGTTCAACATGAATAACAAATGAGTTGATGGTTCATCTTTATTAAAAGATGTGTCAGATATGAGTAATGAATTTTCCTGATAAACCTTAAATACATCACTCTTAAATCATGATGGTAAGTTTAAACTCATTCATAATCTATTATAATTGAAGAATCTGAAATTCATTTACAAAGATTTATGAATTTGGTGTGCTAATGAAAATGTTACTTCCTCATTTATTCACTGTGATTACTGACTGTGGTAACTCTTGTATACCCATGTGCTTTGCTGATAGATGCTCATCACTTCTTTCACTCCATCTAATCAGGGGGAGCTTCCAAGTCATGCTGAGTGTTTTTTCATAAAGGGGGAGATCTAGTCAGCATTTTTGAGTGTCCCTGTGCTTTTGTTGATATTCTCCCTTCATTTCAATTGGTTTCAACCTTCAAAACATTTCTGATCATTATTCTATTAGGGGGAGCTAATTGTCATTAAAGGGGGAGCTTTTAATTCACTCATCTTATGCAGTCTTATTCTTCCCTCTTCAATTAATGTCTTTTTTGCTGAAGTTAAAGGGGAAGAAATATTTGATCAAGGCATACTGACTCATAGTGTTGCCATCATCAAAAAGGGGGAGATTGTTGTGTCCCTGTGATTTTGATGATAGCAAACACTATAAGTCATCATCTGTTTGAGTCTGCATATAAATCTATTTTTGTTGCATATGTATGTTTCATTGAACATCTTATCTGGATGCATAAACAACGAACAGGCTGAGGCTGTGTGCTGTGTGCATTGGTGCATTTCATAATTGTTGATGCATTTCATAATTGCATTTTATCTGGATTGCTTGATGTTAGTCTGTACAATGGGTGATGCTGCTATAACCTTTCAGCATAGTCTGGACAGAAGTGGGTCGACCCCCTTTCCAGATGGGTCGACCCCTCCAGATTCGCATGTCTGTACATTGCATCTGTCTGTGCTGCACTCATAAGTCCATACATTGTTTATGCAACGTTTGTTCTGCTAAGTCCATACATTTAGCAAGTTTATACATTGCATGCGCAAGATCAAAGTCTATACATTCACAGTGTCTGCATGTCTAAGGCAATGTCTATACAGTGGGCAGTCTTTCTGAGCGTCTCATGCTGTGTCTTAACACAATCAGCAAGTCTGTACATTCGAGCGTCTCACGTTGCATCTCACTTCATAGCAAGTCTGTACAGCCTTCAGTTGTATAACTCAAGTCTGTACATTCGTCTGGATGCATAATGAGAAGTCTATACATTGGTTGTCTCTTCAAGTCTGTACATGGGCTTGGCATCTGCTTTAAAGTCTATACATTACATTGTGTGTTTGTGCACCAAAGTCTATACATTGGTTAGGCTTGTTCATGCATCGTTCACTCAAGTCTGTACATTCGACTGTTTAAGACAAAGTCTGTACATCGGACTGTTTTAGGTGAAGTCTATACATTGGGACCTTTACCTACGTTGCATTCATAAGTCTATACATCACAAAGTCTGCACATCACTGTGTTCAAGCTTTTCAAGTCTATACTTTGGTCTGTGGCAAGTCTGTACACTGGTCAAGCATTCAAGTCTGAACATTTGCAAAGTCTATACATCGGCCCTGTAGCTTGTCTAGCCAAAGTCTATACATCGGCACTGTAGCTTGCCTAGCTCAAGTCTGTACATTGGGCTTTCACGTGAAGTCTATACATTGGTCTTCACTTGAAGTCTATACGTTGATCTTCACTTGAAGTCTATACATTGGCTTTCAAACTTTCCAAGTCTGTACAGCCCAAGTCTGTACATCCACCGTCTCATGCAATGTCTCATCCAAGTCTATACATTGGCAGCGTGGCTGTGCTTCAAGCGTTCCAAAGTCTATACATCGCTTGCGTCGTTAAGTTCATACATTACATATGTTCATCAAAGTCTATACATTGCATTGTCTTCACTCTAAGTCTGTACATTCTGGTTGCTTCAACATAAGTCTGTACATTGTGGTTGCTTCATAGCAAGTCTGAACATCTCGTTTGCATTGTCTAGTCTATACACTGTCTAGCACATGCATTTCGTCAAGTCTGTACAGCCTTTGCGTCTCACAAAGTCTATACACTGCATGCTCACACAACCAAGTCTATACATTCTGCTGATGTTCAGCAAGTCTATACGCTCGTTGTTACCCAGCAAGTCTATACGCTCGTTGTCACCCTTCAAGTCTATACACTCGCTATTAAGTCTTCAAGTTTATACACTCGTTGTCACCCCTCAAGTCTATACACTCGTTGGCTAGCTCTTCAAGTCTAAACATTCAAGATGCATTGATCAAGTCTACACATTAGCACTGTAGCATGTAGAGCACTAAGTCTATACATTGCCTTTGGGGCACAAAGTCTATACACTGCTTGCATTAGTTCGTGTCTATACATCGCCATCTCATTCATGGATAAACACTTAGGCAAAGTCTATACACTCGTGGCTAGCTATCCAAGTCCACACACTGCATTGCTAAGTATATACATTGCTGCTTAATTGAACTATGTACAGCCTGTGCTGTTTCTGTTGATCGACTGAACTCTTCATTAAACCTGTAGAGTCTGGGCACGTGATACGAGGTTGGCATCTGGCACGTGATCCGAGATGCTGAGAAGCCGCCACGTGGACTGAAACATTTGGGCGGGAATCGTGGAGAGCACACGCCGCCCTAATCTGCGGCTGCTATATATATACATGTCTTCTTCATCAGAAGAAGGCTGATCGAGTGGAGAGAGTGATCGAAGGAGAAGCAGCCAGAGCTAAGAGAAGAAGAGCAGAAGAGAAAGAAGAGAAAGAGAAAGCTAGAGAGGTCGAGCAGAGAAAGAGGAGAGACAGTGAGATAGAGAGGTTGTGAAGAAGAAGAGAGCTTCATTGTTCACTGGACCTTGGATCAGATCCAACCCAGTTTGTCTTTGTGCTTTTCATTTCTCCAGCTTTATGTCGCTGTGATTTTTATCTTTTATTGTTTTCCTTTTACCTTGTTCTTCCGATTGCCCTGTTGGGGATCGGGTTCCTCCTGTGGTTTCAGGAGAAGGGAGATTTGTTTCTCCGGTTTGCTGGTGACTTTGGGTCATCAGTGGTTCCCTCCTTGGTGGAGGAAGAGAGGTCCGAGACCTCTGGTTTGCAGGTGACTTAGTGTCACTTGCGCTTCCCTCTGGGCTTCAGAGGAAGGGAGACTTGGGTCTCCGGCTGCAGGTAGTAGTTGCTACTTGTAGGTCCCCTCCTGGTCTGGAGGAAGAGAGACTTGCGTCTCTGGTTTGCTAGTGACTGGTGTCACTAGTGGTTCCCTCCAGTTGGGAGGAAGATGGGAGGTTGTTCCCCTGGTCAAGCTATGTGGCAACATCTGTTGCAGACTGAGTCTGCTTGTCTAGCGTTGCTAGTGGAAGCCTCACTTCGGTTTGGAGTGAGGGGTGGACGTAGGTCTGTGGACCGAACCACCTAAAAATCCTGGTGTCCCTTGTGGTTTGATTTTCTTATATGTTCATTTAATTGCTGCGTATTAGATGTTTGCATAGGATCGAGTGAGGGCTAATTCTATTGAGTTGTCTTGCCGAGATGATCCTAAGTATTCTCAGAATATAGCTACAACTATTTTTAATTCCGCATAAGTGAGCTTTAAGTTTTTAATTAGGCTATATTTTTAAAGGGGAGATTCATTCACCCCCCTCTGAATCTATCGCACCTTACTCAACAGGTAGGTGCCGAGGGGTATGAAAAGGTAGTGGTGATTGTAGTGGAGGTTGTGTAGGTAAGGGGGATTGCGTAGGTGCAGGCGGAGGGCTAGTAAGTGAATGATGTGAAGGCGTGGAGGGAGTGGGAATATAATGGACGGCATCCACCCGCTCAGGGTGCGATATTTCCTTGACCGGAAGTAGAGAGGTGTGGGGAAATAAAACAGCGGAGGGTTGACTTGTGAAGGAAGATGTAGTGGGGTGACATGGAAAGGCATATGGATAAGTGGGAGCGGAAGGCCGACGAGTGGAGGGATATGTGGTGGAGTGCTGACTCGCGGTGGAGGGCGGAGGGAAAGTGTATGTAGAAGGTGACGGTGGAGGAGACTCATGGTCAAAGGAAACTAGGAGTTGTTGGCTAATGAAGCGGACTCGGCTGTAGAGTTGTTGCCAGGAAGTGATATCATTCAGGGCTAAGATGCACCTGAGCTCGGGCCTTGCATTAGAAATAATCATCTTGATTTGTTCGCCCTCCGAAATATGCCCTGAAACTTGCGTGGCCTGGCGACGCTAGCAGTCGGCAAACGTGAAGAATTCTACGTCGGGCTTCATCTTCTCTTGGGCCAGATCCACCATGGAGTACTTGGGCCCCACCTGGTCTCGGTACTGCTGAATGAATTTTTCTTGTATAACTTGAAAATTCATCATCTGCTCTTGCGGTTACATGAAAACTCAATCTTTGGCCGAGCCCTCTAAAGATAAGCCAAACAAATAGGCCATCAAGCATAGGTCGTGCCGGAATTGGGTCGACTCATAAAGGAACTTTTTCAAATGCACGTAGGGGTCACCAATTCCACCATAGCGACGATATGCTAGAATCTGTGAACGTGGTGGGAGTTGAAGACCCTGGAATGCAAATGGGATATCCAAAGAAGTTTGGAGATTGATTCGACGTTGTAATTCATCAAGCTGACGTTGGGCCTAAGCGATCATCTCCTCGGCAGGAAGAGTCCGAGAAGGATATTGGCCAGCCTGAGCAAGAGATGATGAATTTAAACCAGGATAATGTTGATGGGCCAGATAAGGGGATCCGGCCTGAGGTGAAGACAAGCCCATTCTGAGAATGGAGGAATGCATGGGCCTAGAAGGATCATGTATGTGGGGGTGAGAATTGATTGGACTAGCAGTAGCACGGGCGGGATAAGAAGGCCCGTTAAAAGAATAGGGTCCAATGGAGGAATAAGGAGAAGGGCCCGCATGGGAAGAGGAATCCACACGGGGATAAGAAGATGGAGAAGTATAGGAATAAGGTACAGGGGAAAAACGCTCCATGGATAGAGCGGAGACTTTATACAGTCAAGAATGTGAGGGAATGCAAAAGGGGAAGCAACCTAGGAAAAATGTGACAAAATGAAGACACACAAAGATGAACTAGCCTAAATGAGCCTAATCTAATAAGAAGATGCAAATGATGACACTACAACATGCAATGGAGGGAAGAGATGAGAAAAAATCAACAAATTGACCACCCAAGTTATAAACGATGCACGAACAATCTTATAAGTTCCTCTTTAGGACCTTAGTGGATTGATTAATATCTGAATTCACTCAACCACAAGATACCTAACCAGGGTAAGAATGGGAAACTGGGGGACTCTAAGGGACTCTCCCTCACGCGGAAGTAAACTCTAGACTAGGGGATGATGTGGTACAACCTGCCCGGCGTCTGTTGGCACTCAAAATATGATCGTTGGCGATCAAGCCGCAAAGATGAATGATACAGCCCGCTGAGGCGTAGAAGCCGATAAAGATCGACATATTGAAGACTTCTCAAGCTGCCAGGGCCTCGGGTCACCCCGTATGAGCATGGGGACCTCACCTCAGGAGAGCCAAGATGAACTCACAACCAATCGGCAGTGCGACCAAGCCTGCCTAATGATCCGGCGTCGACTCCGTCGTGCCGCTACCCTGCACCTGTCACCCGATCAGGGATGTCGGTCCACCCAATGGCTCCCTACATGAATGAAGGCTCTCCTGAGGAGGAAGAAACGCCATCGGCCCTTCATAATAGGGAGCCGAAGGCTCTGTCAGCAGAAGGTCCCGATCACCCGACACGGGTTCGGCTTCTCGCCATGGTGGGCCTGTTAGTGGCCGATTGATCGCCATTCAAGGCGGAATTATCCCGAATGCAATGCCATCCCATAAGGAAGCTTCCAGCACGAGGCCGTCTGAGCTGGAAGCACAAGTCATAGTATCGTAGGCCATACCGACGGAAGACCCGTATGCTCGAAGCCGAACACACACGAAGTTCCGAGCAAGGTCATTCACCGCGCGGAGAGCTTCGTCAACACCCGCCAGGGTTTTCCAAGGACCAGGGCGAGAGGGACAGTCAACGGGAGCCTCCGGAACCATCCCCGAACTCATCGTCTAGCTCGCGTTGAGCGAACAAGCTAAATCGGCGCACAAAAGGACGTCGGCGCCCCTTAATCCGGTGCCGTCAAAGCCGGCGCGCCAATTCCAATTAGGGACATGTTCCCCGGCGCCACTAAATCCGACACGACCCTTTCCACGACGTCGGATTAACCATGGCTACATATACGCCGTGGCTTCGAAACAAAAGGGAATATAGAAGAAAGGAATCAAGAAGGAGAGGGAAAATGAAAATAGAAGAGAGCCAATACGAAGGGAGAGAGACTGTTCGTTCGAGAGAGAAAATAGACTTGGGGGAGAAGAAGGGTTTCCACTGAGGGTTCTCGCCGCCGTCTTCCTCGTCTGCTTGTCTGAATATCTCCGAAGCCGGAGAAGAGAAGCATGTGGTCCGATACTCTATTCTGGAGAGCGGGTTTAGGTGGATTTCCGTGGTTTTCCTCCCGTCAATTCCCCCTTTTTCTTTGTTTCCTTCTCCTGATATAATGTAAGTGAAAGGGGGGAGGGGCGATGATACGAGGGGTCCCCACCCCTCACCATTATCATTGCTCCTTCTCTTCACTTGCAACGTTCTTCTTCTATTAATGTAAACGACGGCCGAGCGACAACGCCGGCATCGGAACATATGCTGTGTACATCTACCTATCGTTCATTGAATGAATGGAATGAGATTGTGCCTGGTGCCGTATCTGTCTTTCATGCTCTCTCTAATTTCCTCTCAAATGCGCATTTAGTGGTTTCCCGGTGTGCATAGTTCCCGGATCCATTTTCCCCGACGCTGGATATGCCCCTGGGCTACATGAACCGTTCTCCCCCCTCCCTGGGGTTTCTCTCTCTATTCCAATGCAATGGTCGAGCTCTGTACTACGTGTGCTACGGGTTTTGTGGTTGGAATGCGTATCTCTGTCCACCCCTATCTAGGGATCAAACCCTTCGCCTTCCCTGTGCCCTTCCTCATAGGCCAGAGGGGAGGGGAAGATCACTTCTAACATCCCCGTCCTTAATGGACTTTGTGGTGGTCGTGGGTTGTGTGCCCCTCGTAGGCTGGCCCTCGGGGTTCCCTTCCCTCTATCGGTCGTCCCGTTTTGAGCGTTGTGTCGACTTGGCTGCGTGCCCCTCGCAGGCTAGCCCTCGGGGTTTTCGCTCCCATAATGAGTCGCCTCATTCGTTCACTCTCACCCACGGACTTGGTTCCCCTAGCAGGCCAGACCTCGGGGTTTTCCATTCCGTTCGGGTTTTGCCAGCCGCCGTTGCGCCACTCGGCCCTTAGGGGTTGCTCCGCTACGTGAGTATTCCCCGCTTCTCCCCGACAATCCTCTGGGATGGGGAGATGCTGCCGAAATTCGGCTCGAACGAGTCTGACTCGGAACAATCGCCGCGCTCGAGTATGAACCTCGCACGAGCCTATGACGCGGCTCCCGGATGCCCCGGGGCCGACCCGTTGAATAAATGACTTAAATAAACTTTCAAAGTTTCCGAAAGTGTTTTAATAAACCCAAGAAATAACAAATAAAACCTCAGTTTCTGCGAGATCGGGCCGACCCGTTTGCATACGGCGCGCCTTAAAACGGCGTGCCTTAAAATGGCGCGCCCCTTCCCGGCACGCCCCGAAGGGGTCACGCCGTTTTAACCCCTCTTTCTATACCTACGATTCCCACGCCGTTTTAAGCCCTTTACCTACGTTTTCTGGCACCGTTTCAAGTATTTTAAGCCCTTTCTCTGCGTGCACTATGCCGGTTTCATTCCGAATCGTGCCGTTGTGCCGTTCCGGTCCCCTCCCCATTTCTGGGGTAATTTCCAATGTTAATAACAGAATGAAGTAAACCTCTTGATCAATAAATGGAATAAATCAGCTTGTCGAAGCTTGAACTAATCGGCTTCGTATCATTGCCATCATGCTTTAGTCTAAGCATTCATGTCACGTCAAGGCATGCCTGAGGGCGCGTACCCATGGTATATCAAATGACATTAACGGAAAGTCGGGTTACACCCGATTGGAAGTTTTTGTCACGCGTGATGGTGGCCTTCGGGCCTAAATCCTCTGCCACGTACCGAGGGTCCGCCCTAATAAATCGTGTGTAGTCAATCATAGCATCTTGCATGACCACTCGCATGCTCTGCATCTCTTATTCCGGCCTCGACAGCCCACTATCTCGGCAATTAATCAAAGGTGTTCCCTCCTCACGGGGGATGTAATTAACGCCATAGCCTTTATGGTGTGGCGGACTGTTGGTCCCGACCGAACCTCACTCTCGCCCGACACGGGTCAGAATGAGCACATAATAAACTTGTCACCCACGTGACTGGCACGCCCGCGCTGTCAATCAGTCGGTTAATTACCAGTTAGTTGATCGGTTGGTCGACACGTGAAATAAATCCCGTCCCAAACAGTCAGGGACCTACATAATAAAATATTCCCTCGGTAGAATAAAACGATCGCAAACAGTCTGGCACGCCCGGTGGGACCAGTGTCACCTTTCATCTCTTTGCCGAGATACTTGGGCTTCGAGGCCCTCCCAAAGGCTGCTGATCGTTGGTTTATCTGTCTTTGCAGACGAACGATGATGACAACTAGATTAACTGGCGTCGGCTTCGGTCCTTCGATTGTTGCCGGTCATGCGCAAGGGTACCTGGCGGTGCCTATGGAATTCGGCAGCTTCCCTGCCGCTGTTGGCTTCCCCAACTTCTTGGTGTTAGCCTTTGTGGATATGCTCAAAGTGGAACCCTCAGAGCCTGTCGTGGGAGCTACGAAGAATATGGAGCCTCTGAAGGCTCGTTGCTGCCACGACTCACTCAAGAGTCCAACTTCGGTCGCCAACTGCTTGGTGCACCATGCTATCCGAGGGCCCGCCCCAATATTGTCAACAAGTACCCTAGAGAATGTCAACGTCGACAAGTCCAAAGGAGTGTTGCTGTGATTGCTGGAACTCTGTCTCAGTCCGGGAAGTCTATGATGGTGGGTGGCATGCGCGTCTTCCTCAACGGACGTAACGCACGGGTGGTCCCAGACCGAGTCATCCCCACCATCCCTATCCACAACACATATCAGGCCCTCGCTGGAAGGAGGGCAGAAAGAGAAGAAATTGGCCACTATGGCCAAGGAAGGTCGGCCCCCAGGCCGAGAAAGTTCAAACAGGTGTGGGTTCCCAAACGGGCCCAACCTGTCCATCAGTTGGTACCTATCCACCACCGTCCTGTGTATGACGGGGCGGAAGAGAGAAGAGAAAGGGGCTTGACCCCGAAGGAAGAAGAAGAAGCGGCTGCGGATCATCCGCGTCGCAAAAGTTTCCGGGCTACTGCCCGCCAAGCCAACGTCCCAGCCATGGGACGGAGATTCCAACAGCCTGCCGATAGAGTTCGGCTGGCCTACATCCCTCCTGGGGGAGGTAGACCACTGTCCCCCGTCCTACATCAAGAGCGGGTCAAGAAGAGATGACATGTCTGGTCAGGAACTATTTTCGAGGGTTAGGCAACCCCTCGCTTGGGCAACAACGACTGATGCAAGCAGCCGCCGCTAGTGAAGACTACTGCCCGTCAATGGCAGATGAAGAAGATGTAGGAGAAAGAATGATGGTGTCGTCAGTTGACGACAATGGATATGACAACGGTTTCAAGATCGAAGCCGATGAAGTCGTCCCCAAGCGGGAAGAAACAAGAAAAACTTCTGTGTTCGAGAGGCTGACCTTCCCACACCAAGCTAAAAGGAGGGTCTATCGACAAAGGAGAAGGACGCAGGTCTTCACCTGCAACATGGCTGGTATATCCAACCGATATGGGGGGCTTCCCGAAGATCCCCAAGAATTGGCTCAGTTGGTCGCAAGGCCAAGGCTTAGCACTCGGAGGACAGAAGCAGCAAGGGAGCTCCTGATGATGACCAAGGGAAAACAACTCCAGGTTTACCACCAGTGGGATGATAAGGCCCCCGTCCTGACCGCCAATGTGGTGACGGCAGAAGAAGAAGACGACGTCCCCCTCGACATCCTGCCCGAGGGTACGTCTGGGGGGACAGTAGAAGTTATCTCCACTACAGCCACTATAGACCCATCAGTCTTGATACTACTTCAGAAATATCGGCAAGAGATAGACTTGCTAAAGAAGCAACTGATGAAGAAAAGTGAATAGTCCTCAGCTTCCAAACCACCCGAAGTCTATGGTGAATCATCTCGGGGAGCGGTTCGTCATGACGACCCTCCACCGCTCTACACACTGCCTCAGTCGTCAGAACCAAGCATGGTGAAAATGCAACAGCGGCCACCACAGCTCCAGCCGTTGCTACCACCGGTGCTCCCTCAGGTGCACCAGACACCTCCGCTGCCGCGTCCTCCACAGGCGACCACCCTGGTTACCCCGTACCTGCAGCCGGCACACTTCTACCCAGAGCCAGTTGACCCTGCAGTCATGAACCAGATGATGGTGGAAATAATGATCGAGTTGAAGCTCGCAGAAAGGGGTGAAGGCGACTACGTCGCGTTTGATGCATACCGGGTGCCATACCCGCAACACCATCCTGCTAAACGGCTTCCCCCGGGAATCAATAAGCCGCCCAAGTTTGACAAATTCAATGGGAAGGGGTCCCCGAGAGAACACATAGCCTATTATATGACTGTCATGGGCGACTTGGCCACCGACGAGTCATACCTGCTAAAGTTTTTAGGTCCTTGCTGACGGGGCTCGCATTTGAATGGTATTCCAGCCTCTCGGCCGAGTCGATCAGCGACTGGCCAGATATGTAGAAGAAGTTTAGAGAAAGATTCCATATTACAGAGAGGGAGGTCACAGTGGCCGAACTCTACTAAACAAAGCAGAGGGCCGACGAGACAGCCCTCAATTATATCAAGAGGTGGAGGAATCTCGGAATGAGGTGCAAGCGACCCCCGCATCAGGAGGACGCTGTGTAAATATGCAAATAGAATCTCAGAAGGGAAGTTCTGGAATAGATGATCGGAATGGAAATACGATCGTTTGATCGATTGAACAATGTCGTGGCTGAGGTGGAAGCTTTCCTGGCCAAACCTGCCCCTACATCTGCTGCCGGCACGACCCAGAAGGGCAAGGCGGTGGAGCGGCACCCGTCGCCTAAAGAAGCGAACGCTCTTGACATAAAGGCGTTCGAACAACAGAAAAGTGAAGGCAAGAAGGGAGTCACCCCACAGCCTGCAGAAGCCCCAGACGGCAAAGAAGGTCCTTCACTGAGGGACAAGATGAAGAAGACCTATTCATTTCCAAAGGACAAGACCCGGGTTCTGTTCGACTAGGTAACGGAATATAGCATGGTCACCCTGCCAGAGCCAAGGAGGCCGGAGGACCTAAAGAGAAAAGACAGCCCAAGATTCCGCCCCTACCACCAGATGTTGGGGCATCCAATCGAAGACTGCTATGTTTTCAAGGACATCATTGAAGGGATGGTAAAGAAAAATGAGATCGAGCTGGGAGAGTACAAAGTGGACCCTCCTCAGCCACATGAAGCCCCTCGGAGGAGGGCAGGAGTCAACATGATCTCCCTATACCAGGCATTGCCCGAGGAGATCTCTGAAACAAGTACGCGGAGCACCTATGAAGCTTATTTCTTGGAGCTCACGAAAGAACAGCAAGGATGGCAGCAGGTCCCTATGAAGCATAAGAAAAAGAGGGCACCCCGCCCGAAAGAGGGGGCACATATCCGTAGTGTCACACCCCAGCCTGCTCCGCCGGTGGTAGCACCCGTATGGATCACTCCACCTACAACTGTCAGGATACCTACACATAATCGGAGGAGACAAACTCCGCTGCCAGTGGTTAAGGAGACCAATCTTGGGGTCCTTCGACTGCAAAACCTCATTGAGGGGTTGGACGAATACGTGCAGCCCGAATTGAAGCCCTTGCTGGTGCGGGACCACGTCCCGTGGCAAGAACTAGAGCAGCTCTCACTCGAACAAAAGGAGGAAGCTAAAGCGGCACCCGACAGAGAGGGAAGTCTGTTCTGGGGGCACCCGCCCACAGAAGCAAAAAAGAAGAAGAAACAGAAGAAGAAGAAAAGGAAGGCCGCTGAGGCCGATAAAGTGCAGGTTGTTTCCTGTCATACTCTATCAGCACTCTTCAACCTGCCCGGAGAGGAGGAAGAAGAGGAAATTTGTTTCACACCCCATGCTGGGGGAGGCAAGGCCGAGGCTGCAACTGCTACACATGCCACTCGGTCAGGCCGAAAATGGGGGCGCCAATCGCCACCCAACCACAACATCATGTTCAGGGGGGAGCAGCCCTACAAAACCCCTCCGCCGGAGGTCAAGGGAGTCCAAATCCCTCCTCCGCTAGGACTATATAACAAGAGTGGGGGCAAGGGGGTCCCTTCATTTCTGGAATTCATGAAGATGTCCAAGGGGAAGCAGCCTTGTCAGGAGACTAACCCTACACCCGGGGACGTCCACCCGCAGCTAGCACAATCTGCCGAAGATCCAAATGTAGATGGATCTTTTCCTGCAGCAGCTAACAAAGAACACCCAGAAGTTGGTACCAGTCTGAGGAAGATAAAGCAGGTCCGTCAGGACCCGCAGACCAAAACTTCCCCAAGCCCAAATGGGCTGAAGAGATGAAGCTCTCCAATGTCCCAGCTGGGAGCCGAATAATGAAGCTACTCAAGAAGCTCCCTGCTCGATTTATAATCTGGGAGATCCTTTCTTTAAGTGAAGAGACTCGATAGGCGATTATTACAGCTCTCCAGACGCCTGCTCATTTTGAGACATGTCTGGCTGAAGCAATGCCGGAGGCTAGCATGACCTTCACTCCGGATGATATGATGCTTCCCACCATCAGCCACAACAGGCCGCTGTATATGAAGGGGCACCTGAATGGAAGGGAGCTGAACAGGATTCTGGTTGATCCCGGTGCAGCGGTCAACATCCTGCCTTATAGAATATACGAGAGGCACCACTTTAACTTGCATCTCGAGAAAGTCAGGGATATGCGTATCGTCGGCTTCAATCAAAAGTGTGAAGTGTCAATGGGGGTGGCGGATTTCACCCTCACCTAACAGATTTTACTATGACGGTGCAGTTCCATGTCATTGACTCCCGCACCTCGTACAAGGCACTGCTCGGCCGCCCATGGCTGCATGAAAATATGGTGGTGCCCTCCACGCTCCACAATGCATCAAGTACAGTCTCCAAGGGAAGGAGGAGAGGATATTTGCGGACCCCCACCCATTCGAGGTGTTTGACTGTCATTTGGCGGATGCCAACCTATATACGGGGCCTTCTCAGAAGACCTCGGAAGCTAAGACCCCTGCGGGGGCATCCAGAAGCACATCCGACAGCAGTTGGTATCCATCACCGCCACGCGGATATGTCAAGCCCAAGGTGGTCTCCCATATCACAGCATCCGGAGACGTGGGCAGAACAGCACCCCCAACATTATACCCTGAAGCTAATGAAGTGCGGGTCGCTCGACGGCACAATCATATTGAAATCTCGGATGGCCTTACCAAGCCAACTCTCGGCCTTGATAACCCTACTGTCGAGCCTTTCAAAACTTGGGAGGTGACACATGAAGAGGGACCTAGCAGCTTGTTCTATACGGCTGAAGAGCACCCTACTCGGGAAGACACAGACTACAGCCTCCCCGAAGATATAAGCAACCCGCCAGTTCCCGTCAACGATCTGGCATTTACGACTGAGCGGATGGCCATGATGTTTCAGAAGCAACACATCCCCCCCCCGATCAGTCTCAAAAGCGCAAGGAAGCTTTCCAGAAAATGTGGTATCCCGTGAATATGGATAAGGAAATGAGACGTGTCTCTCAACATCCGGGGTTGGGCTTCACCCTGGAAGAATATTATTACAGTGGGTGATACGAGGTGGACACCATCTCCGCCTTCTATCCTGTTGAAGATAGCCTGCTGGGGGCAACCTTTGATGAATACCCGGCGAAAGCTGAGCATGTTGAACTGGCTCAACCCGGAAATCAAGAAGTAGAGATCGCGGTCCCCTGCCGATGCTGGGAGCAGGTCTACCCTGAAGAGGCGGCCCTTCAAGCCAAATTTGATACGGCTAGCAGCAGTGAAGCCGAAGATACTGAAGAAGCAGGAATTTCTCCCTCCAGTGGAGTCCTACTGATGGTAACTTCAACACCCCTTCGGCCAACCAGGGAAGCCTCGGTCGACTCCGATCAAGGGGAACAAGCCACCAGGAAAGAAAAAGCCACTTCTACGGAAGATACAACTGCCCCAGAAGGCGAGACCTCCTCAACTTCTGCTACAAAATCGGGATGCTGTCCAAGCCCGGCAATAAACAACTACCAGCCTGTCACGGTTGCAACCTCATCTACAAGAACTGAAGCTGCTCTTTCGCCCTTAGAAGCTGCAATGGCAGTGGATTTGCTAATGGAGCAATCCACGCAACCGCTAGTACAAGAAACAGAGAATCCTCAAGAAGCTCTGGTGGTGTCTGACGAGGAAGTCGAAGTACTCGACCCTCAAGATGGTATTCCAGACTTCGTTGACCTCCAACCGGCACCTCCGAAGATAGAAGACGGAGGCCAAGCCACAGTCGATGAACTGATAGAAGTCAACTTGGGAAATGAGGAGGACCCTAGGCCTACCTTCCTCAGTGCCCAACTATCCCCAGAAGAACAGGAGCTGTACACCCAGCTGCTGCAAGAGTATCAGGATTGCTTCGCCTGGACTTACAAAGAAATGCCAGGTCTAAACCCCGCTGTCTCACAACATGAGCTGGCAATCAGCCCTGAGGCCGAGCCGGTGAAGCAACCATCGCGGCGCATGAGGCCAGAACTCTTTTTTTTTTAATCCAAAAAGCCCTACCTAGAGACAGATGGGGGGGCCATCAGCCACTAGGGGGTGAATTTATTACTGAATAGGATGAATAAAGATTACATCTGTCGGATGCTGGACATACCCAGCTTATCCATTCGAGCCTCTCCCTTTATAATAGGGGGTAATTCATTGTAGGAGAGAAAAACATTACATTTGGAGGAGCAGGCTAAGGAGGCCAGTTGATCCGCTACTTTATTTCCTTCTCCGTAAGTGTGAACAATCTTGTCAAAATGAGTAGTAGATCTCCAGATGTCTCTTGCATAAGAAAGAATTGACCATGGACAATGGTAATCCTTGTTAATAACTCGAACAAGAACTTGGGAATCACATTCAATATAAGCTGGGTGGTCTGAAATAGTATGCAAATAACGAATTCCATCAATAAGAGCTCTTGCCTCTGCTACCAGGCTGTTGGCCTGACTATAGAAGTGGGAGAATGCTAGGAGGACATTTCCATTATGATCTCTGATGACACCACCTCCTCCAGAGGTTCCATCGGACTTGCAAGCCCCATCAGTATTTAATTTTAAGAATGGCCAAGGGGGAGATACCCATTTAATTGCTTTCAGCTGAGCACCAATTGAACTTGAGGCAGAGATCCCTAGGGAATAAAGAATCCTCCGTTTGCTAATATCATGCTCTTTGTAAGATGCACTTGTGCAGGCCTGCTTCACTTTTGCAATAATTTGGTGGAGAATACGGCTTTTGGATATAGTACTGCCTTCATATCTCGCAGAGTTCCTAGCCCTCCAAATATCCCAGCAACCAAAGCCAATCACTGCTTGGATTAGGAGCCCATGAGCTGAATTCACCTTTATGTGGCAAGCAGCATTTGAAATGAAGGATGTGACAGAATTTCCTTCCAATGGCAGCCCCATAGATTGGAAGTAAGACCATATGTGAGATGCTAATTCACTGTGAATGAAGATATGGTTTATGCTTTCCCCCTGATGGGCCTGACAGCAGGAACATTTAGAGCACATTTGGATACCCAGACGTTGGACATTTGTGTCAACAGGGAGGCTGTTATATAGAATTTTCCATAGATGAACTGAAATTTTGGTTGCAAGCCATGGAGACCAAAGCCTTGGCCATTAAGTGAATGGCTGATTGAAGGCAGTTTCAAAAAGTACTTTGTAAGTGGAAGCCACCGAGCAATGTCCTGTGGAGGACAGACTCCATGCTGGGAGGTCAGTATCAGGGGTGAGAGTGGTGTGAATAATTGATGTTTTAAGATTAACAGGCATAAATCTGTCCATTAAATCTGTTTCCTCTCTTGGGGAGTGCAGCAGGAACTCATTAACAGTAATGTTTGAATTTGGGATACTGTTGGGAGGTACAAAATCAGATAGACAGTTCTTTCCAATCCAGTTATCATACCAAAAATTTGTGTGCTTCCCATCTCCAATGATGATCTTTTGAAATTGTAGAACAATCTGTTTTGCCTTGATCCAACTTCGTCTGGCAGGTCCAGCCATATTATTAAAATTCACATCTCTCAAGTGGCGCTACCCAATATACTTAGCTCTGAAGAAATTTGCCCACAAGGAGTTAGAATGCAATGCTTGCCATAACATCTTAACTCTTAGAGCAATGTCCATCTGCCTGAGAGACATAATTCCAAGGCCTCCTTGAGATATAGGTCTGCATATTATGTCCCAGGATCTCAATGTCTTTTGTTCCCATTCGGTGAGGAGCCCCAGAAAAAAATTGCAAAAGACTGCTCCAGCAGGTGGTGAGTACCAGAGTGAAGAGGTGCAGTGGATAGGGAATAAATAGGAATTGAGGTGAGAACATGCTTTATCAAAGTCAACTTAGCACCTTGTGATAGGAGACTGGATTTCCAACCAGAGATCCTCTTTTGAATGGAGTGAATGATACCTGCATAATGCACTTTTTTGCATGAGGCCTTGGAACTCATTACTCAAATTTGTGTTGAAGTCGACAAGCTCATTGACGTGGGATTTGTTGAAGAAAACCAGTACACCACATGGCTGGCGAATATCGTCCCCGTGAAAAAGAAGAATGGACAGATCCGGATATGTGTCGACTTCCGAGATCTAAATAAAGCCTACCCCAAAGATGACTTTCCGGTGCCAATAACGGAAGTCATGATAGATGCTACAACTGGCCATGAGGCCCTGTCATTTATGGACGGGTCATCCGGTTACAATCAGATTTGGATCGCGGAGCATGACAGGGTCCATACCGCTTTCCGAACCCCTAAAGGCATCTATCATTATAAGAGGATGCCGTTCAGACTAAAGAATGCTGGCGTAACTTATCAGCACGCAATGACCAAAATCTTTGATGAGTTGCTCTACCACAAGGTCGAGTGCTACATAGATGATCTGGTGGTCAAAACCAGGAGAAAAGAAGATCATATGCAAGACCTCCGGATTGTCTTTCAGAGGCTGAGGCAGCATGAGCTGAAGATGAACCCCATGAAATGTGCGTTTGGAGTGTCGAGCGGTAAGTTCTTGGGCTTCATTATCCGATATCGGGGGATCGAGATAGACCCTGCAAAAATCAAAACAATTCAGGAGCTACCTCTACCAAGGAACCTCTCCGAGTTGAGATCACTACAGGGCCGCTTGGCTTATATCCAGCGGTTCATTTCCAATTTGTCAGGGCGATGCCAGCCTTTCCACAAACTGATCATGAAAGATGTTCCCTTTTATTGGGATGAAGATTGCCAGACAGCCTTCGACAAGCTGAAAGACTATCTGAAGACTCATCCAGTGCTGGGCGCACTGGTGAAAGGACGACCATTGATATTATATATAGCAGCTACACATAACTCCCTGGGGGCAATGCTGGCCCAGAATAATGAAGAAGGGGAAGAGCAAGCCCTCTATTACCTCAGTCAGAGACTGGTCAGAACTGAGGAGAAATATACTTATATTGAGAAGGTCTGTCTGGCACTGGTCTTCACAGTTAAGAAGCTTCGACACTACATGTTGTCGCATGAAATCAGCTTGGTATCCAAGGAGGATCCCCTGAAATATATTATGTCCCAACCGGCACTCAAAGGTCGCCTGGGCAAATGGGCAGTAATCCTTATGGAGTTTGACATCTCCTATGTGCCGCGCAAGGCCGTCAAGGGCCAAGCTATTGCAGACTTCTTCGCCGAGCACCCAATACCCGAGGACTGCCCGCTGGAACCGGAGCTTCCTGAAGATGAAACCCTGGAAGCCGTTCAGGTGCAGCCCTCCTTATGGCAGCTATATTTCGATGGCGCTTCCAGAATTGACACCTCTGCCGCTGGATCGGCCAGGGTCAGGGCAGGGGCAGGCATAGTCTGAAATCCCCAGAAGGAGAAGTGGTGCACACATCCTGCTCCATAAACAAGCATTGCACGAACAATGAAGCAGAATATGAAGCCCTAATAATCGGGTTGCAGATCGCTCTGTCCATGGGAATTCAGATGCTGGAAGCATTCAGAGATTCCATGCTAGTCATAAAACAACTGGAAGGAGAGTTCGATGTGCGAAAGCAAGATCTTCTCCCCTATCACCAGCTGGCAACCCGCCTGATGTCAAGATTCTACTTCATCAGCATCAAGCACATCAACCGAGGCCAGAATGCTCAGGCAGACGGCCTCACTAAGCTGGCCAGTTCGTTGGCGGTCCCGCTAGACGCAAGCCTGAATATAACAGTGATCAACCGCTGGCAGGCCCCCAGTGTAACAGAGGTCTTGGCCGACGAACAAGAGGTTGAGGTGGTAGCCGTCGAGGAGGTTCAATATCTCAACTAGCAAGAACATCTCCTGCGGTGGTTTCAATACCAGCAGCTCCCGAAAGAAAAAGAACAGAGAATGAAGCTCCTGAGGGTTAAGGACTCTTACGAGATGAGAAGCGGAACCCTGTTCTGAATAATGGCAGATGCCCGAAGGAAAGTCCTACTTCGTTGCTTGTTTTCAACAGAGGCGGGACATGTGATGCAAGAAGTCCATGCGGGATCAGCTGGAGCACACCAGGCTGGCCCAAAGATGAAAATTGAGATAAAGAAATTGGGTTACTATTGGCCCACTATGTTTAATGATTGCTGCAAGTTCGCCAAGGTTGTCAAAAATGTCAAGAACACGCTAACGTGGCAAGGAGACCTCCAGTGCCATTACATCCGACCCTACCAAGTTGGCCGTTTGCTCAGTGGGGCACGGACGTGGTAGGGCCGCTACCAGCATCTTTATCAGGGTGCAAATATATCTTAGCAGCTACTGACTACTTCTCCAGATGGGCGGAGGCGGTAGCACTAAGAGATGTAACGGGAGAACAAGTTGCAAGATTCTTCCGGCAGAATATAATATTTCGGTTCGGGATCCCCAGCCGGATCATCTCTGATAATGGCAGCCATTTCAGGAACCAGAAGGTTTATCGGCTAGCTGACAAATACAAGATTGACTGGAGGATATCACCCTCCTACAACCCTCAAGCCAATGGGCTCGCAGAAGCCTTCAACAAGACACTATGCACGTTGCTGGCAAAGACTGTCAAGTCTAATAAAAAAGATTGGGAAGAAAGGATGTACGAAGCGCTCTGGGCCTATCGTACTGTTTACAAAACCCCAACTGGCTGTTCACCTTTCTCCCTCATCTATGGGTCAGAGGCTGTGGTGCCGATTGAACTGGAAGTTCCTTCGCTGCGAGTCGCCATCCAGCATGGACTAGCCAGCGGTGAAAAAACCAATGCAGAAAGAAGATTGGAAGAGCTCACTGAGCTCGAAGGAAAATGCCTCCGGGCACAACAAAACATCCAACTCTACCAAGCTCGCATGGCCCGTGCTTTTGACAAGCTGGTCAAAGGTCGAGAATTCAAGAAAGGAGACCTGGTGATGGTCAAAAGAAGAGAAGTGATGGCCTCCAACCCCAAGGGGAAGTTGGTCAAAAATTGGATCGGACCATATATTGTCCGCCGAGTATATGAAGGGGGTGCCTACGTCCTGGTGGACCACAAAGGAGTCATCCAATTCTCTCCCCTCAATGGAAAGCATATAAAGATGTATCATGCAGCACAAACAACATTCCCCGAGTGATCGGTCAGAATACCCTTCTTTGGTCTAGTGGCACTCCGCCCTAGCCAAGCTACCCTTCCTTGGTTTAGTGGCATTCCGCCCTAGCCAAGCTACCCTTATCTTGGTCTAGTGGCATTCCGCCCTAGCCAAGCTACCCTTATCTTGGTCTAGTGACATTTCGCCCTAGCCGAGCTGCCCTTATCTTGGTTTAGTGGCACTCCGTCCTAGCCGAGCTACCCTTATCTTGGTCTAGTGGCACTCCGCCCTGATCAAGCTACCCTTATCTTGGTCTAGTGGCACTCCGCCCTGATCGAGCTACCCTTATCTTGGTTTAGTGACATTCCGCCCTAGCCGAGCTATCCTTATCTTGGTCTAGTGGCATTCCATCCTAGCCGAGCTACCCTTATTTTGGTCGAGTGGCATTTCGTCCTAGCCGAGCTACCCTTATCTTGGTCCAGTGGCACTCCGCCCTGATCGAGCTACCCTTATCTTGGTCTAGTGGCGTTCCGCCCTAGCCGAGCTACCCTCATCTTGGTCTAGTGGCATTCCGTCCTAGTCGAGCTACCCTTATCTTGGTCTAGTGGCACTACGTCCTGATCGAGCTACCATTAGCTTGGTCTAGTGACGTTCCGCCCTAGCCGAGCTACCCTTATCTTGGTCTAGTGGCATTCCGCCCTAGCCGAGCTACCCTTATCTTGGTCTAGTGGCACTCCGCCCTAATCGAGCTACCCTTATCTTGGTCTAGTGGCACTCCGCCCTAGTCGAGCTACCATTATCTTGGTCTAGTGGCACTCCGCCCTGATCGAGCTACCTTTCCTTGGTCTAGTGGCACTCCGCCCTGGCCGAGCTCTCAAAAGAATACACCATATTGCCGTTACGGGCCTTACGTCCGAATCGGCGAAAGATCATTCCTTTGCGTTAGCATTCAGCCCTTTCTAACGAATGAACCGCTCTGCTCGACACGAGGCCCGGTGCTCCGGCCAATGGCCGTCTACTACCAACCAAGGGTCGGACATCACACTTCGACCCACCACCCTTTATATCCAAAAAAAAGAGAAAAGAAAAGAAAAATGGGGTTAAAAATAGAGATACCCCGCCAGACTTGCTCCTATATTAGGACAAGTGCAAAAACGGCTATAACCCAACTGTGGCGAAAACCCGAAAGGGCGCTATAGGCAAAATCGGGTACCCCGCCACGTGAAAACCCGAAAGGGCGCATGGGCAAAAGCAAGAGGGGGCTGGCTTCGGTGAAAACCCGAAAGGGTGCTCAAGTCAGTAAAGTGGCAATTTAAAAATTCCTCTTCAACAAGTGCAAAAAAAAACGGCTATAACCCAGCTGTGGCGAAAACCCGAAAGGGCGTCGCAGGCAAAATCGGGTATCCCGCCACGTGAAAACCCGAGAGGGCGCGTGGGCAAAAGCAAGAGGGGGCTGGCTTCGGCGAAAACTCGAAAGGGCGCTTAGGTCAGTAATGTGAATAAAAAAAATTATAAATGAATGATGAATAGTGATGATCCATCCTCCGTCCTGAAGACCCTTTACAGGGTCGAAGCGGAGTCTTCATCCAATGTCCCACCTATATATATATATTTCCTACCCTTTTCGACCCTTGCCACCATCGACAAGATCGGTCGCTACCCTTTCCGGTTTTTTTCATCATCGGTAAGATTGGTCGCTACCCTTTTCGACCCTTGTCACCATCGGCAAGATCGGTCGCTACCCTTTTTGAGCCTTGTCACCATCGGCAAGATCGGTCACTCCCTTTTCGACCCTTGTCACCATCGGCAAGATCGGCCGCTACCCTTTTCGACCCTTGTCACCATCGGCAAGATCGGTCGCTACCCTTTTCGACCCTTGTCATCATCGGCAAGATCGGTCGCTACCTTTTCGACCCTTGTCACCATCGGTAAGATCGGTCGCTACCCTTTTTGACCCTTGTCATCATCGGCAAGATCGGTCGCTACCTTTTCGACCCTTGTCACCATCGACAAGATCGATCGTTACCTTTTTGACCCTTGTCATCATCGGCAAGATCGGTCGCTACCCTTTTCGACCCTTGTCATCATCGGCAAGATCGGTCGCTACCCTTTCGACCCTTGTCATCATCGGCAAGATCGGTCGCTACCTTTTCGACCCTTGTCACCATCGGCAAGATCGATCGCTACCCTTTTCGACCCTTGTCATCATCGGCAAGATCGGTCGCTATCTTTTTGACCCTTGTCACCATCGGTAAGATCGATCGCTACCTTTTTGACCCTTGTCATCATCGGCAAGATCGGTCGCTACCTTTTTGACCCTTGTCACCATCGGCAAGATCAGTCGCTCTTTCGACCCTTGTCACCATCGGTAAGATCGGTCGCTACCCTTTTCGACCCTCGCCACCATCGACGAGCCCGTTCAACTACCCTCTAACCTGGGCCTTCCGCCCTCGTTGATAAACAAAGCATCATTGCATCGACATTTAACCCATGTCGATGGTTATAACACACTTTTCGTCATCATTGGTGAAGTTCATAAGGCACATCCACCTATGCTGCCCATGTCCCGCCCTGGCCAAAATCCGGTTCCGGGAGTGGCTGTGCTGCGGTGGAGCGAACACCTCACCCCTTCGCTGAAGGCGTAAGCGCTCTCCTGCGCCACCAGCGCGTATCCCCCGGTTCGGATGATCAGCCAGAAGAAGAAAGAGTAGAAAAGAGGGAAAGAAGTCGCAGTTGGGGCGACAAACAGAGATATTTCATTAATGAGAGTTGTCAGAATACATTTGTGCCCGGGGCATCCCCCAGGGGTACATAAGCTCCGAAGGCAAAAAGGAGCAGAACTCGATGCAAGAAGAAAAGCAAAGCAAAGCTACGGCAAAGGGCGTCGGAAAATATCTGCCAACTCCAAGAGGCCTAGCGAGGGGTATTGGGTCAATTCCTGCAACCGGGCCTCGGTGGCTGTCAGCTGCGATGACCTCTCATCCAGTGAGGCAAGTCATCCTTCAGCCAGATCAGCTTCTTCCATTGTCTGGACCTCTAGGCGCTCGGCTTCCTGCAGCTCGGCTTCGACCTTAGCAAGTTCTGCGCGCAACTCTTCCATCCGCGCCGTAAGGAGCAGCCGACGTTCTAAGATATTACCGGCAACATTTCTCAATTGTTCCACGGTCACCCTCAATGAAGTGGTAGCGGCGCGGCAATCTACCCTCTCTAGCTTCACAGCCGCCAGCTGATCAAATACCTCCCGGCCGAGGAAATCCTGCCTGTTGGCATGCTTTAACAGCATTATAACCTCCGGGGTCCAATCATCCATTGGGCAGCCGAATGCTAATAATGATCGGGAGAGGTGTTCTATCAGGCCCCTCAGATGCACATAGGTCAGACCCGGGGAAGCTGACACGGCTCGCTGGAGATTGTCTAGAGACTGCCACACCATATCACTGGAAAATTGTAAGCCCAGTGGCGAAGTCTCGGGGAGTTGAAAGTCCACCTTGCTATCTATCTCAGTGCAAATGTCGTCGGCCACCCTGAGGAACGTCGACGGCATGGTCTGCACAGCGCCGACGCCCGGCCCGACAATTGCAACTGCTACAGCTGAAGGGCTCTCCACGATGGTGACTTCCTTGCCCATCCTTTGAGATGAGGTTATGACAGCCGTCTCAGCAGCTGAGGGCGCTCGCTCCTCCTGAGTAGTCTCACCGGCCGCTAAAGGAGGGGAGCTTTCTGTGACAGACAAGGCTTTAGTAACATCGGCCTCTTATGCAATGATTTCTCCCGCTTCTATTTCCGGGGGGCCACTTGGCTTCAGCAATAATTCTTCGCCGGCAACCAAGGCTTGAGTCCCCGCAACCTAGGTCAGGTTGCCGACTCCAGCAGTTGCGTCGGGCTCCTCTGAGGCCGCTGCAGCAGCATAGGTCCATGGAATCCGTAGGGCGATGGGCCGCACAACAGGTGGAAAGGCTGATTGGCTCATGCCCAAGTCAGGAAGGGGTATGCAAACCATCACATCTGGCGGTACCACCTCAGCCTGCATCATATATATATATATATATATAAAGGTCACTTTCATAAACTGAAGAGGCCCATCATCCTTGGCCTCGGTGTCAACCGGTGGGAACCCCTCGTCATCGCCGGAGCCGCCACCATAATCAACTCGCTCAGAGGAGGAGGACTCTTCCGCCTGTTCTCGAATCTCCCGTATCTGAGCGGGTACCATGCCGCTAGGAGGAGGCCCCTTAGCCGGAACCTCCTCGGTGGTCTCTATCTCAGAGACACCAGCTAGTTGGATATCTTGGGACTCTTCCGTTGAATGCGCCTGCTCTCCAGTAGCAGCTCTTGCCGTGTCCCCGACCTCGGGGAGCATCGTTGGTCGAATATCGACTGGAGATAAAAGACAATAAATAGTCAAGACCCGACTGAAAGCACGATAGACCGTCGAGCTTTACAAGCGAGCTGCAAGTTACCTTCCATCTCCTGATGGGGTGTCGGTGAAGGTAAATCACCCTCAACAGAGGCTGAGGGTGCTTCCTCCTCTCTCTCCTCAGCCGCGGCTCCAGTCACCGCCTCCAACCCGACAATGGCGGAGGTGGTGCCAGCAGCTAAAAAAAAAAGGAAGGATGATCAACCAAGGGGGTAAAAAATAATCAAACAAGCCATACAGGAACAAGAAGTTACCTTCGCCCTCAGGCCCTTGCATCCAAGCAGCCTCAAACTCAGAGAATGATGGAACCCGAGGAGGGGTGACTATGGGCTCCTCTTCAGCGGCCTTCCTCCGGTGCGCCCGGGTAGCGCGGGAGTCTGCCCTCTTGGCCTTCTTGGCCTTGCTGATAGCCTCCCTGACCTGGGACCTGGTTCGCTTTCGCGAATCCCCAGGGGGTAGCGGAGTTGTGGTCGGAGCTGGCTCCGGAATATTAAAATATAAAGGCTTCTGCGCCTTAGAAATCAACTCCCTGTAATGTCTGGTCGCCTCCACAGAGAGGTGAGCTGCAAACCGCGTAGGTGAGAAAGATGCATACTGACTATAAAAGGAGTAGCTTCAAGGCTGAAAGGAAAGACAAGCATTACCTGGCGGCCCTGTGTATCTGGGACTGAGCGGCCAGTAAAGCAATACGGGCGCCTTGTCCCGGGAAGCCGCCTCGCGGACAAGCCAGCACACGTCACCAATCTTCTCACTTTTCTCCGCCAGCTGCACCAAATCTTCATGGCAACAAGAGGACAAGTGGTGATATAGGCCCAAGTGGTCCAATCCCCAGCCGTCGACATACTTGAAGGACACTAGGAGCTGATGGTCCCGGATGGCTTCTAATGGACCAGAAATTGAAAGCCCGTGAGAATGAAGCAGGGCGAATATCCAGGGGGTGCTGGAATACAAGTCAGCCCGTCTATCTTCCCTCCTGATGAAGGTCCGGTAGGGATGAAAACGGTCTGCTTCTGGGCGCCAACCCGCCACTGCAGGAAGAGGTTCCTCTGCCGGGAGGGGGATCGTCTGGAGGGCAATCCGGTCACTGCTAACCCGGCACAGCCCCCACAGAGTCTTGATGAAGTCATCCTTCTGGATCTCTGGCATCTTCGGGTCGGCCTTGGACGATCTACCCTTCGCAGCTTTCCTGGCCTCCAGATATGCCATTACCTCGGTGTTGGACCAGGACTTCAATTTCTTCAAATAGGATGGATCAACATCCAAAGCAGGCTCCCGCTGGAAATCTAAGAAACGATGTTCGGCAACATGCCAACAGTCTTTCCGAAAGTTCCGGTAGAAGCCCGTCCGTGCATTCCACCACTTAATGAAGTCTGAAGTCACTCGGGGTAGACGAGCTGGGGTTGGCACCCGGAAGGATACGTCCTCCCGACGATGGAAGTAGTCCCACCATGTGCGGGCTTCATCTGTAGTCATCTGACCAGCTCGATGTCTGTTCGGGAGATTGAACCGGGCTGAAGAAGAAGGAATATGTTTGTCGTATCTGAAATTCTGGCCAAAGCGGAAGGGGTAGTACGGCTCCAGCCACAGTAAGCCGCTCTTTCTAAATACGAGGACACTGGGGCGGATAGACAGTGCCCAATCAACCAGTTCTGGCTCCAAGATTGGCCTCGTGCTCTTGGTCCCGGTGAGCTGGTGAATGAATTCCACTGTCTCGAACAACCAGCATTGCCGCATCCTGTTGACGAGAGGGCTGGAGCTAGAGGCCAAGCTCCAAAAATGCAGAAATCCTGGGGAATCTGTCGGGACTGTAGTCAGCTTCCCCCGAATGGCAAAAAGCTGGTCCGCCAGTGAAGACGGCTCAGCACTAGCAAATTCGATCATCCGCAGCACAGGACGATCCGACTGCATCGACCGGGGAGCTGCTTCAGGAAACACGGTGCAAACCCAGGCGTTGAAGAAGTGGATGGGTTTGACCTGTCCGTGAATTTCTGGGGATCCGTGACTTGTGCAAATCCCCCAGCATCTTATATGTGAGGCATAGAGCCACTGGGCACAGGGACAGCTTTATCCCCCAAGCCATCAAATAGGCAGGGTAAATGGCCTCTGGTCTGATTACCGTCTCGTCCCCCTAGGGAAGGGCGAATGAGCAAAGCCAATATGACAGATACGTAACACAATATGTGACTGCGTCAACTCCTGTGGGATTCGGGCCCCCTTGCCACCCTCTCCCTGAAGCAGCAGGGTAGGTTGTCTGGCGTCGAGCCCTCTTCTTCCACTTCACGTCTGTCGGAACCACCGTGGGGAAGTCCTCATATTGCTGCTCCCCACCGAAGAAATATTGGAGCCACGTGCCCATTCGCACGCGTCGCTTTTCACCAGGCTTCCGCGCTTCCCGTGAGTCAAGCGTCAAGCGCAGCAGGGTACGGTATGCCTTCATCAAATAGCGGTAGGCGAAGCCCGTAAAGTATTTGCCTTCGCCATCTGTCTGGTCTTTCAGCCAGTCCGGGAAATAAACTTCTTCGTACGGCTCCCCGTCTATCGGCAAGCCGCTCAGCTGGGAAAGACTCCAGAGGTCCAGTGAACTCTCACCCTCTGTAGTATAAAAAGTGTTGTCTTCCGGGCAGAAGACCTCAATCATCCCGCAGCACAGACCTCGGGAGATCGGATACCTGTACCGAGAAGCATATATGTAATGCCATGGATCCTTGGTAGGTCTTGCTAGATCTTCATTGGATCTTTTGGATTTGTTTCGGTGAGTTTCGGGTCGCTTTAGTGGCTTCCGAGTTGAGTTTTACGATCCGTGTGGATTTTTCTCTCGTACTAGTTACGGAACCCTACGGTGAGTTTACTTGTCAGTTCCTCGACTCGTGGATGCTACAGCGATGATGTACTCTTTGAGCCGGTCGTTTCGACTATTTTTACGTATTTTTCGGAGATAGGGCCAGAAATCAGATTTTTTAAAAATTAGGAAAATTCCTAATTTCTTTTCCTTTTTCTTTCCTTTTTCTCTCTCCTTCTTCTCATTCGCCGCCGCCGTCTCTCTCCCTTCGTTTCTCTCCTCTCGAGCCCCCTTGGCTCCGGCTGCAGACGGGGTACCTAGAGGCACGTGTTGGGGATGCTGTGGAGCTGGCTGGGTGCGCGACGGAGCGAAGATGGAGTGGCTTTGGCGCGATCCCGAACGGTGGATTCAAAGCCGACGTTTGAGCTCACGGCGTGGTTTTCGGCGCGGTTTAGTCCCTTCGGGCATGGTTTCTTCGGTGGAGGTAGGGTGATGGTTCCTTACTTCCTCCTCTCCGTTTTCCTTGCCATTGCACGTCCTTTGGCGCGGAAATGGCCGAGTTTGGGCTTGTTTAGCCTAAACCGTGATTTTTGGGTTTTGTAGGGTTCACCGAAAAATGGCAACCATTTGTAGCTCGTTAGTGTTGAACTGACCATTGCGATGTTAGGATCCCATTCATGCTAGTTTCGTGTTGATTGGTGGTCATTCGAGGCAGGTAGGAGCCCGGGAACCTCATTGACTCATTTAGGGTGGATTTGTTAGAATCGCCCCGATCTTGTATTTTTGTGATTGCATGTGGGCTTTTTAGCCTTCTAATGATGTTTTTCATCGTCGAGGGTTGTTTCCCCTGCGCTTCGGCGTGAATGGGGCGTGGAACGGGCCGATTTGGCCAACCCTCTATTTTCCCGCCGTGACTGGTGTGGCGGTCGTTCCAGGGACCGTCACATGCCCTGACGGCCCCACGACAGACCGTCACAGCGTCTAGGTGATTTTTATTTCTTGGTGGTTTTGAGGGTGTGACGGCCCAGGGGTGGCGCGTCACAGCCCTCTGACGCGTCCGATGCGACGCGTTACGCCTATCTTGTCGTTTAGTAGTTTGGTTAAGTCGGTTCCTCTGACGCGCCTGCCCATGTGCGTCAGGTGGGTGTAACGCGCCTGGTGTAGGCCGTTACGTTCTGTTTGACCGCGTTTGACCGGTTGAGTCGGTTCGCCTAATGGTTGTGCTCTCGTGCGTTAGGTGTGTGTAACGCGCCTGCCCCAGGCCGTTACACTTCGTTTGGGGCCAAGTTTAGGTGGATGTGCCTGTTGATTCTAACGGCCATGCCCCTGTGCGTTAGGCCTGTGTAACGCGTCCGCGATGGACCATTACATGCTGTTTTGGCTGAGTTGGGTGACTGTATCGTTGGCTCTAACGGCCGCGCCCTCGCGTGTTAGGTGGTTGTAGCGCGTCCGGTCGGGACCGTTACATGCCTCTATGCCAGTTGTTTTCTTGTCTTGCGTCAGGTTGGCCCTGACGCGTCTGCCTTGCCGCTTTAGGTGGCTGTAACGCGCTTGGTCCCGCGCGTTACGTGGTTTGAGTTGTTGTTTTGGGTTTGAGGTCTGTTGGCCCTGACGGCCCGGGTTGGGTGCGTCAGAGCTGTGTAACGCGCCTGGTGTAGGCCGTTACGTGCCTTGTGCATTTTTGAGGTTGGTTAGGGCGGTGTGTGTGACGGTTCCCCTGTGACCATCACGTGTGTGTGACGCGTCTGCGTTGGACCGTCACGGTTGGAGTGTAATGGCCTGAGCTAGACCGTCACGTTCGTGTAACGGTCTAGGGGTGGTGCGTTACAGTCCTTCTGCTCGGATTTCCATCGTTTTGGTTTCTGCTTGTCTTGGCTTGTCCTTGTGGTCTGCCCGCAGTCCCGTGGATGTCTCCTGATGTCCTATGAGGGTTACGACTATGTTGTGAGGTGGCCAGGAGTCTTCTTGCTTGAGGTAGGATTCTCTTTCCTACTGTTGAGTCATCGTCGTTGGTTCCGGTCAACCCGGGGTGACCCAGTGGTTGAAAGGCGACCTTGTGTGGGTGTCTTGGCGGTTCTGTCCAGTCCGAGACACTGGTTCTGGATGTCTCGAGGTGTTGTTACCTCGGTCCGTGTGTCCAGGTGTGCTGAGGGTCTCCTGTGTTCCCTCAGGTCTCCGTGAGTCATTTTCTGCGGAGCGTTGTTTCTCGTGGCTTAGGATTAGACCGATTGGCGGCTTGTCCCACTGTCTGTGATGATCTTGCCCTTGAGTCGTTCGACTCAGGATCGTTACGTGGTAGGTCTAGTTGCCTAGTCCTGAGTTTATTGGCAGTTGTCGTACTGCCGGTGGTGCTTCATAGTACGTGTGACAGCGTGTCTGCCTATCAGTACTCTAGCACTTATGTTTCGGAGTTTTGTGTTTTGTACGCCTCCGATTGTTTTAGCCCTAGGCTTTTGAGTGCCGATCCGCCTGGTGGTGGCGGAGGGGTGTTCCCGAGACACGGTTTGTAAGCTAGTTCCGTGGGCTCCCAGCCAACGGTAGCGTCCTACCGAGGAAGAAAACTAGCTGGAGTACCTGGCTTAGGCTAGAGCCAGTGTGTGCACACGTGGTCAGGGACTGAGGACATGCGTCGACGGGCGTGACCCTGACTGGTTTTTTGATGCTGTTTGGTTTTGTGCGGGTGTCTGCGACTCTACCGTGGCTTCGGCGGTATTGTAGGCGAGACACCTGTGGCGCATCATAAGACGTCTGTGGACGAAGCTGGCCATTGCTCTGGTGGGGAGGTGCGTCCGTCTGTGACGTGTGGCTCTCCCCTGCTCTTCGCTTTTCTTGCGCGTCGTGACCTTTCCGGGTTGGCCTTTCTATGGCTGCATCCGAGGTCAGTGTCCTGTCACATGCATGATGTTCTGGTCGTGCGTGGGGCAGTGTGCACGATGTTCTTGTCGTGCATGGGGCAGTGTGCATGATGTTCTGATCGTGCGTGTTGTCGAGTCTATCGGTCATCTGTGTGGGTCTTTTCTAGACCTTTTTGTCTGTTCTTGCAGGTCTTCATCTTAGACCTGTTGTTGGGTCGGCAGATCGGTAACTTCTGATTTTGTTAGATCAGAGTCGCCCTCCTGTCGCTGCTTGGAGTAGTTTGGGGTGCCGAGGTTAGTTCGGCCGCCGATTGTCTGGCGCGGGTTCTTCCCCTTCCTCACTTGCTCCCTACTCCTACTTCCCGTCTGTTTACTACTGCTCGTAGCGTAGTTTTACAGCTTTGTAGTGTAGTTTTCCTGCTTTACTACACCTGCTATTTTGTTGTTGTTGTTCCGTGTTACTGCGTATTTTTCAGTGGGGATCCGCGTGACCCCTACTGAGCTAGTGACACGTGGCTCACCCCTGCTTTTCAGGTGGGGTGGCGTTGTTCGTTTGCTTCCGCGTGGTTCCTGGTGTGCGTGCTCGTTGCGTGCCGTTGCTGCCAGCTGGTACCTGCGTTGGGTCTCCCCCGACTTCTCGGTACGTCTTTCTTTTCTGTCGACTATACTGTGCTAGACTTGTTGTCTTTAGCTTTGGACTGACTCTGGTGGTGTATAATTGTTAAAATTGAACTGTTAATTAAAAAGTAATTTTATTTCTGCTACTTTAGCAAACCGATCTAATGAAATTTAATTGCTTCTGTTATATCTCTGTGGCTTCAATGTACTCTACACATGCTTTTTTCCCTTCGGAGCTTTCCCGCTCTTGGGAGGCCTCGCGGGTTCCAAGTGGTATCACGTGTATTCGGTAGTTCTACCGGGTACATCTGGTATCCAGAATCCGAGTCGCTACAGTTTGGCATCAGAGCAGTGTTCTGAGATGTTCAGAGTTCTTTTCTGAGCTGTCAGAGCGTTGTTGTGTGAAGTGCATGGGAATCTGAGATATATAGTTTCCAGAGTCATAAAAGTCCAGTACATTCTTCAGCTGGCTTCAGTTTGTGATTCTTTGTCGCGTTGTTTTCGGTGTGTTGTCTTGTGCGTGCTGTTCTGGCACTGTACGAGATGGTTCTGCTCTCGTCAGGATTGTGACAAGGTATTTCTTTTCGTTGTTGTGTTTGTCTCGATCATGTTGTACCTGGCAGTGTTCGCCGGAAGGCTTGAATCTGCAGTACGTTGTTCGAGGTTTTCTCCGTGTGTTATTCAGGCTGATGTTGACCTTTAGCCTTGGTTCGATGACCGTTCACGTTCTCACGTTGTTTTGGTCATCCCGGCTTGAGTCTGTTCAGCTCCTGATGTGTTTCGCTTCTGTTGAAGTGCTCGATTAGATCCCGTGTTTGAGAAGTTGCTCAGGCAAGCTAGGATTTTCCCTTCCTGGTGAGATTTCGTGGTTGAGCTTCCTACTTCTCGTCCCTTCTGGTGGAATCTTTTCGAGGTTTGCCTTGGAATTACTATCTTGGTGATGCTTTTGTCCTGTGTCTGCTTAAGTGTGGACAGTTTTGTTTTGAGCCTGATCTGCTCTTTGCTATACGGTTGCTTGGCTTTGGACTCCGTTATGGTGTTAAGAGCTGCTATGCACCGTGTTGTCGTGCCGTGTCCAGTGGCCGATGTATTGTGAAGGCTCATTTATCGTTTTCAGGACGTGAAGGAAAACTGAGATCGATGCTTTCCTTGTGCTTTGTGCTGAAGCTGGTGCTCTTCTCCTGTTGCACTTAGGCTCCTTGTGATTGGTTGTTCGCGAGATCGGTACTCGTGGCGTGTTGTTTGCTATCTTTATTGGTTGCGAAGGCGTCTGGTGTGTACTGAGATGCGGATACCGAGGTCTCTTCTGATGCCTGCATGCGTTGTTGAGTATGCAGCTGAAGCGTGTGAGTTGGCTACTCACTGGTCGAGAGATTTGCTTCTTCTCGATGTGACTTCGTCTTGGCTTCCTGTGCCTTGACGTTGTTGTTGCCGTGCAGTTGATGGTGTTTGTCTGGTATTGGCATTGGCATTTGCGAGTGTTGGGGAATTTGTTGGCATTCCTGCTGATTGAGTACCCTCTACTCTGCATTTTCTTATCTTGGGTGTTGTGCTCTCGAGGCGTGTTGGTAGTCCTTGAGATGTGTTCCCCGAGATCGTGGTTGTTGTTTTGGCGCTGTTTCTCTATGATTTTGTGTCTCTGTTTTGGACCAAGTCTTGTCGGTTAGCTTTGCTCTACTCTTTTTCCCTAGAGTTAGCTTGCGACTCGATCGGATGTAATATCTGAGTGAGGACTGACTCGATTGTGTTCGTGGTCCAGCCGTGGTGTTGTCGTTGGCGTCTTGTGTGCCAGGTGTTTCCTGTTGCCTTTGGCACTAGAGCCGATGATGTGGTCGAGCTGTCAGCTGACAGGATTGTGTCTCTTCGTGTAAGCTGTCGCTTGCCGTGCTGCCGTTGTGTTTCTCGGTCGGTTGTTTGTGGTTGTGGCAGTCGTGTCTCTTTCCCCTGTGAGACGTAAGCGACGTTGCCCTTGTTTCGGAGGTGTCGGACTTGTGTCCACTTGTGCCATGCTCAATCCATAGCATGTGCTCGTGATTGTGGTCTGACAGTGTTCCTCTGAGCTGTGTTTCTCGAGATTTGTGTTATTTCCGTGGTGGTGTTGTTGAGTTGTTCTTCCCTGCTTCTCCTTTGTTAGTCCTTAATTTTGAGGATGAAATTTCTTAAAGGAGGGGAGGATGTAATGCCCTGGATCCTTGGTAGGTCTTGTTGGATCTTCATTGGATCTTTTGGATTTATTTCGATAAGTTTCGGGTCGCTTTAGTGGCTTCTGAGTTGAGTTTTACGATCCGTGTGGGTTTTTCTCTCGTACTAGTTACGGAACCCTACGGTGAGTTTACTTGTCAGTTCCTCGACTTGTGGATGCTGCAGCGACGATGTACTCTTTGAGCCGGTCATTTCGACTATTTTTGCGTATTTTTCGGAGATAGGGCCAGAAATCAGATTTTTCAAAAATTAGGAAAATTCCTAATTTCTTTTTCTTTCCTTTTCCTCTCTCCTTCTTCTCATTCGCCGCCGCCGTATCTCTCTCTTCGTTTCTCTTCTCTCGAGCCCCCTTGGCTCCGGCTGTAGACGGTGTACCTAGAGGCACGTGTTGGGGATGCTGTGGAGCTGGCTGGGTGCGCGACGGAGCGAAGATGGAGTGATTTTGGCGCGATCCCGAACGGTGGATTCAAAGCCGACGTTTGAGCTCGCGGCGTGGTTTTCGGCGCGGTTTAGTCCCTTCGGGGCACGATTTCTTCGGTGGAGGTAGGGTGATGGTTCCTCACTTCCTCCTCTCCGTTTTCCCTGCCATTGCACGTCGATTGGCGCGGAAACGGCCGAGTTCGGGCTTGTTTAGCCTAAATCGTGATTTTCGGGTTTTGTAGGGTTCACCGAAAAACGGCAACCATTTGTAGCTCGGTTAGTGTTGAACTGACCATTGGGATGTTAGGATCCCATTCATGCTAGTTTCGTGTTGATTGGTGGTCATTCGAGGCCGGTAGGAGCCCGGGAACCTCATTGACTCGTTTAGGGTGGATTTGTTAGAATCACCCCGATCTTGTATTTTTATGTTTGCATGTGGGCTTTTTAGCCTTCTAATGATGTTTTTCATCGTCGAGGGTTGTTTCCCCTGCGCTTCGGCGTGAATGGGGCGTGGAACGGGCCGATTTTGCCAACCCTCTGTTTTCCCGCCGTGACTGGTGTGGCGGTCGTTCCAGGGACCGTCACATGCCATGACGGCCCCACAACAGACTGTCACAGCATCTGGGCAATTTTTAGTTCTTGGTGGTTTTGAGGGTGTGACGGCCCAGGGGTGGCGCGTCACAGCCCTTTGACGCGTCCGGTGCGACGCGTTACGCCTATCTTGTCGTTTAGTAGTTTGGTTAAGTCGGTTCCCCTAACGTGCCTGCCCCTGTGCGTCAGGTGGGTGTAACGCGCCTGGTGTAGGCTGTTACGTTCTGTTTGACCGCGTTTGACCGGTTGAGTTGGTTCACCTAACGGTTGTGCTCTCGTTCGTTAGGTGTGTGTAACGCGCCTGCCCTAGGCCGTTACACTTCGTTTTGGGCCGAGTTTAGGTGATTGTACCTGTTGATTCTAACGGCCATGCCCCTGTGCGTTAGGCCTGTCTAACGCGTCCACAATGGACCGTTACATGCTATTTTGGCTGAGTTGGGTGGCTGCGTCGTTGGCTCTAACGGCCGCGCCCCCGCGCGTTAGGTGGTTGTAACGCGTCCGGTCGGGACCGTTACATGCCTCTCAGCCAGTTGTTTTCTTGTCTTGCGTCAGGTTGGCCCTGACGCATCTGCCTTGTCGCGTTAGGTGGCTGTAACACGCTTGGTCCCGCGCGTTACGTGGTTCAAGTTGTTGTTTTGGGTTTGAGGTCTGTTGACCCTGACGGCCCGGGTTGGGCGCGTCAGAGCTGTGTAACATGCCTGGTGTAGGCCGTTACGTGCCTTGTACATTTTTTAGGTTGGTTAGGGCGGTGTGTGTGACGGTTCCCCTGTGACCGTCACGTGTGTGTGACGCGTCTGCGTTGGACCGTCACGGTTGGAGTATAACGGCCTGAGCTAGACCGTCACGTTCGTGTAACGGTCTAGGGGTGGTGCGTTACAGTCCTTCTGCTCCGATTTCCGTCGTTTTGGTTTCTACTTGTCTTGGCTTGTCCTTGTGGTCTCCCCGCAATCTCGTGGATGTCTCCTGATGTCCTATGAGGGTTAAGACTACGTTGTGAGGTGGCCAGGAGTCTTCTTGCTTGAGGTAAGATTCTCTTTCCTACTGTTGAGTCATCGTCGTTGGTTCCGGTCAACCCGGGGTGACCCAGTGGTTGACAGGCGACCTTGTGTGGGTGTCTTGGCAGTTCTGTCCAGTCTGAGACACTGGTTCTAGATGCCTCAAGGTGTTGTTACCTCGGTCCGTGTGTCCAGGTGTGCTGAGGGTCTCATGTGTTCCCTCAGGTCTCCGTGAGTCATTTTCTGCGGAGCGTTGTTTCTCGTGGCTTAGTATTAGACCGATTGGCGGCTTGTCCCGCTGTCTATGACGATCTTGCCCTTGAGTCATTCGACTCAGGATCGTTACGTGGTAGGTCTAGTTGTCTAGTCCTGAGTTTGTTGGCAGTTGCCGTACTGCCGGTGGTGCTTCGTAGTACGTGTGACAGCGTGTCTGCCTGTCAGTACTCTAGCACTTGTGTTTCGGAGTTTTGTGTTTTGTACGCCTCTGATTGTTTTAGCCCTAGGCCTTTGAGTGTCGATCCGCCTGGTGGTGGCGGAGGGGTGTTCCCGAGACACGGTTTGTAAGCTAGTTCCGTGGGCTCCCAGCCAACGGTAGCATCCTACCGAGGGAGAAAACTAGCTGGAGTACCTGGCTTAGGCTAGAGCTAGTGTGTGCATACGTGGTCAGGGGCTGAGGACATGCGTCGACGGGCGTGACCCTGACTGGTTTTTTGATGCTATTTGGTTTTGTGCGGGTGTCTGCGACTCTACCGTGGCTTCGGCGGTATTGTAGGCGAGACACCTGTGGCGCAGCATAAGACGTCTGTGGACGCAGTTGGCCGTTGCTCTGGTGGGGAGGTGCGTCCGTCTGTGACGTGTGGCTCTCCCCTGCTCTTCGCTTTTCTTGCGCATCGTGACCTTTCCGGGTTGGCCTTTCTGTGGCTACATCCGAGGTCAGTGTCCTGTCACATGCATGATGTTCTGGTCGTGCGTGGGACAGTGTGCACGATGTTCTTGTCGTGCATGGGGCAGTGTGCACGATGTTCTGATCGTGCATGTTGTCGAGTCTGTCGGTCGTCTGTGTGGGTCTTTTCTAGACCTTTTTGTCTGTTCTTGCAGGTCTTCGTCTTAGACCTGTTGTTGGGTCGGCAGATCGGTAACTTCTGACTTTGTTAGATCAGAGTCGCCCTCCTGTCGCTGCTTGGAGTAGTTTGGGGTGCCGAGGTTAGTTCGGCCGCCGCTTGTCTAGCGCGGGTTCTTCCCCTTCCTCACTTGCTCCCTACTCCTACTTCCCGTCTGTTTACTACTGCTCGTAGCGTAGTTTTACAGCTTTGTAGTGTAGTTTTCCTACTTTACTACACCTACTGTTTTGTTGTTGTTGTTCCGTGTTACTGCGTGTTTTTTAGTGGGGATCCGCGTGACCCCTACTGAGCTAGTGACACGTGGCTCACCCCTGCTTTTCAGGTGGGGTGGCATTGTTCGTTTGCTTCCGCGTGGTTCCTGGTGCGCGTGCTCGTTGCTTGCCGTTGCTTCCAGCTGGTACCAGCGTCGGGTCTCCCCCGACTTCTCGGTACGTCTTTCTTTTCTGTCGACTGTATTGTGCTAGACTTGTTGTCTTTAGCTTTGGACTGACTCTGGTGGTGTATAATTGTTAAAATTGAACTGTTAATTAAAAAGTAATTTTATTTCTGCTACTTTAGCAAACCGATCTAATGAAATTTAATTGCTTCTGTTATATCTCTGTGGCTTCAATGTACTCTACACATGCCTTTTTCCCTTCGGAGCTTTCCCGCTCTTGGGAGGCCTCGTGGGTTCCAAGTGGTATCACGTGTATTCGGTAGTTCTACCGGGTACATCTGGTATCCGGAATCCGGGTCGCTACAATATACACTCTGATAGACACCGGCATGCACCAGGATGGGAGCATATTGCCGCGATACAAATGCTACAAATTCGACGGCTCCCGGTCTAAAAGCGTGAGCATCGGTGGCTCTGAGTTCTCCGAACCATCCCACTGAGATCTGATGCTTGAACCGGACCGCCAAGCAGTCTAAAAGGAAAGGCTCGTCTCGGTACCCCCAATGAAGCGGGGTGAGGAACAAACCATACACGGGCTTCTCCCTGTCGACGCGCCCGGCAGTCTCATTCCAGCGGGCTAGTGTGTACTGCGGTGCTCTTGTCAGCAGCCCGGCCTCTGGAGATAACTCCTGTACGCCAAGAATGGCCCCCCATTTTCTGAGCTCGCCCGGAATATACATGGGCATGCCATGAGTAACTGACTCGGTCAGACTATCTCTATCCGTCAGTAAAGCTCCCTCGGCTCGACGGACAAGAATTATATCGCGCTTCCCGCCAAGGTTGAAGTGCCCGAGGAATGCCATCAAGTGTTTGTCCTTGGGGTGGTCCAGTCTGGCGCCATCCCCTCGCTCATACTTGAAATGATTACCGTCGAGAATCAACAGGCCGCCGGTGTCGACAGTATCAGTCTCCGAGTCCGAAGATTCTGCTACCACGGCTATCCGCCTGGACCCCCGATCAAGGGAGTGGACATTCCCCCATGTCACGGCCACTCGGGATGCAGAGGAAGAAGGGCCGGATGCCATTTCGCCTGCAAGACAGTGTCCAGAAGAGAACAACCAAAGTCAGAAATCAGTTGGTCAAAGCAAAATTTCTGACAAAATTTCGGCAGCATCTCCCTTGCTCGGGGGTTTGCCAAAAGAAAAGTGGAAGCCGTCCACTAAGGGAGCAGCCCCTAAAAGCAGCCATAGGCATAAGCCAAGGCCAAACGGGACACCCGGGGAATTTAGCTCCGAGGACAAGTCCTACTAGAAGCCTCCTGGGACCCGAAGGACAGGTTTAAAACCCAGATAGAGCAGCAGCTCGACTCACCCGCTCTCTCAAAACCCAGAGCTCACTCGGCGCCGCGGGAGGAGAAGAAAGGGAGGAGAGAGAAAGAAAAGCGTCAAATGAGGATGAAGAAGAAAAAATAAAGGATGAAATCCTTTTATAAGGGGGGTTCACATCTGTTAAAATGGCGCGCCCCGGAGCACGCCGTTTTAACTCGTTTGCACGCCGGTGAAAGCCGCGCCGTTTCAACCCTCAATCGAAAGGGCGCGCCGCTTTAAGCGGCGCCGTTTTAACAAATACATGTAAAGGGGGCGCCGTTTTAACCCCTGAACAAAGGGCACGCCATTTTAAATGGTGCCGTTCAAGCTTCCTACCGTGCCGGATTAATGTCCGATGTCAGAATTAAGGGCCATCTCAAGCTCCCGTCAGCTAAGGAGATCAACCCAAACGAAGCTCATCCGTCGGCCCTACCGCACTCCTGCCTCGCTTGCACCACCCACGTCTGGGGGACATTTGTTGCCACTCAAAATATGATCGTTGGCGATCAAGCCGCAAAGACGAATGATACGGCCCGCTGAGGCGCAGAAGCCGATAAAGATCGACATATTGAAGACTTCTCAAGCTGCCAGGGCCTCGGGTCACCCCGTATGAGCATGGGGACCTCACCTCAGGAGAGCCGAGATGAACTCACAACCAATCGGCAGTACGACCAAGCCTGCCAAATGATCCGGGGTCGACTCCGTCGTGCCGCTACCCTGCACCCGTCACCCGATCAAGGATGACGGTCCACCCAATGGCTCCCTACATGAATGAAGGCTCTCCTGAGGAGGAAGAAACACCATCGGCCCTTCATAACAGGGAGCCGAAGGCTCTGTCAGCAGAAGGTCCCGATCACCCGACACGGGTTCGGCTTCTCGCCATGGTGGGCCCGTTAGTGGCCGATTGATCGCCATTCAAGGCGGAATTATCCCGTATGTAATGCCATCCCATAAGGAAGCTTCCAGCACGAGGCCGTCTGAGCTGGAAGCATAAGTCATAGTATCGAAGGCCGTACCGGCAGAAGACCCGTATGCTCAAAGCCGAACACACACGAAGTTCCGAGCAAGGTCATTCACCGCGCGGAGAGCTTCGTCAACACCCGCCAGGGTTTTCCAAGGACCAGGGTGAGAGGGACAGTCAACGGGAGCCTCCGGAACCATCCACAGACCCATCGTCTAGCTCGCATTGAGCGAACAAGCTAAATCGGCGCACAAAAGGACGTCGGCGCCCCTTAATCTGGCGCCGTCAAATCCGGCGCGCCAATTCCAATTGGGGACATGTTCCCCAGCGCCATTAAATCTGGAGCGCCCCTTTCCACGGCGCCGGATTAACCATGGCTACATATACGCCGTGGCTTCGAAACAAAAGGGAATATAGAAGAAAGGAATCAAGAAGGAGAGGGAAAAAGAAAATAGAAGAGAGCCAATACGAAGGGAGAGAGACTGTTCGTTCGAGAGAGAGAATAGCCTTGGGGGAGAAGAAGGGTTTCCACTAAGGGTTCTCGCCGCTGTCTTCCTTGTCTGCTCGTCTGAATATCTCCAAAGCCGGAGAAGAGAAGCCTGTGGTCCGATACTCTGTTCTGGAGAGTGGGTTTAGGTGGGTTTCCGTGGTTTTCCTCCTGTCGATTCCCCCTTTTTCTTTGTTTCCTTCTCCTGATATAATGTAAGTGAAAGGGGGGAGGGGCGATGATACGAGGGGTTCCCACCCCTCACCATTATCATTGCTCCTTCTCTTCACTTGCAACGTTCTTCTTCTATTAATGTAAACGATGGCCGAGCGACAACACCGGCGCTGGAACATATGCTGTGTACATCTACCTATCGTTCATTGAATGAATGGAATGAGATTGTGCCTGGTGCCGTATCTATCTTTCATGCTCTCTCTAATTTCCTCTCAAATGCGCATTTAGTGGTTTCCCGGTGTGCATAGTTCCCGGATCCGTTTTCCCGGACGCTGGATATGCCCCTGGGCTACATGAACCGTTCTCCCCCCTCCCTGGGGTTTCTCTCTCTATTCCAATGCAATGGTCGAGCTCTGTACTACGTGTGCTACGAGTTTTGTGGTTGGAGACACACTTGTGTGCGTATCTCTGTCCACCCCTGTCTAGGGATCAAACCCTTCGCCTTCCCTGTGCCCTTCCTCATAGGCCAGAGGGGATGGGAAGATCACTTCTAACATCCCCGTTTGTCCTGTGCCGAGCCCCTGTTGGTTTTTTTGCGAACATAATATACATATCCCTTCCCCAGATCTGTATGCTAATCATATAACATGTAAGTGTTAACTCATTCAACCCGCGGGCTTCACTGTTCTAATATATGTCTAACAACTTGTTTGTTCACTTGTTGTCGAACGATGTCGTATGCCGCTCTTTCCACTCCATTCGCATCTCAACATTCGGGAGTTTGCTCTGTAGCATTGCTCCAATACCCGGGGAGGGGAATATTCCCCCAATCTTCTACACTAGTCACTCGGTCGACAGGGGCTCATCCATTGATGATGAGTGTCCCTTCAGGCCATTGAGTGCACAGTAACGGGGCTAAGCCCTATAGTTCAAATCCACGGTCCTTAATGGACTTTGTGGTGGCCGTGGGTTGTGTGCCCCTCGTAGGCTGGCCCTCGGGTTCCCTTCCCTCTATCGGTCGTCCCGATTTGAGCGTTGTGTCGACTTGGCTGCGTGCCCCTCGCATGCTAGCCCTCGGGGTTTTCGCTCCCATAATGAGTCGCCTCATTCGTTCACTCTCACCTAGGACTTGGTGCCCCTAGCAGGCCAGACCTCGGGGTTTTCCTTTCCGTTCGGGTTTTGCCGGCCGCCGTTGCGCCACCCGGCCCTTAGGGGTTGCTCCGCTACGTGAGTATTCCCCGCTTCTCCTCGACAATCCTCCGGGATGGGGAGATGCTGCCAAAATTCCGACTCGAACGAGTCTGACTTGGAACAATCGCCGCGCTCGAGTATGAACCTCGCGCGAGCCTATGACGCGGCTCCCGGATGCCCCGGGACTGACCCGTTGAATAAATGACTTAAATAAACTTTCGAAGTTTCTTAAAGTGTTTTAATAAACCCAAGAAATAACGAATAAAACCTCGGTTTCTGCGAGATCGGGCTAAACCGGCGTCGTTTGCATACGGCGCACCTTAAAACGACGCGCCCCTTCCTGGCGCGCGCCGAAGGGGTCACGCCATTTTAACCCCTCTTTCTATACCTACGATTCCCACGCCGTTTTAAGCCCTTTACCTACGTTTTCTGGTGCCGTTTCAAGTATTTTAAGCCCTTTCTCTACGCGCAGTATGCCGATTTCATTCTGAATCGCGCCGTTGTGCCATTCCGGTCCCCTCCCCGTTTCTGGGGTAATTTCCAATGTTAATAACAGAATGAAGTAAACCTCTTGATCAATAAATGGAATAAATCAGCTTGTCCAAGCTTGAACTAATCGGCTTCGTATCATTGCCATCATGCTTTAGTATAAGCATTCATGTCACGTCAAGGCACGCCTGAGGGCACGTACCCATGGTATATCAAATGACATTAACGAAAAGTCGGGTTACACTCGATTGGAAGTTTTTGTCACGCGTGATGGTGGCTTTCGGGCCTAAATCCTCCCGCCACGTACCGAGGGTCCGCCCTAATAAATCACGTGTAGTCAACCATAGCATCTTGCATGACCACTCGCATGCTCTGCATCTCTTATTCCGACCTCGACAGTCCACTATCTCGGTAATTAATCAAAGGTGTTCCCTCCTCGCTGGGGATGTAATTAACGCCATAGCCTCTATGGTGTGGCGGACTTCTGGTCCTGACCGAACCTCACTCTCGCCCGACACGGGTCAGAATGAACGCATAATAAACTTGTCACCCACGTGACTGGCACGCCCGCGCCGTCAATCAGTCGGTTAATTACCAGTTAGTTGATCGGTTGGTCGACACGTGAAATAAATCCCGTCCCAAACAGTCAGGGACCTACATAATAAAATACCCCCTCGGTAGAATAAAACGATCGCAAACAGCGTCCATGTGGGAATCCACACCTTGCGGGGGCTTACGGAGGCTCTCAGCAAGGTCGCCTAGTCGGCTCCAAGGAGTATGGAGATAAGAGGAAACCCTACCTCGGTAGGAATGCAACTACAGATGATAAATATGCATGAATCCTATGCGCACCGGAGTGCATGCAAAGTCTAGCCTAGCAGCTAGCAACCAATAATCAAACAAATATGTAAGAAATGAAAACAAGTATGCAACAATGATATAAGAGCAGGGGGAGATCAATAATCAGCACCAAGTGTCATGAAAATCAAATAACATGGCAATCAAAGTGAAGCACTGGTGCACTGTAGCATGACAAGGACGGTCTCTGTAAGACCGCTCAGGGAGATAGACGGTCCGTAGACGATTGTATAATCCAGGGAGTAACAACATACTAACACAAAAATTAGAAAACTCTGGAATGAAAGGGGATAGCAATCAGAAGCGTACCAGGTTGAACGGTCTCTAGGTAGACCGCGTAAGAGCTGGAACGGACCTACAGAAACCGTGTAATAGCAACCAAACCAACACTATGGGGACAGAGGCATACCTGTACTAGCAGGATGAATGGCTAATAATAGACCGTATACATTGTGAACGGGCGGTAATGGACCGCTTATAACAGCAGGCTTTGCAGTAGAGATGACGCTGTTCATAGAGAAGGGCGGTGGACTTTCAGCCGCAGAAACGGTGGACGGCTCTGGACAAACCGCGCAAGTTCCAAAGGACAGAGAACGCGACCCAACCTAGATCAACCTAAATTCACTTTGAGAAAAGGACTTGGAAAGCAAAAGAGAAGGTCAGCAAGTCACTAACACGATGGGCACTAGGTGTCCCACCGTGATCGCCAAAAAATGGGTGTAGATGTGGAAAATGTGACTCCTCCTTTTCTACTAGCGTTAAAAGATCCCTCTACTATGCAAATATGGGAAATAAAACAAAATGAAGGTGGGATGGAATAGAGGAGTGAACATGTGATCGTGATCGCCACCAAGATGCCGGACATGCGATGAACGCATACCTTGGAAAGAGGGAGGTACTCGCCTTAAAACCAGCACTGACACTCGAAACGGCTCCTTAAGGACCGCCTGTAGGTACACACTGTCTCACGATAGACCGCTCTTCGGTGCTGAGGTGGAATGCGGGACAAAGATGGATGGAGGGTTGAACGGCTTGATGGTGACCGCAGGAGAAGGAAGAACAGTTGATACTAGGCCGTACGTCTCCCTGAACGGTCCGGAAGAAGCCGCACAAGACCACCACGCCAGAAGTTCAACCTCCACCCTTTTCGGCCGGACAGAAAGGATGGGCCTCATGGTAGTGTGTTGCTGACCTGCAAAATCACGTGTAGAACACAAAAGGAAACCCAAATTAGAACTGGAGAGTGTAGCAAATGCTAAAATGGAAAGAAATGAATATGACTAAATGAAATAGGGGATACCTGGGGATTTTTAAACCCCTGGGGGCGTCAAAAACATAGGAGGGTGTGTGAATGATGAATGAGAATGAGAAAATCGTGGAGAATGGGTGTGAAGAAATAGGCATGCAACTAGAGGAGACGAGACTATCAAATGTAAAAGACTCAAAACAAAGACTACTCCCTAGATCGGGAGCCTGTATGGACGTAGAAGGCCTGCCTCCCTGGTGCTAGGTCGCTCAAAGATTCGACAGGGCTTCGCCGTCAACCAAAAATCCCCCCCCCCTTTCAAAGGTAGCCTTTAGGGTCTATTTATAGAGCATCTAAGGTCCTAGCTCGAAATTAGGGTTTCTATCCTTTTTTAGGTCGAGATTATCAAAGATAATCTGTAGATAATCGAATTATCTCTTAACCAGAAGAAACGACACCAAATTTGGTTCAGTATCTGCGGAGAAAATGGCGGGAGAAGTTAGGGACAAAACCACGGATAGCGAGAGAAAACTCTAGAAATTCTCAGGAATCGAGACGATGAACGGTCTCGCGATAGACCACCCAACGGGATGAGCGGCCATCTCCTAGGCCGTCCAACCATGTCGGTGGAAATTCAATAAACATAAAATATTATCCAACTATCCATCTAGATGACCGAAAACTTCGCCGTTGGACTCTCATAGATAAACGGCTGCGGGTAGACCGTACATCACAAGAGCGGCCAAGAGAAAACCGCCCATTCCTTGTCGGTGATAAATCAAAATAGGTTAGATAATTCGATAATTATCTGAAAACCAGTGATGTTAGGATTCTGGGAGACAGACGGCTTATGAGGTACCGCATAATGGTCGTATGTGGCTAAATCCTGACCGTATAAATGCTTGTCGGTGGAAATTCAGGAAATCAGCTAAATATCCAGTAAATAGATGAACGGCTCAAAGTCAACCGTCTGTGTTATGCGCGGCTAGAGACTGACCGCACATGTATATGGGCGTTTGAAATTCATAGAAAAGCTCAATTAACCAAAACCAAGGCCCATTAAGCCCTGAATCAACTCGGATCTAGCTAGGGAGGGAGGCCACCCATAAAATTGGCCCAGAACGTGGCATAAGATAGCCCAGCGAGTGATGGACAACTCGAGGCATCAACAAATGGGAGTAAGAGAAATGACTCAACTTGTTGGCAAAAAACGGGTGTCAACAGCCGCGAGGCTCGGAAGGGTTATTTTAGTGTTGTGGAGATGCGTTGGAATTCAAAATAATATAGGAATTAAATTAAAAAATTGAATTAATTAAATAACATGAATTAAATTTATATTTTCAATTAAATAAATTCACCTTGGAGTCCAGTCTACGAATACAGTCAACATCGAAGAAAGTGTACCCAAGTCGCCGGGCATGCCCCCGGCTCTAGCAAGCTGGCAACTATGAACCACTGCGCCAATCCTCCGAATCTCAAGGAGGAGCCGCTGCACCTGAAAAGGAAGGAGTGAGCCTCATCTCATTGGCTCAGTAGGGGTCCCGTGGATCCCTACCACAAGAAATGACAGTAAACAGCAACAATAACAACAATAGTAATAATAGCAGTAACAGCAGAAGGTGACGAAACCACAGCTCTCTCAGCTACTCTTATTGTCAATTGGAAAGTAAACCCCAACCTCACGGTTGGGCATGCCGAACCAACTAGTAAAACCACGGCTACACTATTGAAAAGAAACCACAACACCTCTGTCATGAAGGCCCATCCTCGCTAACGAAGGCCACAGTCAAGATCACGCGGTCTAGGGGTACGGTCACGACCTCGCCATCGTGAACACTACTCTATCTATAGGGAAAATTTCAACGTCACTGTTGGGAACCTTTGACCTCAACGTTGGGAAATCATACGGAAGTCACCCTGAGAACCACGCCCTCACTGTCGGGAAACCAAAACCTTAAATCAAGAGAACCACATTTCGTGTGACGGGAGAACCACCCTCGATGGCTAGAACCTCACGCCGTAACGGTGAGAAACAGGAGTCGTTGCGCCTCAAGGGACAAGAGTACAACCCACTAAAATTAAGACCAGATGTATCCGCTGACAATTTAGTCCACATCCTCGGGTGTCTACCACTCGCCTCAATGCGATAACTGAGACACCGTACACAAGTAACCACAGGACAAGAACTAGTTGGGGTCACATTCGTCAGCGTAGGTCTGAAGCCCCTAACCAAGTGTGCACACATAGACTATCTACTCTAAGTTCGGTCCTCTAGCTTGCTTTCCCCCCAGCCGGGACTCAGGCTGCATAGGCAAGGGACCCTATTGAAACCAGCTTAAAAATCATTTCAACCAGGATAGCCGCTCCACCACTCCCAAGTGGGTCGACACTGCGTGTCGTAAAGAAGGCTACGACTAGTAGAAGGTCACCCAATGCAAGGACTCACCGTAGAACGGAAACCGTCGTAGTATGGTCGGGTTACGCACACACCCGTCTCACATGTCCCAAGTCACAAGGCAGTTCATTACCACTAAACTTGGAACAGCTAGCCAGACCGTCTAAACTATCTATACGATACGACCCAATGTCGTTAAACCACCCTAAGCCGGAAAACAAAAATCACGAACAAGAGGAGTCACAAGGCCGCCTGCGACCGTCGGGGTTCTCCCATCTAAAGGAACCCCACCAACACCCCTGGATGGGTCACAGAACTCATGGTCACTGGCCATACTCATGGCCCACGTGGAAACTAATTTTTGAGGAAGCCAACACTGTGCCGGGACACCCTCCGCACATACTCAAGTGCACGATGACTCAACTAGCACAACGAAGAAGTCCGAAACACACGAGGTCACCCAGACCCTCAAAATCACATGGGCACATATTTCGAAGAACCACAGCCTTCTCAGACACCTAGAAACACAAATCCGAATCAACAAAGGTGTCCGAGATATTCATGGGGCGAGGAACGCCCAAAGGGACCCAATAGGTCACCTACGCAGGCCATCGGTCGACCCCAAAGTCCCAACGATCGACCAATGCCAGCCATTGGTCGACCAATGGCCAAAAAGGCCGACAGACGCCATATCAGTTGACCAATCCACTAGATCGGTCGACCAATACACTGAATAGGTCGACCATTCCAGTGGATCGGTCAACCTTTCCTGGGCAGACTCCATCACCGTGGCGAATGGCCGATCGGTCAACTGATTTACCCAATCGGTCGACCGATTCCGACGACACCAGTGCGTGACCCCATCTGAGGGGTCCTAATCCACGTCTCACTCACTCCTAATGAGAGGGAAAATATATGGGAATCATTCCCCTGCCTCTAAACTACCGAGAGGCCCCATCCAAACCATAAAATCCGGATCGATTCGACAAAACTGTCGCTCACCCAAAAACATGCTTTTTCCCCAGCATGGAAGAAAACTCTCTCTCGGCATCACTTCGGCCTACAAACCACGGAAAATTAACATGCACGAGTTAGGGATCCGTCCCCCTACCTCTCACGATGATTTCTCGCACCGAGAACGCCGTTTCTAAGCTAAAACGCTCGTCGAATCACCGCCAGGCTCGTGAACTCGCGAATGAAGCTCACCGTGCCATTGCCTCTGTTTCTCGCTCCCATCCTCGTCACTCACAGCCCACGTCACCCGCCCCCTCACCCACCTCATCCTCCATCGGCCGCGTGGAGAATGGGTGGAGAAAAGGAGAGAAACAAGAGGAGAGAGGGAGAGAATGAGATAATTAGAGTAAGAGGGGGTGAAGGGGGTTTAAATAGAAAATATTTTGAGATTTTAAAATCTCTAAAAAAATAAAAAAAATGAGAAAAATCATCTTCACGATCCTTGAAAAATACACAACTCGACCACTATGCCTCGGAGCCCGAAAATATATTGTTTCTCCACATTCGGGGATCTGAGGGCCCGACATCCAAATTTTCGTTTTAATTATAAAACACGATTCGGGACCCATAGGAATACTCAAAAACTCATAGATTCTCAATCCAAAAATTTAAGTCGTGACAGTTATCATCTCGGGGGCATGTAAACTCAAATTAAGAGATTTAAAAGATATTAGAGTAAATACCATAAGGGAAAAGGTATAGAAATAATTTTTTAAAAAATTAGAGATATACAAATAATTTTCTCTAGTATCTTTGCATGATCATATGGACGTTTAAGACATTTATTCTTGGCATGAACTTCGGTTGAATGTTTTTCACGTACAAGTTTTATTATCTATTTATTTTATTATGTTCGACTATTGAATTTGTGTATAAAATTATTTAGACAAACTTAACGTTATATAACGAACATCTGACATTAAAATATGTTAACTTTAATTCTTTCATTGAAGGAGATAATGATTTACATTAACAATAATAGGATATATTAAAATTTTGAAAGGTGTCTACGAACTTTTTAACTATGTTAATTTTAAGTCTAAAACTCGCTTTTGACCCAATCTCAAATCGGTCTCGATGCACTCTCGTTGATCAAGACTTGGGCATGTTTAAAGAAAAAAAAAGTAAGGCTCACTGCACTCACTAGGGATGTGCTACATAACTTGGGTGTGTAAGATTTTTAATTTTTAATTTTTTAAAATTTTTTTTTGAAGTGAATCTTAAAGTGTCTTAATTTGAGGTATAAGTGACGTTATCATTCGATTATTCAAAAAGAAATAAAAAATAAGATCAAATGAATAGTGCTAAATTCTTTCTTTTAAAAATTAAATTATTTTATTCTTAATTTTGTTAGATAATCAGACGGTGACGTGAGTTACACCTCATGTTAGAATATGTTAACAGTCACTTCAAAATATTTTTAAAAAATAAAAAAATTAAAGACATTGCACGTCCTAAATGTGCATCAAGTTAAACTCACCAAAAAAAACCCAAGTCAGAAGTACTACACCGGAATTTTTTTATATACCGTGCAACCAGTCAAAACTAAAAAAAAAAACAAATCCCAACTCAGAAATACTGTTTTCATATACTGGTCCCGGTCGCGACCTCTTGTTTAAACGAGATGAATTTGGAACATATTTTAAGGCCCGTACCCTTGATGGGCTGGAGCTGGCGAACATACGTCTCTTTTCAACTTGACCCACTTGCGACCCTAAAGTCATAAGAAGGGGTGTGCAGAAACTGGACCGACCCGATGACCCGATCCAAATCGAATCGAAAAATCAGATTTAGATCGGGTTATTCGTGCTGCTGTTCGGTGAACCGAATCGCATTAAATTGAAATGGGTTGGTTCGATTTTCTATTTGAGAAAAAAGAACCGACCCACATAACCCGATTACACGTACCCAAGCGGCCAAGCGTAGACTGCATGTGTGTCCTAATTACGTGTTTACAGAAAAATGATATTGATTATCATGATATTTTTCTTGAATCCCATGTTTTTAGTTGTTTCATGTGGAGAATGATGAGCATGTTACCCTCTAGAAGTCTCGTTCTATTGTTTGTGCTGTTATTTTGGACATTACTAAAGGCCCAAAAATTATAAACCCAAACCGATGAATCGAACCAGACCGAACCGATTTGGTTTGGTTCGATTCATCATGTAAAATAGTTTGATTTGGATCGGTTTAAGACTCAAACCGATTTAATTCGATTTGAGAAAAAAAAGAGGTAAACCGGACCAAACCGGACCGTGCACACCCTTAGTCAACAGAGTCTCACGATTAGGGGTGAAAGTGTGGCAGGCTTGGGAGGCCACAGTCCAATCTGGGCTCTCGTGACTTTTAAACAATGAGGGCAGGTTGAAATCACAAATCTGAGATTGTTTTGCCCCTTCCGTTTCCACGTATTGATGACAAATATCGGATCTACTTTAATGACACTTATTTCTACGGCACGATACCATAATACTGCTAGGTGCTCCTCCATCAGTTCCAGCAGAAAATAGATTAGACAAACAAGTGTATATAATAATAATAGTAATAACAATAATAATAATAGTAGTGACAAGAACGTGCGAGTAAAAAAATGTGAAACAGAGAAGCTTCCATCCTTCCAACAAGGAGTGAAAATCAATAACCCAAACTGGATCGATAGTCTTTGGATTGGATGGCCCAAGTTCAGCCCAAATTTGATGTTGAAAAATGTTCGGTGCACACTCTAGGTTAATTAACACACCCAAGGTGTTCACCAAGCAAGTTATAAAAAAAAAAAAAAATCTTTTGCGACGTGAGACTCATCCCCCCCCCTCAACTTGTCCTATAAGACACACCTCCATCCATCTGACAGTCTACAAAAATTAAAAAATAAAAATCAGATTCAACGAATAGTGTTGGACCTATTTTTTTTTGAATCAATCTTTTTTATTTTAATTTTATAGATCGTCGGATGAAGGTGTGGGTTGTACAGTAAATTAGGGGGGGGGGCGTGAGTCTCACGTCATAATTTTTTTTAAAATAAATAATTTACTTACTTGGTTCATATACTGTCGGTGTGTAATTTAGACGGGTGTGCACTAACCATAACTCACCCATTAATCTTGTCAAATTGGGTCACCGACCAAGTAAATTTTGAGATCGGGTTGAGTTTTGGTGGGGCCATGAGCTGGCCAGATCAGGGGGGGCCCGGGGACTCGTGACAGCTTTTAGAACAACCGAGCGGCATCTCATCTCATATCCCTTCTTTGACATCGACCAAGAGCAAAAGCATTATTTTGAGGTGTAGTAGACTCGAGAGAAGTTGTCCAAATCAGTCTACTGGTTCACGGCAGGCACGCCCCCCACGAGGTCGGGAAGAAGGTGATCTGGCACTCTCGGCCTCGTGATTTGTGTTGGAAGATAGCCAAGAGAGTTAAACCGACACAGAGAGAAAGATCTCGGAATAAATCCGAGTAAAAGATCGTGGATCCAAACAAAGAGTCGTGAGGCGACGATTCCATTTGGCACGGAGGAGATAGGAGGGCAAATCTCTATAGATAAATTGATATATATATTATAGGTAATGCCATCATACCCCCCCCCCTCCCCCAATGGTGGCAGTCCCAATCTCACACACCCAGCTCTCTCATCTCCCCTTCGATTTGGACCTATCTCGGTAAGATCTGCGGCAAAATCCTCGCAACCGACCGTCCTAGAAGAAATCGGGTGTGATCCATCCGCAGGCTCCGGCCATGGCAAACCTCTCTGGGCGTCAAGCTCCGTGGAAACACTACCGGACAAGAATGCCAGCAACATCTCTCTCTCTCTCTCTCTCTCTCTTGTCAACGGGTGGCAGGTACGTAGCATGCAAGGTGAAGAGTCCGGTGGGCTTTTTTTCTTTTATATTTCAACGGGTGATTGAATTGTCCTTTTTTTATCGAATTTATTAAATATGTTAAGTGATTGAATTGAAGAAGAAATTTCATTGACTCTGTTTTTACTACATTTATTAAGACAATTGAATAATCGAAGGAGGCCTACTTACTCAAGACTTGTTTGTTTTACCGTGAAACACTACAAAACTTTGCAATTCTTTCTTCTTATTTTATCCCGTTTGTTTGACTATAAAAATAGTATATGTGGGATTCCGGGTGAACGGTAAGATTCCCTTTTTTGTTCTTTGGGTTTACGGTGTATATCCACTAGAAATTAAAATCGAAGAAAAATAAGTGGAAACCATAACAAATGAACAAAATATCTTGTTTTATTTTACGGTCATCCAAATAAAATATTTCAAATCTTAAAATTAAAATAAATTGATTTTCAATGTTGAGGTTTCTAAAATCAAAAATTACATTGAAACGAATAACACCCAAATGAAATAGAGGAACATTGTTGTTGTGGTGGTATATTTTTGTACACGACATTGGTCACACTTCTTTCCGCCATTAATTAATTTTCGGAATGATTTACAGATGAAGAGAATTTAAGTTTGGTGCTCTCACGTTCGGCACCACACCTAAATGTTATAAGTTGATCCCTAGACTGTCCAATCTTAAAATCAAACGGTCGAGATGAAAATAGCACATAATAAGATGATAAAACTGTAGCGCAATAATATTTCTCAATAAACACACATTACGAAGCAGTCACTCTTCTATTTGTTTCACTTCCCAAATCCCGTCCGATCGTATGGTAAGGTTGATTGCATTCTACTATGTAGCCTTCCACCGGGGTCTTTAAAAAAGATCAATCTCGGAGAGTTCCCGTCGTGAGTCTAGTCAACCAACGAGCACACGCTTCTCCATGTATGAGAAGTTTTGTGAAGTTACACGAGACACTCGGTGGGCTCTTTCGATATCGTGGTAGGGGTAGTTCATTCGGCTCGAATAAGTCGCTTTGACTCTGGTTAGCGTTTTTGTGTGAGAGACCTGAACATGCGTCTCACATGCTCTATTTCATCGGTTAGACTAGTTACTGGACCTCGATATCTAAGGGGCCCTTCAAATCTTAAGGAGAGAGGATCTTTTGGTTGTGATCGCTGAAATATAAAGTTACGATAAAGACTTTAAATAACTTGAAAGTGGTATCTTTAGTTAGTGAGGAGGGCCCATCCTGCCGGCCCAATAATCTTCAATCTCTGGCCCGCCACAAGAACCTAACTCTCTAGGCCCACCGACTTGCCTGGGCAGCCCAGTACTCCTCCTGCCCCGTCACGAGCCCACAATAACGGCCATACCCTCGTGCGCCCTCTTCGACAGCGACCACGGTAACTGCTACGACGAACGACACTCCACTCCGGCGACGGTACCAGGACGCCACCCGGATCACTCCATCTACCAACATAGGCACGCACCTTCTTCTGCGAGCCCTTCCTCATTAATGACAGGCGCCCCTGTCGCATTAATGGCGGAGCTACCTTCCCGGCGGGAACGACAAGTCAACGTCCATGCTTCTTGTCTCGTCAGGCACGCGAACAGGGCGACTCACGCCTCTCCCGGCCACGACAACCCAACGGTCAACCCTCCCGGTGATGGTATAAAAAGACCCCGGCCAAACGGCCAGGAGGTAAGGAAGAAGGGACGTGAGAACCTTCCCTCCAGCCTTTCTATTCTTCCTCTCATGCTCTCCCTTCACTCCACAGCTGCCTGACTTGAACGTCAGAGGGTTGTCCCCTGGGATAACTCCCGGAACTCCTTCTAACCTCTTCCGGTGGTCGCAAGTCCCTCTCTGGTGAAGCTCGTTGTCCCATCCGAACACATTCTTGGGGGTGTGGGTCAAGACGTGGGTGACCATTTTCCGCTACACTTCTTGACCCCATCTATGGGAACAGAGCACAAGCCATGGCACCAAGGACTGACTACCACAATGTCAGCAACTGGAGGGGCATAGCAGGCTCCCGCTAGGCATCTCTGGGAACTTTCAGTGACCACATATCTCAGAGAGAACATCACCAAACCTCCATCCGTGGTGGAGGAACTAGATGATGTAAAGCATTAGCTCCAGGCATTGGCGAAGACCTACCAGGGCCTCCTCGACCGATAGGCAAAGCAAGACCGTGCAATCGCTATCCCTGCGTCGAGAAGCAAGGCCCCATCGGTGGTGGACGGTCGAGCACCCTCGGTCGCCTCTACGACACAGACCCTCCGCCAGACCCGATACTCCTAGCGCCCCTCACCGAGCCCCCTGCACTCCAACCCAGGCATGGCCTGAAGACTACGACACTACGACAATGTTAAGCGTGAGCTCGAGGGGAAGGTGTGCTACCTGGATGATATCATCTAGGCAACCAAGACGAAGGGTCTGGTCGACTATGACATCAACTTTCAGGCCCCCTTCTCCCAGGAAATCCTGGAGGAGCCTATTCCTCCAAAGCTTTAATTGTCGCCATTCACTCCGTACGACGGGACCACCGACCCAGCAGACCACCTCCACAGCTTCGAGTCCAACTTGGTATTCCACCGGGTCTCGGACACGGTGAAGTGCTTGGCCTTCACCACCACGCTCTGGGAGAATGCTCAGACATGGTTCGAATCCCTCCTAGCAGGTTCCATCACCTCCTTCTAACAGATGAAATGGATGTTCAAGGAGAACTTCAACAGCTACAAGAAGGAGACCCAGTCCGCCATCACACTACTCGTCGTCAAGCAGGGGTGTGACGACCCCCTGTGTTTGTTGCCCGCTTCTGGAAGGAAACCATCCACATCCTCCGCCTCAACGTCAGTATCAGCACTACTACGTTGGCTCAGGGGATGTAGAACCACATTCTTCGTCGCTCCTTGGGGGTCCAGGCCCCCACTACCGTCACGGAGCTCCTCGCCATGGCACAGAAGCACATCAACTGTGAAGAGAGCGCCGCTACCCTCAGTTGGGCCACCGAGGGTGACCAGGCTGAGCAAAAGCGTTCGGCCCACCACTCTAGGTTTGATCATGGCAAGAGGGAGCACCATGATCGTGAGGAAGAAAAGAAGAGAGGTGAGCAGCTCAGCAGTTGGTCTGAGCCAGTCCAGTGCTGAGAAGAAGAAAAGAAAGAGAGCCATGAGCCTGTAGTGTAGTAACACAAAAAATAGATAAATATATAAAGTATCAATGAAATGATGAAATTATATAATGAAATTTTTATTGAAATAAATTAAAAATTAAATAGCTTAATTTTCAAGAGACCTAATCAAATTCCTTAGAAATCAACAATTGGACTATGGGACAAACTTTAATGAGATGAAATTGAAGTTAATGAGCTAAATTGATTATGATTAGCAATTGGGCTATTGGACAAATCTTATTGGGTTGAATTTGGAGTAATGGGCTAAATAGGGTGAAATGAGTAGCCCATCTTAAACACTCATTTTTTTATGATTAAATTAGTACAATTCTAGAAGGATGGCCCAAACTTAAAAACTCTACAGCAAAGCACCAGAAATCTTGGTTTTGCCCATACCTTGTTAAAAGCTTGGTTAGTAGAATAGTTGACAAATGGGGCATGAACATGGAATTAGGTGGTGAGAAGTTTAATTTTTGGGGGAAAGGAATCTTACTGTTTAGCCAAATTTTTCTTATAAATAGACCCTCTATCACCCACTTTGCCTTACCATGCATGTTGGGAAGGATTCGAAGGAGAAAGGGGGTTCTGGGCGTTCATTCTATTTTTTTTCTTCCTCTTTGATTCGATCAGGTAAGTATTCTCTGTATCTAGGCAAAACACTTAATAGTAGAAGCATGCAGACATTTTTCACATTAATCTTCTGCTGGTTTGCCAAATTTCTAGTTCATGAAGAATTGGCGACCAGAGCAGTGGACGCCAATTAATTGACAACTCTCTAGGAAGACGCATATTCTTGAATTAGTGTCTAGGACCCAGATGTCAATTAATTAACGTCCACTACAGCTGACGCAAATTCTTTAATGATTAAATAAATTCACCTATGTTTAAAATTTCAATATCTATGGAACCAAGTATGCTAAAATTTATATATATGAGAATGTTTTTAGGATCTTTGCATTTTTCTCTTGACTATCGTATCTTTTGATCCATGAAAATCTAGATAGGAGTCAAAGTGCTACTGTTCATGTTCCATAAAAAGAAATGAACAGTTGCATGTGTCTGTAAACGTATATGCGGGATGCATGCTAATTTGCAAGAGAGAAGAATTAGCGTCTGTGTAAACGAACGTGAATTAAAGAAATAGCGTCCTTCCGCAGGGATGCCAATTCATATAATTAATTGATAAACCAAATAATTAGAAAAATATAGAATTAGTGTCTACACGAGCAGATGCGAATTAATGAAATAGTGCCTCTCCACAGAGACGCGAATTCATATATTTAATTGTTAAACCAAATAATCAGAAAAATATAGAAATAGTGTCTTCTTGCAGTGACACGAACTAAAGATTTGACGCCTCCATACGCGGACGCCAATTTAAAATAAATTTATTTAAATCAAGTTAATCCTAGAATTGGCGCCAAGCAGGGGCATGACGAGCCCCTGTGAGAGTTTGTCGCCCGCTTCTGGAAGGAAACCCTCCGCATCCTCTGCCTCAACGTCAGTATCAGCACTACTATGTTGGCTCAGGGGATGCAGAACCACATTCTTCATCGCTCCTTGGGGGTCCAAGCCCCCACTACCCCCCCAGAGCTCCTCGCCCTGGCACAGAAGCACGCCAGCTGTGAAGAGAGCGCCGCTACCCTCAGTTGGGCCATCGAGGGTGACCATGCCGAGCAAAAGCGTTCGGCCCACCACTCTAGGTTTGATCATGGCAAGAGAGAGCAGCATGATCGGGAGGAAAAAAAGAAGAGAGGAAGAAAAGAAGAGAGGTGAGCAACCCAGCAGCTCGTCTAAGCCAGTCCAGTGTTGAGAAGAAGAAAAGAAAGAGAGCCCTGAGCCCTTAGAGTGAGCAGCTGAGCTTGAGAAGAAAAGAGCAAAATGTCCTGAGCATTTGAGAAAAAGAAAAGAGAGGAGACTAGAACTACATCTTTATACAGCTTCTAGATTCCAATCTGAAGTTACAGTCTTGTTTCTCAGTTTCATTTTGCATTTTTCTTTCAAAACTTCGCATTTATTTTCCATGTGTGGTGCTGTGTTGACAGCGTTCGTCCGGTACTTTGTTTTAGGGACCATAGTGTGGTTTAGGATGTTGTGCAGCCGTGGGGAGCTTGCTCCTCGTGCAAGCTATTAGTCAACATTTGTGACACTTGGGGGGTTGTCTCTGTGTCTTGCTGCACCCGTGCATCGTGTTTTTCTTTTGGGGTTTGTCCCCGTGTTTTGTTGCATTTTTGCAGCATGTTTTTTCTCTTTGGGGCTCGTCCCCATGTATTGCTGCGAGTAGCAGCGTGTGTGTGGAGGGGGGGGCTTGTCCCCTTGTGTTGCTGCGAGTAGCAGCGTGTTTTGAGGATTGTGTCCTCGTGAGGACTATGTCCTTGTGTCAAGCTGTGTATCAGCGTTTGTTGGGGACTTGTCCCCATTGCTGCATTTGCAGCGTGGTAAAGTCTCACCGGGTTTGGTGAGGGGTGGACGTAGGTTGCGAGTTTGCAACCGAACCACCTTAAAAACACTGTACAATGGTTTGTTCTTGTGGTTTGATCCCTCTCTTTTATCTACATTCACAGGAACTTGCGTGCTTCAGATTCACACATTCTAATATGTTCTCACACTGCGCATGCACACTCTGAGTTGATCACACACACACCCACTTAAGCGTTCCATCCAAGCTTGGTATGAGCCATCTTCTACACTGTGTGCTGTGATTATCTCTTGTGAAGTATTATATAATTCTAATTCAGCATATCTCGTTAGGGAATATTAGTGTTCCATTACTCCGCAGTTCATTAAGTGGTCGGATTGATTTTAAATTGGGTATAGTTTTCTAAAATGATCTATTCGATCACCCCCCTCTAGATCCTATTGTGCACCCAACAAGACCAACTATTAGCATATTTGCGCGCCTTCCTAGTGTTATGATTCGCTCTACTTCCCCATATCGGCTACTACAAGAAAAATCGCGGATAGCGACCGACATATTCGGTCGCTATTCAGTCGTAGATCGGTCGCAAATCTCCATTGCGACCGAACAGACACTATCTAGCGACCGAATATGTCGGTCGCTATATCATAGTCGCTATATAGCGACCGACATAATTCGGTCGCAGTATCAGTCGTTACCAGAGACCGATTATAATCGGTCGCCTGACCGGTCGCTAATAATTCGGTCGCCATTCAGTCTCTATTCGGTCGCTACAATTGTTGTATTTTAAAAAATAAAATTAACCTATCGGATTAAGTCGGTCTCAATTCGGTCGCTATTCGGTCTCGAATTATGTTGTATTTTTAAAAATAAAATTAACCTATCGGATTTATTCGGTCTCAATTCGGTCGCTACTCGGTCTCTAAATTTGTTTTATTTTTAAAAATAAAATAAACCTATCGGATTTATTCGGTGGCTAGTCGGTCGCTAGTCGGTCGCCAAGTATAATTATTTAATAAAAGAAATATAACGTATAGTCGCTATTCGGTCGCAATTCAGTCTCAATGCGGTCGCTAATTTTGCATTATTTTTTTTTTAAAAATTTATTTAAACTGATAAATAAATTACCTGATAAATAACAAATTCATAACATAAATATAAAATCAACTACACAGACAACAATATCGACAAATCTCAAATTCATCACATACAAACACCTGATAAATAACAATTTCATAAAACAATAATAAATCAACTACACGGATCACAATCTCCACGAACCTCAAATTACACACAATTAAAATAAAATCACAAATTAATCATACATCCATAATAATAAAATGACAACATACACAACTAAAATAAAATCACAAATCCTCCACATATGTCTCATCCTGGTCGTCGTCTCGTCCAACATCATCCTGGTCGTCGTCTCGTCCAACATCTCGCGACGGATGATCCTGTATATCATTTAAAAAAATTATAATCAAATCCTTAATAAAGAAATCAAGCATTAACAAGACTTAATAAAGAAATCAAGCATTAACAAGAGTATGCCAATAGTTTAAGCCAGCTCATTTTCATATATATAAATACACACACACAATATAAGTTCAAATTTCATCTTGTATTTTAAAAATGAAGTTTGAGCGCCGAGCTCAAACCGGGCATCCGATTTGGATTCCGTCAGTTCTGACAAGTCACTTTCATCTCCCCGGTCGTATTGGAATGATCGGCACGGCCATCCGACCGGTATTTCGAATTTTAGACCCCCGGACCCGTCCTAACAGTTCATTTGAACTAAGTGTATTTTAAAAATGAAGTTTGAGCGCCGAGCTCAAACCGGGCATCCGATTTGGATTCCGTCAGTTCTGACAAGTCACTTTCATCTCCCCGGTCGTATTGGAATGATCGGCACGGCCATCCGACCGGTATTTCGAATTTTAGAACCAAATGCCCCGTCCTAACAGTTCATTTGAACTAAGTGTATTTTAAAAATGAAGTTTGAGCGCCGAGCTCAAACCGGGCATCCGATTTGGATTCCGTCAGTTCTGACAAGTCACTTTCATCTCCCCGGTCGTATTGGAATGACCGGCACGGCCATCCGACCGGTATTTCAGATTTTAGACCCCCGGACCCGTCCTAACAGTTCATTTGAAATAAGTGTATTTTAAAAATGAAGTTTGAGCGCCGAGCTCAAACCGGGCATCCGATTTGGATTCCGTCAGTTCTGACAAGTCACTTTCATCTCCCCGGTCGTATTGGAATGATCGGCACGGCCATCCGACCGGTATTTCGAATTTTAGACCCCCGGACCCGTCCTAACAGTTCATTTGAACTAAGTGTATTTTAAAAATGAAGTTTGAGCGCCGAGCTCAAACCGGGCATCCGATTTGGATTCCGTCAGTTCTGACAAGTCACTTTCATCTCCCCGGTCGTATTGGAATGATCGGCACGGCCATCCGACCGGTATTTCAGATTTTAGAACCAAATGCCCCGTCCTAACAGTTCATTTGAACTAAGTGTATTTTAAAAATGAAGTTTGAGCGCCGAGCTCAAACCGGGCATCCGATTTGGATTCCGTCAGTTCTGACAAGTCACTTTCATCTCCCCGGTCGTATTGGAATGACCGGCACGGCCATCCGACCGGTATTTCAGATTTTAGACCCCCGGACCCGTCCTAACAGTTCATTTGAAATAAGTGTATTTTAAAAATGAAGTTTGAGCGCCGAGCTCAAACCGGGCATCCGATTTGGATTCCGTCAGTTCTGACAAGTCACTTTCATCTCCCCGGTCGTATTGGAATGATCGGCACGGCCATCCGACCGGTATTTCGAATTTTAGACCCCCGGACCCGTCCTAACAGTTCATTTGAACTAAGTGTATTTTAAAAATGAAGTTTGAGCGCCGAGCTCAAACCGGGCATCCGATTTGGATTCCGTCAGTTCTGACAAGTCACTTTCATCTCCCCGGTCGTATTGGAATGATCGGCACGACCATCCGACCGGTATTTCAGATTTTAGAACCAAATGCCCCGTCCTAACAGTTCATTTGAACTAAGTGTATTTTAAAAATGAAGTTTGAGCGCCGAGCTCAAACCGGGCATCCGATTTGGATTCCGTCAGTTCTGACAAGTCACTTTCATCTCCCCGGTCGTATTGGAATGACCGGCACGGCCATCCGACCGGTATTTCAGATTTTAGACCCCCGGACCCGTCCTAACAGTTCATTTGAAATAAGTGTATTTTAAAAATGAAGTTTGAGCGCCGAGCTCAAACCGGGCATCCGATTTGGATTCCGTCAGTTCTGACAAGTCACTTTCATCTCCCCGGTCGTATTGGAATGATCGGCACGGCCATCCGACCGGTATTTCGAATTTTAGACCCCCGGACCCGTCCTAACAGTTCATTTGAACTAAGTGTATTTTAAAAATGAAGTTTGAGCGCCGAGCTCAAACCGGGCATCCGATTTGGATTCCGTCAGTTCTGACAAGTCACTTTCATCTCCCCGGTCGTATTGGAATGATCGGCACGACCATCCGACCGGTATTTCAGATTTTAGAACCAAATGCCCCGTCCTAACAGTTCATTTGAACTAAGTGTATTTTAAAAATGAAGTTTGAGCGCCGAGCTCAAACCGGGCATCCGATTTGGATTCCGTCAGTTCTGACAAGTCACTTTCATCTCCCCGGTCGTATTGGAATGATCGGCACGGCCATCCGACCGGTATTTCGAATTTTAGACCCCCGGACCCGTCCTAACAGTTCATTTGAACTAAGTGTATTTTAAAAATGAAGTTTGAGCGCCGAGCTCAAACCGGGCATCCGATTTGGATTCCGTCAGTTCTGACAAGTCACTTTCATCTCCCCGGTCGTATTGGAATGATCGGCACGACCATCCGACCGGTATTTCAGATTTTAGAACCAAATGCCCCGTCCTAACAGTTCATTTGAACTAAGTGTATTTTAAAAATGAAGTTTGAGCGCCGAGCTCAAACCGGGCATCCGATTTGGATTCCGTCAGTTCTGACAAGTCACTTTCATCTCCCCGGTCGTATTGGAATGACCGGCACGGCCATCCGACCGGTATTTCAGATTTTAGACCCCCGGACCCGTCCTAACAGTTCATTTGAAATAAGTGTATTTTAAAAATGAAGTTTGAGCGCCGAGCTCAAACCGGGCATCCGATTTGGATTCCGTCAGTTCTGACAAGTCACTTTCATCTCCCCGGTCGTATTGGAATGATCGGCACGGCCATCCGACCGGTATTTCGAATTTTAGACCCCCGGACCCGTCCTAACAGTTCATTTGAACTAAGTGTATTTTAAAAATGAAGTTTGAGCGCCGAGCTCAAACCGGGCATCCGATTTGGATTCCGTCAGTTCTGACAAGTCACTTTCATCTCCCCGGTCGTATTGGAATGATCGGCACGACCATCCGACCGGTATTTCAGATTTTAGAACCAAATGCCCCGTCCTAACAGTTCATTTGAACTAAGTGTATTTTAAAAATGAAGTTTGAGCGCCGAGCTCAAACCGGGCATCCGATTTGGATTCCGTCAGTTCTGACAAGTCACTTTCATCTCCCCGGTCGTATTGGAATGACCGGCACGGCCATCCGACCGGTATTTCGAATTTTAGACCCCCGGACCCGTCCTAACAGTTCATTTGAACTAAGTGTATTTTAAAAATGAAGTTTGAGCGCCGAGCTCAAACCGGGCATCCGATTTGGATTCCGTCAGTTCTGACAAGTCACTTTCATCTCCCCGGTCGTATTGGAATGATCGGCACGGCCATCCGACCGGTATTTCAGATTTTAGAACCAAATGCCCCATCCTAACAGTTCATTTGAACTAAGTGTATTTTAAAAATGAAGTTTGAGCGCCGAGCTCAAACCGGGCATCCGATTTGGATTCCGTCAGTTCTGACAAGTCACTTTCATCTCCCCACTGAAAATGAACTTCTTGTAACTTATGACCTATGCTCCTTTGTATGAACTGCCCTTCCTTTGCTTAGAGGTGCTGTTCCTGGCTTCCTGCCATGACAGTTACCAGACTTTGGGGAGATCTTTTCACCTAAATTGGCATATTTTATTCATGTCTACATGTTACTTTCCTTATATTATTCTAGCTTTATGAATATTTATAGATCTGTATCCTCCCCCACTCAAGTGAATAGAATTTATACATATCTTTTCACTTTCAGTTCTAACCAAAATCTCTATACACCTATGGAAAATCCTGCAGAACAGTCTGCCTGTTGATTCTAATATCCAGAGGATAGGTGTAAGATGATATTTAGAGTTAAGAAAATGATATTTTCCCCTCCTCAATCTAAATTCTTATATTTTGTAAGATGATATTTAGAGTTAACAAATAGAAAATCAATCAAATAAAATACTTACCGGAGGCTGCTGTGCAGGAGGTGCAGGAGGTGCTCTACTACTATCAATTCCCAAGGATGTGAGCATCTGGGAGACGGTCTGAGCGACGATGGTTGAGATATTCTGAGAGATATTCTGAGAGACGGTCTCGTTGACGATCTGCCTAAACATATCTGGAGTCATGGTCGGGGCGGCACTGGAAGAACCATCTGGGGCTGCTGGTGTGGTAAATGGAGAGGTCGCATGTGAGACCGAACTCGAGCATGATGATAACACCCTAGTCGTGCCCAAGCTATGTCCAAAACCATAAACATGTCCTTTCTTGGGTGCCCCAGATGCTGCAACCCAAATGGCAGGATCCAACTCTGGACGCTGACTGTCATCCCCGTACCTCTCATCCATTCGTCTACTATATGAGTCCTGCAAAAACCAAAAAAAAACAAAACCAAATTATTCTACAATTTAATCTTAAATGAAAACTATTAATGTATACACTTACCGCTACCTCCCGAGCTTTCTCACTAATGTAAGCATTTGTCCCTTTCTTCTTATGAGTTCGATCAAAAAGTTCATGAAATTGAGCTGGCCGCTTTAACTGTGCTTCCTGTTATTCAAATAAATCACAGTTTCATAATAGAAACAAAAAATTTATATATGTAGAAGTGTACTTACTAATCTCGCTTTATGTGTTGCAAAGGAGACAGAGCCACCCGTGTGTAAATTCGCTTCAGGATGCGCTGCTCTGTTTTGCTTTGCTTTGTTTGAATTGGCATTCCATTTCTCCGCTTCCCAAATGTTGCACAGCTCTGTCCAATACTCCTTTCTCATCCACACAGGCCCATGCTCCTTCCATATGTTCTTATCAGTACTTGCACATGCTTTTTTTGCATATCTTCGGGCATTGTACATAAGATGTTTGAAATTATCTCTTGCAGTAGCTGTCCATGCAAATCTAGCACGTAACTCATCTGAATGTTCTGTGAATCGATGATTCCTCTATATATTAACAACAACAAAAATTTATATGTTACATAACAAAGTGGGTTAAAATAATAATTGAAAATGACTTAATATGATAAAATAAGATAAATACCAAGAACATAGAGAACAATAAATCCTGAACACCCATCGGAAAATCAGCAAAGCGATGGATGGGGCCTGGAAAATGTGCTTGAATTGTCTTTGTAATAAATTGTGATGCTTGGGCTGGCTCTATTTTATTCCTGAAATTAAAAATATTAATACCACAATGACGAATAAATAACAAAAATAATGCATTACGTACCCTTCATTTATCCACACTGCCCGCATCGTCTCATTACAACAGCCCTCCCCCTCATGATGACTCGCCTCGTCATCAGCACGTACTATACGAATTAAATAGTATAAATAAAACAAACTATCAAAAAAACATAAATATGCAAATGAACATACCTGACTCAGCTGGGGGAGGTGTAGATCCACTCGCCATGTGTGATGGCGGTGCATAGGCCGTCAATGTACCCGTTGTCAGTGGTAACGGTGCAGAGGCCGTGGGTCCTGTAAGGATAAGAATCAGATAACACAAAAACATAAAGAATTATTTTAAACAAATACTCAAATGAATTATACATGAAAGTATACATACCTACTACCGGTGGTAGCGGTGCATCCCTCGGTGGTAACGGTGCAGAGGTCGTGGGTCCTGTGAAAATAAGAATCAGATAACACAAAAACATAAAGAATTATTTTCAACAAATACTACAATGCATTATACATGAAAGTATACATACCTACTACCGGTGGTAGCGGTGCAGAGGTCGGTCGTAACGGTGTAGAGGTCGTGGGTCCTGTGAAAATAATAATCAGATAACACAAATACATAATGAATTATTTTCAACAAATACTACAATGCATTATGAAGGGAAAGTATACATACCTACTACCGGTGGTGAAACGGAAGTAAATCTCCTCCCGCTACCCTCTCCCCTCCCACCTCTGGGAGTCCCACGCCGTCCTCGAACCATATCTTCAACTGGTAATAAAATACATGCATATTCATCAAATAGTGAAAGAAAGAAAGTTACAGAGTATTAAAATTCCCAGATAAAATTGTATACCATTAATCAAACATTCTCCATTTCTTCTTCAGATGTTGGAGATATAACAAATTCAGCATTCACATCTTCATTATCAGATTCATTTTGATCACTAATATATTCCTCCTCTTCGGAGTCCCCCAACTGTATTTCTGGTTGTTCTGGATCGACTTCCTCCACTTCATTCTCTTTAGATAAAGACGGTGCCTCCACAGATTCATCACTAGAAGCAGGCAAGTCTACATCATCACCCAAGTCTGATTGAAAGAATTCGGCATTCACATCCAACTGCTCTGTTTCAGTCAAATCCAACTCATAATCCGGGAAAAGCCTTGTCTTAACCTTGCAAACTGCCCACCAATCATTTCTTTCTTTATTTCTAGACGATGGATACTTTGTATAATAGACCTGCTGGGCTTGTGCGGCCAAAATGAATGGATCATAAGTATTCAATTTAGACTTATGTCTGATATCGACAATCCCATATGTTGTGTCATTTCGAACAGAATTAGGATCAAACCAATGACACTTTAACAGAAATATATGGTTGTCATCTCCGAGATATTGCAATTCTAAGATCTCCTCAATAATACCATAATAATCACATTCGTTTTCATTATATGTACTTCCTTTCACACATACCCCGCTGTTCATTGTTGACTTATTCTGCCCATATTGTCTAGTGTGAAATCTATACCCATTCACAATAAATGCTGGATATGTACGTGCAACTTTCGATGGGCCATAACTGATCACTCGAATTCTTTGATCAGTAATAAAATCATTTTCAACCTACATATGGACAGCACACTAGTCAGAATTTGTCATTGACCCAACAAGGAGAAAGAGTAGTAATAATACTTACACGATATTTCAGCCAAGAAGCGAATGATTTTTCTCGTTCTTTTTCAACCTCCATGTCAGTGAGATATGGACATCTTTGGATTAATTCTGAGTCAAATTGTCTGTATTACGACCATTGGAGCATTATAGATGGAATGAAAAATAATAAGTTATAGACACAATGTAATTTGAGCAGAGAACTTACGCAACATAAGGTTCAACCTCCATACAATTTAAAAGGATGTAAATTTCTGCACAGTGCAATTCTCTATCATTTAGCATCCGACTCGAGGAACGTCCATACGCACGTCCAGGATACTTAAATATCGACAGTCGCTCAGAGTGAACGGAGTCTCCCCCATCATCATTACGTGGTGGCCGAGTTCGACGAGTTTGTACCTCAGGTTCAAAGTACATTGAACAGAAATTTGATATTTCTTCCATAATGTACGCCTCGGCAATGGAACCCTCTACTTTTGCCTTGTTGCGAACTTTCATTTTCAATTCATGCATACACCTACCAGAATGTTCATAAGATAATGAAAAACACATCACCATGTAATTGAATTATGAGGAGAAAATATATATATATTACCTCTCAAATGGATACATCCATCTAAATTGTACTGGCCCTCCTACTTTAGCCTCATATGGTAAGTGTATAAGCAGGTGCTCCATTGAATCAAAGAATGATGGTGGAAATATCTTTTCCAATCTACAAACTGTCGTGATCACATTCTGTTCAATAGTTTCCACATCTTCATACCTGAGCTCTGATGCACATAAAATTTTGAAAAACTGACTTAACTCAGTCACTGCTCCCCATATCGCCTTCGGCATCATATCACGAAATACAATAGGTAACAACCTCTGCATGAACACATGACAGTCATGACTTTTCATTCCATATATTTTCCCCTCATTTGTATTCACGCAACGAGCAATGTTAGACACATAACCATCTGGAAATCTCAACTGTTTTAGCCAAGAGCATACTTCTTTAATCTGTGCAGCTCCAAGGGCGTAACTTGCTTTCGGTTTAACTGTTTTACCATTTCTATCAATAAGGTACAGTTCTGGACGTTTACAATGTATTTTCAAGTCTAAACGGGCATTCACATTATCCTTTGTTTTGCCTGTTATGTCCATAACAGTGTTGAACACATTATCAAAGACATTCTTCTCAACATGCATGACGTCGATGTTATGTCGTATAAGAAGAGTTGACCAATAAGGCAATTCCCAGAAGATACTTTTTTTGACCCAATTGTGATCCTTCCCAAATCCAGGGAGTTGTCTTGTGCTGCTCGACAATTGTGCTATATCTGGTAAGTTTTGTACACGTGCTGCTAAATGTGGACCAGACAACCGTTCAAAATCAGCTTCTTCCAATTCAATTCTGTTCTTTAAGAATGCATCTTTTTGCCTTCTAAACGGATGGTCCCTTGGTAGAAATCGTCGATGACAATCAAACCAGCATGACTTGCCACCATGCTTAAGTACAAATGATTTGGAACTGTCCATACAGTAAGGACATGCTAGTTTTCCATGAGTGCTCCAGCTAGATAACATTCCATATGCAGGAAAGTCGCTTATTGTCCACATCAATGCAGCCTTCATAGTGAAATTTTGTTTTCTGCATGCATCATAGGTAGTAACCCCATCAGTCCATAACAACTTCAACTCATCAATCAACGGCCTGAGATATATGTCTAATTTTTTCCCAGGACTTTTTGGACCAGGGATCAATAATGATAGAAATAAATGCTCTCGTTTCATGCACATATTTGGCGGAATATTATATGGTGTCACGAAAACTGGCCAGCAAGAGTAGGAAGTCACTGAACCTCCAAATGGATTGAATCCATCAGTACATAAACCCAGCCTTACATTACGCGACTCTTTTGAGAAAGTAGGGTGAGCACGGTTAAAGTGACTCCAAGCTTCGGCATCTGCAGGATGACTGATTACATTATGTTGTCGACGTACTCTTTCCGCATGCCATCTCATATGTTGAGCTATCTTTGGTGCCATATACATTCTCTGCAATCTCGGTGCAATAGGAAAATACCGCAATGACATATATGGTATATCTTTTTGCTTTGAATTGTCCCCTTTCTTAGGCTTGAATCTATCATGACCACATATGGAACATGATACCTTACTTTTAGCCTCATTATAATATAGCATGCAATGATTAGGACATGCATCTATTTTCTCATATCCAAGCCCTAAGTCAGTGACCATCTTCTTTGCACGATAAAAATTTTCAGGTAATTTCTCATCTTGTGGCAACATACTTTTGATAATCAGTAACAAACGATCAAAACAAATCTCACTGATGTGAAATTCAGATTTCAAGTTCAATAATTGTGACACCGCAGACAGTCGAGAGTGATTTTGACATCCAGTCCACAATGGCTCATCAGCATCTTTGAGTAGCTGATAAAATCTTTCAGCTGTCTTGTTTGGCGGTTCTTCATTATGTACATGCTCCTCGTGAACATTGAATCCTGGACCAGCAGCATCTATGACCATATCAACATATGAACTTCCACTTCCAACATTGGCAGGCTCGTAGGTCGACCACAATGTTTCACCATGACATATCCAGTTTGTATAATCTTTAACAAACCCCTTTCTGTATAAATGACGTTGTACATCCCATGTTGTCAGCCACTTCAAATTCTTACAGACTACACAAGGACATCGGATACGACCCTCACAATCTACAGCTTCAATAGAATTTCTCAAAGCAAACTGAATGAATCTCTCAACTCCATTTTTAAATTCTATAGACACCACCTGATCAACTACTCTACGGTACATCCATGAACGATCTTCAGACATTTTCCCTATGCGAATGAAATGTAAACACACAAAACTTTAACATGTTTAACAAAATAAAAAGTACAACCCTTACCTCACATCGTCCATGTCTGCCATTTTAAATAGGACGGAAATATCATTTAGATCTTCACTTTTTAACCCATCTGTGAAGGTTTGATCGCACGATTAATTACTATATGTGTTGTGTTGTTTGCTAAAAATTTCGGCAGCATCTCCCCACACCTCTCCGATATACCACAAAATATTTATTGATTAAGAAATTTTCTTAAACACTTACTAATAAGTGGTTAAGAAAATAATCAAAATCAATAAAGGTATATCAGAGAGGAGTGAGAAGACGCAGCCAAAATTTTTAACAAACAACACAAACACATATAGTAATTAACCACCTAAGTGCGATCAAACATTCACAGACTGTCCAAACGGGACAATTCAAGACTTTGAGTTAGATATACACATTCTCATCATTCAAAATGAGAACGTGCATATCAATCCCAAAGTCTTGAACGGGTAGGTTGATTGGCACGGGCTTAACACGCTCTCCTAAGATGCGTGCAATGTTAGGTTGCACCCACGCATCTCAGCTCACATACAACACCCAACTAATTAAATATTGACAAGATAATAACACAATCTAAAAACATAGCAGTAACATGTGAAATTGGCAATACATGTACACAATGAAAACATGAATTTTATTTTAACATCCAACATAAAGACAACACTTTCACTAGCTATTTAGCAGAAATAAAATATAGCATGATACTTTTTAGCTTAAAGACAACACTGTCACTAGCTATGCAGAAATCAAGTAAAGAAATTGATAGTATCGTCACTGAATAAGACAATAATAAAACACACTTTACTTTTCATCCAACACTATCCAAACAGTACTCTTAGCTAATGACATGTTTTAGATATTCTAAAATTAAGAAACTGAGCTACAATTCTAAAATGTCAATGTTTCTCTAATACTCATGTCATGTAAATTTAAACATATCAATAATTTATGAGGTTGTCAACCACGACTGCTAATCTTTTTTTTTTTTTGAAAATCTACAAGATGACTAGTAGCTTCCATTGACAGATTCCCCATTTTAAAAAGGCGCGGGTTTACATGATTTGCAACGTCTCGACAGTCCTCAACTATTGTGCCTAGAAGATATTATCTCGTAGGGGTATGTCTAAAATTATTGCAAATTCTGATGAAATGGCCCACATCTGGGTATTATGGAAAGACCATCTGCATGTTTCTCTGGTTACTAGAGATGATCAGCAAATTACTCTTCTCATGGGTCTTAATGGTCAAGTCCCTTTTCACTTAACTGCAGTATATGCAAAATGCAATGTGATTGAGAGAAAGGGTCTTTGGACTTCTTTAATTAACGTCCACTCTAACATTTCTGGTCCTTGGATGGTGGCAGGAGACTTCAACTACATTACTGATACAAAGGAAAAAATTGGTGGTAATGATCCTAATTCGATTGCAATGACTGATTTTAAGGACTGTATATCAAATTGTGCACTTTTGGATACTGGTTTCAAAGGATCTTCCTACACTTGGCATAACAATCAATCAGGAAGCAGGGGTATTTGGGCCAGACTGGATAGAATTCTAACCAATTCTGATTGGATGGCTCATTATGCCTTCTCCGTTGAACATCTTTCCAGGGAAGTCTCAGATCATGCCCCTCTACTTGTGTTGCAGACTCCCCAGATTAAAAGGAAAACCAGATTCTGTTTCCAAAAAATGTGGACTTATCATGACCATCTTCTTGCTGATGTTAAAAAGTGTTGGGATACTAGTCCTTTAGCTTCTTCACCTACCTTAACCCTTTATCTTAAGCTCAAGAGTCTCAGGCAAATGCTTAAAGTTTGGAATTATCAAGTCTTTGGTAATATTCATAATAATGTGGCAAAAGCGGAGGATGATGTTATTAAGGCAGAACACGCTTATGACACCCAGCCTTCCACTACAAATCAGACTGCCCTGGATGAGGCTAAACTTGTTCTGTCCAAAATGTTGCTTCAGGAGGAATGCTTTTGGAGACAGAAATCTAGAGTCCGATGGCTCACTGAAGGGGATAGAAATACCAGATTCTTTCACTCTACCACTTTAGCTAAGAGGAAAAAAATGTGCATATCTCAACTTCAAAACTCTGCAGGCCTTCTCACTTCGGACCCTGGGGAAATGACTTCAATTGCTGTGACACATTTTCAGGAAGCCTTCTCTTCCCAACATCATTTAGCAGATAGTACTGTTCTTGACTGTATTCCCTCTCTGGTTGATCAGTTAGACACTGACACCCTCTGCTCAATCCCTACTGCCGCAGAAATCCAAGACTTATGTCTTCAGGCTATCCCAAGATAGTGCACCGGGCCCTGACGGATTCACAGGTGCATTTTACCAATTTGCTTGGGGGATAATTGCCTCCACTGTGATAAGAGCTGTGCAGGAATTCTTTACTTCCCATGAAGACTTACCCAGATCTGTCACTGCTACCCTGGTTGCTCTCATTCCAAAACAAACAAATGCTACCAGAATTTCTGAGTTTAGACCTATTAGCCTGTGCAACTTCTTTTACAAAATTATTGCCTCTATCATTAATACTAGGCTTGCCAGCATTCTTCCTAAGATCATATCTCCTGAACAATCTGCATTTGTCAAAGGCAGAAATATTATTGAGAATATTGCTTTGGCCCAGGAACTTACCAATGAAATTGGCATGAAAATAAGGGGCTCTAATGTGATGATAAAGATTGATATGGCTAAGGCTTATGATAGGCTTGAATGGGATTTTCTCTTCAATGTTCTTAACAGGTTTGGATTTAATGACCAGTTCATCAGGCTTATTAGAAAAATGGTGCACAATAACTGGTTTTCTATTCTTATAAATGGTACCCCTGCTGGATTCTTCAAATCTTCAAGAGGGGTGCGTCAAGGTGATCCAATTGCTCCCTCACTATTTATCATTGCAGAAGAGGTACTCAGTAGATCTCTGACAAAAGCCTTCCAATGTGGCCTCATAGAATGGTATGCTAGTCCTAGACATTGCCCGAATATTTCACATCTTTTGTTTGCGGATGATACCATCATTTTTTGCAATGGCAATCTTATTTCAATAAGGAATCTCCTTAAGATACTACAAGATTATGAAAGAGCTTCAGGGCAGTCAATAAACACAGGTAAAAGTGGTTTTTTCATACACTCCAGGAATAATAACTCTACTGCCAGGAAAATTCAGGATGTCACTGGTTTTGTTAAACACTCCTTCCCTCATAAGTATCTTGGTTTTCCCCTGATCAAAGGAAGATGCAAGAAAATTCACTACACTGGTATTCTACACAATATTCAGAGGAGGATTTCAGGTTGGAAATGTGGGATGCTCTCCTAGGGAGCAAAACTAGTCCTTATCAAGCATGTCCTGATCTCATTGCCCATATACTTTCTTACATCTTCTTCACTGCATATTGGAACTCACCAAGCTATTGAAAAATCACTTGCCAATTTCTTCTGGGGTTCATCTGATCATGGTCACAGGAAGCACTGGAGAAAATGGAACAAAATCTGCACTCCTATCTCTTAAGGTGGACTGGGTATTATATCACTAAGGAATATGGAAACTCCCTTAAGTGTTAAAATGTTGTGGCAAGCTCTTCATTCAAATTCATTATGGGCCGAGTATTTCAGAGCCAAATATATTAGGAACTGTCCTCTCATCCAGGTTCAGTTTACAAATATGAAGGGTTTTGAAAGGAGAAGGTGGATCACTGCAAAAAATTTAATTATTCAGCATAAGAGGGTCATTATTGGAGATGGCAGCAGGACAAGCTTCTGGTATGACAGATGGATAGGCCAACACACCCTTGCTGATTTTGCATTGGCTGATAACACCATCAACCCTATGCTCTCTGTTCGGGACTTTATTGTACAGATGAATTCAGAAGACACAAATTGGCCTAACAGGTTTTTTACTGAAGAAATTAGCACTGCTTTGAAGCATGTTAAACTCAATCAGGAACATGACCTACCTGCTTGGAGCCTTTCTTCTTCGGGGAACTGTTCAGTCTCATCCACCCAAAAGGCTATTAGCAGGAACCAAGAGACTCAGACTTTCAATCAGTGGACTAGCATTTGGTCACCATGGCTGCCTTCCAAGATCTCCATTCATCTGTGGAAAATTATCAACAAGTGTCTTCCTCTGGATTGCAACATTCAGAAGATAGGGATTCCAATTTGTTCAAAATGCTGCTGCTGCAAGACCCCACAGACTGAAAATTATAACCACTTATTTATTTTCGGTGATTGGGCTTCTTACATATGGACATATTTCAGATCTAAGGGGTTGCAAATTGAAGAAAATTCAGCTACCTCAATGATACTCAACAATTTATGCTCCACTCAGAAAAAATCAATGTTTGGCCTATTTGGTCTAGCTGCTGTCGGAGTTAGTATGTGGGAGATTTGGTGTGCTAGAAATTCAGACAAATATGATGACTCCAAAACTTCCTGCCAGGGTCTCCTCCACAAAATCAGATACAAAGTCAAAGAAATATGTCAGATTTCCTCACTACCCGAAGCCAATCAGGAACATATCAGAATTCTGGATGCTCTAGGAATTCAATTTGCTAAACCAAAGCAGCTTAGAGCTATAGCCATTAAATGGTTTTGCCCTCCTTGGCCTTCTTTAAAACTAAATACTGATGGAGCATCTAAAGCCAATGGTGAATCTGGTGGAGGTGGGGTCATAAGAGATCACCTTGGAAATGTCATCCTAGCTTTCAGCCACTACTATGGATTCTCAAATAGCATCATTGCTGAGGCCCCTGCCCTATTAGATGGAATGAAGTATATCAAAATCACTGGTTCCACAGCAGCAATAATTGAATGTGACTCTCAAACTATTGTCAATATTATCAAAAGGAAAGCCACCTGCCCTTGGTCGATATTGTCCTATGTCAGGGAGATATGGAGCCTCCTTAATCCTGCAGATACCATTAATCACATCTTTAGAGAAGGGAACACTGTGGCTGATTCCTTAGCTTCTTTAGCTTGTAAGTTGAAATGTAATGCATCCTATTCCTCCTCTGAGCTTCCTACTCTCATTAGAGGTGCTGTTAGGCTTGATAAACTGGGTATGCCCAGTGTCCGCTTGATGTAATTTATCTTTACAATTGCTTTTACTCAATAAAATACCCACTGGTGGTTAGGTGGTAGAGTTCTTCTCTCAACCTTTCCACTAGGCAGGGCTTTCACATAAAAAAAAAAGAAGATAGTGAAACCCTTCAGTTTCAGAATGCTATAGGCAGTCTCCATGCATGCATGTGGAAATGACAATGTCTATAAAGCAAATTAAACCTTAAGTCAAAGTTTTGAATTCTTCAGCTAAAATCAATATGTAACTTCTACAGTCCACTGATAGTTTGCAGAGAGTTGAGTTGTTTGAACAAAGATTTATTGTTTTATGAATTTGGCACGTAAACTGTCGGGAGACATGTAATCACCTCTGCACGTGGATTGTGCTAGCTTTCACAGAAAAATTCCACACCTAAGTACATAACCATGCATGACTATGCATAAATCTTTGAAGTCGATTCTGCTGGTTCGGGTGCCGGAGGGGGTGACACAGAGAGAGAGGGATCAGAGAGAGAGAGGGTGCCAGGTGGAACCTTTAATGTTGTAGTCGGCGAGGGTGCGGCCGTCCTCCAGATGCTTCCCGGCGAAGATGAGATGCTGCTGGTTCGGGGAAATGCCCTCCTTGCCCTGGATCTTAGCCTTCACGTTGTCGATCGTGTCCGAGGAGTCGACCTCCAAGGTGAACTGTGCTTTGACCGCAGGGGGAGGGGGGGCTCCGGCGGAGGGGGGCTCGGGCGGGAGGCCGCAGGGGGAGGGGGGCTCGGGCGGAGGTTGGCTCGGGCGGGAGGCCGCAGGGGGAGGGGGGGCTCCGGCGGAGGGGGGCTCGGGCGGGAGGCCGCAGGGGGAGGGGGGCTCGGGCGGGAGGCCGCAGGGGGAGGGGGGGCTCCGGCGGAGGGGGGCGGAGGCCGCAGGGGGAGGGGGGCTCGGGCGGGAGGCCGCAGGGGGAGGGGGGCTCCGGCGGAGGGGGGCGGAGGCCGCAGGGGGAGGGGGGGCTCCGGCGGAAGGGGGCTCGGGCGGGAGGCCGCAGGGGGAGGGGGGCTCTGGCGGGAGGCCGCAGGGGGAGGGGGGGCTCCGGCGGAGGGGGGCTCGGGCGGGAGGGGCGTGGGGGGGCTAGGGCGGAGAGGGGGCCGCAGGGGGAGGGGGCTCGGGCGGGGGCTCGGGCGGGAGGGCTCGGGCGGGAGGGGGGGCTCGGGCGGAGAGGGGCTCGGGCGGGCGGGGGCCGCAGTGGGGAGTATAACGGGATCAGCGACTGATTGGAGACCGAAGTAAATTCGGTCGCAAGAACAGCGACCGATTGGAGACCGAACTAAATTCGGTCGCCAAAACGGTCTCACATATGCGACCGATTATTTCGGTCGCCGAATTGGTCTCTATTTGGGACCGACTAGCGACCGATTTAATCGGTCTCTAAGTCGGTCGCTATAGCCACTTTTTCTTGTAGTCACGTTAGACTATGGAGTCTATTCAAAGGCTTATTGCCTACCAAATATGGAATCTCGCTCCAACCTTCGCCTATAAAAGGGGGTCTTGACTACCTCCCCTAGGTACGCAAGGAAGGATAGAAAAACATTCTCTTATCATGCAAGAATCCAATCCAAATGAACCTTAGCCCCCTTCTGGTAGAGCCACATGGGCTCCATGGCCACCCTTCTGCACCTCCCTCAAGTCACCTCCCTCACATTGGGCCTTCTCATCCTTTAGAGAACGCCACTCTCGCCTCTCTCTCGATCTGCTGATTTAAGCATCGGAGGATTCTCCCGGAGAACTACCACCCCAGTGAAGAGAACTTTTGTGTAGGTTGGAGTTTGACAAGGCACACTTAAGGCGGTATTAGGTCCTGATGGCTCTGCTGATAAGATCGTCAAGGCACACTCACGCCAGGTATGCGACCAGGGGAAGTCGACCAAGCCCTCGGCACCAAGCGGACCTCAGCTCTCCAAGATGGAAGGCGGCCACCTTCTAGAATGGGAGTCATCAAACAAGACTCTAGAATCTCCGCCCCTCATCACACCAGCTGTATACAAGCTGGTGTGACAGCCTGAGCCCTCTTCAAGAAACCACCGCCACACAGTAGTCTAGAAGTCCCCAGTTTGAAGGGACATTATCTCGGCAGTCAAATCTCAAGAATTGTGGGCTCGGTACTATTTCCTGACTTTTAGGGACTCAGGTCTTGCATAGGTCGAATCAAAAGCAAGCACGCTCAGCCCACAGAGGAGTGGTCAAGCTCGCTATCCTTTCCCCTCGACCAGGTGTCTGCCACAGGCGAATGAGACACCAGGCAGTGATAGCTGACTCTGAGCGAGCATTTGAGACTTCACTCAAGAATGCTACAAAGCCCAAGAGAAGGGTACCGACCAGAAGATACAAACTACGTAGCCCAAGAGAATGGTACTGACCAGAAATTACAAACTACGTGGAGCTCTCCCGACGCCCGAAGATCAGCCCTACGTGGGCACATCGATCCTAGTACCCTCAGAGCTACCAGGAAGCCCCCGAGCGAGCAAGTGTTAGTCTAAAAGCTCGACTGGCGTTTGGGTACCCACGCTGCTTATTCTCAACCTCTACATCGAGTCTCCCCCCTTTCTTCGACTCTGTACTTCTTCACTATTGACATATTGTAACATATTTCCCTTAAAAAAATACAAGTGTTTGAAGCATACACAACATCGTGCATACCAAGCCAACAAGGCTTAATTTAGTTAGAATCTCACTTTTTTTTCTTAAGAGGAGTTACGGTTTGCCGTGGTGGTCTCACTATCTCTCTACTTTGGAGGAGGTACAAAGTTTGATCCTAAGTTCTCCCTCCCCGTTAAAAAAAAAAAAAAACTAGTGAAGAAAAGAATTTAAATTGATTCCTCCTCTCGTACGTAGTAATACAAGGCGAGAAATGTAACTCACTGACTTTGAGAGGGCCTATGGGTCTATGCACAATTGCTTTCCATATATAAGTGAGGAGACTTGTGTAAGGAATTTATTCTCAACAATGAATGAAATGATTTCCTTTTCTTTTCTTTTTTTTTTTATAAATATAAAGAGTAAACTCATCCATCTAAAATCAAAGTCCAAATCACCGGTAGCCTGAGTTATATATAGACACGTCAAAAATGTCTCTTGGATGGTGGACTTTCCGCGGAATGACAAGAGTCCATGAGATCAAAATCTATGTGATCGAACCAACCTTGGATTTTTATGTACTGGTGAGCGTTGGTGTGTGACCTCCTGCATGCTGTCCATATACTGCTGCTTTATCTGACTCTCCCATCCCCGAGAAACTCTTCGAACCAAAAACTATCTATCGCAATCGCATGGAAAAAGTCCTCTCTCTAAGCACACACTATTCTCAAAAAAGGAGGAAAAAAACGTACGTACGACCGCGCGCGCCGTGCATCCGCCATTCCCTTCTTCCTAGAAAGCTCGACGGACGGCAACACGTACGGCATTTCTCACCTCTGGCCTGCGGACGGGACGAGGGCGATCATGCACGTTTCCCACGATCGAGTGGCCGCAGGGGTGCGGGGTTGCGGTGGGAGCAGACGCGCCTGCGCGGCGGCCCGGGCTACGTACGGCGGGATTCTTGACCAACGCCACCGATGGCGCGCATTTGAACACGAGGCGGACGCTAGCTGGACTTTGGATAACTGGACCGCGTCAGAAGTACTTCCCCGACACGACCGACCTACGACGATGGAGAACAACACGTACATACATGGCACGTACGGTAGCAGTGGAGACGCGAATTATTTCCCATGCACAAGTTCATAATTAAGAATTTATGTCCGAAAATGCTCTCCTTGCAAAAAATTTATCTACACACGACAAATTAAGTCCGTCAAAAATTAAGAACACGAAATATCCCTCCTTGCAATAATAATCGTACGTAGGACCTTCGCCAGACTTGGAATGATTGCCCGAGTAGATAAAAAAAAAACATATTGTAGAAGGTGCATGCGAAAATTAAGAGAACAACCTCTCTTTTCTAGAAAGAAGAAATAATATATATGTTAATTAATACCAAAACTTGGAACTCTCCGATTAATGTCACAGAGTACGTACCCACTGGAGAGGGACTGTAATTAATTCTTGACCAGCTAATTAAATCATATGACCAAGAAGAGACCTGTACATTTCCTAACATACATTAATTACAAACATATATATAACTTTGATCAGGGTTGATAAGTAATTAAGAACAACTTATTCTTCTTCTTCTTCTTATCCTCCTCCTCCTTAACGGCAGCATGCACATGCTCTTACCACTTAACGAGGCGGTCTTCTTGCAACCCTGTACCCCCGGCCCGGCCCCCCAACTCAAGAGGAGGATCGAGAACGCTACGAGGCCGGTGAAAGTGGTCGGAAGGCAAGGCCGCAAGGGGGGGTGGGGGGTCTGACTCGGAGATCCATCAATAAAAATGTGTCACGTGACTTTACAAGTTCTACGCTCCAATCTACGGCCAAAACAAGCCAGCGGGTCAAACTGGACTTTTTTTAAAGTCGGTCCAACGGGCGCGTGTCAACCGATCTGATCACCTAACGCGGGAGTCCGCTTTCCCGTTTCGTTTTTTTTTCTCTCTCTCTCTCTGACGACAGTATGCACGTTTGGTTATGCGACAGAGATCGATTTAGCACGACGGATTCCGGCCTCCGACCACTACTGAACAAATAAATGTGAATAGAGACGGACGTTGGGGGGTGGGAAGTCTCTAGATTCTAACGAGCCAGTGAGGGGGTGTGTCATGTGTGATTTGCAGAGAGGTATATATATATATATATGATATTCCGGTCACTGCTTGCATTTGAACAGTGAGGGTAATTTTCTTCCGTTTGATTGTTCGATTCTTGACCGTTTGATCGTGTCCAAATTGGAGACCCGATGGAGTTGAGACATGTAAACTCTTTTGGGTACGGCGATTAACATCGAATGACCTGTGGAATCCCGGTGTATATATATTCACGTACGCGAGACTAATTTAATTACGAAGACCGAGCGACCGCGAGTTAGTTTTCTTGCATGCTCCCCCTTCGAAGTTTGAACAACACAATTTATTAATAATTTTTTTCTCACGCCGTTCCTAATTACACTACAAAAAATGAACAATATGTACCACACAACTTTAAACATGATCATGCATCCAATTAATCATTCCATCATCTTTTCGGTGTGACGCACCTAGATAGGTGGAAAAAGGTGTTAGAAGAATGTAGAATGATATCGCGCTGTCATATTTTCACCGCTTTTTCCTTTTCTATCACGCTCAATTCATCTGGTTAATACGATCACGAGATTTATAAATTATTAAATTGAACAACTTAAATTCGGTGCTCGGAGTAAACACCGAACGTGAGTTTACTTGCCTTGCAGTTTGACATTTAAAATGGACAACAAAAAGAGTATGGCAAAAAAGTATGATGTCATAAATTAAGAATTTTTATAAATAAGTTGTCGTTAGAACAAAAGTTGAACATTCATTGTCCCCGAGTTTGTATTTACACATGTTTCATCAAAAATGTGCGTAGTCTTTGACGTAGCTGTTTATCGCCGTCTTCCTTATTTAAGTTAGATCCCGAATCGATAATAGGTACATGATTTTCGCAGGACTAAGATCACCGTAATTTTTCTTCCACTATCGTTCCGTATCTCGCTCCGGATTCTACTGATCACCAAACCACTATGGACTCTTTGAGTTTTCATTATCGTGGTTAAGTCCAGGACGTACACGCGTTGTCCATTCCACCCTCAATCATGACTAGACTCACACCCCTGGCACTGCACGTCTCTAGATATCGAGGTCTATAAAAAGGACAAAACATCAACTTCACCAAATACACAACACTTGCTCATTCGACTCATATACTTCTTCTTCTCCATCTGTCACTAACTTAACTATCGGAAGGTTCTCCCGAGACACCACAACCTCATGTTGAACTTTTTTTTATAGAATTACCGATGACTTCTACGCCTGACAACACTTGTTGGCTTCTTATGTGTTCCGGCCCTTCCTCTCTCAAGGCCACCTCTCCCCCACTTCAAGCGACGATCATCATGCTAATCTTCACCATTCATCACCGGCTCAAATCCTCTTGCTCGGTCCCGACTATAAATATTAATTAAGTACTACACAATAGTCTTCACTTAATATTAATAATGCTAAAAGATTATTTCAATCTTTTTAAACAATTAATATTTTTAATGATATATGTGTGAATACAAATATAGGAACAATAAATCTAAATATATATTTTAACAATAGTTTGTAAATGCAAAAAACCCCTGCAAAATACATAATAAAGTTGAATCATGTGCTCTCAAAATTAAATTTTTTAACTTTTTGACATCTAACTTTTCAAATCAAATATAAAAAAGTATGAGAATCTCGGGGTCGATTAGGAAGGATCCTATCTCGTGATGAGATCATAGGTTCGACTCTCAGAGAGATTTCTCTGATTCATATTTAATCCTCGAGAGATGTGAATTCAAAGTTTGCTAATCTCCTGAAAAAAAAGATGCATGGAGAGGGGTAGAATCAGTGGCCCAAAAATATATAGCCCGGAGCGGCCCAATAAGGTCCATCCTGACCTGAACAGGCCGGACTCCCCAAGTGATAGCCCCATTTAACGGGCTCACTTAATTTGAAGCTCAAACTTGCTCGGCACAATACTTCCTAGGCGGCCTTCAGGCCCGGGAGACCGAGTAACAGTTGCTCGGGAAGATCCCAAGTGGGATCCGAGCGTAACCGACCGATGACGCCTCCGTCACTCGGGAAGAGTCCTAATGGGCGCCCCACGCTCGACTCGGCTACCAGTCGCCTATCTAGGCGGATGTTACGCTGTCACCCGGAGCAGGAAACTCAAAGGGATAAGGGAGAGCAAGAGTTCTCAGGTTATGAAGAGCCCACCATAAGGATGTATCTTCCCCTAGCCCCTCGAGCTTCCTTGACTCTAGTACGGGACGAGCGACTATATAAACCTCAAGGAAACCCTCCAGAAAGATAAACAAGTCTGAGCATTCAAAGCCACATTTGTTAGTAGAGAGTAATCTCGTGTCCATCTATTTCCTCCTCCCACTCTTCTTCCATCTGCGCTCTATCAATTTACTGACTTAGGCATCGGAGGATTTTCTCCGGAGTCACAATCTTAAACTCCTCTGATCCGTTTCCTACTTTGTAAGATCCTCATTGGTGATAGCGATCAAGGTCTTTCAAGAATCTTGCGACTTAGACTTACGCACGAGATCACGTTTCTTCGGTGCACAAGTGAGTTGGTGGACGTTGTTAGTTAGATTTGAACCTAATTATCTCACGTTCTATATAGAGTTGAGTAATATTCTGTTAAGTTTTTATCATAAAAAATAAAAAACTGTCAAAAATAATGATAAAAAATATGTTGTCGAGAATATGTTGGCAAACATTTCCGGAAAAACGGGGAGACTCGGCAATTTCCCCGGACGAGCCAGTAACCAAGTACGTGAACGTCCCCTCCTGCATGGGAAGCACTGCAGCTCCGTAACTCGCTGGATCCCCCACCCATCACCGGGTCTCCTGAAAGTGGCCGAGAAGAGATCAGTTCTCTGATCACTCAACCCCCCCTCCTCCCGAGCAACGGATCCATCTCCATCTCCATCGCCATCGCCATCGCCGTCGCCATCTGGGCTCACCCCACCACCACCACCAAGCCGCCCTCCTCGCAGACACAACGGGTGCCTCGCTACTTCTCCGAGTCATTCAGAAAACAACAAGGAGGACTAACACGTACTACAACAACCCCCCCCCCTCCAAGTCGGTGAGCGTGCAGGGAATGGAGAGAACGGCGCGTCCTTCTCCGAGACTCTCCACCTCCCGCCGAACTTCCAGACTTGGAGAAGCGTTCCCAAGCGCACACGCGACGGAAGGCATCGGATCCCCACAATCGAGAACCTCCAACTGTAGAGAGAGAGAGAGAGAGAGAGAGAGAGAGAGAGAGAGAGAGAGAGAGAGAGAGAGAGAGAGAGAGAGAGAGTGGTAATTTATGAACAACGAATTAGATGCCAGGTCACTCAAATTTGAAGAACTAATTAAATATATCATCATTTTTAATTATTATAATCTATTAGTCAAAATTTAATAAAATCTAATCAGAGTGCTGATCCCATGGATAACCAATGAGAACCTACGTATGAATTATTCTACCTAAGAGCAATGTTACATTAATGTCACACTTTTTTTCACACCTAATTTTATATCACTTTTATTTTGATCGTCCAATCATCACAAATGAGATTTGGGCGATCTATAATATAAATTTAATTCAAAAGTATTAAATTTATATTTAATTTTTCTCGCTGCTTAATTTTCAAAAGCAATCGGTAAGAAAAGATTGCGGTAAATTTTGGATAAAACATACGATGCCACGTAATATTTACTCTTCTAACTAACAAAAAAATAAAAGATTTCTTCTTTTTAATCCCTACAAATAAACATATCTTTTAATCTCTCAAATTTAATTATTAAAATCTCTAAAATCTTTTAATTCTTATTTTTGAGTCTCTATATAACTTACGGACGTTAGAAAAGGAGGATATACGAAGAATATTCTATCCTAAATAAATGGGATATAAAAAATGTTGAAAATATCCCTTCTCTCTCTCTCTCCATTGACTCTCTATCTCTCTTCTCTCTTTCTCTCCCCCTACACTCTGTCCCCCCAATCCAGTCGGTCAGCGGCAAGCCCCGCAACGCCCTCTTCCCTCACCTGCAACAATAGATGGTGGTGCTGATGGGGAGGATATGGTGACACATCTAGCGTTAGGAACTTGATGATGTAGTCGACAGGACATTCCTATAGACGCCGAAATCTTAGGGGTGGGGGGGACAAAGTAGTAAAGAGAGGGGGAGCTTCATCACCGGAGGGGAGAAAGAGGGGGATGGGAGGAGAGAGAAAGAGAGAGGGAGGGGCTCTCCGACGGTGACAGATCAAGGAGAGGGAGGGAGAGAGAGAGAAAGACAGAGAGAGTGCAGGCAAGCGGTGACAGAGGGAGAGAGAGGGGGGGAGATAATAAGGAGAGAGAGTGTAGGCCAGCATTGACAGAGGGAGAGGGAGAGGGAGAGAGAGATAGAGAGAGAGAAAGATAAAGAGAGAGCAAGTCGGCAGCGACAGAGGGAGAGGGAGAGAGAGCGAGCGAGCGAGTTGAAATCACTCCATTTGAGAGCGATTTCATCTCGAGAGAAAGAGAGGAGAGAGAGGAAGGGAGAGAGAGAATGAGCAAGTTAAAATCACTTTGTCTGAGAGTGATTTCATCTCGTTCACTCTCTCTCTCCCTCTCCCTCTATCATTGTCGGCTCTCTCTGACTTCCCCTCTCTCTCTCCCTCTATCACCATCGGCTCTCTCCGGCACCCCCTCCCCCTCTCCCTTTCTGGCCCTCTGTCACCGCCGACTCTGTTCGGTGTCTCCCCTCCCCCTCTCCCTCTCCGGCCCTCTGTCACCGTCGAATCTCTCCCTCTTCCTCCCCCTCTCCCTCTGTCACGCTGGCCCTCTCCAGTGTACCCCCTCTCCCTCTCACTCTGTCACCACCGTCTAGCGTCTGGCGTCCCCCCTTCCCCTCTCTCTCTCTCTCTCTCTCTCCCCCTCTCACTCTGTCATCGGACGCTCTCACTCTATCACCGCCATCCGACATCCCCCCTCTCTCTCTTTGCCTTCTTCTTCTCTCTCTCTCTCTCTCTCTCCCTCTCCCTCTCACTCTGTCACCGTCGTCCGGCATCCCCCCTCCCCCTCTCTCTCTCGCTCTCTCTCTCCCCATCTCACTCTGTCATCGTCGGAGGGGGAGCTATGATGTCTCCCTATTCTCTCTCTCTCTCTCTCTCTACTTATGCATCCGTGACGGAATGTCTGCGCCGGAGAGAGGAGGGTGGGGCCCACAACTACAAGGACTAGAGAGAGAGGAGGGTGGAGTGCCCCCACAATGTAACTAATAAGGATAACGACGAAGATTTAAGAAACTTTAAAAATAATAGTCATATTTAAAAGATTAAAAAATATATATTTATTTCTGAGTATTAAAAAGATAAACCTAAAAATAAATTAATTTATTTAATATAACCTTATCTGTGTATGACAGTTGTCTTTCCATTCTTTTTCTTCTACTTCTGATGGGCTAGCTAGCTGCCTGCCAGGTTTTCCTGCTCGTCGATGTGAAAGGTTTCCTTTTTTTTTTTTGGCCTCCGTCAAACAGAGCGGGGAAATCCTCTATAAAAGAGGCGGAGTGGTCGGGACCCTACGGTAATCCTTCCCAGACGCCCGTCACCTCTATCTCCAAATCCTTATCCTGTACACCTCCAAAACTCCGCCTTGCCCTCTTCCCTTCTTTCTCTCTCTCTCTATCTCTCTTCCCGGCCACCATATCCATCTCTCCGCCCCACTCCCTTTCTTCGTCCCCTTTTTTCTTTCTTTCTTGCTATTTTTTTTCTTTTTTTTCTCGCTTACCTCCTTCACATCGATCCCGTGGTCGTCTGCCAATCTTGGGGGTGGGCGCCTCCGGTCGAAGCCCTCAGCCTGTTGCTGCGCTGAATCGCTGGACAATCGCAACGGCGTCGAGGGTGTTCTCCTGCGGCGCCCCCGCCTTCCGTCTCTTCATCTTCCGGCTCTTTCTTGATCTGACCCGTCTGTAAAGGTCTGATTTTTATCGAGATGGCGCTGATTCTGGACGCTCTCGTTGAGATTCTGAGGAAGCCGACGGTCGTGGGGGTGGTGTCGGAGCTTATGCTCTTCTGCGCCCCCCTCTGGTTGGCCGTGTTCGTTGGCCTCCTCCTCGGCTGGGCGTGGCGGCCGAGATGGGCAGCCCATTTGGTAGGTGGGGATGAAGGGAAAATGGAGGACAACGAGTCCCAATTGCCATCTTCCCCATCGGAAGCAACTGAAGGTTCGGGATTAGGGTTGGGGTTCCCGAGCTTCCATTCGTTGAAGGCCCAGCTCCCGAGCTGCGTCACTTCTTTGATTGCCGACGAAAGCGCGGAGAAGGTCAAGGATTTACTCCCTATAAGGTATAGTTATCAACAAAAGGAAGATTAAAGAACGGAGCTTTCTTTTGGGTTCATGTTTATCGCCAACGAAAGTTTGTTGATTCCCTATGGTTCTTGGATTGCCCTTTGAATCCAGCCCACCCGCTGAAGGTCAGGGATTGGCCGTGACAACGGAGGATTTGGTGTACCTCTCTCGGCTTGTTGAGGTGACGGATGGGGGACCGGCATGGCATCAGATGATGGACAGAACAATGCCCAACATGATCTACCAGGCTTGGCATAGGGACCCTCAGGTGTGCTTCCACTTCATATGGGATTGTCAATTATTTCTCTGGGAAATTTCTTATTAATCTGATTTTTTCGGTCCCTGGTTTTCGTGTTTGATGACTCTTGTGATGCACATTTTGTTTGATTAGCCTCTTTTTGTGTGTGAAACCATTTTATTTTTAGCTAGAAGAGCATTGAATTGGCAACTAAGTGCCACTTTGGTCTAAGGATGCTCAAGCTTGTTCAGGTAGCTTATGTTTTTCTTTCATTTTTTTGTTTGCTAGACTGGTCCTCCACAGTATCGCAGTAGAACAGTCTTTGAAGATGCAGAACCAGAAACTGTTAGGGATTTTTTCTGGGATGATGAGTTCCGTGTGAAGGCCAAGTGGGATGACATGCTCATCTACCACAAAACATTGGGGGAATCCCCAACAACTGGAACAATGATAGTCCACTGGATTAGAAAGGTGGATATTTTAACTTTCAATTATTGCTTCTTCATGTTTTTATCTTCTGGTCCACCCATGCTTACATTCTTAAGTCTTGTTTCCAGTTCCCATTTTTCTGTAGTAATCGTGAGTACATAATTGGTCGTCGAATTTGGGAGTCCCAAGGGGCATATTACTGTGTGACAAAGGTATGGTTTTGTAATTGAGTTCCGTTTATCCATTAATTCATAATGCATCAAATTGAAGTTCTCTTAGGAGTAGAAAATGTTTGTCAAATAACACGCCCCACAGACACACACACACACACACACAAATCAAGAAAGCTGAAAGTATGGGAAGAAGTCATTCCCATATGCTGGATAGAATATGTTGAGAACATTGTTTCTGTTGATTTGTGTCCATGCTATCATCTTCTTTATATGTGTGGTAGTTTCTGTTGTAGAACAATTTGAAAGATCTCCTTTTAAAACTTGCTACTCAGATAAACAAATTCTGCTGGAAATTTGAGGAAACCTTTCTTATCGTTTATGAGCCCAAGAGAGGCGGGGAAGACCCCCCTTGTATTCATCTATTTTTGTATTATGAGTATAATCCAAAAGTCTCACCTGAGTTCCTAGAAAAGGGAAAAGAAATGGGGCTTTTTTTTTTTTGAAAGTAGTCCCATCTCTCCTGTGTATTCTGATCTTTTTCCTTTTTGAGTCTTGTTTCTTGGGAGTTTTTGCTTCTCAGTGATGTAATTTTAGCTAAGGCTGTGAATGGAAGTAGGTTTGTTCATATGGGAGACTTGCATGTGAAGGTGTTGCCATCTTAATGGGATTCCACTCGGTTTGCCTTTTGTGGTGAATGCATGTGAGATCATGTCCCCCTGTATTTTTGTATTTGTACAAATATGTTGGTTATGTTAGTGAGACTTGAGCAACATCAGTCCGTGTCAAATGGGGCAATAAACCTTGGCTATGTTCAACTAAAAAAAACCTGGAACACAAATTTTTTGACAAAATATGTGGTTTGCACCACCATTGCTATTGCAAATATTACAACCAATAGGCATAGATGAGATCATGAGAGGTGGTTCTATCACTTTAAAAATGGAAAGGAACCTGTGGCGCACACATTTTTTGGAACAGCATTTAACAAACAATTTGTCTGGAAAGAGGATCGGAGGTAGCCATGACCTCTTTGGTTTTCCTAGTTTGGGGCGTGGCTTGAGATGGCTGATTCTTTCGAATGCCTTCAGCATCAGTTTTGATACAACTTCCAGTTTTTAGAATCTTCTCCAGTTACTACTAATATGTGTACAACTACTTGGCAATCTGAGTAAACAGAAACTGATATTCTCACTTTCTCTCCAAGATGGTTTGGATGCATACAGGACCTGGAGTTTATTTCTTACTTGATTGTGCTTTTAGAGCTGCTTTTCAGATTAGAGTTCTTGCAAACATAAGAACTCTGAACTTTGAGAATCTTTTTTTCCATAAATCAAGTCACCAGAGCAAAAATGTAATCACTTTTGTTTACTTATTATTTGCTGATGACCCCTTAGATTCCAATGAAGAAACATAGCCAGCAGAGGTGCAGAGTTAGTTTAACCTATGTAACAAGTAGAAACTTCTTTTAACCTATGTGAAAAGTTTTTTTTTTTCCCTTTTGAAAGTGAACCTATGTAACAAGTTGAGGCTTCTTTCATTTGAGGGTTAATTATTTTTGACCTCCCAAAAGCTTATTAAATAATGGATAACCTCCTTGATCACCATATGTATTGCAAACTCCTCTGGAACATGTGAAACCTCTTTTATAATCTCCTTCATGGAATTGAAACAAATGAGTGACCTGTTTACTGGTCCCTTGAAAGATGTAAGTGTCAAGGGTTCAGATTTTTTTTTCAGGGATTTCAATAGTTTCAATAATCAGAGGCATGGCCAAATATTTTTTGTTATAAAGGGCTAAACATGATTCAGCATTCTGAGAGACGACTGGGGTTTACTGGTTGCTGATATAAGGAAGCATGCATGTGTCTGATGTATAGGGATAACATAAACTGGTAAGAAAGAACCATAAAGTGCATTAAACATTGTATTCCCACTCTGGATTCCAGGTACCTCTGTAGTTGCTTCAGCATTTCTATTTTGGTGGATATTAGATATTTCTGTGATTGTTGCGTATGCTTATCCTCATCTTGTTTTGGTATGTCCTTTTTATGGAGCAAGTTCATGTGTGAGGTTATAGGCTTCTGCTTATAGGATGGTGTAGCCTTGGTTCCTTATAGAGCTACATGGTGTACATCTCTTTTGTAAACCCTTTATCTTTTATCAATGGTATTCCTTTCTTGATGTTGAAATTATATAAACCTTCAAAATTTCATTTTCTGGATGTTGAAAACCAATCCAATGGCCTGCACGATTTCATGGGATTGAAGGTTCTAGCAGTAATATGCCAATTTAACATCTGAGATTAACCGTGTTTTTTTTTTTTCCTTTTATCAAATGTTTTCTTTGGCATATTCATCTCTCATGTTGTTTACCTTTCTTAATGGAGTTGGATTTTGTTGTTTCAGAGTGTGCCATGCCCCTCTGTACCCAGGCAAAACAAACCTAGACGCGTGGACTCGTTCTATTCAAGTTGGTGCATTCGTGCAGGTAGTGTGGGAGTTCTGATCCTCTGATGTCATGTTTTCCTTTTCCCCATCACTTTTCATGCACTGTACGATAACACTGTCACAATCGATTTTGAATTCATTAGGATGGTTTATCACATAATAGAGAGAGTGTAGGTTAGGGCCCACAGAAAATTGAGGAGAAAAGTCAGTTTTCCAAGAAGAGAGATATTTCCCAAGGTCAGGGGCAGGTAAAGCGAGAGTTGTGAGTCATGAATGTGGAATGCATACTAATAATAGGGAATGTTCTCACCTCTTGACCCGAAGAAAAATTCCTTTTTCCTCTTTTTTTTTTTTTTCTCTCCTGAAAAAAAAAACACGTCAACAACCTTGAATTGTCTCAACGGTTAGCCATGTCTCCTAATTTTGCAGCCATTGCTGGGCGATGAAAATCTCATATTTTTCCTGTAATAACTTCTAGTCTACAAGAAAAATACATGTTTCTTCTTCCATGGCTAACAAACATTTCGGAAAAAAAAAAAAAAGACAAATCTAAACCACCACCACTTATTGTTTTATCTTTACAGTGGAATCGAGAAGAGGAGATGGCCAGCGGACCGCGTGTGAAGTGCTTCTCTTCCATTACGAGGACATGGGTATTCCACGGGAAATTGCGAAGTTAGGTGTGCGGCAGGGAATGTGGGGCTGTGTGAAGAAGATGGAGCTCGGATTGCGAGCATACCAAATGGCCGCCAGCAGGGCCGGCGAGCCACTCTCTCGGTGTGCTCTCCTGGCACGGGTAAACACCAAGGTTAGCTCTGATTACTTGAGATCATTGGAGGCGAACGGCGATTCCGCCGCCGAGATGGAAGAGCCGCAGAAGGACAACAATAATAACGACAAAAAACCTCTGGGAAGAGGCATACCCAAGTTCCTTGTGGTTGGTGGGGCCGTTGTTCTTGCATGTACCCTTGACAGAGGCCTCCTCACCAAGGCACTAATCTTTGGAGTTGCGAGAAAGTTTGCCAACATAGGAAGATGATTTGCAATTTGGAAGGAATTCCCGTAGGTATTGATCCCCTGGCAATCTTCCTGCCCCACGGTTGCGGCATCGGTGGTGGTGGTGGTGGTTTGTGGCATCCCCCCCCCCCCCCCCCGCTCCAAGTTGGGTGGGGTCCCATGATGCCGTTTTGATAGATCAGATGGAAATGATGCATCGAGGAGGAGGAGGAGGTTGTGTTATGGCTGTGATCGATTCTATTGAAAAGGAAAAAATCTCGTTTTGACAAGTTTCCGTATTCTCTGTTCATCCAATTATTCCTTACACTCTTTATACAAGCACACTCCCTCCTCACCCCGTCTCTCTCTCTCTCTGTGTGTGTGTGTGTGTGTGTGTGTGTGTGTGTGTTTTGTTGAGGTTGGGGAAAACTAAAAAAGAATCATTTCTTTAAACTCTCGCATGGTTAACAGGAGACCTACGGAAACACATAAAAAAAATGTGTTGGGTTTCTCAAATGAGATGATGCCCCCACTGCATCAAATGAGATTATGTAGTAATTCCCCCCGACCATTCTCGCACCAAATTTGTACGCCAACTCAACGGACGATTACACCAAAAACTCTCTTTTGCGTATTTAGTAGTTTGACATGATTCTCTGGTTTTACGATCACCGATCTTAAAATGTTAAAGAGTAGTATTTCTACCCCAGTTTTAGAATCGGAATTATTTTGCTTGGATGACCGTAAAATAAATCAAGATTTATTATTATTATTATTATTATTATTATTATTGGTTGGGTGTGATTTCAACTAAAATCTCGGTGTACTCTCTGTCTGGATGACCTTATTAATACAGCCTAGGTTTTCTTATTATTTTAGCATCCTCTGCAAATGTTTGCACCATAAAAGAGAACTCGGTGTCACGCGAGGCCACGCAATCTCGTTTACACTGTTTTTACGATCATTAAAGATATTTTGCAAGAAAACAACCACGGAGTTTTATATATTATATTTCACGACAAAACAAACAAGCCTTTTTAGTTGGTTCTCAAAACTTGTTAAACCCCCGTTATCATATGATGGCGGCGCGGTACCTGAATGAATCCTGAGACATGCATGGGGTTTTTTAGTTGATCCTCGTTATCAAAGAATAAACACAACTTATCCCTAATTTCTCTCTCTTATGTCTAAACTTATCTTCATTTTTTACTTAAATTCAAGAGTTTTTTTTTCTGTACGAAAATTATTGTTAAATGAGAATTTATGAAAAAAATCTTTCTTGTAAATATTTTAGCAGACGTATCACCGTCCTAATCTTCGTCGTGTAAAAATATCATATTTATTTACCGACATGTCGTTTCTTTTTGTTAAAAGCTTATAAAAAATCACGCTTAAATAATATTTATGTAATATTTAAATTAATCCGGCGATATGTCTATTAATATATTTTTAGAAATAATTTTTTTTTATAAATTCACCTCTGACATGCAAAAATCCCTAAATTCAGAGAGGAAAGAATCTGTTCGGTACCGTGAGATACCCTTAGATTAGAGTGAGTCCGGCTCATATTCACTTCTAGAGTTAGATTTTGAGGATTAGTCGTCCTAACAATTTCACGGAATAAGTTGTTCCCATTGCCGTCACTTATTCTTATTTAGGGATTTTTACATATATACCCTCGTAAAGTGTGATTTTGTCAAATATATCTCTCATCTGAACATATTATCATGAATATTCTTCGTTTAGATAGAAAATTTACGGTTGTACCCCTTTAGTTACAGATTAAGGACAGACACTTATAATAGTGATTTATCCCTCTCCCAGATAAAGTTTAAGTTAATTTAGAAAAGTGAAGAGACTATTTCTATTTGTATCGAGATAGTTTTAGCCCAGTGTGTTCTTTTTCTATTTGCAACTCTTGTGATATAACAACACATGTGTTGAACGAAAAGTAAGAAACAAAAACTATGTGCGGATAAGGTTTTATCTCACGCAAGCTCACCTCTTAAGTGCGACCACACGGTCTTTCCCTTATATCCCCTCTTTATCTCTTCGGGATCTCCAATTTTAAATTTAAAGTACAAGTTGATCGGTACCGGATTGTACGGTGAGAATAAAGCTGATCCCCCCCCTCCCATACCAAGCATGTTTAAAGTATTCCTGATTTAAAAAACTTTGGAGAGTTCAAAGTATTTTAAAATTGAAAGTAATTTAAAATGAATTATGATTATCTTTTAAAAAAGAACAAACCGCAACGGGGTCCATAGCTCAGTGGTAGAGCATTTGACTGCAGATCAAGAGGTCACCGGTTCGAACCCGGTTGGGCCCTTCTTTTTTTTTTAAATGTTTACCATGACTTTTTTTTTTGTAAAAGGAAAAAAAAAAAAGAAGTTCCCCTGTTGAAAAGAAAATGCATTGCCGAGGCGGAAACCAAAATCTACGTATCCTTCCAATTCTCCCGTACGTACTGGGTGAACCTGGTGGGGCCCTTGTCTTAGTTTTTACTCTTTTTTTCCCGTCTATTTTCAGATGATGGTTTTTCTTTTAAGTAAAAGGAAAAAAAAAAGAAGTTCCCTGGTGAAAAGAAAAAGCATTGCCGGTGAGAGATATTTTACACATTCTTCCATTTTTCACGGAGGCACTCGGTGGCGTTAAGCAACGGCAGTTTCTCTGATTTACATGCCATTCGGAGCGCGAGGGTATTGAAACTACGTGCGCCAAACCGTGTTCGATCCTTTCACTTTTTACGTGCATGATTTTTCTCCCAACGTTCTAGCAAGTTTCTTCAAGAAGATTGCCACTTGACTCACAAATACTATCGAATCCATGAGACGGCCAGCGTGTTGGGTTGATGACGAGGGTTAAAAAAAATAAATAAATAAATAAATAAATTTCCTCAATTGAAGAAATTACGCAGCATCCACGATTTGAATACGCAAGTTCTGATAGATCAACGGATCGACGAGTGATGACGACGCATCAGTTAGGTTCGAAACCATAGATGCCATCCATTCCCTTCGCGGTTGAATTCGGGAAGGCACGAAGCCCGTGCCGTACGTGAGAGAGGAAGAAGATTTAGTTTCAACATCATTACGCCGCGATCAGAAGCATCTGTGAACTCCTCCCTCACCCCTCTGACCCCGTTTCTTCTCAACCGAACAAGCTTTTAACTCGGAGCCTTCAATTAGAAACCAAAAAGATTTAACTACATAACGACTGACTTTCCAAGTTCTGGTATCATGCTCTCAAAATGACCCGACGAAGAACTACAAAGAGTTCAAAACTATATGTGCAAGCGAAAGCTGCCCTTAACAGTGGATCGGGGGAACAGGCCCATTAAAGTGACACGGGTGAGGGCAGATGGCCCAAAGGCCCGGTAGCTGAAACGGGCAGGCACGTAGGAGGAGGAGCAGATGCTTTTTCTCCCAACCTCGTGGCTGTGCCAGCACACACGCTTGAGGCCGCAAGGATTCATGCTTTTATTAGTAGGGAGGATTATTATACAAAAAAGGATCCTTATTAAGGTAACAAAACATTGGCTGTCCCATCAATTTATTAAAAATGTGAAGGTGTAAGCAACATAATGAGATACATCACCATGTAGAAAAAAAAAAAAGAAGTTTTAATTACATGCAACCCCGTGGATTACAAATAATAATAATAATAAAATTTCTACACTCGTAAAGAAAGGCTTTCTCACCTCGTTGTGGAAAAAATAGTGATCCGCGTATTCCACGACCATGATCCTCTTATTAGCAAAACACCGATCAGTGGTCCAACTACGCCCCACTGCAAACGCCAAAGCCTGTGGAACTATATCAGTAAATCAATAATAACCTAACGAACACCCTGCTCTTTTTATACGCGCAGTAAGGACTGAAGACCATCTTCGGTAATCCTTTACAGTAGTGGTTGACATCAAGTCTTGCCACCTCCACCACTCAGGAAAGGGTGATCACAGCCATTCTTCAAGTGCCATCAATGACTGGCCTTTCTCAACGTTACCTACTTGCGCTCCTCTCTTTACCTGCAAACCATTTTGTTGTTTTGTGAAACAAGGTTCGATGGAAGAAACATATAACAAGAAGATGATAAAAAGCACAAACCAAAGATATTTGTCTTCAAGGGAAATCGTTTAGAAAATCCCTTTGACTTTGAATCCCAGATTTGCCGGCTTTTGTTTGGCTTTTCAGTTCTCTGAGGATTACTGTCCTCTCTCTGTAGAACATCAGTTCCTTTTTGGACCTTTTCATGGTAAATTGACGGAGGTGCAAGTCTCAACTGTGGAAGTGGGTCAACTTGGAGTACTTTACGGGTTTCCTGAAGGTTATTCAACATTTCAAACTGCAATAACGAGGTCCAGTTAGGTCTTGGAAGAGACGAGTTAAGAGGGAAAAAAAGATAATGAAAGAATGGAACAAAAAAATTGTAAGCACATTCACCCTGGACATCTGTGGATTTCCGTGTGGTCTTTCTATTGCATCAGGTTCATGCAGATGATAAACACTACTGACACCTTTTGTTGTTTGAGACAGTGAATTTCTTATCAGCCTGTTTTCCATCAGAATTGATTTACCTCTGGGAGGTAAAGGCTTTCTCTTAGGCATGCAAACAGGGCATCCAGCAGAGGAATCCCTACCCAGAACTCCGTTCTCCTGAGGTTCACAGTGAAGATGGGTTGCATGACCACAATTGAATACTCGAATGCTGGATGAAGATGAGACCTTGGCAAGTGAGGAACCACATAGACAGCATACAAGACTTTGTGGGGCATAAGCATGGGATGCCCCCTTCCTAAGCAAACTCAGGGTGTAAAATGTATCATCCTCTATCAATGATTTAGCTGTGCCCTAAAATGAGAACAATAGGACAAATATGTAACTGCAAAACGTCTTGCCAACACAGAAAATATGCAATAAGTAAGGTCCAAATCTGAAATAAAGCATTATTCAACAAAAAGAAAAAAAAATAGACAATGCCAGTAAGAACTAGCAAACTGTAAGAATCTCAGACTCGCCCCAAAACGGATGAGCAACCTGGATCAGGTATAAGCTCTTCAAACCTGCAGAATCCAGGAAGAGTTGAAGGGTGTTTGTTAGAAATCACAGCTAACTTTCTTGTTCTCATTTGATCTAACATAAGGAATGGAGACGATGCCTTCCTAGATTACTGCCTTTTCCCCCAGAGAATCCTGTTGAATCTTTTTCTATTTCCTTGCTTTTCTGTTGGAGGGAAGCACCAAATTTTACTGGGAATTTAGCAAATAAAGCAACCATCAGCTGCAGATGAAGCAGACGTTCAAGATCTTGGAAGATGGTGTTAGTGGGCAGCTAACCACTATGATAGTCAAAGCTTCAATCATAGATCACCAAGGCTAAGATTGTTCGGGAAAAGCACGACTTTTTTGTTTGCCAGGCCTTATTGGTTGATCCTTTTATCACATGTGAATTGTTTGAACAAGCTCCAAATCATTGAAGTTGAAAAACCTGGAAGCGTCAAAAGCCCCACTCGCAAATCAAAATATACAAGAAACATCTTGCTGCTCTATTTTACTTTAAACATTCGTTCTATCATTAGCTCAACTCTAGTTACAAAGACTAAGGCCATGTCTGGTGCAGCTTCCGGTAGGAAGTGCCTTTGGGCTTCCACAAGTTTCAGCCCCATTGTTCCGAAGGGGAGGACATTTGGTCTGGAAGCCAGTTATGTAGTCTTTGGCTTCCAACCAAAAGCTTCAAATTGGATCTACCTAAGATTGGGGAAGAATAGGGTTCTTATCGCAGGTTTGACATGTCTAACTTCACAAAATCAGTTATAACCACTTCCATCAGCATTTTCATGTAAAAACTGGAAGCCAGAAGTAGTCTCCAACTAAACGTTTTACCAAACGTGCCCCATGTATTGAATCTTGCCTCATGTTTATGCAAAATTGGATGGAGATGTTCGACTAATCCTACTAAGCCAAGTACCATTAGACTAAACTGGCTTCTATAATTTTGCTTCCCTTGTCTGACAGTAGAAGCTAGAAATTCGAGAAAAAACCCTAATCCATGAAAGCATGCTAAAAAACGATTAAAGTCAAAAACTGTAATCCACTTGCCTGCCATAGATCCATTTTTGCAGAATAACAATATAAGATAATATAATCAAGACTAAGACAGATAAATGGAGAATAGTGTCAAACAGAAAAAAATGCCACAAGACCCATGCAAGTAAAGAGAGTTGTATCAAGTATCAACTCCAGCAGTACTAGCCAACTAGTGTCCTGGGACCTTTATAAACAAAGCTTATTCACAGGTCAATGACAGGCTTATAGCACAGCAAAAGCAATTTTTGGGCATAGTGCTCCACATTGCATGAATATATTGAAGCTCAGTTAAGTAGTGGAAGATTTTCACACAAAAAATGCACGTACAAATATTTTGAAGGAAACAAAAATTCCGAGTCTTTAAAAGTATGAAGAAAACTTATGGACTATGTGCACACATACCAGGATTCTCCTTTCATAGCCATACGTTCCAAGCAACCCTAATAGGGTAAACTTAAAATCCCCAAACTCCTGACCCCCATTGTCAGCAAGCAGTTTGCCCATGATTGCCGGAAGGGGCACATGACCAACCATTCCCTCAACAATCTCTTTGATAAAGTGGGAAAATATGCATCGTAAAATACCAGCACCTCTGTTGAGCTCTCGAAACCTCTGTTTCAGCATGGATCTTATTTTGAGATCCAGGGAAATTTCTTTGTCATCATATAGTTCTCTTAGTGGTTCACAGTATCTGTGATATAAAAGAATTAAACTGTGATGAAGTAGACATACTAATTACAAAGTGATACATTTCCTTAGATGGACCAACAAGTTTTCATCCAGTTTTAAAGGAACTTAACTACAATGACAAGGATGAAAAAATATTTGAGCATGATGTAAACAGTAAATTAGCTTCAAAAACATTCACAAAAGTTTCAAAATCTATGATGACATAAACATTGATGCACACAGTTATACACTGGTTTCAGGACCTGCATCCATAGTCATCTACAAGCCTGATTTAACTTTCTATCACCATCCTAAGCCCTACATAATCAAAACATGGACAACTAAACCTCATAGGTACTTACATGTCCTAACTTTCCCACCAAATGTCTACCTAAGATCAACCCGGTGTGGCCAGCGCAGGTCCTTTTCAAGGTAACTGTGGCATATGGGCCGTGAAAAGTCATATGGGACCCATTGGCATGCAGAAATCAACTTTCTTGGTTCAGTAATTAAGCTCGTGAAACCAGGATGAACAAATCAAAGATTCCCTAGACTTTGTGAAGAGTCAAAATGAAGATGGAAAGAGAGATTTAATATTTGGATATGTGATCTTACCTATGGCAATTATCAGCAAAAAATGAATTGAAACTCAAGTTTGCCATATTGTATTTTGGCTTCACGTGAGGGGGGTAATGTTGCTCCAATACCTAACCAAAGAGCTACTGCGGTACCGATCAAAAAGACTTGTAGCTACTGGACGACGAAATGGATTTTGGAATTTATTGACATTCTCCAAAAAAGGTACTGTTAATAATCCCGCGGGTACTGAAACCATTAAAAGAACACCCAACAACTTATTGGGTACTGTGCGAAGTATTTGAAATACGGGAAAGAAGTACCATTCGGGTAATATTTCCAAAGGAGTTGCAAATGGATCCGCCGGTTCACCAATCATATTATTCAAGTTTGTCATATTGTATTTTGGCTTCACGTGAGGGGGGGGGGTGTTCAGAGAAGAGATCTCAGTGATATCTCGGAAGATCGGGGCGATAAAAAAATAGATGTACACACATATGTATGATAAGAATCAAGGAATGTTGTAATAGGACATTTTCTCATAAGGCTGAAGAGATCTTAGAGAGATGGGGAATAGTGGCCAAAAATCACAATGATTTTATACTCCTTAGAAAATGCCAAGCCATTCAATGTGTTTAAATTAACACAATATTATAAAGAACACAAATGTATCTACACAAACAAGATTTGCTTCTTCCGATCTCGGTGCCATCTCAACATAGAGAGCGCCTCCTCTATCATCTTTATATCTTCATCCTCCTCTTCTTCCCCTTCTTTCTCTCCCTCCTCCTTTATCCTACTCCACCCCCTACTCCTCTGTCTCCCTCTTGTTCTTAATCTCAATGAAGATTCTTCTTGGGGAACCCTTCGAGAGATAGAGATCTCAGATATCTCGTAAGTGATGGCAAACCATGGTGAAACTACATCTTGGTTGTGCAGTTTAACTCATCATGTTCCAGATTGATGGAATAAAATGAAAGGCAGTGTGCGCCTGTGATACGCATGGGGCATCATCTTCAAGCTGTCAGGGAGAGGTAGGGTGGGAGGATATGGGGGACAGAAAGGAAGAAACTGGCGAGGAGTAGAAAGTGATGCATGTACAAGATATCACTAATCAGGGACAGGAAAAGAGAACGAGAAAGATGTTGGCACACATTAGGGATTTGTGGTCAGGGTTGCAATGCACTGGGGTGGGGTGGGGATTTAGAGGAGGAAATTCCTTGTTTCATATATCCTACACATGGTTTGTACAAACCATTTTGATCTTAAACCTATCTATGAATTTCTGTGAATCAGAGGAGGAAACTCCTACAGTGGTGGTTGGGGGGGAGGGGTTATATACTATAGATCAATCTCCAAAACAAGCATGTTATAAACATTTTCTCAAGCCTCAACCAAGTAATGCTTCAATCCAATATATGTAAGAGAATCCACAGCATTAAGACTATACATGGAAAACAATAGTTGAGCAGCTTCAGTCGAAAGAAAAAGCAGAGCACTAGTGGGCCAAAGAGGATGAACAGTAAAGATGCAAAATGTCCCTTGAAACTCAATGTTTCACAATAGCAGAGTATGTGTGTCAAATAAGAACATACGAAAAGAAACAAACATGGTCACATAATGGGTATTCCTAATTTATGAAGCAATTTGTGATTCTAGGTTGCATTGCTTGTGGCTATTTGCTACAATATGTAGTAAGAACCAGTCTACATTCTAATGCTAGACAGGTAGAAGGTACTGAACTCACAAGTCAAGCAGCCGGAACCAAAGCAACTCAGACTCCAGAGGATCTAAACGCTGCGTATTTCGCTGGCACAGGCCGATAGCAGAATGCAATATACCATGAACAGAGGAGACCTACATAAAAATTGCTTCAGGGTACATTTGGTGAAACCATTCTAGAACACAAGTTGCATACCTCATCCATCTTTAAACTTGTGTTCAGTAGCTCCATGGAACATAAAGTTCTTGAACTTGTCTTGGGAAGTGCTTGTTCCACAGCAGTGGCGAGAAGAACAAACTTTTCATCAAGTCCAGCCATCAGAAGCTCTAAAGCACTTCCAACATCACCGACTCTTTCAAGTAAAAACGCGGCAGCATCATTGACACCATATTCTTGACATAATCGAAGGCAATGTTCCAGTCTGTAATTCTCAAACGTTTCCAGGAACCTGAGGACTGAGCCACATTCATATTGACACAATAGCTGCATGATTATAAAACCCCTGATTAGAACTACTGATGTTTTCAGTGAAATAGAAGTAGAGAAGCCAAAAGCTACAAGTTGGCGTTAACTGGAAACAACAAAACACAAAAAGGAATAAGCTCTTGACTTTGCTCATCTGCAAGGCAGTGTATCTCCTATCCAGAAATATCTAACTACAGAAGTTTGCAATAAGTAAACAAACTTCTGTCCAAGGGAAGCAGATGAAGACTCGGTGAAAATTGAATCTTTGCATGCCTAAAACAGGTGAGTTCCCATGTATTGTTATCATGTAATCATCCATAGTAGCAATCCATCAACAGCAAAGTCAACAAACCAGACATTCCAAACAACAGGTGTTACCCGGTAACCGGGGTTACCCGGTGGGGTGCCCATAGTGGCAACCCCACGTGGGCGCTCAATTGGGATGCCAGCGCCCTCTCCACCTGGCCCCCTTCGCGTGGGCTTGAGAAGGATCACGAAGGAGCCACACGGGCTCCCTCTCTCCCACACGCCTCTCTTCTCCACACCGTCTCCTCCTTTCTTGCCCATGAAGCCATCGTCCCTTTCTTCTCCCTTCTCCTATAAATAGGGTGTGTGTACGAGAGGTTGTGGTGTGCATTGTGGATGGCTTGTGTGAGTTGAAGGCAAGAGGATGAGAGAGAAATCTATTGGAGGTGTGTTCTAGAGAGAAAAAGTGTGTGCATGTGAGTGAGAGACTAATTCGAGAGTGAGCGCTATTGACAGCTGCAGCAGTCCCCTCTCTCTATCTCTCTCCACCCCTTCTCTCCTCGTTCTTGTCCTCTATGCATCAGACAGGAACGACAGGGATAGTGCGTCTATGAGCAGATCGCACTCTAGGAGATGGTTACAGGTGATCCCAGTCCCGTGACAGTTCTCGATTGCGTCTCCAGGGAAACATCACCATAGTTCCTGGATTTGGAGCGTGGACCCTTGGAGCCGACTTGTGACTCCACGACGATTCACAGATACGGGTCGACTCTAATAGCCGACCTTGTACCCGCACAACGGTACGCATGTGTTTTTTGCTTCCGCTGGTACGTGTGTATGTTCTGCTTCCGCTGCAAGGTACATCCTTCGACTCTGAATTTATTGTTTATTATATTATCGCGAGGTTATCCAACAAATGGTATCAGAGCGCAGTGGTTTGTCGCGATTTTTGTTCGTCCATTCCATGACAGGTCAGGGGCCTTGTGCTCTCTCATCATTGGGTTAACGCGCGGGACACACGTAACGCGGCGTCTACCCATCGAGCTCACAGCACAGAAGTGTGCCGCAAGGGAAGTCGAAACGGTGACGACGAGTGACAGCGGTCCTCAATCCGAAAGAACGGCTCCGTTCCGAACACGAGGGCTGCGGACCCCATGGGAGACCGTAACTCCATGGCACTGAATGATATTACGAGTGTACTGAGAGTAACTCAACGGGGTTTTTTCCATGATGGCAGGATACAGGGGACGACTGCAGACATCACGGGAGCGTCCGGGACAGGCAGCCCAGCTCCCAGTGCCGACACGGTGCCAGACCTGTCCATAGAGAAAGGAAAGTGCGGTAAGCGCTGACGCCTTGCCTGCACCTGCAGCGGCTGACTCCACCGCAACTGTCGCTGTGTGCGCAGTCGCAACAGCAGCCAACCTGGCGACAGGCGGGTCACACTTAGGCTGCCGTCGGCTACCTGGCAGCGCTGCAAGCGCACCAGACCAGCGGTTACCTGCTGTGACAGTGCTGGCCACCGTCTAGCCCGTAAGCGGAATTCTGTAGATATATCCTTCGACTCTGAATTTATTTTTTATTATATTATCGCGAGGTTATCCAACAACAGGGAAAGTTCAACAAATGGAAAATGGAAAAGCAACAAAGGAATGCCAAAAAGTTGGCTCCATTTGCTGGACAGCCATCAAGGATGGGCTTCACTATGGTGAACAATCTGAGATGCAACATACAATTAAGCCAAAAAAAGGAAAAAAATCGTCACAACTGGCAGCTTTTTCAAGGCAAATCCCATTTCAGAAAAAAATTGCTGACCTCGAGATATAGTTCTGCAGTTTTGTCATCAACATTAAATGGATTTTGTTGTAAAAGCTTTGTAAAACTTGAGATTCTATCCAAGTACGTTCCAAGTTCAGTGTAACCATCCTTCATCCTTCTTAACAAGACATCTGAATTCTGAGAATCCCCTAAGATGGGAAAATTGAGAGTGCCGTGCAAGTGAACATCAATAATCGTCTTTAGGAATAGAAAAAGGCTCCTCGGATGGGATTGAAGCTCAGACATGATCTGCTGGCTCTCTTTGTTGAATTGATCTATGACCAAAAGAAATGTGTCTTCCCTGTGGGGGGGAGGGGAGAAGAAACAGCAGATACTACTAAGTATGATCCTTCCAAGGCATGAAGATGCTAAAACAATCTTGACATTTTTAACTTGATTAACTAGCATTGAAAACTAAATTAAAGATATACCCAATAACAGAGGCACATTATCAGCACCTTTACCTGCTTAACTTGGCAAGCTCAGGAATTCGAGACATAACTGCCGATCTGAAAGTTGAAGATTCGGAATCATTCAATTTTAAGAGCATATCAAAGACAAAAGCAAAAGCATAGAAAGGTTCATTAAAATCCTTCATATAACTATCCAAAGCAGCAATGTGCTGCCCTCTGATCGTGTGTATTAAGCCACATGCCTGCAAAATCAATATGAATTCAGAAATGTCAAAATGTAAATTCATGAATCTGCAAACGAATCAAGTTCTTTGGTAAGAAAGAGCACAATGAACATTTCCACTAAGAGTTGCATGGCTTCTGGTTTCCTGAAGGGAAGAGGAGAAAAACAAGAGAATACCTGGTGAAAGTGTGCCTCTAGACATTGATCCAACACACAAGATAAGTCCCAGTCCATCTGAGGTACCACCTTCAGAAGAGAAAGCACTTGTTTCTCCCTTTGGGAAGCTTCATTTCTCTGACTAGGACCAACTGATGGGGAAACATCTGAAGTCAAATACTCCAAAATATGTTTCAACACCTTTCCTGAAGCAGTGGCTCGCTTACATGTGATGAAGTACGCAATGAACTCAATGACATGGCCTATATCTCTTTTTGATGGCCAATTTTCTACAATTCCATTTTCTTCCACCTGAAAAGACCTTATCACATTGGATTCCATGTCTAGAATAACAATTAGACTGCTCAGGATGATTTGAACCAAAACATTTTGATCCTCTGGGTTCTGAACAGTATCTATTTTCTCCTCCATATGAGTTTCAGTGCTATATTCTGAGGAGTTATTTAACTTTGTAAATGTGTCATTTGAAAATGCACACCTCATAACTTCTAAAGTTGATTCTGTATCCAACCATAGTAAATAACACAAGTTTGGGCAAACTCCACAGGATGACTTAATGCTTTTTATCACCGGAGATGCTAATGCACTGGAATCCTCCAAAAGAAACTGCAGCAGTTCTTTTGTGACTGAGGGCAGACGGCTGGGAGGAAGTGTGCCATGACCTACCAGCAAAAGTTTCAAGGAGTCAGATTAGTCTGTTTTACCAACAGAACAACAGTATACTAGTAGAGAAACATAAAACACAAGCATCTGAAACCCCCAAATGGAAACAGAAAAAGATATTTTCACAACAAAACTTTCATCTGAATCAACGACGAGGTTGGGTTGTGTTAGTTTGGAATCTTTTGATAACTTTATAAGATACTGTCATAACAGCTGTTGCAAAAACATTGGCATTTCAATTTTTTGGAAGCAAATATATTTTGATCTTACTCCAGAGATATAGTATTACTATAAGCTTTCAATGATTATCATAGTCATCAAATAATTCTCGGGCAACAGAACTATTCCTCATAATACCCATCAGATGATTATACATAATAGTCTTAAATGCCACTTTTTAGATGCTAGGCCTTCGGGTATTTTGACCAGGAAGGGGGGGGACCATTGGATGTCAATGGTAGCATTTTCCCTTGGGTACTTGGAAATTTTCGCCGCATTTCAGGTGTCTTCAGAGGGCAGTGATCGGCATGTTCCCGCTGGGATTAAGCCAATTATCCTTCTTTGACAGCTGCTTCCATGGCCAAGGGGGCCCATGCAATGATATCCAATAATTCAATGGTGTGCCTTAGACATTTTCCCTGCCCACCCCATTCTTAGAAGCATGGTTGGCAGTATCGGACGAAACCGATACGTTTCGGCCGAAACGTATCGGTTTCGGCCTGGACCGAAACGATTTCGGACCTGCTCACTGTAGCAGATCCGAAACTAAAAAAAATATTTTTAATGGTTTCGGACCGAAACCGGACTGTTTTGGCCCGAAACCGTCCGGTTTCAGCCGAAACTCACGTGAACTCCCCTTTTATGTTCTCCCTCAGAATCTCAGATCTGAGGGAGAAAGATCCAGGGAGGCTGGGAGGGCTGCTGGCTACTGCTGCAGGGTGAGGGAGAAGAGAGGGTTTGCTGCCGGGGCCGCCATCGCCGCCGCCGTTTCTTCGAGTTTGCAGCGTGTAGCTGCGTTTTCTTGAGGGAGAGGTTGAGGTTTGTTTTGTTTTTTATTTTTTTGGTTGGTTTGATAATTTTTTTTGTTGTAGGTTAGGTGCTCTTAAATAGATTAATTTTAAACCATGAAATATGTTAAGACTTCAAATTAAGCCCTAATTAGTTCCTTAAATTTGGGACTTTTGCCTAATTAGGTTTAATTAGGGTTAATTGAATCTCAATTAAGCTTCATTGAAGAATTTAGGGTGGGAGCATGCTGCTAATTAAATTTTATGAAGGGTTATTAGGATAAAATTGATAATTAAGCCCTAGTTAGCTATTTAAATTTAGGGCTTCTGTCTAATTAGGTTTAGTGAGGGTCAATTGAAACTCAATTAAACTTCATTGAATAATTTAGGGTGGGAGCATGCTGTTAATTACATTTTATGAAGGGTGATTATGATAAAATTGATAATTAAACCCTAATTAGTTACTTAAATTTGGAGATTTTGTCTAATTAGGTTTAGTTAGGGTCAATTGAAGCTCAATTAAGCTTCATTGAATAATTTAGGGTGGGAGCATGCTACTAATTACATTTTATGAAGGGTGATTAGAGTAAAATTGATAATTAAGCCCAAATTAGTTACTTAAATTTGAGACTTTTGTCTAATTAGGTTTAGTTAGGGTCAATTGAAGCTCAATTAAGCTTCATTGAATAATTTAAGGTGGGAGTATGCTACTAATTAAATTTTACGAAGGGTGATTAGGGTAAAATTGATAATTAAGCCCTATTTAGTTACTTAAATTTGGGACTTTTGTCTAATTAGGTTTAGTTAGAGTCAACTGAAGCTCAGTTAAGCTTCATTGAATAATTTAGGGTGAGAGCATGCTGCTAATTAAATTTTAAGAAAGGTGATTAGGGTAAAATTGATAATTAAGTCCTAATTAACTATTTAAATTTGGGACTTTTGTCTAATTATCTCAATTCAGTATAATTTGAAGCTCAATTATGTTGAATTGCATTTTTTTCATTGTACTTACAACTATTTGTCTTTGACTGTAGCATCATGCCTAGACGTGAACAAAGTCAAGAGCAGCAAGGGCAGGAGGATCTGGGGTGGACCCACCTCTCCTTAGTTGATACTGGGAGAAGAAAAGTGAAATGCAATTATTGTGGTAAGGAGATAATGGCGGAATTACTAGAGGAAAGTAACATTTGACAGGGATAAGAGGAGAGGTGAAACAATGTGACAGATGTCCCGAGAGGTTCGAGAAGAAATGCGTCAGTGCCTTCTGAGCAAAAAAGAGAGGATGCAAAAAAGGACTGAAGATGAGACTGAAATTGCTGATGAGATTTCGGGTAGAAGGGGAACGAGGGATGATGAAGAGGAAGATACTGAGGATTCAGATCCAGAGCTGACTGAAACAATAGAGCGTGAACAAGCCGCTCAAAGAAAGGAAAAGCACCCATAGGTTCTGGGACATACTCCAGTACAGCTGGTGTAGCATGAGCTGCACGACGTCCTGACACTGGTGAGCCCCGCAGAGAAGAGGCCCCATGGACAGCTATCTGCACAGAAGACAAAGTGCTACACAACCTAAAATCAAGCAAGCATTGAGAGGGGTAAAAAAATCAGCAGAAGTTGCAGGGCATGTATTTAAAAATATCTGCAAATGGTTTTTCCATGCAGGTGTCCCTGCACATGCAGCTGAAAGCGAATATTTCGAACCTATGCTAGATGCCATAGCAGATGCTGACCCTGGCTTGAAGGCCCCGTCACGTCGAGACATATACGGGCGTGGCCTTGAGGGAGAGGTTGAGGAGCTCCATGAGTGGGTTGAAAGCTTCAAGCATATATGGATGGAGAGAGGATGCACCATCATGTGTGATGGCTGGACTGGTACCGAAGAAGTCCATGATTAACCTTTTGGTCTATGGCATCGAATGTATAATATTTGTTAAATCTGTAGATACATCAAATTATGAAAAAAATGTCAATTATTTATTTCATTTGATAGATAAGATAGTGGACCAAATTGGAGAGGGCAATGTTGTGCAAGTAGTGACTGATAACGAAGCCAGTTATAAGGCTGCAGGGAAGAAAGTGATGCAGAAGTGCATGCATTTATATTGGCTCCCATGTGCAGCACATTGTCTGGATCTGATACTTGAAGACATAGAGAAGGAAAATCATGTGAAGAAGACAATTGACATGGCACAGGAAATCACTCAGTATATTTATGGCCATCCTAAGATATTGAGTATGTTCAGGGAGCATGCAAGTGGGGGGCGAGATATCATCCGTGCAGGGCGAACCAGATTTGCTTCGAATTTCATTTCTTTGGAGTCTTTGCACAGGTATAAGATTGCACTCAATTCTTTCTACTTTATCCTAATAGATATGATCCGTATTTGATTCAAATTTTATTTCTTTGGAGTCTCTGCACAGGTATAAGAATGAGTTGAAAGCTTTCATGTACCACAATGCCCTGCGGAAATACATAGACAAGTCTAATATTGATGCTCAGATGGATTATTTGGATGTCTGCCACATCGTGGAAGACAACAAATTCTGGGGCAGGCAGGGTTGGCAGTTTCGGCCGAAACCGATACGTTTCGGCCTTAACCGATCCGAAAATGGACCTGCTCACTGTAGCAGGTCCGAAACTTTAAAAAAAAAAGGTTTCGGGCGAAACCGGTATCGGCCCTAAAACCGTTTCCCGAAACCGAACGGTTTCGGCCCTAAAAAGAGTAAGTGAGGCGGCTATGAAGGCGCTTGCGGCTAATAATCGCCTTCCCGGCTGGCCTATCTTGTCTTTCGCGGAATCACCGGTGACTGCTGACGACCGAAACCCACGTGAACTCCCCTTCACTTTGCTTCTCCCTCAGATCTGAGGGAGAAAACCGTGCCCTGCTGCTACTGTTTTTTTTCTGCTGCTGCTGCCGCAGCTGCTGCTCCTGCTGCTGCTGCAGCAGCCTGCCTGCCAGCCAGCCACCTGCTCCGCCCTTGCCTGCTGCTGCTGCTGCCTGCCAGCCAGTCGGGCTGCTGCTGCTCCGACCTACTGTGCGACTGTGTGCTGCAAAGAAGGAGCTTCTGTGCTGCTGCCTGCTGCTGTGTGCTGTGTAGGTTGAAATTTTTTTTTGTTGTAGGTTAATTTTTCAGTGTTTAAAAGTAGGTTAATTGATTCTGAAACACTAATTAGTTCAAAAAAATTGGGGCTTTTGTCTAATTCGATTTGCTTAGGCTCAATTAAGCTTCATTGAAGAATTTTGAGGTGGGATCATACTGGTAATTAGTTCATTTGAAGGGTGATTAGGGGTTAATTGATAATTAAAGGTTAATTAGTTCATAAAAATTGGAGCTTTTGTCTAATTCGGTTTGCTTAGGCTCAATTAAGCTTCATTGAAGAATTTGGGGTGAGATCATGCTGATAATTGATTTTTTCCAAGGGTGATTAAGGGTTAATTGCTAATTAAGGGTTAATTAGTTCATAAAATTTGGAGCTTTATCTAATTCGGTTTGCTTAGGCTCAATTGAGGCTCAATTAAGCTTCATTGAAGAATTTGGGGTGAGATCATGTTCGTAATTAATTTTTTTGAAGGGTGATTAAGGGTTAAGTTTTTAATTGTACTTATAACTTTTTGTGTATGAATGTCTTAATGCAGCATCATGTCTAGACGTGAACAAAGTCGGGAGCAGCAAGGGCAGGAGGATCCAGGGTGGACCCACCTCTCTTTAGTTGATGCTGGGAGAAGAAAAGTGAAATGCAATTATTGTGACAAGGAGATACATGGCGGAATTACTAGAGGAAAATAACATTTGGCAGGGGTAAGAGGAGAGGTGAAACAATGTGACAGATGTCCCCGAGAGGTCCGAGAACAAATGCGCCAGTGCCTTCTGGGCAAAAAGGAGAGGATGCAACAAAGGGCTGACGATGAGGCTGAAATTGCTGAGGAGATTTCAGGCAGAAGGGTTAGGAGGGATGATGATGAGGAAGGCACTGAGGATTCAGATTCAGAGCTGACTGAAGCAAGGGAGCGTGAACAAGCCGCTCGAAGGAAAGGGAAGGCACCCATGGGTTCAGGGACCTACGAAAGTACAGCTGCACGACGTCCTGACATTGGTGCTGCCCCACAGACGCAGAGAACAGGCCCCATGGACAGCTATCTCCACAGAAGGCCCCATGCTACACAACCTAAAATCAAGTCTGCATTGAGAGGGGTAAAAAAATCAGCAGAAGTTGCAAGGCATGTATTTAAAAGTATATGCAAATGGTTTTTCCATGCAGGTGTCCCTGCACATGCAGCTGAAAGCGAATATTTACAACCTATGCTAGATGCCTTAGCAGATGTTGGCCCTGGCTTGAAGGCCTCATCACGTCGAGACATATACGGGCGTGGCCTTGAGGGAGAGGTTGAGGAGCTCCATGACTGGGTTGAAAGCTTCAAGCATATATGGATGGAGAGAGGATGCACTATTATGTGTGATGGTTGGACTGGTACCACGAAGAAGTCCATGATTAATTTTTTGGTCTATTGCATCGAAGGTACAGTATTTGTAAAATCTGTAGATGCATCAAACTATGAAAAAAATGCCAATTACTTGTTTCATTTGATGGATAACATGGTAGACCAAATTGGAGAGGACAATGTTGTCCAAGTAGTGACTGATAATGAAACTAGTTATAAGGCTGCAGGGAAGAAATTGATGCAGAAGCGTCGTCACTTATACTGGCTCCCATGTGCTGCACATTGTCTAGATTTGATTCTGGAAGACATTGGGAAGGACAATCATGTGAAGAAGACAGTTGAAAGGGCACAAAGGATTACTCAGTATATTTATGGCCATCCTAGGATATTGAACATGTTCAGGAGCATGCAAGTGGGGGGCGAGATATCATCCGTGCAGGGCCAACCAGATTTGCTTCAAATTTCATTTCTTTGGAGTCTTTGCACAGGTATGAGATTGCACTCAATTCTTACTTCTTTATCCTTATAGTTATGTTCCGTATTTGATTGAAATTTCATTTCTTTGCACAGGTATAAGAATGAGCTGAAAGCTTTCATGTACCACAATACCCTGCGGGAATACATCGACAAGTCTAATGTTGATGCTCAGATGGAATATTTGGATGTCTCCCACATCGTGGACGACAACAAATTCTGGGGCAGGGTCTCACGATACATGAAGGTAGTCACCTCCCTCGTGAAGGTCCTAAGAATGGTGGATGGCGATGAGAAGAATGATATGGGATATTTGTATGAGGCCATGGACCGTGCTAAAATGGAGTTGCAGGAATCCCTTCCCAAAGAATATGCAAAGTGGTGGAAAATTATTGATCATAGATGGGACACCACATTACACCACGACTTGCATGCAGCTGGTGAGTGATTATTTGTATTGATACATTATTGTTTAGGTTATTTTATATGTAACATTTAGAAAATTATACACAAATGCAGGTTATTTCCTCAACCCTCGATTTATGTACGATGTCAATGCACATGTTGATAGCGAGGTGCTCCAAGGGACTTTAAAAGTCATTGGTCGTTTATCGAGGACATCAGAAAAGAGGCTTCAGGCGGAAGTAGAGGTTGGCCTTTTTGATTTCATGAATAAGAGGTATAGAATTTACTTATACTGTTATGCTAATCTATTACTTTATTTTTGTAGATGAACTACTATAGAATGAGAACTGGGACGTATTCTGACTCCCAATTGCAATACGCAGTGGGAAGAGTGAGCCCAGATATGAGATTATCTTTGTGCTTTCTTTGCAATTACATCACGGAGAATTGATTTTTATTTACAACTTATATTTATTTTTTCATGTTGGTGGAACAGCTGACTGGTGGGTAATAGTGAATAATAGAGATTTGGGCAGTTCTGCATTGGCTTTCATTGCAATCAGGGTGTTGAGTCAAACCACATCAGCAAGCCAATGTGAAAGAAATTGGAGCACGTTCAACCTTATACACTCAAAGGTTCGCAATCGGCTAAAGGCTGAACGGTTAGACAAATTAGTTTACTGCCACTACAATATGAGGTTGAGAATAAAAAATATGAAGTTGAGACAACAGCTGCGGGACAAACGCATCGCTGAGGATGGCAGTGTAGAAATTGATGTGGATGCTTTTGATGATGATAATCTCTTGCAGTCTTGGGTGGAGACACGAGAGCAGGTTGATGAGCCCGTTTTTGATATTGATGATACAACATGGGCAGATGACATACTAGATGAAGATGAGGCAAGAGATCCCGAATTCAGAAGAAAAACAAAGAGGGCCAGAGATACTCATGCGCACCAGAGAAGGGACCCACCTGGGGTGGTTGATGACACTGAGGAGCAGCATGATTTTCAGCCAACTAGACACTCAGACTCAGATAGCAGGCCAGTCACTCCTAGAATGGGCAAGCCACCTGTGCAGTTAAGAAGAAGTACATCAGTGCATGGGCTAACTGAAAGGATAAGTGCTGCTGCTCGAGAGGACCCGACAATTGAGCAGTTGAAGCAGATTTATGTGAGACACACGCCAAGGGAAAAAGGACTCATGTCAAAGATGACTGAAGAATTGGCACCAAAAGAGAAAAAAGCATCCCCAAAGGCCAAAAGGCGACTGGTTTCTGATGGTGATGATGATGCTACTGCTGATGATGATGATGATCCCAGTGCAGCTGCAGGTGCTACAGGTGCAGCAGGTGCTACTACTGGCGGTGCTAGTGGTCCTTCCTCCTTCCACGCAGATGATACAATCAGGGTAAGAGAGGACATGATTCACAGAGTCAATATGGTCATCCATCAGGTTATGAGGTGGCCAACAGGAGGCAGCCATTTATGGGTGGGGTCATGAACCAACATTCCAGTTCCATTCATATCCGACCAGTTCCTCTTCTCTTCCTCAAGATTCTTATGCTGATACTGGATTCCAATCAAGCCAAACACTCCAAGAGGGATACAAAGAGGGATGCAAGACTTGGCTACCTCATTGTTTGGTTATAGTGAATATAGACCATACATGCAACCTTCTTATGGGTATGAACATGAAAAGCCAGACGATGAGGGAGAAGGTTCTTCTAGTTATTATCCATATTAGTGCATCATCATTTAGGTAAGAATCACGTTTATTGTACAGTTTGAACCTATTTCATGTTTAATATGTACTCAATATTTGTTTAATAACTTCAATGCTTGAACCCATTAGTCTTCTTGTGTAATGCACTTAATCCTATTTCATGTTTATTCCCCTGTGCTTGAACCTAATTCATGTTTAGTATGTACTCAAGAATATTAGTTTAACATGTTCAATGTTTGAACTTCAATGCCTACTTCATGTTTATTGCACTTAATCTAAGTTCTTTACAATCAAATGCATGTCTAATGAATTTTATGATTTTTATGTGATTATTCATATTTTTCTGAATTATTTCTGATTTTTTAGACTTATTTTGATTTTTTTATGCTTTTCAATGGGTTTCGGCCGGTTTCGGCCGAAACCGAGTCCGAAACCGATACTGACATCCTTGGGGGCATGGTCTCACGGTACATGAAAGTAGTCACACCCCTCGTGAAGGTCCTAAGAATGGTGGATGGCGATGAGAAAAATGATATGGGATATCTGTACGAGGACATGGACCGTGCCAAATTAGAGTTGCAGGATTCCCTTCCCAGAGAATATGCAAAGTGGTGAAAAATTATTGACCATAGATGGGACAACACATTACACCACGACTTGCATGCAGCTGGTTAGTGATTAACTGTATTGATACATTGTTCTTTAGGTTATTTTATATCTAACATTTAGTTAACTATACACAAATACATGTTATTTCCTCAACCCTCGATTTATGTACAATGCCAATGCACATGTTGACGGCGAGGTGCTTCAAGGCACTTTAAAAGTCATTGGTCGTTTATCGAGGACACTAGAAAAGAGACTTCAAACCGAAATAGAGGTTGACCTTTATTGATTTTATCAATAAGACATAGAATTTACTTAACTATGTTAATCTATTACTTTATCTTTGTAGATGAACTACTATAGAATGAGGACTGGGACGTATTCTGACTCTAAATTACAATACGTTGTACGAAGAGTGAGCTCAGGTACACTTCATCTTTGTGCTTTCTTAACCCTCAATATGTATTAGTACATCATGGAGAATTGATCTTTATTTACATCTTACATTTATTTGTTTATGGTTGGTGAAACAGCTGACCGGTGGATAATGGTGAACAACCGAGATGTGGGCAGTAATGCATTGACTTTCATTGCAATTAGGGTGCTCAGTCAAACAACATCAGCAAACCAACGTGAAAGAAATTGGAGCACGTTCAGCCTTATACACTCAAAGGTTCGCAATCGGTTAAAAGCTGAACAATTAGAAAAATTAGTTCACTGCCACTACAATATGAGGTTAAGAATAAGGAATATGAAGCTAAGACAACAGCTGAGGAACAAACGCGTCGCAGAGGATGCAACTCCAGAAATTGATGTGGACGCTTTATTTGATGATGACAATCCCTTGCAGTCTTGGATGGAGACACGAGAGCAGGTTGATGAGCCCGTTTTTGATGTTGATGATAGAACATGGGCAGAGGACATACTAGATGAAAATGAGCCAAGAGATCCAGAATTTAGAAGAGCAACAAAGAGGGCAAGAGATACTCATGCGCACCAGAGAAGGGACCCAGCTTTGTTTGTTCATAACACTGAACAACAGCCTGAGTTTGAGTGAGATAGACACTCAGAATCAGATAGCAGGCCAGTCACTCTTAGAATGGTCAAGCCACCTCTATCCTTAAGAAGAAGTACATCAGTGCATGAGCTAAGTGAGAGGACTAGTGCTACTGCTAGAGATGACCCGGCAATTGAGCAGTTGAAGTAGATTTATGTGAGACACACGTCAAGGGGAAAAAGACTCATGTCAAAGATGACTGGAAAAATCACACCAAAATAGAAAAAAGCATCCCCAAAGGCTAAAAGACGATTGGTTTCTTATGGTTCTGATGATGATGGTGATGATGATGATGATGATGATCATCCCAGTGCAACTGCAGGTGCTACTACTGGCGGTGGCACATATGGTGCTCCTTCCTCCTTCCACGCAGACACAGGCAGAGGATACAGTCATAGTGAGCGAGGATATGATTCACAGAGCCAATATGGGCATCCATCAGGTTATAGAGGTGGCCAACGGGAAGCAGCCATTTATAGGTGGGGTCATCAACCAGAATTCTAGTTCCATCCAGTTCCTCTTCTCATCCTCAAGATTCTTATGTTGATTCTGGATTCCAATCAAGCCAACAACCTTACGGATCCAAAGAGGGATGCAGGACTTGGCTACCTCATTGTTTGGTTATAGTGAATATATAGAATACATGCAACCTTTTTATGGGACTCAACATCAAAAGCCAGACGATGAGGGAGAAGGTTCTTCTAGTTATTATCCATATTAGTGCATCATCATTTAGGTAAGGATCATTTAATTTCTGTAACATTTACTGTGTCTAATTAGGTTTATTGTACTGCTTGAACCTACTTCATGCTTAGTATGTACTCAAGAATATTAGCTTAACATGTTCAATGCTTGAACTTCAATGCCTACTTCATGTTTATTGCACTTAATCTAATTTCTTTACAGTCAAATGTCTGTCTAATGAATTTTTTGATTTTTATGCAATTATTTATATTTTTTTGATTTGTTTCTGATTTTTTAGATTTATTTTGATTTTTTTTGAACCTTTTCACTGGGTTTCGGCGCCGAAACCAAAACCAAAATCGACACTGTCATCCCTGCCTATCACGCCCCCTCGACCCACGGCACGGCTCTCTCTGACGCGGGACATGATGACTACCTGCAGAGAACAAAGAAAAGAAATTGTCAAATGCCAATCCAGTGAATATAGATAATGTCAGTGGTTAAAAGCACACATCAAGGTTCAAGACATAAGGGCGTCATGCAACAAGAACAAGAGAAATTGACGGAGCGCACGGGCAGCCCGCCATAGCCTTCGGCTCCTACGGATCCCCTGTGGGGGACATTTGTTGGACCCCAAAAAGGTTCATCATTAATTTCTCGTATTTTCAGACATTTTTAGAAAGAAGGAAAGAAGAAAATTCAATGGGTCATGAATGGCCTCGAAATAACAAAGTCGTCGCCATCATGAACCCTTATGCAACATTATACATGCTTTATGCACGGAAAAGTTCATCAAAATATCTCGTGGGGCAGCAATCTCGCTCACCCGCGTGGAGGGTCAACTGTAAACAATTATTCGGATATTCCCGATTCGTACGGTCGTCAACGGGATTATTCCCCAGACAAAGCAAGCGGCAAAAGCAATCACAGGAGGCTCCACGTGCTGCAGCCCGGTTCTACCAGCCGTAAAAAAAATGGTTTTTCAAAAGTACGGCAAGCCTTTTATAGCCTTTTGAAGCCAAGAAACCCCCCCCCGCCCCTTTCTCTCTCTCCCAAGCTCACCGCAACTGGAGGGGGACCCCCTCCGGTGGACCAGACCGGAGGGACCCCTCCCTCCGGTAGCATTAGACCGCAGGGGGGGGGGACCCCCCTCCGGTTCCCTGCAGGCCAGAGGGGGGGGGGGCCTCCAGTCTGCACAGAGCCGGAGGGACCCTTCCAGTATGCAGTAGACCGGAGGGAGGCTCCCACCGGTCAAAATAGACCGGAGGGACCCCCTCCGGTGTCTGCAGACCGGAGGGGGGGTCCTCCGGTCAAAGAATGTGCAGTAAAAAAAATAGAAAACATAAAAAAAGGAATAAAGGAGGGAGGAGGGGGTTACATACCTTACCCCTTGGACTTCCACCGGAGGAGGTGCATCCACCGGAGCTCTACCACCTCCGCTCCACCTTCCAACCCCTATAAAAGGGTGGGAGCGGCCAAGAAGGAAGAGGAGAACGAAGAGAGTGAGAACAAGCAAGAAGAGGAAAGAAGAAAAGAGAAAGAAGGAAAAAAAAGACTGGAGAAGACCAAGAGCTTGAAGAAGAGGAAGGAGGAGCTGTGCTCTCCCCTCTTGCCGTTACAGGGTTTTATTCAAACACAAACTCATTGTAATTTCATTGAAAAAAACCCTTATTTTAGGGTGTGATGGGCTAAAATGGCCCCGGCATCAAGGAATTTCACATCTTGCTATAAACATACTTAAAAAATATCAGAAAATTTCAGAATAGACCAAAAAACTTGGTCTGATGTAGGAAATTATGTGAAAGCCCTTGAAGAGTTCAGAAATTGTAATTTTATCTTCAACGTTTGTGAAATTGTACAAAAGTCCTTGTATTTTCAGATAATTCCAGAAAAATCTGAAAATCAAGGAAAGAAATGTTTATGCAAGGAATGTTCTCCAATTTATGGAAATGTCCCTCATCGTGCATTTTTACCTCGGAACTTCTCGAAATTGCACAAATGTCCACCAAAAATCTGAGAAAATGCAGGAATTCATAAAAATCAGAAGAGTCATGCATGACACGGTGACACCCTAGTCATGTCAGAAATTGCAATTAAGCCCTCACAAAAAGGAAAATTACAATTAAGTCCTCATAAGAAGAGAAAATTGTAAATAAACCCTCGCTCGAGGGAAATTACAGAGATTCCCCCCTGCCTAAGGGTATGGGTCGTAAGAGTATGAAGGGATCTTTAACAGTTAATCAAAGGTGTTCGGACTTGTCCGATGTAAATTACCACAGACTCCGGTCGGTGAGAAAAGTCCAGTACACGAACCCTAATCGTTTGATAAAAAAAATGCGGAATTAACAAATAGGCAAAGAAAAAGAATAAATACGCATATCCGTCAGACGAATCAGATGGCGAGAAATTCCGTGTGTAAACATATGGTTAGAATTTCAGATGATATTGATCTACCATGAATACAATTATCTGGGCTCCCATAATCAATTCTAAAAGTATTTAGTTTAATAGCTGACATCTACCCCTCTGATGTTGTAGCATGTCTCCTTTAGATTTTGGAATCACTACCATAGAGAATCTTGGATGAAGGAGCCTTGCCGTCCATGAAATTAAGTGGTGTTGAGCTTAGAGCCAACTGTGTTGGCAGGGCTGCTTAAGGTTTTAGAATCTGCATTTATAAGGTTGCAAGTGATGGTCTAGTATAATTCTGCCTGATATTATATGGTGGTCAGGTGTTGCACCCGTAATTTATCATCTTAAATTTCGGGATATTGATTTCGCATGTGATAAGATTTCGGTACGGTGTATCACCATCCGATGGGATATTCCTACACAGGGTCCTCTATTCGGCGTATCGCCGTCCCGTCGGATATTCCTAAGTCTAAGGCTTTATAGCCTACATGTGGTTACAATCTAAACCCCTCGGGAGGATGGCCACAAGTCAAGTTCAAGCTACAACGGTTGTCGGGATCGTGTAGTTTCATGAAAATCCCTACGGGATAAAGTCTACATCCTTTAAACGTGTAACTACGAGCAAGGGGAAACTTCTACAACAACGAAGGAGATGTTGGAGAAGGTCTACGTACCAAGCACAACGTCCCTCACGCGTGTATCACGAAGCACGGGCAACAACTCGTCCTCCCGCAGCGGCCTACGGCACGAGAGAGACGACAAACGAACAAGGAGGCGCTCCCTCTCGCTATTCTCCACGAGGCACGGCGAGAACTTGAAGCTTCAAAGCCCCGGAGACTTCCTTTTATTGAATCCATGCGAGGAAAAGACCCGTCTGGGGTCACCCGTGCCCAGACGGGTCCGCCCCCCCTCGGGGTGCGTGCGGCCTGGGTGGGGTCCTGCCTGGGGGGCCGCGACCCCGGGGAGGTCCCCCCGGGGGGTGCCCGATCCCGGACAGGCCTTGCCCGGGGGGCCGCGACCCCGGGCAGGTCCCCCCCCCCCCCCCCCGGGGGTCCGCGACCCCAGGGAGGTCCCGGACCGTCCAGGGGACCTCCCACCCCGGGGAGGTCCCATTCCCGCGCACAGACTTAAAAAATTTTGAAAATAGAACCTCCCGGGGGTCATTTTCATCCTGTTGGACCAGTACGGGGTCCAACACTCCCGGGGAGGTTCCCCACTTCTATAAATGGACCCCCGGAGGTCCAAAAAAAAAAAGAAAGGGGAGAAGCGGGACGATCTACACACAAGCTACAACCTACGGAGCATCCAGCATTCAGAGCTCTTTTGTTCTTTTGTTTCGGCCCGCGTGGAGTAAGTCCCCGGGTCTTGTGTATGTGCCCCTATGAGGGTATATTTGTAATTTTGCCCCTCAGTGGGCCGTGTTGTTGTTTCTAAGTCCTGGGACGACTATGTCATATGCTTCTGCCCTAATAATGGGAGAATTGCATAAATGTCCTCCCCCGGGTCCGAGAAACATAAAAGTCATGTTGTTTGCAGTTTTACCCTGCAACTTTTTGTAATTGGGGCTACGCCCCTACTTCCCGCGTTAGGGCAGACTTTTGTACAGTCGACAAACTCGCCGACAACCCTTGTACTCAGTTGAACTATAGAAACACTCAGCATGTTTTATGTATATCCTCGGGTGGAAAAATTATAAGAAAACCCCCGACTTCTGAAAATTGCATATATACCCCTCCTTCGATCAAATTGACAGATGTGTGCCTTCCATGAAGCCCCTTGTCACTACTTCAGTCCGGGAGTGTTGTCAGCTTAGTCCGACACTCGGGTATCACTTTAAACCTAGGTCTAGGGTATGGTAAAATTACCAAAATACCCCTACGACCTAAAAATGGCCTAGCAGCCTCCTAAAACCCTCTAGAAAGAGCCTCAGCGCCTTGGGGAGTCAGGGATCCAGTCTTACTTCCATTCCAGCCCAGAAATTTCAGCAATGCCCCTGGCCCGGGAAAGTTACCAAAATACCCCTGGGTTGGTAAAATTACCAAAATGCCCTCGAGGTCCAAAAAATCTCTCTACTTCAAAAAACGCCTACGGCTTCCCCCAAATCATCTCCATATTCCCAAATTCTAGGGTTTTGCCCAAACATGGCCTCAGTTAAAACCCTAACCTAGTCTTTGTTGTTGGTCGGTGGTAAATGAGTGGTCATGGAGAGTCTCTCGAATGAGCCTGCCCTCCACATCAGAACCTCTATAGAAGACTTTGAGATTCCTTTGACAGTTAAACAAAGGTGTTCGGACGTTAGGCCGATGTAAATCAACACTGACTACGGTCAGTGAGGAGAGGTCCAACACTCGAACCCAAATCGTCTGATACTATGCACACCCACGGAATAAACCTCTCTATGCAGAGGAATGCCTCTTTTCAAAAAGAACATTTATTTTTCCCACGTGAAAATATTCCGTGTCTCACAGACTGGCACGCCCGGTGGGACTTTTCCCGCCTTTCTTCTTTCTGTCAAAGAAAGTCCTCTAAACCTTCTTCAAGGTTCTAATTGCCCCTCTTCCTCTTACAAGACGGGAAGAGGAGGGCACACCTCTCTATTCATTTGAGAGTTCTTCGTGCATCTGCACGCCACTCCTTTTGTGCTACGCACCACCACCACCAACACCAACAGCAACGATGGCAGCCGTCACCTACAGCCCCCAAGTCGTTGCCGACCATGTCAGGTTCGGATACCTGACAACTCCGATCGTCTTTGGCGACTTCCTAGCGGTCATCGGCTTGCCCTTCTTCTTGGGCATGGTGCCAGTGGTTGAAGTCAGTTCAACCGCTCCTGCAGTACCAACAGTCGCTGAGGGCGTCAAGCCCTCTACTGCAGCAACCGGCCGGGTCCGCCCGGTCAAGAAGACAACTGTCGGGGGCGTCAGGCCCTCGGCCCCATCAACTGGCCGGGTCCACCCGATCGAGAAGACAGTAGTCGGGGGTGTTAGGCCCCCGGCCCCAGCAACTGGCCGGGTCAGTCCGGTCAACAAGACCACCATTGGGGGTGTCAGGCCCTCTACTCCAACAACTGGCTGGGTCCACCCGGTCGACAAGGCAACTATCGAGGGTGTCAGGCCCTCAACCTCAATTGCTGGTCGAGTCTGCTCGACTAAGAAGACAACTGTCGGGGGTGTCAGGCCCTCGGTCTCAACAACTGGCCGGATTCACCCGGTCAACAATACAACCATCGGGGGTGTTAGTCCCTCGGCCCCAGCCACAGGCCGGGTTAGTCCGGTCGACAAGGTCGTCTCTGAGGGCGTCAGGCCTTCGGCTTCGTCGATTGGTCGGGTTCACTTGGCCAAGAAACCAATCACTGAGGGTGTCAGACCCTCTACTTCATCAACCGGCCGGGCTCGCCCGGTCAAGGAGACCGTCCTCAAGGGTGTTAGACCCTCTGCTGCAGCATCTGGCCGGGTCCATCCGGTCAACTCTCCAATTGTTAAGGGTGTCATGCCCTTCATCCCGACAACTAGCCGAGCTCCCTTGGCTGCTACGTCAATGGCCGAAGGTGTCAAGCCTTCTGCCCCGGCTATTGGCCGAGTCTTCTCGGTCAATCAAATCACTGCCGGCGCCGCCCCTGCTCAACGGGGGCAACGCCGCCGCCATCAGGATGACGCCATGCCTATGGCGAGCGCCACCACCGTCGCCCCTGCGCAATGGGGGCAACGCCGTAGCCGCAAGGGTGCAAAGCCCGAAGCGGCTGTCTCTCGCTCCGGCAAGACTGTAATCATCGGAGATATTCGCATCCGGCTCGATGGAGGCGAGCCGATCCTACCACAGGATCGTCATGTCCCGACTATTTCTACTTCCAACCACTTCGAGCCCCTCCGGCAAGTCCGGGAGGAAGGAGCGAAGAAGAAGAAGTCTGCCGTACCGGCGGCAACCCAAAGCCTTCTGCAACGGCCCAAGCCACGAGCTCCCCGTCCAAGGACATGGGGCAACCAAGTGGAGGAGCGCCAGCTCCACTTGAAGAAGATCTGGGTCACCAAGGAGAAGGCCCGGATTATAAGGCGCGCGAGGACGGAGGAGCCTTTCCGCATGTCGGATCTGCGACGAATGCGGAGTCCGACAAGCACTGAGGCCTCAGTCTCTCCGAGATCTACAAATCAGCCCCTATGGGGGCAGAAGCGCCGTGGAGCTGACAAGAAGGTGCGACCGACTTCCCCGTGGGCCAGTTCCACGCACACGGAGGAGGATCGCTCCCCTCAAGCATCTACATCCCGAGTGTCGGTCTTTGACAGACTTGGGAGGCCGCCCAAGCCGGAGCGACAACCGCCCAAGAAAAAGTGGGTGGTCCCGGTGACCGATGACACCGTCAAAGTGTTCACCTGTTACGCCACCTCCGGCGACAAACAGCCCGAGAACACCTCGGGAGAGCTTGACCAACCCATCCAATATTTAAGGAGGTCAAGGCCGGTCTCCCGGATTCTAGCGCAGACGCAGCAGGCGCCGGCCGCCGGTACATCTCAGCCCGAGCCGGCACGGCAAGAAAAGCGCCAGGAAGACGTCCACAGTGTTGATGAGGACAGTCACTCCCGACACGAAGAAGAGTTGAGGGTAGAGCCACGGGCCCCCACAGCGGAAGAGCTTCAACGGGAGAACCAAGAGCTCAAGAAATTGCTACAGTCGCTCTTGCACGAAAAGGAGGCTCCTGCCCCGCCTCAAGCGGCACCGGCTGGAGCGGATCAACAGCCTTCCCCCACTCCAGTCGCGGCCAATGCCTCTGTCACCGCTGCAAGACTTCCATTGGCGGTGGACTTCGAAGTCCCGCCGCATGAAGCTAACGCGCGGTCATCTGCTACTCCTGCTGTAGAAAACCTTATGGCGCAGAAGCAGATGATCGAGCGCATTGTAGAGGCGAAGTTTGCTCAACATGGGGAGGGGGTGGCCACCGTCGATTTGTACAGTGTGCCTTATCCCCTCCGCCATCAATTCAAGAAGCTTCCGCCTGATTGTCCGAAGGCCCCGAAACTCCAGAAGTTCAACGGGCAGGGCTCTCCGCATGAACACCTGGCCTATTACATGACGGCCATGGGTGAATTAGCCCTAGAAGAGGCATATTTGCTACGGTATTTTGCCACGTCCTTGACTGGCACCGCCTTCCAGTGGTATTCAAGGTTAAAGCCCAATTCAGTATCTGATTGGGCTGATATGCAGAAGAAGTTTGTCGACCGCTTCCAAATGGTCGAGCACAAAGTCTCCTTAGCAGAGCTTTGTTCCCTTCGACAGAAGAAGGGTGAAACAGCGTTGGACTTCATCAAGCGATGGAGGGACGTCAGCATGCGCTGCGATAATCCTCCGATGCCTGAAGATGCGATCACCATCTGCCGCAGGGGCCTCTCGGCAGAAGTCAGTGAGAAGCTTCTGGGTTCCAATATCAGAGGCTTCGACCAGCTCAACACGGTGGTGGCGGAGATTGAGATGTTCTTCGCTGATCACCCTGCACAAGCCTCTACAAAAGGCAAACCCTCCAAAGACCGTCTGGCTAGCGGTAAGGAGGTGAATGCCGTGGACTTCTCCCCGACAAATGGAGATAAAGGGGAAGGAAAGTCCAAAGGAAAGGGCAAGAAGTTTGACGACAAGACAAATGCGTCTTTCTTAGCGGAGCGCATGAAGACGCCCTATTCCTTCAGAAAGAAGCATACCAAGATGCTCTTTGATCTCTGCATGAAGGAGCAGCTCGTCACTCTGCCAGATCCGCGGAAGCCCGCGGAGGTGGACAAGACAGATGATCCTACCTATTGTGTGTATCACCGAAGGTTGGGTCATACCATTGGGGATTGTTATGTTTTCAAGAATATAGCAGAAGAGCTCATTCAAAAGGGCTTGGTAAATATGCTGGGCCATGCAGTCGACCCACCCCAGCCTCATCCCTGGAGCCGATCGAACCGGTCAGCTAACGTGGTCCATATGGTGGCGATGGCTTCAAGCTCCAATGCCTCCGAAGCCGGGCCCTCAAGTCGGCAGCCCAATGGTGGTCCCAGAGCCACTCCTCCTCCATTCCCAGAATGTTTAGTGCTGCGGAGGACCATCCGGAAGATCCGAGGGGAAGTCCAGCAGCTGCAACTAGAACAGAGGCGCCTGCTACAGTTCCTGGAAAGCATTGATCAGCAGTTGTCCACCTTCCCCTTTGGCCCATTTGCCAGGGGGTCAGCTCCAGCCCACATACGGGAGGCGGGTGTATCACCCACGGGCCGGGCTCCGCTCAGGGGCTGGCTCTGAAGAATCCTCAGATTCATCCGAAGACGAGGAGGACTCACCGGAAGGCGAGGAGGCTCCACTTCAAGTTGAGCTCCCAGAGAAGTTATATTCCTTCCCTTGGAAAAGACTCCCAATATCTTCTTCGCATGTCAGCGGGCAGGATTGATTAGCCCGTCACCCATGGAGCAGACACCAGGTGCTACTTTTCATCAGGGCTATTGCCCATATCATGAAGTTGTTGGCCATATCATCCACAACTGTGAGCCGTTTAAGGACATTGTTGAAGACTTAATCAGGTGAGGGAAGGTTGATATGGGCAAATTTCTAGTCGACCCACCGCAGCCGCATGCACGAAGAAGTCTTCACTTCTCCGTCAACGTCATACATGCCTCAGCAGCTTTTCAATTCCCGGAGCAGCAGGAGGAGGGAGTCAGTTCCCAGGGAGCCAGTTCCCAGCCTCCCAAATCCACACTATGGTATCCGGGGTGGCGACCTTCCATCAGTGTTCTTTTCCTAAAGAAGACACTGAGAAGATTTTCGATAAACTTCTGGAGGATGGCTGGGTGCTGACACACGACCCGCCGTCTTATTACAATGAGACGGCCGAGAGGCACCCCCGCTATTGCAAGTATCATGCAAGGGTGTCTCACCCCACTCGGCAATGCCCAGAGGTCCAAGACTTCATTGAAGCCCTCATCCAGAGAGGGGTTGTCGATGCTCAGAGGAACTCCATGACAAGGTTGCGTCTTGCAGAGGCCGCCAGGGAAACTCTCCAACAGGCTCGGCAAGAAAATGAAGCTTTCTCCCGATTAGCCCGACCAAGTGAGCCTGCGGAAAATGATGAATTTCCATTACTCACTAAAGGCAAGGCCACCTATAAAGGGCCTAAGGTCCAGAACCCAGGGAGCCAAGCCGCGAGAGGGGAGTTCCAAGGTCCTTCCCAGGTCGAGTCCGCCTGGCATCATCATAAGAGAGAACTTTCGGCCAGACAACAAAGGCAAAGCCAAGGCGTCAGAGCCTTTAGCCAAAGCTCCTGCCCAGTCAGCAAGACCATTAGTCGTAGAGAGGACTCGACTTCTTGAGCCCGCGAAGACCCCAATTAAGGCCTCTGTCAGCCCAGCGAGGCCGCCAATTGTAGAAAGGCCTCAGCAGCTCAAGCAAGCCAACCCACCAGCCCAAGCAAAGTCGGTGGAACTACAAAGCTCCCAGAGGCCCTACTGTGGACTGGCAGAGTTCCAGGAGTTGCCTCCTGAAATAATTGCTCAGGCAATCAATGCCACCTTCCAGCCTCAGCCGGAGGAGGCTAATTGGACCAAGGTTGCCCCAGAAAAAGCCGCGGCAGTAAGGCCCCTAAGGAGCCAGCCCAGAGCAAAAAACAGAATTCTGGGGGCAAGCGAGTCCCACGGCCGAAGCAAGCTCCTCTCTCTTCTCAAGAGGCGGCACGCCAAAAGAAACAAGAGAAGAACCGCAGGAAGAATTTGAAGAGGAGATTGAAGAAGCAAGCCGAGCAAGCCGCTGCTATGGAGGCTCCTAAGGAGCCAACTCCTCTACAAAGACTTCAAAAGCTCATAGATGAGCTGGAGGAGTACACTCCCCCTCGCCCCACCAGGGTCGTCACTCTAGACGAATATATTCCCTGGGACAAGCTTGGGCGCAAAGCCCGTCTTCTGCAATGGCTCCGGGAAATGACCCACCGCCTTGAAGAGGGTGAAGACTTCCCAATCCCAGAGGAGCTCTCATTATTCTACAAAGATGAGGAGCTCACTGTGGAAATGCTCGAGGAAATGCTGCAAGAACTCTCCTGCAACATGGTGGCGATCCCGCCGTCCGACAACATTTACTGTCCCACGGCTGATAGCACTGGAGGCAAGGCTCCTATGGCGACATATCAGCGCCGCTCGGCAAGAAATGGCCGAGGACGTGGCCGAGGTCGTGGCCGAGGACGTGGACGTGAGGGTCCCTTAGCTCTCGACCGTGTCATAATATTCAGAGGAGAGAAGCCGGGTCCTGTCCCAGAAACCCAAGTTCGGGGAATCCCCTTCATCCTCAACTCCTCAGAGGATCCAAACCCCGCCTCAATGGCTAAGCCGGGTGGAGTCCCTTTTACAATCACACCCTCCAATGAAGAAGAGGAGCCAGCCAAGTCGCCAGTGTGCGAGAAGGTGTCAGAGCAGGCCGGCCCCTCCAACAGGGTTGAGCCCGCAAGCCCAGCAGGTCCTTCCAATGAAGACCAGCATGATGAGCCTTTGCCTCCTCCGGAGGAGTCTTTGGCTCCGCTATTCCAGGAAGATGCGGAAGGCCAACATGACGAGCAGCGCCCTTCTAAACGGGAGAAGCCTCGCCAGGCGCCGAAGACTCTGGCAGAGATCATCCTGCCATTTGACAAGACCCGTGCTCGGGCGGACCGCAAAATCATTCATCATATGAAACGGTTCCCAACCAATGTCACCATTTGGGAAGCCATCGCCTGGAGCAAAGACCTCAGAGAGGCTCTTGTCAAGATACTTCAAGACCCAGAGGCATATGAAGCCCATGTGGCAGAGTTGCAGGCCCAGGCATACGAGGCACTCACAGCCAACATCTCCTTCACGGATGAAGACATGTTGCTGTCCTCTCCGTGCTCACAATCGCCCCTTATATATGAGGGGGACGATTAATGGGCATGACGTGAATCGCATCCTGGTTGACGCTGGAGCGGCTGTCAACATCATGCCTTTGAAGACTTTCAAGTCTTTATACTTGGCACCCTATTTACAAAAGGTGACCGGTGTCAAGATCTCAGGATTCAATTAGGGTTTCGAGGAAGCGCTTGGTCGGGTTGTAGTCAAACTAGCCTTGGGCGATTTTGTCACCCAAGCGACATTTTATATCATCAACTCCGACACATCTTACAAGATGCTGCTTGGAAGACCCTGGCTGCATGAAAACTGGGTTGTTCCCTCAACTCTGCACCAGTGCATTAAATATGCTAAGGAAGGGGAACAACATACGGTCTTCGCAAACCAGGCCCCGTTCCACCCCAATGAGTGCCATCTGGCCGATGCTTCGCTATATTTTGGGAAGCCCACTTTAGCAATCCCTGAACCTGTAAAGGATAAAGGGAAACAAAAGGTGGACCATGAAGTTGAGGAAGGGCAGCTCTTCACTGTTAACCAAGACATGGTAAAGTTGCACAGGCTGAGCCTCAGTGCCGCCTCCAAGCCGACTCAACCAGAAAGGCGAAGTGTTGACTTTGAAGCCAACCTCATCAGCCGGGTCATTGATGGGAGTATCTCTTTACCACCCAAGTGCCTTCAACTCTCGTCCCAACGAGAAGAGTATGAGGTGGAGCAGTTGAAGACCTTCACAGTCTCCTATCAACGGAGAAGGAGACGTAAGGGCAAGGGGGTCAAGCCTATCATCTTTTACAAAGGTGATTTAGTCCCACCGTGTCCTCCTGAAGATGGCTTCGGCTGGGATACTCCCACCGATGTGGTGCCAGAGCCAGTCCGGGAGATGGATGATATGCCCAGCTACATCAAGGAGATGTGTAAAAAGCAGCACATTCCGCAAACTCTAGACCCTGCGCGGGCAGCATATTTCCACCAGTCATGGAATCCTCCGCAAGTCCGCGGGCAGCCTCCCTTCTCCCGCAAAGATACGCGAGGACTCGGCTATGACCAGGAGACGGACTTCGAGGTCCATTTTGCAGTCAATGTCATAGGGCTACTGCCTCTCCCTAACGGGCAAGCTAAAGTTGAGCCCGAGATTGATGACTCTGTAAGGGAGTCCGGTGATGGGTCTATGACACCCTCACCTTCATCAGGAGTCGACAATGATCACCCTTCAGAGGGTAGAGCAGCTCAGCCTGCTAACCATCAACATGATGAAACCAGTCCTTCGACTTCAAGCCACGAGCAAGAGCGCTTCAAAGAATTTGAAGTCTATGAAGCCAGCACTGATGATGAGGGAGACTTCGTCGACCTCCAACCAGCTCCACCGGAGCTCGAAGACGGGGGTCAAGCAACTGTGGACGAGTTGATTGAGATCAATCTCGGAAGCAAAAGCGACCATCGTCCCACCTTCATAAGTGCTCTCCTCAGCGAGGAAGAAAGGCAGTCGTATCGACAGCTTTTAGAAGAGTTCAGGGATTGTTTCGCCTGGACTTATAAAGAAATGCCCGGGCTCGACCCTTCTGTGGCTGAACATGAACTGGCAATACTTTCAACAGTCAAGCCAGTCAAGCAAGCTCAAAGGCGTATGCGCCACGAGCTGGAGCTGAAGGTCAACGCTGAGGTTGACAGAATGCTCAACGTGGACTTTATAGAGCCTTGCATGTATCCTGTGTGGCTCGCCAACATCGTCCCCGTCAAGAAGAAGAATGGCCAAGTCCGAGTCTACATCGACTTCAGGGATTTGAACAAAGCATGCCCGAAGGACGACTTCCCTGTCCCAATCACTGAGACAATGGTTGATATGACCACCGGTCATGAAGCCTTGTCTTTTATGGACGGGTCGTCGGGCTATAATCAAATCCGCATGGCCGTCAAAGACAAAGACCATACGGCTTTCGGTCTCCTAAGGGGATCTTCAACTACAAAAGGATGTCGTTCGGTCTGAAGAATGCCGGCGCAACCTACCAAAGGGCAATGACCAAGATCTTTGACGAGATGCTACATGACCTTGTCGAATGCTATGTCGATGATCTGGTCGTCAAGACGAAGAAGCGGGAGGATCACTTGACTGACTTGCGTCGAGTCTTTGAAAGGCTTCGGCAATATCAGCTCAAGAGGAACCCGATGAAGTGCGCCTTCGGCGTCTCCAGCGGCAAGTTCCTTGGCTTCATCGTCAGGTACCGGGGCATAGAAATCGACCCTGACAAAATCAAGGCTATAAGAGGACTACCTCCGCCCAAGAACTTGACAGAGCTCAGATCTCTTCAGGGAAGACTCGCCTATATTAGGCGGTTTATTTCTAACCTCTCAGGAAGATGCCTACCTTTCGGCAGACTGATGAAGAAAGGGGCACCCTTCATATGGGACGAAGACTGTCAGAAGGCCTTCGAGCAAATCAAGGAGTATATGCTGACTCCTCCTGTCTTAGGGGCACCTGTCAGAGGGAAGCCCCTTATCTTATATATTGCTGCCATGGATGCCTCTTTGGGGGCTCTCCTAGCCCAGATTAATGAAGAGGGCAAGGAGCAGCCGATGTACTACCTCAGCCGAAAGCTGATTGGGCCTGAGCATCGGTACGCTCCCATGGAAAAGGTGTGCCTAGCTCTGGTGTTTGCTGTCAAGAAGCTAAGGCACTATCTCCTGACCCATCGGGTGGAGCTCATCTCAAAATGTGACCCACTCAAGTTTCTGCTCAGCCAGCCTGTCCTCTCTGGTAGGCTTGGTAAATGGGCACTTATCCTCATGGAGTTCGACATCACCTTCGTCTCACGTAAAGCGATCAAAGGACAAGGAATGGCGGAGTTCTTAGCAGCGCACCCCGTGCCAGAAGATTCGCCGCTCAACTTCGAGCTACCCGATGAGGAGGTGTTAGCGCCTTCTTAAGAAATTGGGGAGCATTCTGAAAAAGTCCCGCTACAGATGGAGCCGGGTGTCCTCACTCTTGACCTCCCATACTGGGAGTTATATTTTGATGGTGCCTCTCGGACAATCAAAAGGGCCGGCGGCCTTACAGACTATGTCTCAGGCGCGGGGGTAGTCTTTGTGCCTCCACAAGGCGGCATCCTCCATAATTCTTGCGCTCTCATGAAGTCCTTGACTAATAATGAGGCGAAATATGAAGCGCTAATCATTGGGCTTCAACTAGCACTGGAGATGGACATCAAGTGCATCAAAGTGTACGGGGATTCTCAGCTCGTCATTCGACAAGTACTGGGCGTCTATGATGTCCGGAAGAAGGAGCTCGTCCCTTACCATGCAGCCGTCATGAGGCTCAAGGAAAAATTCTACCTATTTGAAATAGGCCATGTCCCCAGAGGCAGCAACTCCCAGGCTGATGCTCTTGCAAAATTGGCAGCAGCCCTAAAACTCCCGCCTGAGGGAGAATTAAATATTACTGTCAGACATCGAAGGCTCATGTCAAGTGTGCTCGACGAAGAATCCGGCCTCACTGTTTACGAGGTCGACAATATTCAAGAGGAGAATGTTCCCGAAGAAGAAGATTGGCGTGAGCCGATCATAAAGATAAAGAACGACTGGCTCCCTCCTGATCGGGCTCAGAGGGTGCAACTGCTACGCAGGGCGACATCTTACCAGCTGATTGACGGTCTGCTCTTCAGGCTCGTCCGTGAAAAAGACCGATCGGTCCTCCTACGGTGCCTTTCGTCCAAGGAAGCAAAGACCGTCATGCACGAGGTCCACTCCGGGTTGTGCGGCGCGCACCAAGCAGGAGCTAAGATGAAGAACAACATCAAGCTCAAAGGGTTCTACTGGCCCACCATGTACGAAGATTGCAATCAATATGCTCGTACGTGTCATCAATGCCAAGCATTTGGTCCAGTCCCTCGGCGGCCGCCCAACCCGCTCCATCCAACAGCGCCTACCTGGCCATTTGCAGAATGGGGCATGGACATTGTGGGACCATTCTCGCCATCATCCCAAGGCCACAAGCTCATACTGGCCGCCACTGATTACTTTTCCAGATGGGCCGAAGCCGTTCCGCTACGGGAGGTTACAGGGGAGATAGTTGCCCGTTTTGTGCGGCACTATATCATTTACTGATTCGGCACCCCTAGTCGGATTATATCTGACAATGGGACGCCATTCAAGAACAAGACTGTTTATGCTTTGGCGGCCAAGTTCCATATTGACTGGAGGACGTCATCAGTCTACAATCCCCAAGCCCGAAGCCTTCAATAAGACCCTTTGCAAGCTGTTGTCCAAGATAGTAGGCGGCCGCAAACGGGATTAGGGCGAGAAGGTCCACGAAGCCCTATGGGCCTACCGGACTATTTACAAAACCCCTACGGGATGTTCCCCATTCTCTTTGGTCTACGGAGCCGAGGCGGTGGTCCCTGTGGAGATCGAGCTAGCATCTTACCGCGTTGCTGTGCACGCCGGATTGCCAGGCCAAGACCAGTCCGAGATAGAAAGGAGGCTTGAAGAGTTGTCCAACCTTGAAGGTGAAAGACTCAAAGCCTACAAGCACTTACAAGTGTATCAAGCCCGCATGACACGTGCGTATGATAAGCTGGTCAAGCAAAGGGCGTTCAAGAAAGGTGACCTCGCCATGATTAAGGAAAAGGAGGTTCTCGCGGGAAGATCCAGCGGTAAACTCCAGCCTAATTGGCGTGGGCCTTACGTCATCCAGAAGGTCTACGAAGGAGGGGCCTATACGGTCCTTGACCACAAGGGAGATAATCCCTTCCCTCCTCTCAACGGCAAGCATATGAAGCTCTACCATGCGTCACCGCAAGAGTTTCCACAGCAGTCCTCACAGGACAGTACCTCTCCTCAGTGAAGGTTCAAAAAAAAAATGGGGTTAAAAATACTGATACCCCGGCGGACTCAGTCAGCCTTCAACGGTTGACTGAAGGCAAAAAAGGCCATAGACTCGGTCGATGTGAAAACCCGAAAGGGCGTCTCGGGCAAAAATGGGCAACCCCTCGGTGTGAAAACCCGCAAGGGCGCACCGGAAAAAGCTAAAGGGGGCCAGCCTCGGCGAAAACCCGAAAGGGCGGTGAGGTTGGTAATGTGAAAAAAAAAATCCTCTCCCTGTCTATTTTAAGGGTGGCTCTAAGTCAATGACTCCACCCCATCTCGGCCAAAACATCATATCGATACTATGGCTACACCTTACATGTCATCCCATGACACCTAGTCTCACCGACGTTCTCACGTTGTCATACTCTGTCCTATCGGGCTCGGCCTACGCATGCCCCTTTCGGGCTGTCGACCCATTCTGCCTACCGGCTTCGAGGTTCAGCTCAGGTGTCTATTCGGAGCGGTTAAACCCGCTTACTCTCTTGTCCCACTGGGACTGGGCTCAGTATGCTCTCTCGGGCTGCCAACCCTTCATGCCTTTCGGCTCCTTTTTCATTCTAGGGAATGGCCTCAGTATGCTCTCTCGGGCTGCCAACCCTTCATGCCTTTCGGCTCCTTCTGTCTCGGGTTTGGTCTCAGTATGCCCTCTCAGGCTGCCAACCCATCATGCCTTTAGGCTCACTTTACCCACCGGGATTGACCTCAGTATGCTCTCTCGGGCTGCCAACTCATAATGCCTTTCGGCTCATCTTACCCTTTTGGGTTTGGCCTCAGTACGCCCTCTCGGGCTGCCAACCCATCATGCCTTTCGGCTCATTTTACCTTCTGGGACTGGCCTCAGCATGCCCTCTCGGGCTGCCAACCCATCCTGCCTTTTGACTCATTTCACCTTCTAGTGATTGGCCTCAGTACGCCCTCTCGGGCTGCCAACCTACCTCGCCCTTCGGCTCATCTTACCTTCTTGGGATTGGTCTCAGTATGCCTTCTCGGGCTGCCAACCCATAATGCCTTTCGGCTCATCTTACCTTTCTGGGATTTGGCCTCAGTATGCCCTCTCGGGCTGCCAATCCATCATGCCTTTTGGCAGATGTCCCACCGGGTCTGGCCTCAACATGTCCTCTCGGGCTGCCAACCCACTTCTTCGCCTATTAGCTTTAGGATTTGACTCTCACGTCCCACTAGGGCTGTCAAATCCACCCTTTTTCTTCTTCTGGGTCTGGCCTCTGCATGCCCCTTTCGGGCTGTCAACCCATCCCACCTCTTGGCTTCATACTTGACTCAGATATCCCACCGGGATCCCCAAGTCTATTCCTTTGTCCCCACGGGCTTGGCCTCCGCATGCCCTCGTCGGGCTGCCAACCCTATTTGCCTATCGGCTCACGGATTTGACTCGTACGTCCCACCCGGGCTGTCAAATCCCCTCCTTTCATCGCTTCGGGTTTGGCCTATGTATGCTCTCTCTGGCTGCCAACCCATCCCGCCTATCGGCCTCCAAGTTTAACTCGCATGTCCCTCTCGGACTGTTAAATCTTCTCCTTTGTTATCCCAACCGGGCTTGGCACATACACCTCTCTTGGGTTGCCAACCCGTTCAACTTTCGGCTTTCGGATTTGGCTAATTGCGTCCCACTAGGGCAGTCGAATCCACCCATTTGTCCCACCTCTGCGGCACACACGTCCTTACGGGAGTGCCACCTACTCCTTGCCTTTTGGCATTATAGGTTCAAAAAAAAAAAACCTGGGGTTAAAAATATTGAGGCCCCAGCAGACTTGGTTGTTTCTGTTAGAAGAGCAATCAAGGGCAAAAAGGCTTTAACCCGGCTAAGGTGAAAACCCGAAAGGGCACCTTAGGCGAAAATGGGTACCCCTCAGTGTGAAAACCCGCAAGGGCGCACTGGAAAAAGCTAAAGGGGGCCAGTCCTGGCGAAAACCCGAAAGAGCGGTAGGGCTGGTAAAGTGAAAAAAAAAAGGCTTATCAAGCATCAGACTCGCTCCTCCTCAGCTCAGCAAGGCGAGTCTCACTCTGAAGAGCTTCCTCTTGGAGCCCCTCAAGCCCACGGCGTAGAGTCTACATCAGCACGCGCAAAACTGTGCTCCTCGGTCTCTCGGAGCTCTCGCAAAAGCTCCTAGAGTCCCTCAAGCCTATGGCGGAAAATCTACATCGGCATGCGCAAGACTGCGCTCTTCTTCGGTCCCCTGGACCTCTCACAAAAGTGCCTCCACTCTGTGGGAGGCCACCTGCTCGCGCTCGTAAGCGACCTCGACCAGGGCGCCCACCCCAGCCTGGGCCGCCCGAAGTTTGCAAGGCTGCTGTTGCTCCTGCTGAATCGTCAGCTGAGTCCCCCACCTCCACTCCTGAATAGCGCGAAGGCGGGTGAACTCCTCCCATAAAGGCGCAAGCTCAGTCGTCCAAGCGTCCCGCGGGAGATCAAATGCATGCATCTGGCAATGCTACACCAAGTGGAGGACCATTCGGCCACTCCATCACAAGGGCCAGGAAACTCTGAAGCAGCTTTGAAGCCTCACTAGCTGAAGCTAAAACAAAGAAAGGAGTTGCCTCAGCCCGTGTACGGCCGACATCTACCCAGACCAACATGCCCTAAGGGCTGGTCTACATCAACCTTGGCTATCACAAGTCAGCGGTTAGCCAGCTTTAACATTCAGCGACATACCTCAGCGGTCAACCGACACATCGACATGTTCGGCTACACACCTGTTGGAAGCAAATTTTGCTTTGCAAACACACCTCCGCTTTTATTGAGTTGGAGATGGGCTAACTTGGAGATGGAAGACCCGTACGGGGTCGGAGGAACCCGTACGGGGTCGGAGGGACCCGTACGGGGTCGCCCTCACCCGGACGGGTCCGCCCGGAGGTGGGCAAACCCGCACGGGGCCACCCCTTGGGCGGGCGGACCCGTCCGGGGTCGCCCGACCCCGGGAGGGACCCACCCGGGGTCCGCGACCCCGGGCAAGTCCTCCCCGGGGTCCGCGACCCCGGGCAGGTCTTGCCCGGGGGGTCGCGACCCCGGGGAGGTCCCCCCGGGGGGTCGCGACCCCAGGCAGGTCCCCCCGGGGAGCCGCGACCCCGGGGAGGTCCCCACCCCGGGTGTCCGCGATCCCGGGAAGGTCCAGGACCGTCCCGGGGACCTCCCACCCCGGGGAGGTTCCTCTCCCGCGCGCGGATACAAAAAAATTCAAAATATGACCTCCCCGGGGTCATTTTCATCCCGTTGGACCCGTACGGGGTCGAACACTCCCGGGGAGGTTCGGACCCGTACGGGGTCGAACACTCCCGGGGAGGTTCCCCACTTCTATAAATAGACCCCCGGAGGTCCAAAGGACAGACGACTACAAGCAGCAACCTACGGAAGACACTTGGAGAAGTCTTGTTCGTTTGTTTTGGCCCGCGAGGGGTAAGTCCCCGGGTCTTGTGTATGTGCCCCTATGAGGGTATATTTGTAATTTTGCCCCTCAGTGGGCCGTGTTGTTGTTTCTGGCAACACACAAAAGAGAGAAGCATTACAAGCATCAACCCACGGAAGACACTTGAAGCTTTTGTTCGTTGTTTCGGCCCGTGTGGGGTAAGTCCCCGGGTCTTGTATTTATGTCCCTACGGGGTATATTTACGTTTACGCCCCTCAGCGGGTCATGTTGTTAATTGTGCCCCTCAGCGGGCCATGTTTTGTAAGTCTTTACGTCTCGGGATGACTGAGTCTTATATTTCTGCCCTTATAATGGCAAAATTACAAAAATGTCCTTCCCGGGATTGTAGAAGACCGAAGTCCTGTAATTTGCAGTTATACTCTGCAACCTTTTGTAATTGGGACTAAGTCCCTATCTCCCGCTCCAAAGCGGACGTTTGTACAGTCGACAACTCGCCGACATCATTTGTACTCATATGGAATTATAAAAGCACCCGCATGCTCCATGTGTGGCCTCGAGGGAAAATTACAAGAAAACCCCCGACTTCTCAAAATTGCACATATATCCCTCCTTTGGTCAAATTGACAGATGTGTGCCTTCTTTGAAGCCCCTTGTCATTCCTTTGGTCCGGAAGTGTCGTCAGCTCAGTCCAGCACTCGGGTATCATTTCAAACCTAGGTCTAGGGTCTGGTAAAATTACCAAAATACCCTTGTGACCTAAAAATGGCCTCAGAGCCCTTGAAGCACTCCAGAAACGGCTCCCATGCCTTGGGGAGGCAGGAACCCGATCCTACTTCCACTCCAGCCCTGAAATGTCATAAATGTCCCTGACCTGAAAAATTACCAAAATACCCCTGGGGTGGTAAAATTACCAAAATACCCTCGGGGTCCAGAAAACGTCTCTCTACTTCAAAAATGCCTATGGCTTCCGCATATTTGCGTCTTTATTCCTAAATCTTAGGGTTTTGTTCAGACTTAACCCTAACTCTATTAATGTGTTGGTGGTAAATGAGTGGTCATGGAGAGTCTCTCGAGTGAGCTTGCCCTCCACATCAGAACCTTTATAGAAGACTTTGGAACTTCTTTGACAGTCAAACAAAGGTGTTCGGACGTTAGGCCGATGTAAATCAACACTGACTCCGGTCAGTGGGGAAAGGTCCAGCACTCGAACCCAAATCGTCTGATACGATGCGCACACACGGGACCCTCTCTACGCAGAGGAGTGTTTCTTTTCAAAAAGAACGAAAATCTACCATATATCTACGATAAATCGAAAATTAGATTTTTTCCGTGTCTCACAGACTGGCACGCCCGGTGGGACTTTTCCCGCCTTTCTTCTTTCTGTCAAAGAAAGTCTCTAAACCTTCTTCAAGGTTCTGATTTCCCTCCTCTTCCTTTTACAGGACGGGAAGAGGAGGGCACATCTCTCTCTGTTCATCTGAGAGTTCTTCGTGCATTTGCACGCCACTTCATTCGTGCTACGCACCACCACCACCAACACCTCAATAGCGATGGCTGCCGTTACCTACGGCCCCGAGATCTTCGCCAATCACGCCAGGCTCGGATTCCTGGCAACTCCGCTGGTCTTTGGCGACTTCCCAGCGGTCGTCGGCTCGCCCTTCTTCTTGGGCGTGGTGCCAGTGGCTGAAGTCAGTTCAGCCGCTCCTGCGGTACCGGTGGCTGAAGCTAGTTCAGCCATGCCTAAAACAACCATCGGGGGTGTCAGGCCCTCGGCCCCTTCAACTGGCCGGGTCCGCCCGGTCAAGAAGACAGCTGTCGGAGGTGTCAGGCCTTCGGCTCCATCAACTGGCCGGGTCAGTCCGGTCGACAAAACAACTATCGGGGGTGTCAGGCTCTCGGCCCCTTTAACCGGCCGGGTCCGCCCGGTCAAGAAGACAACTGTCGGGGGCGTCAGGCCTTCGACTCCAGCAACTGGCCGGGTCAGTCCGGTCCAGAAGCCAACTATTGAGGGCGGCAAGCTCTCCGCCATTCCAGGTCGGGTTCGCCCGGCCAACAAGCCAGCCGTCGGGGGTGCCAGGCCCTCGGCTTCAACAATTGGTCGAGTCTGTTCGGCCAACAAGCTAGCTTCTGAAGGCGTCAGGCCTTCGGCTTCGTTGATTGGTCGGGTTCACCCGGCCAAGAAATCAATCACTGAGGGTGTCAGACCCTCTACTTCAGCAACCGGTCGGACTCCCCCGGTAAAGGAGACCGTCCTCAAGGGTGTCAGACCCCTTGCTGCATCAACTGGCCGGGTCTATCCGGCTAGTTCTTCAACTGTTAAGGGTGTCAAGCCCTTCATCCCGACAACCAGCCGAGTTCCCTTGGCTGCCACGTCAACGGCCGAAGGTGTCAGGCCTTCTGCCCCAGCTGTTGGCCGAGTCTTCTCGGTCAATCAAATCACCGCCGGCGCCGCCCCTGCTCAACGGGGGCAACGCCGCCGCCGCAACGGCGCCAAACCTACTGCGGCTACCCTCAGAGGTGTTGTACCTGTTCAACGGGGGCAACGCCGCCGTCGTCAGGAGGACGCCATGCCTACGGCGGGCGCCACCACTGCCGCCCCTACTCAATGGGGGCAACGCCGAAGCCGCAAGGGTGCAAGGCCCGAAGCGGCTGTCTCGCGCTCCGGAAAGACAGTAATTGTCGGAGACATCCGCATCCGGCTCGATGGAGGCGAGCCGATCCTGCCACGGAATCACCATGTCCCGACTATCTCTACCTCCAATCGCTTCGAGCCCCTCCGGCAAGTCCGGGAGAAAGAAGCGAAGAAGGAGAAGTCTGCCGTACCGGCGGCAACTCTGGGCCATCTGCAATGCCCAAGCCACGAGCTCCCGTCCAAGGACAGGGGGCAACCCAATTGAGGAGCTCAGCTCCACTTGAAGAAGATCTGGGTCACCAAGAGGAGGCCCGAATATAAGGCGCGCGAGGGCGGAGGAGCCCTTCGCATGTCAGAGCTTCGACGAGTGCGGAGTCCGCCAAGCACTGAGGCCTCGACGTCTGCGCAATTTACATCTTAACCCCTACGGGGACAAAAACGCCGAGGAGCCGGCAAGAAAGTGCGACCGACCTCCCCGTGGGCTAGTTCTACACACACGGAGGAGGATCGCTCACCTCAAGCAGTCACATCCCGAATGTCTGTCTTCGACAGACTTGGGAGGCCGCCCAAGCCGGAGCGACAACCGCCCAAGAAAAAGCGGGTGGTCCAGGTGACCGATGACACTGTCAAAGTGTTCACCTGTTACGCCACCTCCGGCGACAAACAGCCTGAGAACACCTCAGGAGAGCTTGACCAACCCATCCAATATTTGAGGAGGTCAAGGCCGGTCTCTCGGATTCTAGCGCAGACGCAACAAGCGCCGGCCGCCGGTACATCTCAGCCTGAGCCGGCACGGCACGAAGAACGCCAGGAAGACGTCCACAGTATTGATGGGGATAGTCACTCCAGGCGCGAAGAAGAGCTGGGGGAGGAACCACGGGCCCCCACGCTGGACGAGCTCCAACGGGAAAACCAAGAGCTCAAGAACCTGCTACAGTCGCTTTTACGCGAAAAGGAGGTTCCTTCCCCGCCTCAGGCGGCACCGGCTGGAGTGGATCAGCAGCCTTCTCCCATTCCAGTAGCAGCCAATGCCTCTGTCACCGCTGCAAGACTCCCACTGGCGGTGGACTTTGAAGTCCCGCCGCATGAAGCCAATGCGCGGTCATCTGCTACTCCTGCCGCAGAAAGCTTTATGGCGCAGAAACAGATGATTGAGCGCATCGTGGAAGCGAAGTTTGCTCAACATGGCGAGGGTGTGGCTACCGTTGATTTGTACAGCGTGCCATATCCCCTCCATCATCAATTCAAGAAGCTTCCACCAGATTGCCCGAAGGCCCCAAAGCTTCAGAAGTTCGACGGGCAGGGTTCTCCGCATGAACACCTGGCCTATTACATGACGGCCATGGGTGAATTAGCCTTGGAAGAGGCATACTTGCTGCGGTATTTTGCCACGTCTTTGACTGGCACCGCCTTCCAATGGTATTCAAGGTTAAAGCCCAACTCAGTATCTGATTGGGCTGATATGCAAAAGAAGTTTGTCGACCGTTTCCAAATGGTCGAGCGCAAAGTCTCCTTAGCAGAGCTTTGTTCCCTTCGACAGAAGAAGGGCGAAACAGCATTGGACTTCATCAAGCGATGGAGGGACGTCAGCATGCGCTGCGATAACCCTCCGACGCCTGAAGATGCAATCACTATCTGCCGCAGGGGTCTCTCGGCAGAAGTCAGTGAAAAGCTTCTGGGCTCCAATATCAGAGGCTTCGACCAGCTCAACACGGTCGTGGCGGAGATTGAGATGTTCTTCGCTGATCACCCTGTACAAGCCCCTACAAAAGGCAAACCCTCCAAAGACCGTCTGGCTAGCGGTAAGGAGGTGAATGCCGTGGACTTCTCCCCAACGAATGGAGATAAAGGGGAAGGAAAGTCCAAAGGGAAAGGCAAGAAGTCTGGTGATAAGACAAATGTGTCTTTCTTAGCGGAGAACATGAAGACGCCTTATTCCTTCAGAAAGGAGCATACCAAGATGCTCTTTGATCTATGTATGAAGGAGCAGCTCGTCACTCTGCCGGATCCGCGGAAGCCCGCGGAGGTGGATAAGACAGATGATCCAACCTATTGTGTGTATCACCGGAGGTTGGGTCACACCGTCGGGGATTGCTATGTTTTCAAGAATATAGCAGAAGAGCTCATTCAAAAGGGCCTGGTAAATATGCTGGGCCATGCAGTCGACCCACCCCAGCCTCATCCCTGGAGCCGATCGAACCGGTCGGCTAACGTGGTCCATATGGTGGCGATGGCTTCAAGCTCCAATGCCTCCCAAGCCGGGCCCTCAAGTCGACAGCCCAATGGTGGTCCCAGAGCCACTCCTCCTCCATTCCCAGAATGTTTAGCACTGCGGAGGACCATCCGGAAGATCCGAGGGGAAGTCCGACAGTTGCAACTGGAACAAAGGCGCTTGCTGCAGTTCCTAGAGAGCATTGATCAGCAATTGTCCACCTTCCCTTTTGGCCCATTTGCCAGGGGGTTAGCTCCAGCCCACATACGGGAGGCGGGTGTATCACCCACGGGTCAGGCCCCGCTCAGGGGTTGGCTCTCTGAAGAGTCCTCGGATTCATCTGAAGACGAGGAGGACTCACCCGAAGACATGGAGGCTCCACTTCAAGTCGAGCTCCCAGAGAAGTTATACTCCTTCCCTTTGGAGAAAACTCCCAATATCTTCTTCGCATGTCAGCAGGCGGGGTTGATTACCCCGTCACCCGTGGAGCAGACGCCAGGTGCTGCTTTGCATCAGGGCTATTGCCCATATCATGAAGTTGTTGGCCATGTTATCCACAACTGTGAGCCATTCAAGGACCTCGCCGAAGACTTAATCAGGCGAGGGAAGGTGGATATGGGCGAATTTTTAGTCGACCCACCGCAGCCGCATGCACGAAGGAGTCTTCACTTCTCCGTCAACGTCATTCACGCTGCAGCAGCCTTCCAGTTCCCCGAGCCGCAGGAGGAGGGAGTTAGTTCCCAGGGAGCCAGTTCCCAATCGCCCAAGTCCACACTCTGGTATCCAGGGTGGCGACCCTCTCATCAGTGTTCTTTCCCAAGGAGACACTGAGAAGATTTTTGATAAGCTTCTGGAGGATGGCTGGGTGTTGACACATGACCCGCCGTCTTATTACAATGAGACGGCCAAGAGTCACCCCCGTTATTGCAAGTATCATGCAAGGGTGTCTCACCCCACTCGGCAATGCCCAGAGGTTCAAGACTTCATTGAAGCCCTCATCCAGAGAGGGGTTGTCGATCTCAGGGGAATTCCATGACAAGGTTACGCCTTGCAGAGGCCGCCAGGGAGACACTCCAGCAGGCCCGGCGAGAAACTGAAGCTTCCTCCCGATTAGTCCGGCCAAGTGAGCCTACGGAAAATGATGAATTCCCATTACTCACTAAAGGCAAGGCCACGGCCACCTATAAAGGGCCTAAGGTCCAGAACCCAGGAAGCCAAGCTGTGGGAGAGAGTTCCAAGGTCCGTCCCAGGTCGAGTCAGCCTGGCATTGTCCTAAGAGAGAACTCTCGGCCAGACAACAAAGGCAAAGCCAAGGCGTCAGAGCCTTCAGCCAAAGCTCCTGCCAAGTCAGCAAGGCCATTAGTCGGGGAAAGGACTCAACCCCTTGAGCCCGCAAAGATCCCGGCTAAGGCCTCTGTCACTCAGCAAGGACGCCAATTGTAGAAAGGCCTCAGCAGCTCAAGCAAGCCAACCCACCAGACCAAACAAAGTCGGTGGAACTACAAAGCTCCCAGAGGCCCTACTGTGGACTGGCAGAGTTCCAGGAGTTGCCTCCTGAAATAATTGCTCAGGCAATCAATGCCACCTTCAAGCTCAGCCGGAGGAGGTCAATTGGACCAAGATTGCCCCCAGAAAAAGTCGTGGCACTAAGGTTCCTAAGGAGCCAGCCCAGAGCAAGAAGCAAAATTCTGGGGGCAAGCGAGTCCCACTGCCGAATCAAACTCCCCTTTCTTCTCAAGAGGCAGTACGCCAAAAGAAGCAGGAGAAGAATCGCACGAAGAATTTGAAGAGGAGGTTGAAGAAGCAAGCCGAGCAAGCCGCTGCTATGGAGGCTCCTAAGGAGCTAACTCCTCTACAAAGACTTCAAAAGCTCATAGATGAGCTGGAGGAGTACACTCCCCCTCATCCCACCAGGGTCGTCACTCTAGACGAATATATTCCCTGGGACAAGCTTGGGCGCAAAGCTCGTCTTCTACAATGGCTCCGAGAAATGGTTCACCGTCTTGAAGAAGGTGAAGACTTCCCAATCCCGGAGGAGCTCTCCTTATTCTACAAAGATGAGGAGCTCACTGTCGAGATGCTCGAGGAAATGCTGCAAGAGCTCTCCTGCAACATGGTGGCGATTCCGCCACCCGACAATATTTATTGTCCCGCGGCTGATAGCACTGGAGGCCAGGCACCTATGGCGACATATCAGCGCCGCTCGGCAAGAAATGGCCGGGGACGCGGCCAGGGTCGTGGCCGAGGACGTGGACGTGAAGGTCTCCCGACTCTTGACCGGGTCATAATATTCAGAGGGGAGAAGCCGGGTCCTGTCCCAGAAACTCAAGTTCGGGGAATCCCATTCATCCTCAGCCCCTCAGAGGGTTCAGGCCCCACTTCAACGGCTAAGCCGGGTGGTGTCCCTTTCACAATCACCTCCTCCGATGAAGAAGAGGAGCCAGCCAAGTCGCCAAAGCGCGAGGAGGCGTCAGAGCAAGCCGGCCCCTCCAATAGGGTCGAGCCCGTAAGTCCAGCAGGTCCTTCTAATGAAGACCAGCCTGAAGAACCTTTGCCACCTCCAGAAGAGTCTTTGGCTCCGCTATTCCAGGAAGATGCGGAAGGCCAGAATACGGAGGAGCGCCCTCCTAAACGGGAGAAGTCTCGCCAGGTGCCGAAGGCCTTGGCGGAAATCATTCCGCCATTTGACAAGACCCGTGCCAGGGCAGACCGCAAAATTATTCATCATATGAAGCGGTTCCCAACAAATGTCACTATTTGGGAAGCCATTGCCTGGAGCAAAGACCTCAGAGAGGCTCTTGTCAAGATACTTCAAGATCCAGAGGCGTATGAAGCCCATGTTGTAGAGTTGCAAGCTCAAACATATGAAGCACTCACAGCAAACATCACCTTCACGGACAAAGACATGTTGATGTCCTCTCCGTGTCATAATCGCCCCTTATATATGAAAGGGACGATTAATGGACATGATGTGAATCGCATCCTGGTAGATGCCGGAGCAGCTGTCAACATCATGCCTCTGAAGACTTTCAAGTCTCTATACTTGGCACCTTATTTGCAAAAGGTGACCGATGTCAAGATCTCGGGATTCAATCAGGGTTCCGAGGAGGCGCTTGGTCGGGTTGTGGTCAAGCTTGTCTTGGGTGATTTTGTCACCCAAGCGACATTTTATATCATCAACTCCGATACATCTTACAAGATGCTGCTTGGAAGACCTTGGCTTCATGAGAATTGGGTCGTTCCTTCAACTTTGCATCAGTGCATTAAATATGCCAAGGAAGGGGAGCAACATACGGTCTTCGCAGACCAGGCCCCGTTCCATCCCAATGAGTGCCATCTGGCCGATGCTTCACTATATTTTGGGAAGCCCACCTTAACAATCCCCGAGCCTTTAAAAGGTAAAGGGAAGCAAAAGGTGGACCCTGAAGTTGAAGAAGGGCAGCTCTTCACTGTCAACCAAGACATGGTAAAGCTGCACAGGCTGAGCCTCAGTGCCGCCTCCAAGCCGACCCAACCAGAAAGGCGGAGTATGGACTTTGAAGCCAACCTTATCAGCCGGGTCATTGATGGGAGTATCTCCTTACCACCCAAGTGCCTTCAGCTCTCATCCCAACAGGACGAGTATGAGGTGGAGCAGTTGAAGACCTTTGTAGTCTCCTATCAACGGAGAAGGAGACGCAACAAGGGCAAGGAGGTCAAACCGATCATCTTTTACAAAGGTGATTTAGTCCCACCGTGTCCTCCTAAAGATGACTTCGGCTGGGATACTCCCGCCGATGTGGTGCCAGAGCCAGTCCAGGAGATGGACGATATGCCAGAGCATATTAAGGAGATGTGTAAAAAGCAGCACATCCCGCAAACTCTGGACCCTGCGCGAGCGACATACTTCCATCAATTATGGAATCCTCCACAAGTCGCGGGCAGCCTCCCTGACCGCAAAGATACAAGGGGCCTTGGCTATGACCAGGAAAAGGACTTCGAGGTCCACTTTGCAGTCAACACCATAGGACTGCTACCTCTCCCTAATGGGCAAGCTGAAGCTGAGCCTAAGGTTGATGACTCTGTGAGGGAGTCCGCTGATGTGTCTACGACACCATCACCTTCATCAGGAGTCGACAATGACCACCCCTCAGAGGAAGGAGCAGCTCAGCCTGCTAACCATCAGCAAGATGAAGCAAGCCCTTCGGCTTCAAGCCACGAGCAAAAGTGCTTCGAAGAATTTGATGTCTATGAAGCCAACACTGATGATGAGGGAGACTTCGTCGACCTCCAACCAGCTCCACCGGAGCTTGAAGACGGTGGTCAGGCAACTGTGGACGAGTTGATTGAGATCAATCTCGGAAGCAAAAGCGACCATCGTCCCACCTTCATAAGTGCTCTCCTCAGTGAGGAAGAAAGGCAGTCGTATCGACAGCTTTTAGAAGAGTTCAGGGATTGTTTCGCCTGGACTTATAAAGAAATGCCCGGGCTCGACCCTTCTGTGGCTGAACATGAGCTGGCAATACTTTCAACAGTCAAGCCAGTCAAGCAAGCTCAAAGGCGCATGCGCCACGAGCTGGAACTGAAGGTCAATGCTGAGTCGACAAAATGCTCAACGTGGACTTCATAGAGCCTTGCATGTATCCTGTGTGGCTCGCCAATATAGTCCCTGTAAGAAGAAGAATGGCCAAGTCCGAGTCTGCATCGACTTCAGGGATTTGAATAAGGCATGCCCAAAGGACGACTTCCCTGTCCCAATCACTGAGACAATGGTTGATATGACCACTGGTCACGAAGCCTTGTCTTTCATGGACGGGTCGTCGGGCTATAATCAAATCCGCATGGCCGTCAAAGACAAAGACCATACGGCTTTCCGGTCTCCTAAGGGGATCTTCAACTACAAAAGGATGCCGTTCGGTCTGAAGAATGCCGGCGCAACCTATCAAAGGGCAATGACCAAGATCTTCGACGAGATGCTACATGACCTTGTCGAATGCTATGTTGATGATCTGGTCGTCAAGACAAAGAAGCGGGAGGATCACTTAGCTGACCTGCGTCGAGTCTTTGAAAGGCTCCGACAATTCCAGCTCAAGATGAACCCGATGAAGTGCGCCTTCGGCGTCTCCAGTGGCAAGTTCCTTGGCTTCATTGTCAGGTATCGAGGCATAGAAATCGACCCTGACAAAATCAAGGCCATAAGGGGACTACCTCCGCCCAAGAACTTGACAGAGCTCAGATCTCTTCAGGGAAGGCTCGCCTATATTAGGCGGTTTATTTCTAACCTCTCAGGAAGATGCCTACCTTTCGGCAAATTGATGAAGAAAGGAGCACCCTTCATATGGGACGAAGACTGTCAGAAGGCCTTCGAGCAAATCAAGGAGTATTTGCTGACTCCTCCAGTCTTAGGGGCACCCGTCAGAGGGAAACCCCTTATCTTGTATATTGCTGCCATGGATGCCTCTTTGGGAGCTCTCCTAGCCCAGATCAATGAAGAGGGCAAGGAGCAGCCACTGTACTACCTCAGCCGAAAACTGATCGGGCCTGAGCATCGGTACGCTCCCATGGAAAAGATGTGCCTAGCTCTGGTGTTTGCTGTCAAGAAGCTGAGGCACTATCTCCTAGCCCATCGGGTGGAGCTCATTTCAAAATGCAACCCACTCAAATTTCTGTTATGCCAGCCCGTCCTCTCTGGTAGACTCGGCAAATGGGCGCTTATCCTCATGGAGTTCGACATCACCTTCGTCCCACGCAAGGCGATCAAAGGACAAGGAATAGCGGAGTTCTTAGCAGCGCACCCCGTGCCAGAAGATTCGCCACTCAACTTTGAGCTACCTGACGAAGAGGTGTTAGTGCCTTCTCAGACTACTGGGGAACATTATGAAAAAGTCCCACCACAGATGGAGCCGGGTGTCCTCACCCTTGATCTCCCATATTGGGAGTTATATTTTGATGGTGCCTCTCGGACAATCAAAAGAGCTGGCGGCCTTACGGACTATGTCTCGGGTGCGGGAGTAGTCTTTGTGTCTCCACAAGGCGGTATCCTCCACAACTCTTGTGCTCTCATGAAGTCACTGACTAATAATGAGGCAGAGTATGAAGCGCTAATTATTGGGCTTCAACTGGCACTGGAGATAGACATCAAGTGCATCAAAGTGTACGGGGATTCTCAGCTCGTCATTCGACAAGTACTGGGCGTCTATGATGTCCGGAAGAAGGAGCTCATCCCCTATCACGCAGCCGTCATGAGGCTCAAAGAAAAATTTTACCTATTTGAAATAGGCCATGTCCCCAGAGGCAACAATTCTCAGGCTGATGCTCTTGCAAAGTTGGCAGCAGCCCTAAAACTCCCGCCTGAGGGAGAATTGAATATTACAGTCAGACACCGAAGGCTCATGCCAAGTGTGCTCGACGAAGAATCCGGCCTCACTGTTTACGAGGTCGACAACATTCAAGAGGACAATGCTCCTGAAGAAGAAGATTGGCGTGAGCCGATCATAAAGATAAAGAACGGCTGGCTCCCTCCTGATCGGGCTCAGAGGGTGCAACTGCTACGCAGGGCGACATCCTACCAGCTGATTGACGGCATGCTCTTCAGGCTCGTCCATGAAAAGGACCGATCGGTTCTCCTCCGTTGTCTTTCATCCAAGGAGGCCAAGACTGTCATGCATGAGGTTCACTCCGGATTATGTGGAGCTCACCAGGCAGGAGCTAAGATGAAAAATAGCATCAAGCTCAAAGGGTTCTACTGGCCCACCATGTACGAAGATTGCAATCAATACGCTCGTACATGTCACCAATGCCAAGCATTCGGCCCAGTCCCTCGACGGCCACCTAACCCGCTCCATCCAACAGCGCCTACTTGGCCGTTTGCAGAGTGGGGTATGGATATTGTGGGACCATTCCCACCATCGTCCCAGGGGCACAAGTTCATACTCGCTGCCACCGATTACTTCTCCAGATGGGCGGAAGCTGTTCCACTACGGGAAGTTACAGGGGAGATAGTTGCTCGTTTTGTGCGGCACTATATCATATATAGATTCGGCACCCCCAGTCGGATTATATCCGATAATGGCACGCCATTCAAGAACAAGACTGTTTATGCTCTGGCGGCCAAGTTCCATATTGATTGGAGAGCGTCGTCGATCTACAATCCCCAGGCCAATGGGTTAGCCGAGGCCTTCAACAAAACCCTCTGCAAGCTGCTGTCCAAGATAGTAGGTGGCCGTAAGCGGGATTGGGGCGAGAAGGTCCACGAAGCCCTATGGGCCTACCGGACTACTTACAAAACCCCCACGGGTTGCTCCCCATTCTCCCTGGTCTATGGAGCTGAAGCGGTGGTCCCTGTGGAGATCGAGCTAGCATCTTACCGCGTTGCTGTGCACGCCGGATTGCCAGGCCAAGACCAATCTGAAATTGAAAGAAGGCTCGAGGAATTGTCCAACCTTGAAGGTCAAAGACTCAAAGCCTACAAACACTTACAAGTGTATCAAGCCCGCATGACACGTGCCTATGATAAGCTGGTCAAGCAACGGGCGTTCAAGAAAGGTGACCTTGTCATGGTCAAAGAAAAGGAGGTTCTCGCGGGAAGATCCAGCGGCAAACTCCAGCCTAATTGGCGTGGGCCTTACGTCATCAGAAGGTCTACGAAGGAGGGGCCTATACGGTCCTTGACCACAAGGGAGACAATCCCTTCCCTCCTCTCAACGGCAAGCATATGAAGCTCTACCATGCGCCACCGCAAGAGTTTCTGCAGCAGTCCTCACAGGACAATACCTCTCCTCAGTGAAGGTTAAAAAAAAAAAAAAAGAAGGGGGTTAAAAATACTGATACCCCGGCGGACTCAGTCAGCCTTCAACGGTTGGCTGAGGGTAAAAAGGCCACAGACCCGGTCGAGGTGAAAACCCGAAAGGGCGCCTCGGGCAAAAATGGGCAACCCCTCGGTGTGAAAACCCGAAAGGGCGCACCGGAAAAAGCTAAAGGGGGCCAGCCTCAGCGAAAACCCGAAAGGGCGGTGAGGTTGGTAATGTAAAAAAAAAAATCCTCTCTCTGTCTATTCTATGGGTGGCTCTAAGTCAATGACTCCACCCCATCTAAAAAAAAATCATATTGATGCCATGGCTACGCCTTACATGTCGTTCTATGACACCTAGTCCCACTGGCATTCTGACGGTGTCATACTTTGTCCCATCGGGCTCGGCCTCTGCATGCCTCTCCCGGGCTGCCGACCCATTCTGCCTATCGGCTGCCAGGTTCAACTCACGTGTCTCTTCCGAGCAGTTAAACCCGCTTACTCTCTTGTCCCATTGGGATTGGCCTCAGTATGCTCTCTCGGGCTGCCAACTTTTCATGCCTTTCGGCTCCTGTTTCATTCTAGGGAATGGCCTCAGTTTGCTCTTTCGGGCTGCCAACCCATCATGCCTTTCGGCTCATCCAACCTCCTTGGGATTGGTCTCAGCACGCCCTCTCGGGCTGCCAACCCATCATGCCTCTCGGCTCATCTTATCTTCTTGGGATCTGGTCTCAGTATGCTCTCTCGGGCTACCAATCCATCGTGTCTTGCGACACATGTCCCACCGGGTCTGGCCTCAGCATGTCCTCTCGGGCTGCCAACCCACCTATTCGCCTATCGGCTTTCGGATTTGACTCTCACGTCCCACTAGGGCTGTCAAATCCGCCCCTTTTCTTCTTCAGGGTCTGACCTCTGCATGCTCTCTCGGGCTGTCAACCCATCTCGCCTCTTGGCTTTAGACTTGACTCATATATCCCACCGGGATCGTCAAGTTTACTCCTTTGTCCCCACGGGCTTGGCCTCAGTATGCCCTCTCAGGCTGCCAACCCTATTTGCATATCGGCTCACGGATTTGACTAATACGTCCCACCTGGGCTGTCGAAATCCCTTCCTGTCGTCGTTTCATGTCTCGCCTATGTAGGCTCTTTCGGGCTGCCAACCCATCCCGCCTATCGGCCTCTAGGTTTAACCCGCATGTCCCTTTCGGACTGTTAAACCAACTCCTTTGTTGTTCCAACCGGGCTTGGCATATGCACACCCTTTCCGGGTTGCTAACTCGATCAACCTTCGGTTTTGGATTTGACAAAATGCGTCCCACTAGGACAGTCGAATCCACCCATCTTGTCACCCCGGGCTTGGCCTTAGTATGCCCTCTCGGGCTGCCAACCCACTACACCTTTTGGTCTCACCGGGTTCGGTCTCAGTATGCTCTCTCGGGCTGCCAACCCATTACGCCTTTCGGCTTGTTTCTATCCTCTTTGGTTCGGTTTCAGTACGCCCTCTCAGGCTACCAACCCGTTTCGCCTTTCGACTCACAGATTTGATTCATTCGTCCCACCTGGACAATCAAATCTACCCATTTGTCCCACCTTTGTGGCACACACATCCCTACGGGAGTGCCACCTTTTCCTCGCATTTTGGCCTTATAGGTCCACAAAAAAAAACGGGGTTAAAAATATTGATGCCCCAGCGGACTTGGTTGTTTCTGTTAGGGGAACAATCAAGGGCAAAAAGGCTTTAACCCGGCTAAGGTGAAAACCCGAAAGGGCGCCTTAGGCAAAAATGGGTACCCCTCAGTGTGGAAACCCGAAAGGGCGCACTGGAAAAAGCTAAAGGGGGCCAGTCCTGGCGAAAACCCGAAAGGGCGGTAGGGCTGGTAAAGTGAAAAAAAAATAAAAGAAAAAGAAAAATACTTATCAAGCACTAGACTCGCTCCTCCTCAACTCGGCAAGGCGAGTCTTACTCTGAAGAGCTTCCTCATGGAGCCCCTCAAGCCTACGGCAGAGGATCTACAACAACACGCGCAAGACTGCGCTCTTTCTCGGTCCCCTGGACCCCTCACAAAAGTGCCTCCTCTCTGTGGGAGGCCACCTGCTCGCGCTCGTAAGCGACCTCGACCAGGGCGCCCACCTCAGCCTGGGCCGCCCGAAGTTTGCAAAGTTGCTGCTGCTCATGCTGAATGATCAGCTGATTCCTCCGCATTCGCTCTTGAATAGCGCGAAGGCGAGCGAACTCCTCACATAAAGACGCAAGCTCAGTCATCCAGGTGTCCTGAGGGAGACCAAATGCATGCATCTGGCAATGCTACACCAAGTGGAGGACCATTCGGCCACTCCATCCCAAGGGTCAGAAAACTCTGAAGCAGCTTTGAAGCCTCACTAGCTGAAGCTAAAGCAAAGAAAGGAGTTGCCTCAGCCCATGTACAGCCAACATCTACCCAGACCAACATGCCCTAAGGGCTGGTCTACATCAACCTTGGCTATCACAAGTCAGCAAGTAGCCAACTTCAACATTCGGCGACATACCTCAGCGGTCAGCCGACACATCAACATGTTCGGCTACACCTCAGATGTTAGCCGGCACATCTTTGGCGACACCTCAGCAGTTAGCCCGCTTTAACTTGCGGCTACACACCTCAGCGGTTAGCCGACACGTCTTCAGTGGCATCTTAGTGGTCAGCCAGCACCATGACTTTTGGCCAAACGCACCCCCAAGGGTCGGCCAGTGTCAGTCTCCAGCTATCACAGCTCAACAGTCAATCAACGACGACTTAGACGGATGTGTCTCTCCGAGACAGGCCTACATCAACTCTAGGCCAACAAGTCTCTCAGAAGCAGGCCTATGTCAATTTCGGGCTAACAAGTCTCTCAGAAGCAAGCTCCTATCAACTCCGGGCCAACAAGTCTCTCAGAAGCAGGCCCCCATCAACTTCGGGCTAACAAGTCTCTCAGAAGCAAGCCCCTATCAACTCTAGGCCAACAAGGCTCTCAGAAGCAGGCCTACATCAACTCGGGCCAACAAGTCTCTCAGAAGCAGGCCCCGATCAATTTCGGGCTAACAAGACTCTCAGAAGCAAGCCCCCATCAACTCTAGGCCAACAAGTCTCTCAGAAGCAGGCCTACGTCAACTCCGGGACAACAAGCCTCTCCGAGGCAAGCCAGCATCAACCCTCAGCTTTCTGGAAAGCAATGAAGCAGTAAGATGCAGCTCTACAGAGGGCACGGACCGTCCGCCTCCGCCCCGGCTTTGACGAACGATCCGTGGGGGGCATTTGTTGGAAGCAAATTTTGCTTTGCAAACACACCTCCGCTTTTATTGAGTTGGAGATGGGCTAACTTGGAGATGGAAGACCCGTACGGGGTCGGAGGAACCCGTCCGGGGTCGGAGGAACCCGTACGGGGTCGGAGGGACCCGTACGGGGTCGCCCTCACCCGGACGGGTCCGCCCGGAGGTGGGCAAACCCGCACGGGGCCACCCCTTGGGCGGGCGGACCCGTCCGGGGTCGCCCGACCCCGGGAGGGACCCACCCGGGGTCCGCGACCCCGGGCAAGTCCTCCCCGGGGTCCGCGACCCCGGGCAGGTCTTGCCCGGGGGGTCGCGACCCCGGGGAGGTCCCCCCGGGGGGTCGCGACCCCAGGCAGGTCCCCCCCCCGGGGGAGCGCAACCCCGGACGGGTCCCCCCCGGGGTCCGCGACCCCGGGGAGGTCCCCCCGGGGGGCCGCGACACCGGGCAGGTCCTGCCCGGGGGGCTGCGACCCCGGGGAGGTCCCCCCGGGGGTCCGCGACCCCGGGCAGGTCCCCCCGGGGAGCCGCGACCCCGGAGAGGTCCCCACCCCGGGTGTCCGCGACCCCGGGACGGTCCAGGACCGTCCCGGGGACCTCCCACCCCGGGGAGGTTCCTCTCCCGCGCGCGGATACAAAAAAAATTCAAAATATGACCTCCCCGGGGTCATTTTCATCCCGTTGGACCCGTACGGGGTCGAACACTCCCGGGGACGTTCCCCACTTCTATAAATAGACCCCCAGAGGACTACAAGGGAAGACGAGAAGCATTACAAGCATCAACCCACGGAAGACACTTGAAGCTTTTGTTCGTTGTTTCGGCCCGTGTGGGGTAAGTCCCCGGGTCTTGTATTTATGCCCCTACGGGGTATATTTACGTTTACGCCCCTCAGCGGGTCATGTTGTTAATTGTGCCCCTCAGCGGGCCATGTTTTGTAAGTCTTTACGTCTCGGGATGACTGAGTCTTGTATTTCTGCCCTTATAATGGCAAAATTACAAAAATGTCCTTCCCGGGATTGTAGAAGACCGAAGTCCTGTAATTTGCAGTTATACTCTGCAACCTTTTGTAATTGGGACTAAGTCCCTATCTCCCGCTCCAAAGCGGACGTTTGTACAGTCGACAACTCGCCGACATCATTTGTACTCATATGGAATTATAAAAGCACTCAGCATGCTCCATGTGTGGCCTCGAGGGAAAATTACAAGAAAACTCCCGACTTCTCAAAATTGCACATATATCCCTCCTTTGGCCAAATTGACAGATGTGTGCCTTCTTTGAAGCCCCTTGTCATTCCTTTGGTCCGGAAGTGTCGTCAGCTCAGTCCAGCACTCGGGTATCATTTCAAACCTAGGTCTAGGGTCTGGTAAAATTACCAAAATACCCCTGTGACCTAAAAATGGCCTCAGAGCCCTTGAAGCACTCCAGAAACGGCTCCCATGCCTTGGGGAGGCAGGAACCCGATCCTACTTCCACTCCAGCCCTGAAATGTCATAAATGTCCCTGGCCTGAAAATTACCAAAATACCCCTGGGGTGGTAAAATTACCAAAATACCCTCGGGGTCCAGAAAACGTCTCTACTTCAAAAATGCCTATGGCTTCCGCATATTTGCGTCTTTATTCCTAAATCTTAGGGTTTTGTTCAGACTTAACCCTAACTCTATTAATGTGTTGGTGGTAAATGAGTGGTCATGGAGAGTCTCTCGAGTGAGCTTGCCCTCCACATCAGAACCTTTATAGAAGACTTTGGAACTTCTTTGACAGTCAAACAAAGGTGTTCGGACGTTAGGCCGATGTAAATCAACACTGACTCCGGTCAGTGGGGAAAGGTCCAGCACTCGAACCCAAATCGTCTGATACGATGCGCACACACGGGACCCTCTCTACGCAGAGGAGTGTTTCTTTTCAAAAAGAACGAAAATCTACCATATATCTACGATAAATCGAAAATTAGATTTTTTCCGTGTCTCACAACACCTCAGTGGCCAGCCGACACATCTTCAATGATACCTCAGCGGTCAGTCGACACATCAACATGTTCGGCTACACCTCAGATGTTAGCCCGCACATCTTCGGCGACATACCTCAGTGGTCAACCGGCACAATGACTTTTGGCCAAACGCACCCCCAAGGGTCGGCCAGTGTCAGTCTCCAGCTATCACAGCTCAACAGTCAATCAACGACGACTTAGACGGATGTATCTCACCGAGATAGGCCTACATCAACTCTAGGACAACAAGTCTCTCAGAAGCAGGCATACATCAACTCGGGCCAACAAGTCTCTCAGAAGCAGGCATACATCAACTTCGGGCCAACAAGTCTCTCAGAAGCAGGCCCCCATCAACTTCGGGCTAACAAGTCTCTCAGAAGCAGGTACCCATCAACTCTAGGCTAACAAGTCTCTAAGAAGCAGGCCTACGTCAACTCCGGGACAACAAGCCTCTCCGAGGCAAGTCAGCATCAACCCTCAGCTTTCTGGAAAGCAACGAAGCAGTAAGGTGCAGTTCTACAGAAGGCACGGACCGTCCGCCTCCGCCCCGGCTTTGACGAACGTTCCGTGGGGGGCATTTGTTGCACCCGTAATTTATCATCTTAAATTTCGGGATATTGATTTCGCATGTGACAAGGTTTCGGTACGATGTATCACCATCCGATGGGATATTCCTACACGGGGTCCTCTATTCGGCATATCGCCGTCCCGTCGAATATTCCTAAGTCTAAGGCTTTATAGCCTACATGTGGTTACAATCTAAACCCCTCGGGGGGATAGCCACAAGTCAAGTTCAAGCTACAACGGTTTTCGGGATCGTGCAGTTTCATGAAAATCCCTACGGGATTAAGTCTACATCCTTTGAACGTGTAACTACGAGCAAGGGGAAACTTCTACAACAACGAAGGAGATGTTGGAGAAGGTCTACGTACCAAGCACAACGTCCCTCGCGCGTGTATCACGAAGCACGGGCAACAACTCGTCCTCCCGCAGCGACCTACGGCACGAGGAAGACGACAAACGAACAAGGAGGCGCTCCCTCTCGTTATTCTCCACGAGGCACGGCGAGAACTCGAAGCTTCAAAGCCCCGGAGACTTCCTTTTATTGAATCCACGCGAGGAAAAGACCCGTCCGGGGCCGAAGGGACCCATCCGGGGTCACCCTTACCCGGACAGGTCCGCCCGGAAGAGGAGTCGTCCCGGGCGGGACCCCCCCTGGGCGGGCGGACGGGTGGGGACCACCCGGGGTCGGCGACCCCGGGGAGGTCCTCCCCGAGGCGCGCGACCCCGGGCGGGACCCACCCGGGGTCCACGACCCCGGCCCCGGGGGGCCGCGACCCCGGGCAGGTCCCCCCCGGGGGTCCGCGACCCCGGGGAGGTCCCGGACCGTCCCGGGGACCTCCCACCCCGGGGAGGTCCCATTCTCGCGCACGGACTTAAAAAATTTTGAAAATAGAACCTCCCCGGGGTCATTTTCATCCTGTTGGACCCGTACGGGGTCGAACACTCCCGGGGAGGTTCCCCACTTCTATAAATGGACCCCCGGAGGTCCAAAAAAAAAAAGAAAGGGGAGAAGCGGGACGATCTACACACAAGCTACAACCTACGGAGCATCCAGCATTCAGAGCTCTTTTGTTCGTTTGTTTCGGCCCACGTGGGGTAAGTCCCCGGGTCTTGTGTATGTGCCCTTATGAGGGTATATTTGTAATTTTGCCCCTTAGTGGGCCGTGTTGTTGTTTCTAAGTCCTGGGACGACTATGTCATATGCTTCTACCCTAATAATGGGAGAATTACATAAATGTCCTCCCCGGGGTCCGAGAAACATAAAAGTCATGTTGTTTGCAGTTTTACCCAGCAACTTTTTGTAATTGGGGCTACGCCCCTACTTCCCGCGTTAGGGCAGACTTTTGTACAGTCGACAACCCTTGTACTCATTTGAACTATAGAAACACTCAGCATGTTTTATGTATATCCTCGGGTGGGAAAATTATAAGAAAACCCCCGACTTCTGGAAATTGCATATATACCCCTCCTTCGATCAAATTGACAGATGTGTGCCTTCCATGAAGCCCCTTGTCACTACTTCGGTCCGGGAGTGTTGTCAGCTTAGTCCAACACTCGGGTATCACTTTAAACCTAGGTCTAGGGTATGGTAAAATTACCAAAATACCCCTACGACCTAAAAATGGCCTAGCAGCCTCCTAAAACCCTCTAGAAAGAGCCTCAGCGCCTTGGGGAGTCAGGGATCCAGTCTTACTTCCATTCCAGCCCAGAAATTTCAGCAATGCCCCTGGCCCGGAAAAGTTACCAAAATACCCCTGGGTTGGTAAAATTACCAAAATACCCTCGGGGTCCAAAAAATATTTCTCTACTTCAAAAAACGCCTACGGCTTCCCCCAAATCATCTCCATATTCCCAAATTCTAGGGTTTTGCCTAAACATGGCCTCAGTTAAAACCCTAACCTAGTTTTTGTTATTAGTCGATAGTAAATGAGTGGTCATGGAGAGTCTCTCGAGTGAGCTTGCCCTCCATATCAGAACCTCTATAGAAGACTTTAGGATTCCTTTGACAGTTAAACAAAGGTGTTCGGACGTTAGGCCGATATAAATCAACACTGACTACGGTCAGTGGGGAGAGGTCCAGCACTCGAACCCAAATCGTCTGATACTATACGCACCCACAGAATAAACCTCTCTATGCAGAGGAATGTCTCTTTTCAAAAAGAACATTTATTTTTCCCACGTGAAAATATTCCGTGTCTCACATCAGGTTAGTTCAACTTTTAGGAGAGCTCAAGATGGGCTCAAGAAAAGGATTTATATGGACTATTAACTCAGGGAATTCAATTTAGTGGGCTGAGATGGACTTGACTTCGGCCCAAATACATGGGAGAGAAATTGTCAGATTTGAGCTACAAGTTTACTTTTACTTCTTGTGGACAAATGCATAACAGCGACTAAGTGACACCTATGTAAGGGAGAAGCAGAAGCTTCCGAAGTGTTAGAGAAAGAAGAGGGAGATGGTCAAGCTAGCAGTAGACCTTCATGATTTTCTGTGGTACTGACATCCAATAAGAAAAAGGCCTCGTGATGAAGATTCCAAAGCAAGGGTTCTCTCAACATATATCAGCCAAAACTGATTTAGATCAGTTGATTCCCGCCAGTATTTGACTAGAATCTGTCAGGTTAGGGCAGGATCAGTCGACACTCAACACCAATCTTCCTCAGTTACCATGGACATATGAATAACAACTAGATCACAACAGGATCAAATTTACTTCCAGCGTCTTCTCTCCACGGAGGCCCATACTCTGGATGAGAATCTACTGGGTTGTATTCCTAGTCTGATTTCGGAGGAGCAGAACCAAGCTCTATGTATCACGCCAGCCGCATCGGAAATTAAGGAGGCCGTTTGGTCCCTGGATGAAGCTAGTGCGCCTGGCCCGGATGGGTTTACTGGGATTTTTTTCAAAACATGCTGGGATATCATTGGGGAAGACGTGGTCGTTGCAGTGCAGGACTTCTTTGCAGGCAATTATCTTCCTCGCGGCATCGCTTCCTCCATTATCTCCTTGGTTCCTAAGGTGCCTGAGCCTAAATCTTTTAATGACTACCGCCCCATCAGTGTTTGCAATTTTGTCTACAAGACTATCTCCAGAATTCTCTGTACTAGATTACTTCCTCTCTTGTCCTCCATTGTTTCAAAGGAGCAAGGTGCCTTTGTTAAAGGCAGATACATTGTGGATAATGTTGCCCTCTCGTCCCAGCTGGTGAAGGATATTAACAGGAAAGTGTTTGGTCACAATATGGTTCTCAAATTGGACATGGCCAAAGCCTACGACAGGATGGAGTGGGATTTCATTCTGTCGGTGCTCCGTCGGTTTGGTTTCTCTAATAGGTTTACTGCCTATATTGGCATGCTTCTGTCCAATGCATGGTTTTCTGTCAATTTTAATGGGCAACTCTCTGGCTATTTTAAATCCTCCAGGGGCATTCGTCAAGGGGATCCCCTAGCTCCTTACTTATTTATCCTTGCTTCAGAAGTCCTCAGCAGAGGTCTGAGGAAACTTTTTGATGAGGGTCGAATCCAACATTTCAAAGGGCCTAGGGGGTGCCCTCAAATTTCCCATCTGCTCTACGCTGACGACACCATGATATTTATGAATGGTGCTAAAAGGAATATACAGGCGTTGCTATTCTTTCTGAAACAGTATGAAGGCTCCTCGGGCCAACGCATTAATGCTAGTAAGAGTTGTTTCTGTTACCTGCCAAGGCTCCTAGGATGCTCCCGGCTATGGTTCAGCGGCTTACTGGCTATAGACAGCAAACAGGAACTTTCAAATACCTGGGTGTGCCTCTTAAGCCTGGCAGGCTGCTGCTGGAGGATTTCAACTTCTTGATTGATAAAGTCAGTGCGAGGCTCTTGGGCTGGCAGACAAAATTTTCGTCCCAGGCTGGACGGGCTGTTCTCATCCGCTCTGTCATCTGCTGCCAGCCTGTATACTTGGCTTCTGCTTTGTGCGTCCCCAAGGGTATCATGAAGCTCCTTGACAGACTCTGTGCCAATTTCTTCTGGGGCGGTGATCAAGACATCAGAAAACGGCATTGGTTATCTTGGGACCAGGTCCAAAAACCAATTGTCGAAGGGGGGCTTGGCATGTGTAGGTTCGAGGATTTGCAACTGGCTTTGGCTACTAAACAGATCTGGCATATTTTGCATGGCTCATCCCTTTGGTCTCTTTATGCTAGGCAACGGTTCCTCAGGGAACACTTGTCAGATGTGATCAAACCTTTCCCCGCTGGTATGGCCAAGGATACTTTCTTTCAGGCTCAACATATCATCCTCTCCAATTCGCGTTGGATTATTGGCAATGGTAGGTCTGTGGATTTTCTGCGTGATTTATGGATAGGTGACAGCCCACTAGCCAGATATTTCCTGCCAGGTGCGCCGCTGCCTTATTGCTCTGTAAGGGAGGCTCTCTCTAACCGTAATCACTGGATTTGGGACAACCTTGCTATCAGTCGCACATTCATTCAATCTGAGCTCAGTGACATGGCTGATACCTGCGTATGGATGCCCGATACCTCCGGTTCTTTCTCTGTAAAAACTGTCTATTCTTCTATGCGTTCTAGCGGCATTGGACGGAGTCCTCTTAAAAAGCTCTGGCATCCTATTTTCTACCCGCGGCCAGTTTTATTCTTCTGGTGTCTGCTGCATAGGGCCGTCCCTGTGGATAGTCGTATTAACGACTGTGGTATTCCTATTGTCTCGAAGTGTGTCTGCTGCTCTCTTTCAGCTCAGGAAACCCTTGACCACCTTTTTATTGCTAGCAATATGGCCACTGCTATGTGGAATTGGTTGAGACCTATGATATCCAATAATGTTTATCTTCCCAACCAGATTACTAACAGGTGCTGGAATATCCTCTCTTCCACTAATATGAGGTCGCCGCTCCAATTCATTGGACTTTATGCGACCATCCTGGGTATCTGGGAACTCTGGAAAAGCCATTGTGCCGGCCGGTTTGAAGGCAAGGGATGGAATATGGACTTAATTTGCAGGAATATCTGCAATGCGATCCAGGTCGCTCTCAGCAAGATTACTTTTCACATGGCCCCGTCCTATGATGAGGAGCTCATTCTTCATGGTCTCAATTGCAAGCCAATGATCACCCACAAGCTGCCTCAGTTGGTCTGCAGATCCCTGGCTCAGACTGGCTATAGCTTGCATGTTGATGGCGCCTCCAAAGGGAACCCCGGTACCTGCGGCGGCGGTGGTTGCATCCGTGATAGCACGGGCTCTTTCTACCTGGGTTTCTCTCACCCATATGGGAAGGGTAACAGTCTTATTGCAGAAACTAGAGCTCTCCATGATGGGCTTGTTCTGGCCGCCTCCAGGGGTCTTCCAATCTCAGCGATTTTTTCCGACTCCGCGGTTCTAGTTCAAGCTATTCACAGCCGCACCTGCCCCTCCTGGCAGATTATGGTTTGGTGGCGTAGGCTCATGAAAATGACGCAGGCTTCGCCTCTCAATCTTCATCATGTTCTCCGCGAGGGCAATAGAGTGGCGGATACCCTTGCCAACCACGCCTGCACGGTTGACAGGAATGTGACCTTTGAGTCCTCGAATGGCCTTCCTCATATCTCCAGAGGTGTGGTTCTCTTAGACCGGATGGGTGTTCCCTCTTTCCGGGTCTATCTCTTTTCTTTGGATAGGGATTCTTTATTTGTATTTCAGGGGTATGCCCCGTGGCTCTTTGTATTCATCCCTTTTTGTTATCAATAAAATTCTGGTCACCGGTGTTGCCCGGGGGAGTGGGTCCACTTATTTCCCATGGAGATAGGTGCACTCGACCGGTTGCAACGCCTGGTACCATTAAAAAAAAAACTAGATCACAACCTTCCAAAAAAAAAAGATCAATAAGTTGTTTAAAAACAATACAGCCTCAATTCAAATGCGTACCTGGTGGAAATGCAAGACCCAGAAAACAATACTTCAAATAAACGAGCATCCTATACCTGTTCCAGGATTAACAAAAAATAATTAGAGACCAAGACATAAAATAAGTAACTTCATGAAATTTAACTGATTGTAAGGACAGAGAAATTTTGACTACAAAATGAAGCTGCAATTCAACTTCAAGAACAAAGATGTCTGCCCGACTGCTTTAGTGAAGGAACCTGTACACAATATCTGAAACATAGTTTTATAGAAGAAACAATCTTTTACACAGTGCACACAAGAGAAGGTGCAACATGTGTCCCACAATTAAAAGGGAACAGGAGTAGAGAGGAAAAGACAAAAACCCTCACCTTGGTGGTGCTGATTGCTGAGAGGACCACACAAGTTGTCATCAATTAGTTCACCTGAGGGGTTTTAGCCCAAGACCTTGGGGAGTAAACCTGAGTATAGGGGCCAACATGCCACAGGAATTATCTTTTATCTGCAGGAGAACTGTGTCCTAAGGCATCCACCCTCCCTATTTTATCCAAAATATAAACGAGGTCTCAAACCAATTTCAGATGTCCAGAGTTAAATCTCCATTGAGAGCAAAAGGGAACAAGACAATACCCCATATTTCCAATTGTATCGACAAAAACTGGAACTTGAACCAAAAGATAACATAGTCCTTCTCTATCCACTTCCCTTCTGATTCTTGGATATCAAATTCCCTCCACTCCTTTTGATTAAGAACTCCACAAGGATAAATAGGAAAATTACACCCAGAATAGATGTAATGGCACCAAGGCAAACAGCCATGGAGTTGCATCCAGAAATGATGCAATAGGAGCAAGCAGACAGGTAACCAAAAGTTAGATAAAGAAGAAAATCATTAAAATGGATGACACTAAAGCCTACGATTGGATAAGACAATGATTTTTTCCCGTGTTTCAGAATATGGTTAACCAACATATTAACTAATCGATTACGATAAATTGGATCGGATTTTGCAGTTTTTTCTTTATACCCCAGATATTTATCTAGAAGAAGCTGCACCACAAAGGCCTCCATGTATACTAGGGAATCCTTAGAGATGACCAAGTTGAAATACCATCTACGATGCCAATTGGTCTTCTAGTTCCATTAGGATTGTGCTCACATATTGATCATTGTTTAACGCGTGCGGAATTATTTCGTACATCCAATTTCATTAGATGAATATGCGTATATTTGGGCATATTTGTTAATTCCGCGCTTTTAGGATTTATCAGACGATTTAGAATTCGTATATAGGACTTTTCCCCATATAACAAAGCAGGTCTCACAGCAGTTCTATAAAACCTCCCTTTGAGTTTCACAGGCATACGACGATCACAAAGGACTCCTGGTGCGCTTCTCCATCTTAACCAGCCTGCCTTAATCCTATGTGTAACATCGTCATAAATCTCCCCATAAACTCTGCCATGTTGTGCCCCTGTGGTTTTGATGATAGCAACACTATAAGTCACCATGGGTTTGCATGAAAGATTGAATGATTGTCAAATTATGTATTTGCTGATGCATCTGGTCTTTGCATGTATTTGCTTATGCATCTGGTCTTTGCATGTTATGTTGCATAGAACTTCATCAGAGTGCATGATACAGGTTGCAGGCACACATTTGCATATATCATATCTTTGCATCTCATGTTTCATCTAGCATATAGGTCGGTGCATATGGGTGAAGTTCAAGTCTTGCATGTCTGTGCAATCTTTGCATTAGGCAGACACAAGTCGGTGCACATTCTGTGTCCGTCTTATATTGCGTCTCTTGAGGCCTAGGTCAATACATGTGTCCGTCTCATCTTGCGTCTCATATGGCTTAGGTCAGTACATGTGTGTGTCTCACATTACGTCTCATGTGCAGTTTGTGTCTGAGTTTTGTCTCATGTTACGTCTAAGCATATACCTGGTCTGAGTGCGTCTCATTTTGCGTCTCATGCACATACCAGGGTCCGTGCTAGTTTCCGTCTCATGCACACCCATGGTCCGTCTCAGACAGTACAAGGCTTGTGCTACTCAGTAGCAGGTCAATGCAATGTTTGGGTTCAAAGGAACATAGTCGGTGCAATCTTTTCGTCTAGCACAAGCACGGTCGGTGCAACCCTTGCATCGGTGCATTTTTTGCCTCATGCTCGGTCTTGTGCACATGAGTTTCCAAGTCGGTGCATGTTGCTAGTCTGTGCAAATCAATGTGTACTGCATTGTAGGTCTGTGCAACACTTGCACATTGCATATACATAGTCAGTGCATCCGTAGGCCTTGTGCTGAAATCAAGTCTGTGCATCTGCTTGTGCATAAATGTTGAGTCTGTGCATGTGTGTGTGAATGCCATATTGAATCTGTGCACTTCAGTTCTATCAGAATATCTACTCCGTGCAATCTCTTTACATCTCGTATAACTGTCTGAAGGTGACTTTATGTCTGATGCCTTGGCAGGTGCTTTTTCGTGGAGGTTACGAATGGCACGTGATCCCAAATTGTAGGAGGTGTCCTGATCGTGACATCTGTAAAGCAGCCAAGCCAGGATGCTGCCACGTGGCCACTAACTCCAGATCTGGATCAGGTACTTGGGCGGGAATCGTGGAGAGCACACGCCCTACCTCTCTGCTAGTACTATATATAAGAAGCTTCTCTTTCAAGAGAAGACGTCGTGCCAGAAGAGTATATCGTGATATTCAGACTTGAGACAGAGAGAGCAAGAGCCAGCACGATCCAGAGAAAAGAAGAAAGAGAGAGCAGATCTGAAAGAAGAGAAAGAATTTTGAGAGAGCTTGAGAGAATTGTTGAGAGAGTTTTGTTTATCAGTTTCCTGGTTCAGAACCGGAACTGATTGTGCTCATTGTTGAGCTACATTCCCCTCGTGGGTTTTGATTTTTCGTCTTGTTTCTTTTCGTTTCTAGAAACTCTTGTTCAAGCTGTCTGTCAGCAGAGGTTAAGCTGTAATTCCTCAGCGGTTGTAGAGGTGTGATATCCTCTGGTTGGGTGAAGTTGTAATTCCCCAACGGTTGCAGAGGAGGACTCCTCTGGTCGGCGTAAACTATAAGGCCCAGCGGTCTGTAGGGTTTTTACCCCGAAGCTGTGGATCAGCGGAAGCTGTGTATCAGCAGTTAAGCCACACTCTAGTTTGAGTGTGAGGTGGACGTAGACCTCGGGTTTGAGGTCGAACCACCTTAAAATTCCACTGTCCATTGTGCAATTGATTGTGATTTGCATTTGTCCTTTATCTCTGTTTATAGCTCAGTAGATGATTGTTTAGTATCGCGTGAGAGCCGATCTGTTCGATTTGTTTCATTCTGGTTGTGATTGAGTGCCTTCCGGACATCCTACAGCAGTTTGATTATATTCCGCAACTGTTTCTGCTGTAGTAAGTTTTTAGTGGGTGACCGATCTATTCACCCCCCTCTAGATCGTCTATAGATACTCCATCTGTAGGTATCAGAGCGTCCATCTATTCTATCACTTGGTATCAGAGCCTAACTCTTTTGAAGGGATCAACGTCCTGAAGAGTCAACGGCCATGGACGCTAAAGGGATGACGGCTGAGGGACACTCCACTACCAAGCCCCCATACTTCGATGGATCCAACTATGCATACTGGAAGAATCGTATGCAAGTATTTCTGAGGGCGAAAGATTATGAGATCTGGAAAGTAGTAAGCAAAGGTCCGTTCGAGCTTCATGCGAACGAGGAAGTTTGGACAAGAGAGGAGATCAGGAAATCTACCCTCAATTGGAGCGCAATTAATGCTATTCAGTGCGCACTTCATCCCACCGAGTTCTCTCGAGTTTCGTCATGCACCACTGCGAAGGAGATGTGGGATAAGTTGGAGGTCATCTACGAGGGAACCTCTCAAGTAAGGGAGACCAAGGCGAATTTGCTAGTCTCAGAGTATGAAGCCTTTCGAATGAAGCCCAGTGAGACCATCACAGAAATGTATGCGCGCCTCACGATCATTACCAATGGTCTCAGGAGTCTGGGAAAGAATTATTCGGATTATGAAATTGTGAGGAAGATTCTTCGGTCCCTGACTCCAGTATGGCATACAAAAGTTACAGTTATTGAGGAGTCAAGGGATCTGCAGAACATGAAGGTCGACGAGCTCATTGGTTCACTAATGACCTACGAGATGAACCTTACCAAGACTGAGGAGCTCGAGAAGAGGAAGAAGCCTATTGCTCTGAAGGCCAGCCTCAGCAATCAGCAGATCCAGCCACAGTGGATCATCAAGCGAGCAGAGCCTCTTGGGTCAGAGATCGATGGAGACCAACTGGCCATGCTGACCAGAGAGTTTAGGCGATTTCTGAGAAAGGAGGGAAGAAACTTCGACCGAAGGCAGTTTGGTGGCGGCAGGAGGCAAACAAGGTATAGATCTAACCCTGCCAAGAAAGTTGACACTAATGTTTGCTACCACTGCAGGAAGGCCGGCCATATGAAGGCAGATTGTCCCGAGCTCCAAAAGCTGAAAAAGAAGTCAAAGAAGAAAGCTCCCAAAGGAAAGGCGATGGTGAGCACATGGAGCGACGAGGACGAGGGCACATTAAGCTGCACATCTGAGAGCAAGGACGAAGAAAAGCCCATCTGCCTGATGGCAAAAGATGATGAAGAAAAAGAGAAGACTCCGATGAGATATCATCTCTCTTTGAGCATTATACCATTTCTGATTGGAAAGATGCCATGGAGATTTGTTAGACAAAGTAGATGATATTAGGAAAGAGAACATGCATTTGAAGAAGAAGGTTAATTCTCTTTTGAATGATAAGACAATGTCTGATAAACTTGCATGTTTACAGTCTGAGAATGATAGGTTAAAAAATTCTTGCTCTGAATTTGATGATTTAAAGCATGCTTTGATTGACTGTAGAAAAGAAAATGAAATGCTGAAAAATGTTATTGATGATTTGAAACTGAAACTGCAAAAATTTGAAAATGAAATGAAAATTGTTGATGAAAAGTATGAAGTTGTCCTAGGTGTCAATAATGAATTAAAAAATTCAATCGAACAACTAGAGAAAGAAAATGCTGACAAAGAGAAAATCATTGAAAACATGACCCAAGGATCTGATAATCTGAATGCTTTGTTGGGGTCAAAAGTTAATTTCTGACGAGAGGGTCTAGGTTTTAATCCTACTGCTAAAAAGAGCTTTGCAGTGAAAACAATTTCTTTTGTAGCTGAGAAGGAGAAAAGACCCCTCATTAAGATGAATACTGAAAATTCTGCTGTTAAAACTGTTAATTCAAAAATGCTCAGTGCTGAGGACAAGGGCATGCAGAAAGTTGGTAAGCCCAGCAGAGCCGGCACACCTAGTCCCATTCCTAAAGGGAAGTCTCAAGTTAGGGGTCAGCCTACACGCACATCCAAACCCCAAGCTAAGGCCACCAAGTCTCCACCACCACCAGCAGCCAAGAAGAAGACCCAATATACATCTATGCACAAGTCTGGTGGGTCAAAGGTGCAGGGGAGGTCTAGGTATCAGTCATATCCTACACAGTCTTATAGACCTCATATCAAAAACCGGGTTGGAGAGTCCAGGACCTGGACTTCTAGGAATCAAGCTTTCAATGGTCAGCCTAGGACCAATTATGGCCACAATTTTCTGAGTACCTATTGGCCTAGGCACTGGCACAAAAATACCAAATTTTCTAATAACAATGGTGCCAAGACACAGCACCAGAAAAAGAAGGCTCACTCTGTTGGTGCTGAGAAGAAAAGAAACAATGAAAAGAATGTTGGGAAATCCACTAAGCCAACCATGTTTAAACAAATGTGGATTCCCAATAGTTTATTATCTTGTTTGAAATGTTCTGCATCTGTTTCGGAGCCCAAACACTTTTGGGTTCCAAAATTTTCTCCCTGATTGTGTTTGCAGGTATGCCTGGCAGCCAGGAACAACATGTGGTACCTGGATAGTGGCTGCTCCAGGCATATGACAGGAGACAAGGCCAAGTTTTGCTTGCTGACAGAGAAGAATGGAGGCCTTGTCACTTTCGGTGGCAACACAAAGGGTAAAATCATCAGATCAGGTAAGGTAGGTAAGTGCACTACCTGTTGCATTGATGAAGTCCTGCTGGTGGATGGTTTAGCATATAATCTACTTAGTATCAGCCAGCTTTGTGATAAAGGACACAAGATAGCATTTGATGCTCTTAATTGTAAAATTTTTGAACCTGATTCCGATGTTGTTAAATTTTCTGGAAAAAGAATGAATAACATTTACATGGTGGATCTAGATGATCTTGCACATTCTAACCTATGTCTCACTGCTAATAAAGAGGACTTAGCATTTTTGTGTCATCGTAGGTTAGGCCATGCTAGCTACACTGTCTTGCACAAATTGAACAAACATAGCATGGTTAGAGGACTCCCTGAAATATCTTTTAAGAAAGAAAATAAAGTGTGTGATGCATGTACACAGTCCAAGCAGACTAGGAAGTCATTTAAATCAAAAATTGAAAACATGTCCTCCAAACCTTATGAGCTGATACATATGGATCTTTTTGGACCCACACGATCAGTCAGCTTATCAGGTAGGAGATATGGATATGTCTTAGTTGATGACTTCTCTAGGTATACTTGGGTCTTTTTCATCACTCACAAAAATGATGCATTTTCTGAATTTCAGGAGTTCTATTTGAAAATCAAACAGAAAAATGAAAATTTGATTAAAAATATTTTGTCCGATCATGGAGGTGAGTTTGAAAACTCACAATTTAATGATTTTTTGCAGGGACAATGGGATTACTCATCGGTTCTCCTCCCCAAGAACACCTGAGCAGAATAGAGTAGTGGAGAGGAGGAACCGGACACTTGTGGAGATGGCTCGCACACTACTAGTTGAAGGTGGCTTACCAAGAAAATTCTGGACAGAGGCAGTTAACACTGCATGCCATGTAATCAACAGAGCTATGGTAAGGCCTTTCACTCAGAAAACTCCTTATGAGATTCTAAAAGGTAAGAAGCCTTCAATTGCTTATTTCAAGGTCTTTGGCTGTAAGTGTTTCATTCATGTTAATGATAAAAGAGACATTGATAAATTAGAACTTAAAAGTGATCCAGGAATTTTCCTTGGATATTCTGAAAACACTAGAGCATATAGAGTGTACAACCTTAATTCTAAAACTGTTGAGGAATCTCCACACATTGTCTTTGATGAGTCCCTGAATAACTCTGATGTTGGTCAATGCAGGAAAGAAGATGATGGAGAAATCCTTAAGGAAGAAAAATCTGAAGACCAATCAGACCAAGAAGAAGAAGCTGAAGAGATCAATGCAGAGGAGCCTGCTGTTCAGGGGGAGGTAAATGAAGGTCAAGGTAACCAAGTTATTAATGTCAGATTTTTAAGAGATCATCCTGTTGAAAATGTCATTGGTGACTTGCATGAACCCCCTAGGACTAGAGGTTTCTTTAGAGCACAAAATGAATTGAATAATTTTGCATTAGTCTCTCATGTTGAACCCAAAACCATTGACAGTGCTCTCAAAGATGTGCATTGGATCAATGCCATGCACGAGGAGCTTAATCAGTTTGACAGGAACAAGGTGTGACACCTGGTCCCACCTCCTGATCATGGGACTGTCATTGGAACAAAATGGGTTTTTAGAAATAAAACGGATGAGTTAGGTAATGTAGTGAAGAATAAGGCCAGACTTGTTGCTCAGGGGTACAACCAGGAATTCGGAATTGACTTTGAAAAGTCATTTGACCCTGTAGCCCGGTTAGAAGCAATTAGAATACTTTTGACTTATGCATGCTCATTTGGAATAACTCTCCAACAGATGGATGTAAACTCTGCTTTCCTCAATGGAGAAATAAAAGAGGATGTCTATGTCCGACAACCTCCTGGATTTGAATGCTTAGATTTCCCTTCTCATGTTTATAAATTGAATAAAACTCTTTATGACTTGAAGCAAGCTCCTAGAGCTTGGTATGACAGGCTCAGCAGATTCTTTACCGAGAAGAAATTCACTAGAGGTGAGGTTGACCAAATTTTGTTCACCAAGGTAAGTCATCATGACATTCTCATTGTTCAGATTTATGTGGATGACATAGTTTTTGGTTCAACCAATCCTAAATTGAGTAAGAAATTTTCTGAACTTATGACACAAGAATTTGAGATGAGCTCAATGGGTGAGCTAAAACTATTTCTTGGACTGCAGGTGACACAAACCAAAGATGGAATATTCATCACTCAGTCCAAATACATAAGGGACCTCCTGAAGAAGTACAAATTCGACAACCTCAAGGACATTGCAGCTCCAATGGGTACTTCAACAAGTCTTGATGAAGATACCAAAGGTAACCCTGTGGATCAAAAGCTGTACAGAGGTATGATCGGATCCCTTTTGTATCTCACTGCATCTAGGCCTGATATTCAATTTGCAGTGTGTTTATGTGCTAGATTTGAAATGAGCGCATCTGTAAGGACTTAGGGATAGCCCCAATTGATAATAAAATGAGAGAAAATAGACTCAGGTGGTTTGGACATGTGTTTCATCGTCCTAACTCAGCGCCGGTTAAAAGATGTGACCGAACCTTAGCAGATGCTAGTAAAAGAGCTCGAGGAAGGCCTAAAATGAGATGGTGCGATGTTATTAGGAAAGACATTAGTTTCTTGAGTTTAAATATGAATATAGCACTTGATAGAAATCTTTGGCGGAATAGGATTCAGGTAGCCGACCCCAAATAATCGGGATATGGCTCTGATGATGATGATGTACATGACTTTTCCCCACCGACCGGAGTCGGTGTTAATTTACATCAGACAAGCCCGAACACCTTTGATTAATTGCCAAAGCCTTCGTTTACTCCTACAATGTCGGCCTTGATGTCAAGGGTCCATCCTTAGAAAAAGCCCCCATGTCTCGAGGCGGGGTACATCCACGATTTTTCCCTATAGTTAGAGTTATTTTTGCGACTTTTTTGGACGAGGATATACTCGCGATTTCACCATAACTGGGAGTAAATTTGCAATTTTCCCTCAATCGGAGGTATATTTGCAATTTTCCCTCAATCGGGAGTATATTTGCAATTTGCTATCCCTTGGGGTCATTTTATAATTTTTCCTTTGACTGGGACACCATTGTGTCTTTTTTCTGAATTTTGGTGTATTTTACTATTTTCTCCGGGCTTTTAGGAAATTTCTCGTAAGTTCGGGGAAAAACCGCGATTTTTGAGTCTTTGGGATAAAACATGGACTTTTGTCATATTTCTAACTTTAAAACCCCCTTTTTTATGGATTTGCTGAAATTTGCAATTCCATGGTTATTTACGCAATTTTACAATTTTTGGGGGTATAATTGTAATTTTTACAATCTTTTGCGACTTCCTTCCACATAATGCTTCAAGGGAAAAAAAGTCCATAACCATAAGTTCATGGGCTCCATTTGACTTTTTTCAATATTTGTGATGGATAACATAAAACTTCCCCTCTTAGAAGGGTATTTTTGCAAATAGCCCTAATATGAGGGCTTTTACAACTCTCTTCTTCTTTCTTCTTTTCTTCCCTTTTTTTAACATAACTTCAGTAGGGGAAGAGGGCGCCCCCTCCTCTCACCTCTTGCAGTAGCCCCTTCTCTTCCAAGAACTTCTTCCTCTCTCCGCCTCGAAAAAGCTCTCCTCCAAGAGAAGAAGGCTTTGCCTTTTATAGGCGGTGGGGGAGGCCAAGGAGATCCCCCCGTGGAACCTTGGTGGAGGTAACCCCCTTGTCTCTTCCTCTCCCGTCTCTTCCTCTCCCGGTGGTGCAACAGCAAGAACAGAGGGGGAAGCCTCCCCCATGGAGGTGCGCAGGCGGAGAGGCCCCGGGGAAGCTCCTCCAATGCTGCAAGACCGGGGGAGGTCCCCCCGATGGCAGCAGGACCGGGGGGCCTCCCCCGATGGCGGCGGTGGCGGGGGGCAGTCTCCCCGGTGGCAGGTGGCCCGGGGGGGCTCCCGCGATGTAGACAGGGCCGGGGGGAGGTCCCCCGGTCGCAGGAAGAGAAGAGGGAGGAGGCTCCCCCCCCCCCTTTTTTGGTGGACTTCGTCAACGCTATAAAAGGACTAGAGATCTGATTTTTTTTATCCTTTTCTGATTTTTTTCGCAGCAAGAGACGCGTGGAGCCTTTTATGTTTGTTTGTTGAGCTCTTCAAGACGTCGTCTTATTGTCCGTTGACTTCGGGGTAAAAGGACTTTTGTTTAACGCCACGGGAATATCCAATGACACTTAAAAGAGTGAATTTTGTTGTATAAGTTTAAACCTCGCGGGTGTGTAATTTTACGACGCCCACTAGGTGTTTGATAGAATACTCACTCGTCACGAAGAGCTAAAAGCTCGACTTGGCGTGGGCTTTTATTGAGTAGTTGCGTGGGCTTACTCCGCCCACCAAGCGTTTGACAAAAATATCCATGAACCTTCACATGTCGGCGACGACCGAGCATCGCTCTTTTTAATTTCTGAATTTCTGTATTTTAATTGTAAACTTTTTGGGGTTCAACAATCATCTTCTACAGGTGTGTCAATCCCTTGCCACTCAAGAAAATACAGTCCCACAAAAGTGATCTGAACTCTGCCACCTAACTTTTTTCCTCTTCTTATTCCCATCTTGAAATTTTCAAGGATGTCCCAAAATCCTACAATCTCTCAGAAGTATCTCCACAGCAACCCCATACATAGAGTAAATTTACATTCATCGTACAAATCCAAACATCACAAGACATACTACACCATCTTTTTATGCTGCAAAACTCTATCATTGCAGTTATGCCATTGGCATTATTCATGCACCCTTCATCAACTGCGTTGGTGTTCAGCCTTTATCACTTTGGTTTACATGCCACCACCATCTCAGTCTATTGTCCTTTTCTTCGTTTTGCATGCAACCACCATCTCAGCCTATTTTCCTGTTCTTTGTTTGCATGCCGTCACCATGTCAAGCTATTCAAAAGTGTGATTCCTGCACTTAAATTTGTTTATTCACCAGTTGTTCATGTTCATGGTGTGCCACCGATCTCTCACACACTTGTAGGTAGGGTTGTCAATGGACTGGGCATGACAAAATCCAAGCCCAAACCCACGTATAAATATCAGGCCCAAGACTTTTCTAGAGCTCAGACTAAGACCAATATTACTTGGGCTTACAGACTTGGCCTCAAGCTCAATAGTTAATTCTTTAGGAGTCTACTGACAACTAATAAAACAATCATTTGTATGTTGATCTTTCTTTGAAAAGTTTTATGTTGATCTATTGCATTTAACTTAAATTAAAATCCTGATAAAGATCACATCTTTTATAAAAGTAAAACACGATGTACTACTAAGATCTAGAGTTGATTACTTACATGAAAAGATTATAATGCGTGATAGCGAATATGATGATGTTGAATGTGTCTTAGAAACATGAATTTTATGAGAGAACTTTTACAAGAATCTTCAGAAAATACATGAACTTTCACCTCAACATTCTTTTACTATTTTTTTACTATATGCTACTATTCTTATCTGATGTTCTTTATCCTTTTTATTTTAATTTGCTTTTCATAGAAAACACCACATTATGAAAAAAAACCTAGAATCATCAGCGTCACTCTACTGAGGTTTCTAGGAAGCCCCAACCAGCTATGTTGAGCAAAATTCATTTCAACTCCTTTAGTGCTCTCGCTGCATGTGGCTAGCAATTCTCATTTGATGTCTTTTATTCTTTTATTTTAATTTGATTTTTGTAGAAAATGCAACATTATGAAAATACCTAGAATCATCATAAGTCTACTGAGGTTTCTAGGCAGACTCTACCAACTATGTTGAGCAAAATTCATTTCAACTCCTTTAGTGCACTTGCTGTATGTGGCCTGGTTTTCTAGATGTTTTGTAACTTCTGAGCTTATCATTATCTTTCTTGGTATCTGCGCCATCATTTGTCTACTCTTTTCCATATTGAAGAAAGTCGTGCTACTATGATCATGTAAACCACATGCCTGTGTTGCACCCCAAACTTTCTCGAAGTATTTTCGAAGAGCTGCCCTCATGATTAATCAACGGGTGCAGTGCGGCTTCAAGCCAGCACCGTCATGCCGGGAAGTATCTCCACGATATCGGGGGTCCATCGACCCGACCATGCTCAGCCATGGGATGTGTTGCAGCAAGGAAGACTGAAGAAGATTCTTACGTGCACTCATAGAAGTGACCGAACGCCGTGTATCAAGCGGTCCAGACGGAGGCACGCTCCTTCCTCGTCACTGAAGGCACAAAACCAACATAAACAAATGCCGAAGACCTCCCGTATTCCTCTCCACGTGACCCGCTGCGAGTAAGGGTAGAAAAAAGGGGCCAGAGCAAGGCTTAAAAGAGGAGGAACTAGCTGGGAGACTCCACCGGGGCGAAACAGAAGCCGCCCGGGGTTTTTGACCCATTTGGGGACTCACGCGGGTCAGGTTGTCCCAGCTGGGACCTAGCTGGGTCAATCAGACCCCGGCGGGGACTGTTGAGCCCGCTAGGTCCCGCGCTGGCCTAGTGGACCCCCGCTGGACCCGCGGGGTCCGATTGACCCCGCCTGGGGTCGCGTGCGGGTCCGCTGGACCCCGCCGGCCTAGCGGGGCTAAACAGGACCCCACCAGGGTCCAGATTGGGGTCCATTTGACCCCGTTGGGCCCAGCGGGGTCAAACAGACCCCACCAGGGTCCGGTGACCCCGCCCGGCCCTTCGAGTCCAAATGGGCCCACGGCCCTCTCCCGAGTAAAAAAAAGAAAGAAGGAAAAGAAAGAAGGAAAAAATGTAGAGGACCCACCTTGAGCACTTAAGGTCCCAAATTGGCCTTTTATGTCAAGGTGGGATCTAAAAAAAGCTTTTTCTATCCGAATAGGGTCCAAAAACCCCTCTTTTTGTCAAGGTGAGTCCCTCACCTTCTATAAATATCCCCTGGGTCCAAGGAGGAGAGACATATACACACACACATACACGAAGCTAGACAGAGGAGAAGACACAAAGAGAACATGATGGAGAACTCATGCAAGGATTGTTCGTTGGTCTGTTTGTGAAAGCTCACCAATGGTATGTTATATATTATGCCCCTAGAGGATATGTTTATAATTTGCTATGGATTCTAGCAGGGGACAAATTACGTAATTTCTCCAGATAACTGAGAATTACAAACCCTCCCTAGAATTGAAAAAAGATCCAAAGTCCTGTAATGACAGTTCTACCCCGTAACTTTTTGTAACTATGGCTATGCCCTTATGTCCCGTGTCAGTGTAGAGATCTCGTGTGCAGTCGACAATTCGTCAACAATCTTTGTACTCACATGAATTATGAATGCACTTAGTTGCTCCCTTTGGTGTTCATCAAGAAATTCTTAAACAAACCCCAACTTTCAGCAAATTGTGCATACACCTCTCTCTCTCGGAAATGAACGTTTGCGTGCCTTCCATGAAGCCCAATGTCATTTTTCCACTTCGAGACCTTGGCAAACCACTCTTGCACCTAAACACTGTCTCAAACCCTAAGTCTGCCCTGAGACTGGTAAAATTATCAAAATACCCCTGGAACATAGAAATTACCAAAATACCTCTAGAATCCATGAAACCTCTCGACACCTCAAAAAAATGTCTATGACTTTTGCAGAATTACATTCATGCTCCCACACTATAGGGTTTTTGTCTAAACCTAATGAGGCCTTCGATAAAACCCTAATTCTATCAATCTTTCGGTGGTGAATGAGGGGTAGTTATGAGTCGTGTAAGTGAGCATGCCCTCTGCATCAGAACCTATGTAAGGGACCGTAAGATTTCTTTGACAGTCAATCAAGTGTGTTCGGAGGTTATGCCGATGTAAATCAACACGAACTGTAGTCAGTGGGAAAAGGTCCAACTATGAATGGCAGTTTCGGCCGAAACCAAAATGTTTCGGCCAAAACGTATCGGTTTCGGACCGAAACGATCCGAAACTAACCGGCCAAAATCGGGCGAAACCGGACGCCCTACAGTTGGTAAAAAAATATTATTTTACTTCGTTTCGGTCGAAATTAAAATCGAAACCGAAACGATTTCGGTTTCGGACCCAGCCGAAACCGACACCGAAACCAAAACTGCCTTCTATAGGTCCAGCACTCAAACCCAAATCGTCTGATACGACGCGCATCTACGGAATAAACCCTGTACAGGCCATTCATAGCCCCTATATGTGCATCTTTATAAATTTCCCCTTTTCATCAAAAGGCTCAATGAGAAATTTATAGAAACCTAAATTACCTAATTCTTCAAAAGAATATTTCGTGGCCAACAGACTGGTATGTCCGGTGAGACGAGAAGGGCACATCCCCTTTGCTCATTTTGCCGACTCTTTGTGGATTTGCACGCCACTTTGTTCGTGCTAAGCACCACCACCAACAACAACAACAGGACGATGGCAACCGTGACGTACGGACCCCAAGTCGTCGCCAACCACACCAGGTTTGGATACATGGCGACCCCGATCGTCTTCAACGACTTGCCAGCAGTCGTCGGCTCGCCCTTCTTCCTAGGTGTAGTTCATGAGGCCAAGAACGAGCCGGCCACCCCGCAGCTTCAACGGCCGAAGGTGTCAGGCCTTCCGCCTCAGCAACCGGCTGAGTCCGCTCAGTCGACAAATCAATGACCGAAGGTGTCAGGCCTTCCGCCCTAGCAACCGACCGAGTTCGCTCGGTCAACAAATCAACGATCGAAGGTGTCAGGCCTTCACCCCCAACAACTGGTCAAGTCTTCAAAGTCAACCAAGTTACTCTGGGCGCTGTCCCTGCTCAACAGGGGCAATGCCGCCGTCATAACGGCACCAAACCCGCAGCGACCGCCCTTAGAGGTACTACTCCTACACAACGGAGGCAGCGTCGCAGCCGCGACGACGCCGCGCCTACGGCGGGCGTCACTAGCGCCGCTCCTAGACAACGGGGGTAACGTCGCAGCCACAAGGGTACAAAACCTGCAGCGGCAACATCTCACTCCGGCAAGATAATAATTGTCGGAGATCTTCGCATCCGACTCGATGGAGGCAAGCCGATTACGTCTCGGGACAGCCACGTCCCAACTATCTCCACCTCCAACCGCTTCGAGCTTCTCCGGCAAGTCCGGGAGGACGAAGCAAAATTGAAGAAGTCTGTCGTACCGGCGACAAGCCAGGGTAAGGCGCGTCAACCCAGGCCAACAACTTCCCGATCAAAATCAGGGGGTAACTCGACTAAGGAGCGGCAGCTCCAAATGAAGAAGATATGGGTCACCAAGAAGGAGACCGGAATTATTAAGCGGACAAGGTCAGAAAGGCCCTTCCACATGTCGGACCTACAACAGATGCGGAGTCCAGTAAACATTGAGACCTCAGTCTCTCTGAAATCCACAACTCAATGCCCACATGGGCAGAAGCATCGAGGAGCCCACAAGCAAGTTCGGCCGACCTCCCCGTGGGCCAGTTCAACGCATACGGACGAGGAGTGCTCCGCACAAGCTTCTACATCCTAAGTGTCTATTTTTGACAGACTAGGGATGGCACAAGAAGAGACGGGTGGTTCAGGTGACTAACGACACTGTCAAGATATTCACCTGCTATACAACCTCCACCGACAAGCAGCCGGAGGACACCTCGAGAGAGTTGAATCAGCCTCTCCAAACCTTGAAGAAGTCAAGGTCCGTCTCCCGGGTTCTCGCTCAGATACAGCAAGTAACCGCTGCTGGAACGTCTCAACCTGAGCCGGCGCGTCCAGAAAAGCACCAAGAAGATGTCCATAATGTCGATGGGGACAGCAACCCAGGACACGAGGAAGATCTTGGGAGAGAAGTCCAAACTTCCGTGCTGGAAGAACTCCAACGTGAGAATCAAAAACTAAAGAACCTCTTGCAAGCACTTTTGCGCGAAAGGGAGGTTCATGTTCAGCCACAAGCAGTGCCCACAGGAATGGAACAATAGCCTCTTCCCATTCCAGTAATGGCCAATGCTTCGGTTACCGCAGCAAAGTCACCAGTAGCAGTTGAGTTTGAAGCTCTCCAAAATGAGGCCAATGTGCGATCGTCTGCCACTCCTGCTGCCGAAAATTTAATGGCTCGAAGGCAAATGATCGAACAGATTGTGGAGGCGAAGTTTGCTCAACACGGTGAGAGCGTGACCACTGTTGATCTATATAGTGTGCCATATCCCCTCCACCATCAGTTCAAGAAACTTCCGCCAGATTGCCCGAAAGCCCCGAAACTGTAGAAGTTCAATAGGTAGGGCTCGCCACATGAACACCTGGACTACTATATGACGGCCATAGGTGAATTAGCATTGGAAGAGTCGTATCTTCTGCGATACTTCGCCACATCCCTGACAGGCACCGCCTTCCAGTGGTATTCCAGATTAGGGATGTCAACGGGTAGGATACGGTACGGATAGTGGACTGTTTGTATCCGTATCCGATAAGGAAGAACTGTATCCGTTTGCTGTTCGCTAAGTATTCAGAAAATAGTGTATCCGAAACCGTTATCTAGTATCCGAAAAATACGGTTAGCAGATAGTTACCGGTTATAAGAGTACATACAAGACTAAAATTTAAGATGTAAATTAACTCAATTACAAAAAATTAAATTGCTTCTAGTGGGTAGTGCTCCTGTCACCTGAGAGGTAGCGACTCAAGTTTCCTTCTGACGAGGTTCAGTGTTTTGACGGCTCGGTGTCCTTGTTACACGTGATCGAGACGTGGTTCCTTCCTGTCTTCGAGAGTCCTGTTCCGGCAATGTAGTCGTGTTCCTTCGTTGACCAACTGAGGGTCTACCTGGTAGCCTAGATTCTAGCGGTCGTCCTCCAGGAGAGATATTCCAAGACAAGATATCGTGATCCAACCTTTTGTAGCCTAGATTACGAGGATTCGGTTCGACGTGGTTTATGTTCGACACTTGAGGTATCCCATCGTTGTGTAGGCTTTCGACAGTTAGTGGTTTAGCGTAGTTATGTGTGTTTATAGTGTCGTTCCTTCTGCCTTACTGTTCTTCTTGCTTTACTGTTCTTTATGCCTTATTATTTACTGCGTTGTTCGTTACGTTTCGTTATGGTGGGGATCCGCGGGACCCCTACTGAGCCAATGAGATGAGGCTCACCCCCTTTTCTTTTCAGGTCTGGTGTGCCTCGTCATTCGGAGGCCATGAGCAACACCTGAGTGTCCTAGCGTCGCCAACTTCTGCCAGCTGGGGTATGTCCCAAGACTTTGTACTTTTCTTTTGTTGAGTTGTACCTTTGGGGACTTGCATATCTGGACTAGAAACTGTGTACAATTGTGTGTATCTGTTTATAAAGGTAAATTTTAATTTCAGCACTTTAATTTCTGCATTTATTTTAGATTTTTGTACACTCCCATGACACCTATTTGAACCCTTCCGAGCTTCCCAGCTCGTGGGTGGCGGCGTAGGATCCGAATGGCATCAGATTTGACTTGGTATCCGGATCTTGGGTCGTTACAGTAACTATAGACGAGTTGGTTGAAATCAACCTCGGGAGCAAGCAAGACTACTGGCCGACCTTCGTCGGCGCTCTTCTGAGCAGGGAGGAAAGGCATGCATATCAACAACTCCTTGAAAAGTTTAGGGACTGCTTCGCCTGGAACTACAAAGAGATGCCTATGCTCGATCCCTCTGTGGCTGAACATGAACTGGCAATACTTCCAACAGCCAAGCCAGTCAAACAACCCAAGAGGTGTATACGCCACGAGTTGGAGTTGAAGGTCAATGCTGAGGTCGATAATATGCTCAATGTGGACTTCATAGAGCCATGCATTTATCCATCATGGCTAGCCAACATAATCCCTATCAAACAGAAAAACGGCCAAGTCCGGGTCTATATTGACTTCAAAGATTTTAACAAAGCATGCCCAAAAGATGACTTCCCTATCCCAATCACGGAGACAATGGTCGACATGACCACCGGTCATGAAGCCTTGTCCTTTATGGACGGGTCGTCGAGCTACAATCAAATCCGCATGGCCGTCAAAGACAAAGACCATACGGCTTTCCGATCTCCCAAGGGAGCCTTCAATTACAAAAGGATGTTGTTTGGCTTAAAGAATGTCAGTGCCATCTATCAAAGGGCAATGACCAAGATTTTCGATGAGATGTTGCATGACCTTGTCGAGTGCTATGTCCATGACCTGGTTGAAAAGACGAGAGGATCATTTGGCTGACTTGCGCCGAGTCTTCGAAAGACTTCGACAGTATCAGCTCAAAATAAATCCAATGAAATGTGCATTCGACGTCTCCAGTGGCAAGTTTCTCAGCTTCATCGTCAGGTACCAAGGGATAGAAATCGACCTTGACAAGATTAAGGCCATAAGAGGACTACCTCTGCCTAAAAATTTGATAGAGCTCAGATCTCTACAAGGAAGGCTTGCCTATATTAGGCGGTTCATTTCTAATCTCTCCGGGAGGTGCATGCCCTTCGGTAAATTGATGAAGAAAGGAGCACCCTTCATTTGAGACGAAGATTGTCAGAGGGCCTTTGAACAAATCAAGGAGTATATGTTGTCTCCTCCTGTGTTAGGGGCACCTGTTAAAGGAAATCTCCTTATCCTTTATATCGCTGCCATGGATGCCTCTCTGGGAGCACCGCTGGCCCAGATCAACGAGAAGGTAGAACCTTGTGAGTCTATTTTGGTAAACATGGGCATGTTCATCGACGACCAGACGTTTCTCATCCAAGAGTTTCATTTGGATAAGAAGTGAGTCATGACATTCATCAATGTTAAGTTCCTTATTCAATTGTACCTTGAGAGAGAGAACGAGAATCTCATATGGTACTACCGCCTCCATCCCGTAAGTGAGAGCAAAAGGAGTTTGGCCCATGGGAGTACGGATTGAAGTACGGTAAGCCCATAGAGCTTCAATCAGCTTTTCTGGCCAATCTGAGCGCTGGAAACTCATAAGGCCTGAGCATCGGTATGCACCTATGGAGAAGAGTGCTTAGCTTTGGTATTCACCGTGAGGAAATTAAGGCATTACCTTTTGGCACACTGAGTGGAGCTCATTTCAAAATGCGATCCGCTCAAATTCCTTCTTAGTCAGCCTGTTCTCTCAAGAAGGCTAGGAAAGTGGGCACTTATCTGTATGGAGTTTGACATCACCTTTGTCCCACCCAAAGCGATCAAGGGACAAGGGATGACCGAGTTCTTAGCCGTGCATCCCGTTCCAGAAGACTCGCCACTCAACACCAAGTTGCCCGATGAGGAGGTGCTGGTACCTTCGCAAGAAGTAGTCGGGGAACATACTGAAAATGTCTCACCACAAACGGAGTCGGATGTCCTCACCCTTGACCTCCCATATTGGGAGTTGTACTTTGACGGCACGTCCCGAACGATCAAGAGGGTCGGGGGCCTCACAGACTTTGCATCCGGTGCCAGAATGGTCTTTGTATCTCCGCAGGGCGGCATTCTCCATAATTCTTGTGCTCTCATGAAGTCATTGACTAACAATGAAGCGGAGTACAAAGTGCTAGTCATCGGACTTCAGTTAGCATTGGAGATGGACATCAAGTGCCTCAAAGTGTACGGGGATTCCCAACTTGTCATTCGACAAGTCTTGGGCGACTATGACATCCGAAAGAAGGGGTTGATCCCCTACCATGCAGTCATCATGAGGCTAAAGAAAAAATTCTACCTATTTGAAATAGGTCATGTCCCAAAGAGCAATAACTCCCAAGCAGACGCTTTGGCAAAATTGGCAGCAGCTCTAAAACTCCCGCCTGAAAGAGAGTTGAATGTCACCGTCAGACACCAAAAGCTCATGCCAAGTGTGTTGGATGAAGATTCTGACCTCACTGCCTACGAGATCAACAACATTCAAGAGGAGAATGCTCCAGAAGAAGAGAATTGGCGTGAGCCGATCATAAAGATAAAGAACGGGTGGCTTCCTCCCGATCGGGCTCAAAGAGTGCAACTGCTACGTAGAGCAACATCTTATCAACTAATTGACGGATGGCTCTTCCGGCTCGTCAATGAGAAAGACGGATTGGTCCTCTAACGGTGCCTTTCGCCTAAGGAAGCAAGAGACGTGATGCACAAAGTCCACTTTGGATTGTGCGGGGCTAATCAAGCAGTATCCAAAATGAAAAACAGTATCAAGCTCAAAGGGTTTTACTGGCCCACCATGTACGAAGATTGTAACCAATATACTCGTACATGCCACCAATGTCAAGTGTTCGGGCCGGTGCCTCGAAGGCCACCTAACCCACTTCATCCAACCGCGCCCACTTGGCCATTTACGGAGTAGCATGGATATTGTGGGACCATTCCCGCCTTCATCTCAAGGTCACAAGTTCATCCTTGCCGCCACAGATTACTTTTCCAGGTGGGCCGAGGACACTCCACTGCAAGAGTTCACGGGCAAAATTGTTGCCCAATTCGTGAGGCATTATATAATCTATAGATTTGGTATCCCTAACTGAATTGTGTCGAACAACGGCATGCCATTCAGGAACAAGACTGTATATGCTTTGGCATCCAAGTTCCACATTGATTGGAGGACTTCATTGGTCTATAATCCCCAAGTCAACGGACTCGTCGAGGCGTTTAATAAGACTCTCTGCAAGCTATTGGCCAAGATAGTTGCTGGTCGTAAAAGACATTGAGGGGAAAAAGTCCATGAAGCCCTATGGGCCTATTGGACTATCTACAAAACCCCTACAGGTTGTTCCCCATTGTCCTTGGTCTACAGGGTTGAAATAGTGGTCCCTGTAAAAATTGAGCTGGCTTCCTATCGCGTCACTATTCACGCTAGGCTGCCAGGCCAAAACCAAACTGAAATAGAAAGAAGGCTTGAGAAATTGTCCAATCTAGAGAGCGAAAGACTTCGAGCCTATAAGCATTTGCAAGTGTATCAGGCCCGCATAATGCACGCTTATGATAAGTTGGTCAAACAAAGGACATTCAAAAAGGGCGATCTTGTCATGATCAAAAAAGATGAGGTCTTGGCGGGAAGATCCAGTGGCAAACTCTAACCCAACTAGCGTGGACCTTACGTCATTCATAAGGTCTATGAAAGAGACGCCTACATAGTCGTCGACCACAAGGGAAATAATACCTTCCCTCCTCTTAATGGCAAGCATATGAAGCTCTACCATGCGCCACCGCACGAGCTTCCACAACAATCCTCTCATGACATGCCTCTTCTTGACAAAAGTTCAAGTTAAAAACAAAAGGAAAAAGAAAAAGAAATGGGGTTCAAAATACTGATGTCCCGACGGACTTAGCCGCCTCCTATATCGGGGGTTGGCTAAGAGCAAAAAGGCCTTTAACCCGACTGAGGTGAAAACCCACAGGGGCCCTCGAGCAAAAGCGGGTAACCCCTCGATGTGAAAATCCGCAAGGGCACACCAGAAAAAACTAAAGGAGGTCAACCTCGGCGAAAACCCGAAAGGGCAATGAGATTAGTAATGTGAAAAAAAAAACTACAACAATTCTCCTTTCCAGCATATTTCCATGGGTAGATCCAAGTCAACGACTTCGCCCTGTGACGGCAAGCTCATCACGACAACACCATAACTGTAACTCCAATGTCGCCATGCGATGCTCAGTCCCACCAGGATCATCAACATTTTGATGTTTTGGATTTGACTCCTATGTCCCTCGAGCTGATAAATCCGTCCATTTTCTCGTAGAGTTGATTCATGTGTCTTTCGGCTCGTCAACCTTACTTACATTTTCAATTCCGGATTTGATTCCTACGTCCCCTCGGACCGTCAAATCCATCCTTTCCTTTTCTAGAGTTGACTCATATGTCCTTTAGCACATCAGCTCCACCTGTATTTTGGACTCCTCGAATTTGACTCACATCCCATTAGGGCTGTCAAATTCGTCCTTTCGGTCCCATCGGGCTTAGCCTATGCGTCCCTTTTCGGGCTGCCAACCCTACTCGCCTGTCGACTTTTGGGCTTGACTTGCACGTCCCACTAGGACTATCAAATCCATCCTTTTCATTTATAGAGTTTGGCCTATGCGTCCCCTTTCGGACTACCAACCTTACTCACATGTCAACTTTCGAGTTTGACCCGCACGTCCCACTAGGGCTGTCAAATCCATCCTTTTCATCTATAGGGTTTGACCTATGCATCCCCTATCGGGCTACCAACCCTACTCACCTGCCGGCTTTCATGTTTGACTCGCACGTCCCATTAAGGCTATCAAATCCATCCTTTTCATCTATAGAGTTTGGCCTATGCGTCTCCTTTTAGGCTGCCAACCCTATTCGCCTGTCGGCTTTCGAGTTTGACTTGCACATCCCACTAGAGCTGTCAAATCCATCCTTTTCATCTATAGGGTTTGGCCTACGCGTCCCCTTTTGGGCTGCCAACCCTATTCGCATGTCGACTTTCGAGTTTAACTTGCACGTCCCACCAGGGCTATCAAATCTAGCTTGTTCATCTATAGGGTTTGGCCTATGCGTCCCCTTTCGGGCTGCCAACCCTATTCGCCTGTCGGCTTTCGGGTTTGACTCGCACGTCCCACTAGGGCTGTCAAATCCATCTTTTTCATCTATAGGGTTTGGCCAATGTGTCCCCTTTCGGGCTACCAAACCTATTTGCATGTCGACTTTCGGGTTTGACTCGCACGTCCCACTAGGGCTGCCAAATCCATCCTTTTCATCTATAGGGTTTGGCCTACGCGTCCCCTTTCGGGCTGCCAACCCTATTCGCCTATCGACTTTAGAGTTTGACTCGCGCGTCCCACCAGAACTATCAAATCCATCATGTTCATCTATAGGGTTTGGCCTATGCGTCCCCTTTCGGGCTGCCAACCCTATTCGCCTCTTGGCTTCCGGGTTTGACTTGCACGTCCCACTAGGACTGTCAAATCCATCCTTTTCCTCACTGGGTTCGGCTCACACGTCCCTTCCGAGCTGCCAACCCTACTCATTTTTCAAATTTTCGGACTTGACTCATGCGCCCCTTTCGGGTTGTCAAATCCCTCAATCCCACCGATAACAGTTGGCCTACGCATCCCCTCTGTATCCCCAACTCTACTGGTTTTCCAACTCGTGGTCTTGACTTCCATGCCCCTTTCGGGCTATCAATGCCAGGCAATATGGCTAGGCAACTAGCCTAAATCCCCGACTCCCTACCGAGTCAATCAATTCGGACTATCCAATCCTTGTGGATATGTCCTAACGGCATCATAGGTATTTTTAAAAAAAGCTAAAAATATTGGTGCCCCAGCGGACTTGGTTGTTCTTATTAGAAGGACAATCAAGGGCAAAAAGACTTTTAACCCAGCTGAGGTAAAAATCCGTAAGAGCGCCTCAGACAAAAGTGGGTAACCCCTCAGTGTGAAAACTCATGAGGGCGCACTGAAAAAAACTAAAGGGAGCTAGCCCTGGCAAAAACCCGAAAGGGCGGTAGGGTTGATAAGGTGAAAAAAAAGAGAGAGAGAAAACGGAACATACATGCAAGAGGATGGAAGCAAAAGCTACTGAGCTTTGTCCTTTATCCATCAGTCTCATCAAAGGAAGAGCCCGAGACAAGCCCTCAGGGTAACCAAGACAAAACTGGGCAAAATACAAGAGCCTTATGTACATAAATCAGCAAGGCCTATCGAGATATGGGCTCACTCCTCCTCAGGTCAGCAAGGCGAGCCTCGATCAGAAGAACCTCCTCCTGGAGCACATCAAGTATGTGCTGAAGAGTCAAAACCTCAGTCTATGCGTTGCTGCACTCCCCCTCGGCCTCCCGTAACTCCCTCTGCAGCTCCTCTACTCGGAGGGAGGCTCTCCGGCTACGCTCTTGAGCAACTTCCGTTTGGGCGCATATCTTTGCTTAAGTCGCTCGCAGTCTGGAAAGCTCCTCCTCTTGCTAGATCATCATTTGGGTCCTCTGTCTCTGCTCCTGGGCGGCGTAAAGATGGGCGAACTCCTCCCACAGTGCTGTCAGTCTTGTCATCTAGGCATCCCTAGGGAGGCCAAATGCGTGGTAACCTCTGGTGCAACCCTCAAGGCTGCTCTTCATGGCCTCGACACTCGGGAGGGGATCGGCCTAAAGCAGTAGCTGAAGGCTCCAAACAAGCTGGGTAGCCACGTCAGCACTGACCAGTGCCACACCAGGCTGATGACCGTCCGGCCACTCTACCCCAAGAGCGGGAAAACTCTGAGGCAGCTCTGTAGCCTCACTAGCTGAAGTTGAAACAAAGAAAGGAGACAAAATCTAATGAGTGTCCTTTCACACCAAAATAAGCATGGGCAGAATTCAGATGCATGAGCTGCAATGCCCTCACCTGCGGTGGTCTCAGGCTCATCTATAGCCGCCGAAGGAAGCTCCTCTCGAGGGTCAGCGGGTTGAACATCGACAGCTACGCTCTCTGTACTTGAGACAAATCCATGGGTAACTCAAGAGAACCCAGTGATAAAAGGCCAAGAATGAGAGTATAAGGGGACGAGACAGACCTGCCATCAAAGTACCCCCTGAAGCTAAAGGCCTAATCGGAATAGCAATGTCGCCAAAGATGCTTTGCTCCACCATGGGGGCCCAATTAGTCACCTCCAAAACTCCTGTCCCACCGGACGGTTAGGTGACTTCTCCCTCAATTGTATCAGTAGCTGTTCGAAACGTGAAATGGTGAATGCCAACAAAAGTATGAACAAGGCAAATGTAAAGGCAAAGATCATACACGGAGGAGCCACCGCACTGGTCGCCATCAAGCTAGCAGTGCGCTCTAGCAGGCTTGGAATGAAAGGTAGCCCTGCACTACCAGGAGCTCCTGACTCTGGGAGGCCTGTGTCAGCCCTCCTCCCAGAAGGTACGGCTCCCAGATCGTCGTGATAGTCTGGGAGCTCCGTAAATGGTCTAGGCTCAATAAGCTGGGAGAACATCCCGACACAGGTCGCCACCTCGGCAGCTGCATGATCCAACACAGGATAAGAAGGCTGCGAAGTACAGATGCACACAACAAAAGTAACCCCTATTTTACCTGGGGTAGCTCTCAATTTCACGCTCTTGGGTGAACTCGGTGTAGGGGAAGCCAGGTCCTCGCCAGATGAGGAGCTAGTAGTCCTTGTGCTAGAAGAGGTGCTTGAACTCTCTCCATTCGAGGAATTACATGCCAAAGAGCCACCCTTTCTAGGAGCGGAATGATTACCTTCCCTGATCACAGGAGTACTGGGAAGGACTCCGAGATCTCCTGCAAGAAATCGTGTGTCAATAGAAATACTCAGCCTCTCTCAAACAAAAGGGGGGGAAGCCATACAAAGAAAATATACCTGGAGCCTGAGTGACGGAAATCCTCTCCACATCAACCACAAGAGAGGCGGCGGTAACCGGTGTAAAATCATCGGTAAGAGCAGCCAAGTCCTCGATATTGAAGGCAACATCGGGATTGGATTCATCTAGAATCAGCCCCACTCCTGCGAGAACATCCTCGAGAGGAGGGGAGAAGCTCATGCCTACTCCACCTCCGGGAGGGGTTGCATCAAAAAAAATGTGTTTCCAACATCACATGCAAATTAAAGATGCAGACTAGAACAAAGTTTTCTGTTACTTACTGGAAGCAAAGTCGGAGGTCACACACACACGGACTACGAAGCAAACTCAGAGCTCTTTGTGTTTTGTGTCTTAAGGGTATGCCGGTAAAAATACCCTTGTGATGGCAGTTATCTCCTTGTGCATTTTTGTAATGTAATTTCTTATATTTTATGGGAAAAATCATGTAAATTTTAAAATTAATCAAAAATTATGAAAATATCCCTGAAATCACAAGGAAACCCCTACAAGGTTATAAAATTATAGAAATGCCTTGCAATTTTTAGAAATTGTAGATATGCCCCTATATTTTTGCAGAGAAATCCTATAAAGTCTACAATTTGTCGAAAAAGTCTTGTATTTTACATAAAAATTCTGCAAAGCCCTGTAATTGCCGAAATGTATTATATATTGTAAAATACCCAGGGTTAACAAAAATACCCTGAACTTTTTTGTAAATTGTGTAAACATCCCTTCCACATGCGAGTGTCTTGTGCATATGTCCTCGCCTCACGAAGATCAACTCACGGCCTTCGTCCAACAGTCTAGCAGCGATCATCTCGACGATCCAACAACTTAGTTGCGATGAAGTCCAAAACTAATTCTCCGGCGAAGAGCCAAAAGTTTGATGAAGATAAGTTCCAAACCGATCAACCAGAATGAAAAGTCCATATTAAATTATAATTAAACCATAGCCAGTACCAAACTGCAAACAAAACTCTAGCAAGTACCAAACTGCAAATAAAACCCTAGCCAGTACCAAACTGCGACCAAACCCTAACCAGTGACAAATTGCAGATAAACCCCACGTCAGTACAAAACCACAAATGTACCCCTACTAATACCCAAATTACAATTAAACCCCTTGAATAGTGATAAACTGTGAATGAGCAAGGCCAATGCCTAATTTTCTACTTAGGTCATAAATCCATTCCCATCCCTACAGGTCTACCCTACCCCTAGACCAAATTACATAAAGATCCTCATCCCTTCGAAAGTGTTTGTTATTGCAATTGCAAATATGCCTTTAATATCACAACTGGTGTTGTGAAGGTTAATGATTTCTTTGATAGTTAAACAAAGGTATTCGGACTTTACACCGATGTAAATAAACACTGATTGTGGTCAGTGAGAAAAAGTCCAATACCCGAACTCAAAATCGTCTGATAAACTTAACTTGTGAGATTAACATTGTATACGCTATCCAAATGGCTAACAAATGTGCACAAATGTTCAATCAATGGACACCAAATAACTAATTTCTTTGAATATTCAACGTCATTTATTTAATTTATTTTATCCGTTAACTCTCGCGTGGTAAACAGACACCAACATTCAATCCTCATGACATAGCCTACCAGCAATCTGGATAACTATTTTCAGATTAGCCATCGAATGCTCCTGCATCACACACAATGCATTCTCAAAAATATTGCTGGCATGGGGTCAACGGCCGGGGAAACTGTGAGTTGGGCTACGGCACCACGAGATTAGAAACGATATTTTCTCCTCCTATTAACTCTTATCACACTATATCAACCTAATGAACAATCAAAAGCCCGTTTTCTGAGAATTTGAATCAAAAACCCTTTCCAAAATGATAAGTTATAAAAAAAAGTAAAAGTCAAGGCAGATGATAAGGTTTTCAGAGAAAACCTTAAGTATTTGAAAAAAATAAAAGAAATGTAGCTCAGGCATAAAGTGTCTTTCTTTTCATTGTGCTATTGGAAAAAAATTCAGCAGTCTGCCCGTTCCAGATGCCCAGTTGTGTTTCAATGAAGCTTAACTATTGTTTGAAGTGAAATAAGGTAAAAAAGAAAAGAAAATATAGGGATTTTTTCAAATAAATCATTGTTAGAAGTGAATTTGCAACAAAAAAAAATATTCCTGGACACGTATTAGCAGACATATCATTACGTAAAATCAAATAGTGCAAATATGTTTTTTTATTTGCAGGCATGCCACTTCTTTTCGCAAAAACTTGCAAAAAAATCACGCTTAGACAGACTTACATGGCATTTATGCACTACTTGATTTTAAGCAATGATATGCCTGCTAATACATTTCCAAGAATAGTTTTTTTGCAAATTCACTTCTAACAATAGTTTATTTGCAAAAAACCCAAAATTATATGCTACTATAAAAACTTCACTCTGGCAATGGAAGCAATATAAGAGCAGCATATACCCAATAGCAGCATCAACTCTTCGATTATTTTGTACAACAACTAGCAGCTCTTCCAAGGGTGTCCTGTAGTCATCTAAACCTCGGTTGAAAAGATAAATCAGGGCACTATACAACCCATGCTCTCGGCATAACCTGATAACCTACATGAAAAAATAAATGAGATCATTTACGTAACCAATACACAAGAGGATCAAAAGTTTTTAGGAATGAAACTTGGTAGCAAGTGGCCTTCTCTACTGCCAGACATGCCAAACCTTAGGCATTATCAATTCACTGTTTCACACACCACCCAAAAATAAATAGATTCCCTGCTTCATTAGTAATATCTATAGCACCCTGCCCTATCCTTGTAATATACCAATTGTGTCACTAATCCACTTGAGTGAGTGTAAAACTAAGTTAACTATGAATTAGTAACCTCCTGAGTAGAAGGTGCTAGCATGCTTCTAGTAAACATTAATGAGCACAGTGACTTATAATGTGTTTAATAAATACAATAAGCTAACAGATTCGTCAATGGCATCATAAGCTTCTAGGCATCTCAAAATCTTCCACAACATATTTTATATAAGGCAGTCACGTGTATCAATCTATCTCCTTCTTGATTACACCATAGAAAATATTAGGAAAGGGTCAGTGGAAGAAGAAAGAGAGAGAATCACAATGAGATGTCAAGAAACAGACTTGACAAAATTGTTTGTCCAGCTCTACTGCGAATTGTCATAGCCACCCTGCTTCTTTCTAACCAACATGAGGACTGGTAATCCATAATTTTTACCAATAAATTACCTGGTTAAAATCTAAGGAAGAAATGTCCATGTGAAGAACACACTGCTCAACTCGGTGCAACCAGCCCTTGTTGCTGTAATGATCTACCAAAGCTTGCATTACCTGTTGTAATTATGACACAGAGGAAAAGAGTCAAAAAGAAAACCAGAAATATAATTCTGCATGAAAGAATCAAGACAATAAATACACTGGTCGATGGGGAGTACCTCAGGGGGTAAACTTCCAAGCATGTCCTTCAGTATATAAGGTTCCAAAATCTCCAGAAATGTGCCTAGTACATGAAAAAAATATGGAGTCTATGACAGGCATGTGCATTTCATACAAAACAAACTGGACAAGTTGTGAGACAATCATAACATAAATGTAAAATTTCAATGCATGCAAAATAACAGAAAGTGTATATTTATACACAAATGCCTTTTAGATTCTGTCTTCAAATGAATACATCCACTTGTGCGAGTAACAAGTTAACTTCATTGAACTCCAACTAAACTGGAAAAAAAATGTTTGATTCTTTTAAGTGACAATCAATCATTCCTACCCACGGAGCCGGAGATAGTGCCTTTTCGTGCTGAGGCGGATCTGATTGAGGTCGCTAATGGGGAAGAAGAGGGGAGCCTCAGCAAGGAGGTCAAAGAAATTATAGCTAAGGTGGAGAGTTTTATGGGGACTCAAGCTATGGAGGTGGCGAGTCTGATTGGTGTGTCCACTGAATGTGTTGAAAAAGATGTGAGATCTATCTTTTGCAGAATCCAGTGAAGATGGCAAGCGGATATAGCAAGATAGGCTAAGACAGAGAATGTTAGTAGAAGAGGGGAAACAAAGAGGGAAAAAGAAGAGAGGTAGCAGTCGAGGGTACTTTGTTTTGGTAGGGGAGGACAAGGTCGGCTTTGTCTTCAAAGGGGGCGAGTGTTTTGAGCCCTCGGAAGAGATTAGGGTGTGTCAAGTGGTATTTTGTGGGCCACGAGGCAGGGCTGAGTATACAGTGCAAGTTAGTATCTGGCCTTAAGCGTCTTTTCTTGTGTTTGTTCATGTTGGTGTGTTGAACCCCATAAAATTCTTAATTTCTGATAATTTCAGAAAATTACAGAAATTAAAAAAAAGTATCATGACATGACAAGGAGTGATGCATAGCCATCGCCGTCATATACACCCCCATGGACATTTCATCAGACACAAGAAGGGCAGCGCAAAGTCTTGCACACTCGCACTATAAAATCAAATTTTCAACGCTAAAGTCTACACAGACATTTTATCAAATGCCTGGAGGGTGGCATAGGATCATGCAAGTGTTTAAAGTTCACATCAAGTCGAATATGACAGTGGACATTTTGTCAAACACTGGACATGCGGTGTGAAATTATTCACCGAGGGGTTTAAACTCGCACGAGATTAAGTTTTAATGCCATTGGAATATTTCCATTGCTTTGCACAAATTTGTCATTAGCGTGGAATCATGGGACAGCAATACTGCCTCAAGGATGGTCAACAAAACAAACAAATCCTCTGGTGCGCCCTTTGCTGCGAAGAAGGCTAAGAAGATGATAGAAAAAAAATCACGGGACCTCCCATGCTTTTATAGCATTGACTGGACAAAAAAGGGGGACCACTACCTCTCCCTCTCCTCTCTCTCCCGTTGGTTAAGAAGGGGGCACCGGGGGAGCACCCCTGCCTGTTCCCACTGGAGGTGTGTTCTCTAGCGGGGGTACCCCCCCTTTTTTGCAGTGGACTGGGGGTGAAACCCCCCGCTTGTTGCCACCGGGGGTGGCCTCCCCCAGCTGGTATTAATGAGGAAAGAGAAAAAATATATAATAAATAAACAAGAATAAACCCCCGGTAGAAGCCACCAGGGTATCCCTTGCTACGTCACCTGCATGTTCAAGTTCCCTCGGTTGCTGGAAGAAGGCTTTCCCCCGGTACGAAAGGCTTTCCTCCAAGTTCCCCGGTTGCTATTGGATCCCTGTTTGCACGCGGAATTTACGGACATCCGATTTCGTCAGATGGATATGCGTATATTTTGGGCATATTTGTGAATTCCGCGCTTTTTGGGATTTATCAGACGATTTAGGGTTTATGTACAAGACTTTTCCCCACCGACCGGAGTCGATGTTAATTTACATCGGACAAGTCCGAACACCTTTGATTAATTGCCGAAGAACGCCTTTTGCCTCTATTAGTTGTGACATAAATGATCTTGACGATCCCCCATTACGGGTACATACTCTTGCAAAGAAATTTGGGGACTTCATTTCTTGAACACATGATTTGAATTACAATCGATCCTTCAAGACCTTCACATATAATCCCGATTGTATAATCAGGTCTTCGGGATTACATCAGGTTGCAATCAGAACCTTTGAATTTGCTTCAATCTACATTTGGATATTTGAACTTGCTTTCGTCTTGATCGGGTCGACTTTCGTCCCCTGATTAGACGGTTGAATTTGAATTCCATCACAAGGACCGTTGGATCGCCAAGATGATCACTGTTGGTCCATCGGGGTTACTTCATGGTCATGATCACTCTTTTGATTGTGATTGGACCCCTAAGTTGTCTTGGTATCTATAAAGGGCATTCTTGCCAGAGACGGGGTAAATTTATAATTTTCCTCCATCATAGTATTTCTGTAGTTTTTCCAAACATTGGGATGTTCTTGGAACTTCTGACTCTTTCTGGGTATGTCCACCCTTGTTCGGAAATAGCCCTGTCACTTCTCGACTTCTTGGGCATTTTCATTACTTTTGACGTTTCGGAATATATCGCCCCGTCGTTTGACTTCCTGGGCGTTCTTGACTTCTCGGGAATAGCCATGTCATTGGACTTCCCGGGTATTTCTGGTCTTCATTTCTTGACTTCTCGGAAATAGCCCCGCCATTCGACTTCTTGGACATTCCTTGTCTTAATTTCTGGACTTATCGGGAATAACTTCGTCATTTGACTTCTCGGGTATTCCTTGTCTTCATTTCTTGATTTATCAGGAATAACCTCGTCATTCGACTTCTTGGGTATTCCTCGTTTTAATTTCTAGATTTATCAGGAATAACCCCGTCATTCGACTTCTTGGATATTCCTTGTCTTCATTTCTGGATTTATCAGGAATAACCCCGTCATTCGACTTCTTGGATATTCCTTGTCTTAATTTCTTGATTTGTCAGGAATAACCTCGTCATTCGACTTCTTGGGTATTCCTCGTTTTAATTTCTGAGCTTATCAGGGCTTCATGAAAAGATATATGGATTTGGATGGTTAGCCATAAGCCGAACCCAAGAGAGCGCACACCGCTTCAAGGAAGGGGCGTGGTCCCGCTCCACTGAGTCGTGCAAACGGCGTAAACCAGAATGATGGTATTTTGGTAATTTTGAGACCCCACAGGTGGAGCTATTTTTGCAATTTTCCCACAACCATGGGTGTTTCTATAAGTTTTCCTTCATCGGGGAGATTTCTGTAATTTTCCCGCTATCGGGGGTATTTCTGTAATTTTTCTGCCCTTGGGGACATTTTTGTAATTTTCCCGCCATCGGGGGTATTTCTGTAATTTTCCCAACATCCGGAGTATTTCTGCAATTTTTCCGCTATCAGGGACATTTATGCAATTTCCCAATCATCCGGGGTATTTCTGCAATTTTTCCGTCATCTGGGGTATTTCTGCAATTTTCCCGTCATCGGGGGTATTTCTGCAATTTTCCCGCTACCGGGGGTATTTCTGCAATTTTTTGTCCACCGGGGGTATTTCTGTAATTTTCTGCCCACCGGGGATATTTCTGTAATTTTCTGCCCACCGGGGGGTATTTATGTAATTTTCTGCCCACCGGGGATATTTCTGTAATTTTCTGTCCACCGGGGATATTTCTGTAATTTTCTGTCCACCGGGGGTATTTCTGCAATTGTCCCGCCATCGGGGGGATTTCTGTAATTTTCTACCCACTGGGAGTATTTATGTAATTTTCTGTCCACCACTTCATCTTCTCCTATCTTTTCTTCTTTCCTTTTCATTGTTTTCTTTTTGTTCCATGCGCACATATATGAGAGAGGGCCACCCCCGGTGCTATTTAGCAGGGGGAGAACTGTGCAGCAATAAAAAAGGAGGTGACACCCCTCTGCTGCTCCCCTAGTATCCTTTTCATTTAAGACAATAGATGGGTGAAAGGTTTCTTAAATTCAGCATTGCCAAGAAAGGTGATTGGAACTCGGGGGTCATTATGGTGACCACACCCTCCTCCTCCTCCTGCTAAACAGGGGCAGCCGTCCCTTAGTCTTTCAACAGCAACAACAACCTGCCTTTAGTCTTCTTCTGGGTACAGCAATAGCATCATAAGTGCAGTGGGAGGGGGCCCAGCAACAACAGAGGTCTTCATTCTTTTGTTTCTTTTATCTCTTGCTTCAGAAAAAAGAGACAGCACAAACTTTACAGCCTTTGAATAGAACAAGGCCTTTATGACAGCCTTGTTTTATCTGACTTTAGCAGCCTTAGGTAGCCTTGCTTTATTTAACTTTTGTAGCTTTTGTCTTTACGATAGCCTTTGTCTGATTTGAAAACAGAACAAGCTTCATCAGTAGTTTTGCTCTCTCATTAGGTGGTGAGATGTTACTTATGGTCACCACTGCAAAAGAGATTAACCAAAACCCCTTTTCCTTTGTGGATGCAGACTGGGCAGACCCTTGAATTAGGTTCCCTTCATCTCCCGTGGTTGCTCTTCTTTTCCTCATGCCACCTCCTATTGCAGCTCTTCCCTTTTGCATTCTTCTTCACTTGGGCCTCATAGAAGCTCTCTAAATCCTCTCTTCTGTTGCTCCTCTTGCTTAGTATCTTCTACGAGAGTCTCCATCCTCTCCCTCCCGGAGTTTTTGTTGCCTTCTCTCTTGCTTCTTTTGAACATAGTTTCGACCTTCCACACGAGTCTCTCCTCTCTTTACAAATGAGAGGGTCTGGGCTTTTATAGGAGGTGGAGGAGGCTAAGGGGGAGATCCCCCGGAGCTTGGTGGAGGTAACCTCCTATCTCTTCATCTCCCCCGTCTTTTCCTCTTCCCCCGCCTTTTCCTCTTCTCTTTTTTCTCCCCCGGTTGTGTAGCAGGAGCAAGGAAGGCGAGGAGCCCCCGCTGGGAGCAGCAGCGGCAGGTGGCGGGGGGGCCTCCCCCCGCTGGGAGCAGACCGGGGGGAGCTCCCCCGGTGCGCAGCAAGTGGAGGGGGGGGCCTCCCCCCCGGTGGGTGCAGCAGCGGGGGGCCTCCCCCCGGTTGGAGCAACAACGGGGGGGCCTCCCCCCCTGGTTGATGCAGCAGAGGGGCCGGGGGGCCTCCCCCCGGGTTGGTGCAGCAGGAGGGACCGGGGGGCCTCCCCCCCGGTGGGTGCAGCAGGTGGGCCGGGGGGGCCCCCGGTGGCAGCAGGAGGCAGACCAGGGGGCCTCCCCCCGGTGCAGCAGGGAGGGGGAAGTCCCCCGGTGGTTGCAGGTGGGCCAGACCGGGGGGCCTCCCCCGGTGGCAGATGCAGGCCGGGGGGTTCCCCCGGTGGAGCAGCAGGCGGGGGGTTTCCCCCCCCGGTGGAGCAAACCCGGGGGGCTCTCCCCCCGGTGGGTGCAGGTGGGGGGCCTCCCCCCAGTGGGCCCTGGTGGCAGCAGGAGGTGGACCGGGGGGGCCTCCCCCGGTGGCAACTGGCAGCAGAGGGGGGGCTCCCCCGGTGGTGGCAACATGTCTTGGGGGGGGACTTGTCAAAATAAAAGAAGGGGTGTGGTCACCATCTTCTTGTAGCCATGGTGAGTTCTGGTCACCTTCCCAGCCAATAGTGAGCCTAAGCGAGTGCTCACCCTTCTTTTATTTGTTAGTGCGGGCCTTTGTTGAGTAAAGTTTTGATTTGAGCGAGTGTGCATAACTTTGTATCGCTCAAAAGGTGTTTGATGAAATGCCGATGAGCATCGGTTTTCTTAATTTCTGATTTTTTTATGTAATTATCAGAAATTATGAACATTTCTGGGGTTCAACAAATGCCCCCCACGGGTGTCTGTCAGAGCGAAGGCGATGGCAGACGGCCCGTGCAGTTCACTTCTCGTTCTTCGCTCTTTTTTTTTTCTTTAGTCTTGATGACATAGCGGAGAGTTTAGCTTAGATTTTCCCCTCGCTGAACATCCTCCAATGTACAATGACATCCTGGAAGTGAGATTGGAAGGGATTATATGCTGCTCCGATGCTATCACATATTCTGTACGGAGTTTGGCATTTGAGCTTGGGCCGACATCGGGTTCTATCATGCATTTGGCGTCATGCCATTTGACTTTTATCATCAGTTTGGTTGAGTTGGATATTTCTTGATTCAGTATTCCAATGGAGGGAACTCGGGAGAGTGCACACCGCTTCAGAGAAGAGGTATGGACCCACTCCACCAAGTCGACCCTGAGGCTGAGTTTCATTGAAGCATCACGAAATGCGCCAACCGAAATAGTTGGATTTTTTTTTCTTCTTCTTTTCTTTTTTTTCTCTCTTCTCTTCTTTTTTTTTCTTCTTCCTTTTTTTGTTTCTTTCCTCTCTTCTCTTTTTTTTTTTACTCTTTTTCTTTTTGACCGAAATCCTTTTGTTCTTCGTCCATAGCTTGGTCTGATATTTTCTCCTTGAGTTTTGTCTTTTCTGGCTTTGTCAAGTGATGATTTGAAATCTTACTATTGGGACTCACCTTTTTTGTTTTGCCCAGGAATTTGTTCCAAGTGTTGGTTGATGCTCTGCTCAATATGATTGTCGACATGGATTTTCGGGTGGATCGGAGATTTAAGTTGAAGCATTGGCCATTCTGGCTTGTGGAAGACAAGAGCTTCCTTAGGCATCTCTCCCTTTTGAATAAGGGTTTTAATGCAGTTTTAGATTTCCTTGGATTTCTTAGGCATTCCCAGGTAGGGCGGGATACTCTAGCATGATAGTCATGCTATGTTTCCTCAGTCTTCGTTTAAGCTTTTTTTTTTTTGCATTCTTCTCCTACCTTCTAGCTTACGCGAGTTCAATCGGAGGAATTTCTACCTTTGCCGGCAGTTGGGATGTGCCTCCAGATTTGGAGTTGTTCAATCATGCTTTTTTTTTAGGGGGTTACGGGTGACCATGCTTCTCCGGGATCACCTTGACCCAATCTATCTCTTTGTGTATTTGGCGGGTGACATTAAATGCTTGCTTGATTGTTTCGGGCGACAGCTCTTGGAACTCGGTCATATAAGGACTAGAGTTTTGAGATGTTGATACTGCTTCGGGCTTCTTGTCTGCTTGTTCCTTGATTTGTCTGGACTTAATCTTGGGGGATTCTACCTTGGTCTCGCCCTTTTTGGCTTTGCCTAGAGTTGGACTTGGATTGCTCCCGCTTAATGTCATCTTTTGGAGCTTGTCCAGAGCTTGGTTTGGAGTTCTTTGGCTGGGTCCTGCCTTCCTGGCTTCACCCGAAACTTGGTTTTGAGTGCTTCTTTCGAGACAGAGGACTCATTGAGCCAACATCCATGGCTGCCGGAGTTATATCTTTCACATCAACATTGCTCGTATGATTTGAACTTTCTTGTATATTGATGTTTTTTCTTTGCAGGTTCTATTGAAGGGATCCTTCCAGAATGATGATTTTTCATTTTTGCTTTGCAAGTTCCTTCCGGGCTGCCACATCAGGAGCATGCATTGGGAGAATTTCAGAGCTTCCACAGCTTCAAATTTGAGTGACCTAATGCTGCCACAGACGCAGTCCTTTGATTTGTAGCCTTTGCTTCATTAGGAGTCTTTTCCTTCCACTGGAGTTATGCAGGGTGACTTTGCGAAGCAAAGCTAGAACAAGATGCACCTAGGAGGTGTTTACGCTTTGCACTTGATATGCATCCTTTCATTTGCTGGCAACTATCCAGAGGGCTTGTCTCGAGACTCCTGTTGTATATTCTTTCATTTATTTGCAGTTACCTTGAGGGCTTGTCTCACGCACCCAGTATGATTTCATAATTGAAAGAGAATCCACTGCTTTCATTGGATTTGCAATCTTTCTCTTTTTTTCTTCTTCTTTTTCAGTGGAAGGGCCTTCCTCGGCGGAGTCTCTCGAGACACCGAAGGGAGTTAAGAATGCAACTTCATCGTGGAAGTTTGATGCACTTGCCAGCTTGATAAATGGGGAGGCTCCTTTAAAGGCGCCTATCTTGATGATTGCCCCAGTTGATGAAAATTCAGCAGTTGAAGATTTTTTTCTTTTTTGTCTTCGATGGACAAGTCACCTCCAAGTGTAGATGTTGGCACTGGAGGGACGTCTTGCCCATTTTTGGAAGTGGCTTCATTGGTTTTTTTTTTTTTGAAACATTTGTGGTGTCGGTGGGACAGGAGCAAAGAATGCTAAATGTGGCCGTACCAAATTTTTTCCTTTCTTTCTTCTTTTTCTGTCTCTCTCTCTCTTTTTTTTCTTCTTCTTTTTTTCTTTTCCGCTTTCTTTTTTCTCTCTTTTTTTTTCTTCTTTCTTTTTTTTCTTCTCTTCTTTTTTTTCTTTCTTCTCTCTTCCCTTTTTTTTTGAACAAGGGTAGTCAACCCTCCCGGAGCTTGAAATTAGAGGTTGTATTTTGCAAAAGAGTAACTGGGAGGTGATGACTTGGCCGACCTTTAACGGTTTAAGGGCCAAAAGTAGAATTCAGAAACTTGGGTATCGGATTTTAAGGCTGACCAAAAACAGTTCACGAGCCGAAAGTATAGATTTGGGGCTGACCAAACGAAGTTTGGAGAGCCAGAACTTATATTTGGGGTTGACCAAAAATGGTTTAGGAGCTGGAACTTAGGATTCGGGGCTGACCGAAAGAGGTTCGGTAAAGGCGGGACTTCATTTGGGGCTGACTAAACAAATGGTTTAGGAGCCAAAACTTTAAGATTTGGGGCTAACCAAACGAAGTTTAGAAAGCCAGAATTTGAAGATTTGGGGCTAACCAAACGAAGTTGGGAAGCCGAGAACTTGGGAATTTGGGACTGGCCAAACGACGTTGGGAAGCTGAAACTTGAGATTTGGGGCTTGACCAAGCAATGTTGGAAAGCCGAAACTTGAGGATTTGGGGCTGGCCAAACGACGTTGGTAAGCCGAAACTTGGGGATTTGGGGCTAACCAATGAAATCGGAAAGCCGAACTTTGGGATTTGGGGCTAACCAATGAAATTGGAAAGCCAAAAAAACTTTGGATTTGGGGCCGACCAACCATGGAAGGCAGTATCGGCCGAAACCGATACGTTTCGGCCGAAACGTATCGGTTTCGGTCGGTACCGATCCGAAACCGCACCTAAATACTGTAGCAGGGCCGAAACTATTAAAACAATATTTTTTTAATGGTTTCGGACGAAACCGTTAAGGGTTTCGGCCGAAACTGACCTGTTTCGGTCCAAAACTAGACAGTTTCGGCCGAAACCAGACAAGATCATATATATATTTTAATTTTTTAAAGGGTTTCAACCGGTTTCGGCCGAAACCGATACCGGTACCGAAACCGGTACGTATCGGTTTCGGAACCGGCCGAAACCGGTACCGAAACCGATACTGCCTTCCCTGCGACCAACTAGGTTAGGAGGCCAAAGATTTCGGATTTGGGGCTAATCAAGGAAGTTAAAAAGCTAAACTTTGGGATTTAGCATGGTGGGACGTGAACAAGAACTGTTCACAACCATGACTTTTGGGTTTTCTTTGGGGGTAACTCCCTTACTTTGCCTTACTCCTCTGCAAAGGAGAGAAGGTCTTGTGCAGATTGTTGCTTGAACTCATGCTCGGGAGCATAGTGTATCTTTAAATGATTTCCATTCAATGGCGGGAATGGCATTTCTCCTTTGTGGTCAACAGCTGTGTATGCGCCTCCTTCGTAGACCCTTGTGACAACATAGGGCCCATGCCAATTAGGTTGTAATTTGTCGCTGGGTTTGCCGGCCATGACTTCCCTTTCTTTTGACCATGATGAGGTCACTTTTTTTTGAATGCCCTTCACTTTACCAGCTTATCATAGGCTCGAGTCATTCGGGCTTGGTATGGCCGAAGATGTTTGTAGGTTTCTAGTCTTTTGCTTTCAAGGTTAGACAGCTCTTCAAGCCTCCTTTCTATTTCATCTTGTTCGTGGGCTTGCAAGCCGGTATGCACGGCTACCCGGTAAAATGACATTTCAATTTCAATCGATACTACAGCCTTCGCCCCATACACCAAAGAGAAGGGGGGAGCAGCCGGTGGGGGTCTTGTAGACTATCCGGTATGCCCATAGTGCTTCATGTATCTCTTCGCCCCAGTCCCTTTTGCGGCTGTCGACGATCTTGGCCTGGAACTTGCAGAGGGCCTTGTTAAATGCTTCGGCCAATCTATGGGCTTGGGGATTGTAGACTGTTGACGTTCTCCAGTCGATATGAAACTTTGCTGCCAACTGGTAAACGGTCCTGTTTTTGAATGGAGTGCCATTATCTGACATGATTCGACAGGTGGTGCCGAATCGGTATAGAATTTGGTGCTTGGCAAATTGGGCGACTGCCTCTTTTGTGACCTCCTGCAGAGGGATAGCTTCGGCCCACCTGGAGAAGTAATTTGTAGAGACTAGGATGAATTTGTAGCCTCTTGTGGATGGTGGGAAGGATCTTACGATATTCATTCCCCATTCCGCTCAAGCCCATGTAGGAGCCATGGTGTGCAACGAGCTTGAGAATCTTCTTGGCACTGGGCCGAAAGTTTGGCATTCATGATATGCGGGCGTGTAGGTTGCAACCCGCATACATGGTGGGCCAGTAGAAGCCCCTCGAGTTTTATAATGTTCTTCATCTTGTCCGCTGCTTGATGGGTGCCACAGAACCCTGGGTGGACCTCGTGCATGACTATCTTGGCTTCCTTCGACGAGAGGCAACGTAAGAGGACAGGCTTGTCCTTTTCATGCACCAGCCTACATAATTGATTTCCCATCATTTAATGTGATGTTACCCGTTCGCAGTGGTTGAACCCTTTGAGCCCGATCTGAAGGGAGGCAACCATTCTTTATTTTAACAATCAGCTCATGCCAATCTTATTCCTTTTCAGCGACTTCATGAGGGCACAAGAGTTGTGGAGGATGCCGCCTTGTGGAGATACAAAGACTATCCCCGCGCCCGAGACATAGTCTGTGAGGCCGTCAGCCCTTTTGATTGTCCGGGAAGCACCGTCAAAATACAACTCCCAGTGTGGGAGGTCGAGGGTGAGGACGCCCGGCAACATCTGTGGTGGGACTTTGTCAGAATGCTCCCCAGTTTCTTGAGAAGGTACCAGTACCTCTTCATCGGGCAACTCAAAGTTGAGTGGCGAATCTGCTGCAACAGGGTGTGCTGCTAAGAACTCCGCCATTCCTTGTCCCTTGATCGCCTTGCGTGGGACGAAGGTGATATCGAACTCCATGAGGATAAGTGCCCATTTGCCGAGCCTACCAGAGAGGACGGACTGGCTGAGCAGAAATTTGAGTGGATCACACTTTGAGATGAGTTCCACCCGATGAGCTAGGAGGTAGTGCCTTAGCTTCTTGACAGCAAATACCAGTGCTAGACACACCTTTTCCATAGGAGCGTACCGGTGCTCAGGCCCGATCAGTTTTCGGCTGAGGTAGTACAGCGGCTGCTCCTTGCTCTCTTCATTGATCTGGGCTAGGAGAGCCCCCAAAGAGGCATCCATGGCAGCAATATATAAGATAAGGGGCTTCCCTCTGATAGGTGCCCCTAAGACAGGAGGAGTCAGCAGATACTCCTTGATATGCTCGAAGGCCTTCTGACAGTCTTCGTCCCATATGAAGGGTGCTCCTTTCTTCATCAATCTGCCGAAATGTAGGCATCTTCCAGAGAGATTAGAAATAAATCGCCTAATATAGGCGAGTCTTCCTTGAAGAGATCTGAGCTCTGTCAAGTTCTTAGGCGGAGGTAGTCCCCTTATGGCCTTGATTTTATCAGGGTCGATTTCTATGCCCCGGTACCTGACGATAAAGCCAAGGAATTTGCCGCTAGAGACGCCGAAGACGCACTTCATTGGGTTCATCTTGAGTTGAAATTGTCGAAGCCTTTCAAAGACTCGACGCAGATCAGCTAAGTGATCCTCCCGCTTCTTTGTCTTAACGACCAGATCATCGACATAGCATTCGACAAGGTCATGTAGCAACTCGTCGAAAATCTTGGTCATTGCCCTTTGATAGGTTGCGCCGGCATTCTTTAGACCAAACGACATCCTTTTGTAATTGAAGATTCCCTTAGGAGACCGGAAAGCCGTATGATCTTTGTCTTTGACGGCCATGCGAATTTGATTATAGTCCGATGACCCGTCCATAAAAGACAAGGCTTCGTGACCAGTGGTCATGTCAACCATTGTCTCAGTGATTGGGACAGGGAAGTCGTCCTTCAGGCATGCTTTGTTCAAATCCCTAAAGTCGATGCAGACTCGAACGTTGGCGAGCCACACAGGGTACATACAAAGCTCTATGAAGTCCACGTTGAGCATTTTGTCAACCTCAGCATTGACCTTCAGCTCCAGCTCGTGGCGCATACGCCTTTGAGCTTGCTTGACTGGCTTGACTGTTGAAAGTATTGCCAGCTCATGTTCGGCCACAGAAGGATCGAGCCCCGGGCATTTCTTTGTAAGTCCAGGTGAAACAATCCCTGAACTCTTCTAAGAGCTGCCGATACGACTGCCTTTCTTTCTCGCTGAGGAGAGCACTTATGAAAGTGGGACGATAGTCACTTTTGCTTCCGAGATTGATCCCAATCAACTCGTCCACAGTTGCCTGACCACCGTCTTCAAGCTCCGGTGGAGCTGGTTGGAGGTCGACGAAGTCTCCCTCATCGTCAGTGTTGGCTTCATAGACATCAAATTCTTCGAAGCTCTTTTGCTCGTGGCTTGAAGCCGAAGGGCTTGCTTCATCTTGCCGATGGTTAGCAGGCTGGGTTGCTCTTCCCTTTGAAGGGTGATCATTGTCGACTCCCGATGAAGGTGATGGTGTGGTTGACGCCTCACCGGCCTCCTTTACCGAGTCATCAATCTTGGGCTCAACTACTGTTTGCCCGTTAGGGAGAGGCAGTAGCCCTATGGCATTAACTGCATAATGGACCTCGAAGTTCGTTTCCTGATCGTAGCCAAGTCCCCTTGTATCTTTGCGGGAGAAAGGAGGTTGTCCACAGACCTGCGGAGGGTTCCACAGCTGATGGAAGTACGCCGCTCGCGTGGGGTCCAGAGTCTGCGGGATGTGCTGCTTTTTGCACATTTCCCTGATGTATTTGGGCATATCATCCATCTCCTGGACTGGCTCTGGCGCCACATCGGCGGGAATGTCCCAGCCAAAGTCATCTTCAGGAGGGCACGGTGGGACTAAGTCACCTTTGTAAAAGATGATCGGCTTGTTCCCCTTGCCCTTGTTACGCCTCCTTCTCCGTTGATAGGAGACTGTGAAAGTCTTCAACTGCTCTACCTCATACTCTTCCCGTTGGGCGGTAAGGAGATACTCTCGTCAATGACCCGGCTGATGAGGTTGGCTTCAAAGTCAACGCTTCGTCTCTCCGGTTGGGTTGGCTTGGAGGCGACATGGAGGCTTAGCCTATGCAGCTTTACCATGTCTTGATTGACAGTGAACAACTGTCCCTCCTCGACTTCATGGTCCACTTTTTCTTTCCCTTTGTCCTTAATAGGCTCAGGGATTGCCAGAGTGGGCTTCCCAAAATATAAAGAGGCATCGGCCAAATGACACTCATTGGGGTGGAACGGGGCCTGATCTGCGAAGACCGTATGTTGCTCCCCTTCCTTGGCATATTCAATGCACTGGTGCAGAGTTGAAGGAACGACCCAGTTTTCATGCAGCCATGGCCTTCCAAGCAGTACCTTGTATGATGTGTCGGAGTTGATAATATAGAATGTTACTCGGGTGACAAAATCGCCCAAGGCTAACTTAACCTCAACCCGACCAAGCGCCTCCTCGGAACCCTGATTGAATCCCGAAATCTTGACCGCAGTCACCTTTTGCAAATAAGGGGCCAAGTATAGAGACTTGAAAGTCTTCAGAGGCATAATATTGACGGCTGCTCCGGCGTCGACCAGGATGCGACTCACGTCATGCCCATTGATCGTCCCCCTCATATATAAGGGGCGATTGTGGCACGGAGAGGACAGCAACATGTCTTTGTCCGTGAAGGAGATGTTGATTGTGAGTGCTTCATATGCCTGGGCCTACAACTCTGCAACATGAGCTTCATAGGCCTCCGGGTCTTGGAGTATCTTGACAAGAGCCTCCCTGAGATCCTTGCACCAGGCAATGGCTTCCCAAATGGTGACATTTGTTGGGAACCACTTCATATGATGAATGATTTTGCGGTCCGCCCGAGCACTGGTCTTGTCAAATGGCGGGATGATCTCCGCCAGAGTCTTCGGCGCCTGGCGAGGCTTCTCTCGCTTAGAAGGGCGGTCCTCCGTATTCTGGCCTTCCGCATCTTCTTGGAACAGCGGTGCCAAGGATTCCTCCGGAGGTGGCAAAGGCTCATCATGTTGGTCTTCATTAGAAGGACCGGCCTGGCTCACGGGCTCGACCCTATTGGAGGGGCCGGCCTGTTCTGACGCCTTCTCGGGCATTGGCGAGCTGGCTGGCTCCTCTTCTTCATCGGAGGAGGTGATTGTAAAAGGGACGCCACCCGGTTTAGCCGCTGAAACGGGGCCTGAACCCTCTGAGGGGCTGAGGATGAAAGGGATTCCCCGAACTTGGGTTTCTAGGACAAGACCCGACTTCTCCCCTCTGAATATTATGACCCGATCGAGGGCCAGGGGACCTTCATGTCCACGTCCTCGGCCATTTCTTGCCGAGCGACGCTGATATGTTGCCATAGGAGCCTTGCCTCCGGTGCTATCAGCCGCAGGAGAATAAATATTGTCAGGCGGCGGGATCGCCACCATGTTGCAGGAGAGCTCTTGCAGCATTTCTTCGAGCATCTCAACAGTGAGCTCCTCATCTTTGTAGAATAAGGAGAGCTCCTCCGGGATTGGGAAGTCTTCACCTTCTTCAAGACGGTGAGCCATATCTCGGAGCCATTGAAGAAGCCGGGCTTTTCGCCCATACTTATCCCAAGGAATGTATTCGTCCAAAGTGACGGCCCTGGTGGGAAGAGGGGGAGTGTACTCCTCTAGCTCGTCTATGAGCTTTTGAAGTCTTTGTAGAGGAGTTGGCTCCTTAGGGGCCTCCATAACAGCTGCTTGCTCAGCTTGTTTCTTCAATCTCCTCTTCAAATTCTTTCTACAGTTCTTCTCTTGCTTCTTTTGGCGTGCCGCCTCTTGAGAAGAAAGTGGACTTCGCTTCGGAGGTGGGACTTGTTTGCCCCCAGAATTATTACGGGCTGGCTCCTTAGGAGCTTTAGTGCCACGGCCTTTCCTGGGGACAACCTTGGTCCAATTGGCCTCCTCCGGCTGAGCCTGGAAGGTAGCATTGATTGCCTGAGCGATTATTTCAGGAGGCAACTCCTGGAACTCTGCCAATCCACCGTGAGGCCCCTGAGGGCGTTGTAGTTCCACCAATTTTGCTTAGGCTGATGGCTTGGCTTGCTTGAGCTGTTGAGGCCTTTCTACAATTGGCAGGTTTGCTGGCTTGACGGGAGTCTTGACCAGAGGCCCCCTCACCTTCGCCTTGCCTTTGTCGTCTGACGGAGGGTTTCCCCTTATGACGACGCCGGGTTGACTCGGCCTGGGGAGAGGTTTGGAACCTTCCCCCTCGGTTTGGCCTTTCGGGCTCCGGGCCTTAGGCCCCTCGCCCCTAGCCTTGCCTTTGGGGTCCGGTTGAGGTTCGCCGCTGCCCGAAGACTCGTCCAGTTGGACTCGTTGAGGGGTGGATTTGGTCTCACGCAACTTAGTCTGTTCCTGTTGAACTTGCTGGACAATCTTCTTAGCGGCCTCTTTAAGACGCCGCCTTGTCATAGAGTTCCCCTGTGCATCGATCTCCCCTCTTTGAATGAGGACTTCAATGCAATCTTGCACTTCCGGGCATCCCGAGTGGGATGAGACACCCTGGCATGGTACTTGCAGTAACGGGGGTGACTCTTGGCCGTCTCATTGTAGTAAGACGGCGGATCATGTGTCAACACCCGACCATCTTCCAAGAGCTTATCAAAAATCTTCTCAATGTCCTCCTTAGGGAAAGAACACTGATGAGATGGTCGCCACCCTGGGTACCACAATGTGGATTTAGGTGGCTGAGAACTGACTCCCTCCTCCTGTGACTCCGGGAACTGGAAAGCTGCTGAAGCATGTATGACATTGACGGAGAAATGAAAACTCTCCTGTACATGCGGCTGCGATGGGTCGACCAGGAATTCACCCATTTTAACATTTCCTTGCCTGATTAAGTCTTCAGCAATGTCCTTGAACGGCTCACAGTTGTGGATGATATGGCCAACAACTTCATGATACGGGCAATAGCCCTGATGAAAAGCAGCACCTGGTGTCTGCTCCATCATGGTTGGCAGTATCGGCCGAAACCGATACGTTTCGGCCGAAACGTATCGGTTTCGGCCGGTACCGATCCGAAACCAGACCCCAACACTGTAGCAGGTCTGATACCTAAAAAAAATACTTTTTTAATGGTTTCGGACGAAACCATTAAGGGTTTCGGCAGAAACTGACCTGTTTCGGTCCGAAACAGGACGGTTTCGGCCGAAACCAGAGAGGATCACTAATTTTTTTAATTTTTTAAATGGTTTCAACCGGTTTCGGCCGAAACCGATACCGAAACCGGTACGTATCGGTTTCGGTACCGGCCGAAACCGGTACCGAAACAGGTGCTGCCATCCTTGTGCTCCATGGGTGACGGGCTTATCAGTCCCGCTCGCTGGCATGCGAAGAAGATGTTTGGAGTCTTCTAGCAAGGGAATTAGTATAGGTTTTCTGGCAACTCGACTTGAAGTGGAGCCTCCTCGCCTTCCGGTGAGCCCTCCTCGTCTTCGGATGAGTCTGAGGACTCTTCAGAGAGGCAGCCCCTGAGCGGAGCCCGGTCGGCAAGTGATACACCCGTCTCCCGTATGTGGGCCGGAGCTAACACCCTGGCGAATGGACCAAAGGGGAAGGTGGACAACTGCTGGTCAATGCTCTCTAGGAACTGCAGCATGCGCCTCTGTTCTAACTGCAACTGCCGGATTTCTCCCCGGATTTTCCGAATAGTCCTCCGCAATGCTAGACATTCGGGGAATGAGGAGGTGGCGGCCCCGCGGCCAATATTGGACTGCTGAGTGGAAGGCCTAGCTTCAGAGGCATTGGAGCTTGAAGCCATCGCCACCATATGCACCACATTAGCCGACCGGTTCGGCCGACTCCAAGCATGCGGCTGCGACGGGTCAACTGTATGGCCCAACATATTTACCAAGCCCTTTTGAATAAGCTCTTCTGCGATGTTTTTGAAAACATAGCAGTCCCAGATGGTGTGACCCAACCTTCGGTGATACACACAATAGGTAGGGTCCTCTGTCTTATCCACCTCCGCGGGCTTCCGCGGATCCGGCAGGGTGATGAGCTGCTCTGATGCGGGACGGACGCGCGACCTGGGACTCTAGCTCGCGATCGCCCCAAAGCGAGGGAAGACGTAGGACCGTGCGCGGTTGAGAAACCGGCAGTGAGTCTCGGGTATCAACTTTTCCGCATTAACTCGGATCGAGTCACGGGACGGGTTACACTCACTCTCTCGCAGCGGTGATAAAAATAGATATCGAGCTAATTACCTATCACATGCAGCGGCATTCAAAAGGTATACGAGATAAGCAAAATGCGATAAAGAGTGGGAGCGAGTTTACCTCCACGCTCCGGGCATGGGGAAGACGATCCCGGCCAAGACAGTAACTCCCGATTATACAATTATTACAATAATTACATAAATGGTTTCTACTGCCCACTCCACGCAGGGAGGTAACGGGCTACAAATGAGGCCCGGGAGGACCGAACTTGGGTTGACGGGCAGCGTTTTGATGCAGCTTCAGCGGCACGCGTATTCACGAACGTGTGGCCAACGTGCTCATCGGCGGGTCCGAGTGGGCCCAAAGTGGTACCGCTCTGACGTTAGCTCTTGGAGAGGCGCTCCCTGGGACGGCGGCACGCCGGTTCGCCTCGCGAAAGGCGAGTCGGCTCCGGTCTTCATTGGTTGACCTTGCTGCCCACGGATCTGAAGCTGCTGTTTTACAGCGCGTGACCCGACGAGATCTACTGTTGCGATCACTCCCGGCGTCGGATCGACGCACAAGAGGTACCGTTGGAAAGCTCTTTCAAAATACCTCGATCTATAGCCAGAGAAAGAATTTTGAATTTCTTGGATCTGGCCTTGATCGATTTTACAAGCTGTTGTTGGACAGAACCCGAAATCTCAGGACAGAACTAAGTTTTCCTGAGAGTTGGCATTGACTGTGCCTCAAACCTCAGATCTGGAACTTGGACTCTTCACGAAAGTTGTAGAGGTGGAAACCAGGAAGACGGGGATAATTTTTATTTGACTTTTGGTGGAGGTTTCGATTTTTTGAGGATTTTATACTGACTGGGGGTCGAATCTGAACTGCACAGGACAGAACAGATTTGGGAAAAGATAGCAATTTTTAAAAATACAAAAAGGACTCCAGAAATTCCAAGAAAATTCGTGGATGATGGGGTTGGTGGACAGAACTCCCAACAAAATTGGTGACCCAAGAAAATAAGGGAAAGGGGGTCGAAACTTGGAAACACAGGGTTGCTGTGATAGGATCTGAACAGAAGACAGAACTGAAATACTGAGGGACACGAAAATGGAAAAATACTTAACGACGGGTAAATGACTGGATTCTTTTGTGGAGGTTGGGGTGGACGTGGATGACTCACCCTCCAAGTTTGGACTCGATCGGAGCTCCTGATGGAGAGCTAAAATTCGAGCTTTGAGGATCTGTCCTGATGTAGATAGAACTTCGATGTTGATGACGGCGGCGCGATGGCGGTGCGATGGCGGCGGCAGCGGCAGAAATAGAATTCAGAGGATGAGAGGAGGAAGTAGAAAGGGTCTCACACCCTGGATTGCTGGAGGAAGAAGAAGAACTAGAGGGAGAGAGGAGAGAGGGGCACACCCTCCAAGGAGGCTCCAAGCTTTCACAAAATTTTTCACTTCATTAATTCTTACAAAACACTATACATAGGTTTATATAGAAGGGGAGGAAGGGGGAGGGGGTTGGAATTCGTGGGAAAGAGGGGAGGGGTAGCATTTTCTTCCCCCATGTGGTCAATTGGCCTAAAAAAAGAAAATACAAAATGTCATTTTAATGGGGGGGCCCCTTGACTTAAGGGGTTGGAATCTTGGACATTTTCTACCAATTGTCCCCTTTGAATGTCAAACCATCTAGAAGCCACCTAGGATGGTTGACCATCCCCACATGGCTTAGGTGGACCAATGGGGAAGGAGTGAGGGCCCCCTTGTTGGACCTACTGACATTTTGCAAATAAACCCAAAGATCCTTAGGGAATGACACGTTGACTTATAAGGCCTTACAATTGCATACATGTTTTCCCAAGGATATAAATGCAAATAAAATGACTCAAATGCAAAATAAAAAGTTAGTGGTCTTGCTCTGATGTCCCCATCAATTCTTCTCGGGTGGGAAAGACTCGACCCCGTCGAGTAAGGGTGCGGCTGCTCGTGACGCCGGCGGATCCGTCATCGTATCAGGAAGCGCGGAGTACGCTCCACTCCAAGTATTCGACACCTGCTCATCCCGTATAGATTCGATATGCTCACGCTGCTGGGGAATGAGGCTAGAGGTGGACACTCCGGGGTGGGGTCACTCTCAAAGGAAGGGAGGCGGCTCAAAGGCTCACTAGGAATCACCGCTTGTCCCTTATGTGACTAGATCCGATATGTGGCGTAGAACCGATCCCAAAGTCCGACAAGTCTCATACTCGAAAGGGACTAACAACGCGAGCGTACAAAAGACCGACTCGACGCGACGTATGCACATGCACTCGACAGACCAACGGTACGAAACAAAGACTGACACATGACCCTAAACAAACCTACGGTTAGTCCGACTCATGCATATGCAAAGGTGGACCAGGACACCCGAATGTGTGCCATGCATGCATCTGACGTAACCGGAGGTTGACGTCATGGGGAATTCCTAGACCTCCTAAAGTGGACCATACATGCATATTGGACTTAGATGTGGGAGGGCCAGGGGTACCAAATGCATCTTCTTCCTTTCCCTTAGATGATGGTGCATCTCGCAAGTGAACGGACTGGGTGGGTGTAGACGACCCGGCCCGTGGGGAAGGGATGTGATAGTGGACTCCCTTGAAGAAGTGAAGTATATAAGGTAGGTCAAGGGGCCCACTAGGGAATGGGTCAAAGGGATCAAAGAAGGTATGACCCCTTGTGGTGGGTTCCCACAAGTCACAGCCCCACGTATGGAAGTCTTGAAGGTGTAGATGGTCACCTTCATGCAGTGTGGTAGGTGGGACGGTGATCATATGTAGGAAGTATGATTCCTCCCTCGGACAAAAGGGTATGAAGTCGGCCTCGGCCGACATGAGGAGGAATAAGAGAATTTCCGTGGTGACACAACCCACGGTGCATATGGAGATAATGGACCCTAAGGCCGGATAGGTGAAGTTAAGACTAGCGGGTTGGTCGAAGCCTCAGGCCAATGAGTGCGTCAACTTCCATTGCGAGTCTAATCCCACAATTAGGTCATCCAATGTATCAACATGGTGACTAGACCGAAAGGTAGTGTGGTAGGAGTTGACGGGTACTAGTGGTAGGTTGGGGTCCATGGATGGATATGAAGGCGGGACCAAGCCATGTTTGAGCCAGCTAAGAAGTGGCTCGGCTATGAAAGGCGTACCCGTTATAAATACGGATGGCTCGGGATGAAGTGGCTCCAAATGAGATGGTTCCGAATAAAGATCGACAGTAGATGGCAATGGAGCTCTAGGGAAGGGGTTCCCCGACTGAGGTGGGGAAGGCCGTGGTGTAGGCGGTCCGACCGGATCGGGACTCGGCTGGGAGGTAGATGCTTGCCGAAGGGCAGCATACCAAGAGAACCGAGACTCAAATGGTTCGACCTCTAGAGCGACCTTATAAGACTGCGCCAGAGAGAACGCGTCGCGGCTAAGACATCCAATTTGGAAGTGGAGCCGCAAACCTCTCCGGAACTGAAAGGCAATCATGGTGCTCTCCTCTCCAACTCCATATTCCAACCGGTACTTATCATAGTCCCGAATGTACTCGGACACGGATCTATCGCCTTGGACTAGTCGGCATGAGTTGGCCATAGGTGCCCAAAAGATGGGAATGGATCCCTAGGAATAGATATGCAAGGCCATTTTTTTTTTTTTGTTTTATAAGCAAAATGTTATGTCAACTAATACAAGCACCTAGACACGACTTAGAATGCGATGCAAATGCAAAGTTGGAATGCACTAACTAATGCACACTAAGGACCCTAGACTTAAACCAAGACTCGGTACGTGGCGGAGTTAATCGATCCGAAGATCACTTTCGCACAAGTGTACGACTTTCCCGATAGGCGTAGCCTAACGTTCGGACAACACCTTTTGATATACCGATTAATGGTATGCAAATGTGACACTTAGACCGACTTAGACTTAGACTCGACTTAAATGACTCTTTTTTTTTGTTTGGAGTTTTAAACACCCTAGACTCAACTGGCGCTCTGATACCAAATAGAATGCGGGACGGACGCGCGACCTGGGACTCTAGCTCGCGATCGCCCTTAAGCGAGGGAAGACGTAGGACCCTGCGCGGTTAAGAAACCGGCAGTGAGTCTCGGGTATCGGCTTTTCCGCATTAACTCGGATCGAGTCACGGGACGGGTTACACTCACTCTCTCGCATCGGTGATAAAAATAGATATCGAGCTAATTACCTATCACATGCAGCGGCATTCAAAAGGTATACGAGATAAGCAAAATGCGATAAAGAGTGGGAGCGAGTTTACCTCCACGCTCCGGGCGTGGGGAAGACGATCCCAGCCAAGACAATAACTCCCGGTTAAACAATTATTACAATAATTACAAAAATGGTTTCTACTGCCCACTCCACGCAGGGAGGTAACAGGCTACAAATGGGGCCCGGGAGGACCGAACTTGGGTTGACGGGCAGCGTTTTGATGTAGCTTCAGCGGCACGCGTATTCACGAACGTGGGACCCACGTGCTCATCGGCGGGTCCGAGTGGGCCCAGAGTGGTACCGCTCTGACGTTAGCTCTTGGAGAGGCGCTCCCTGGGACGGCGGCACACCGGTTCGCCTCGCGGAAGGCGAGTCGGCTCCGGTCTTCACTGGTTGACCTTGCTGCCCACGGATCTGAAGCTGCTGTTTTACAGCGCGTGACCCGACGAGATCTACTGCTGCGATCACTCCCGGCGTCGGATCGACGCACAAGAGGTACCGTTGGAAAGCTCTTTCAAAATACCTCGATCTATAGCCAGAGAAAGAATTTTGAATTTCTTGGATCTGGCCTTGATCGATTTTACAAGCTGTTGTTGGACAGAACCCGAAATCTCAGGACAGAACTAAGTTTTCCTGAGAGTTGGCGTTGACTGTGCCTCAAACCTCAGATCTGGAACTTGGACTCTTCACGAAAGTTGTAGAGGTGGAAACCAGGAAGACGGGGATAATTTTTATTTGACTTTTGGTGGAGGTTTCGATTTTTTGAGGATTTTATACTGACTGGGGGTCGAATCTGAACTGCACAGGACAGAACAGATTTGGGAAAAGATAGCAATTTTTAAAAATACAAAAAGGACTCCAGAAATTCCAAGAAAATTCGTGGATGATGGGGTTGGTGAACAGAACTCCCAACAAAATTGGTGACCCAAGAAAATAAGGGAAAGGGGGTCGAAACTTGGAAACACAGGGTTGCTGTGATAGGATCTGAACAGAAGACAGAACTGAAATACTGAGGGACACGAAAATGGAAAAATACTTAACGACGGGTAAATGACTGGATTCTTTTGTGGAGGTTGGGGTGGACGTGGATGACTCACCCTCCAAGTTTGGACTCGATCGGAGCTCCTGATGGAGAGCTAAAATTCGAGCTTTGAGGATCTGTCCTGATGTAGATAGAACTTCGATGTTGATGACGGCGGCGCGATGGCGGTGCGATGGCGGCGGCGGCGGCAGAAATAGAATTCAGAGGATGAGAGGAGGAAGTAGAAAGGGTCTCACACCCTGGATTGCTGGAGGAAGAAGAAGAACCAGAGGGAGAGAGGAGAGAGGGGCACACCCTCCAAGGAGGCTCCAAGCTTTCACAAAATTTTTCACTTCATTAATTCTTACAAAACACTATACATAGGTTTATATAGAAGGGGAGGAAGGGGGAGGGGGTTGGAATTCGTGGGAAAGAGGGGAGGGGTAGCATTTTCTTCCCCCATGTGGTCAATTGGCCTAAAAAAGAAAATACAAAATGTCATTTTAATGGGGGGGCCCCTTGACTTAAGGGGTTGGAATCTTGGACATTTTCTACCAATTGTCCCCTTTGAATGTCAAACCATCTAGAAGCCACCTAGGATGGTTGACCATCCCCACATGGCTTAGGTGGACCAATGGGGAAGGAGTGAGGGCCCCCTTGCTGGACCTACTGACATTTTTCAAATAAACCCAAAGATCCTTAGGGAATGACACATTGGCTTATAAGGCCTTACAATGGCATACATGTTTTCCCAAGGATATAAATGTAAATAAAAGGACTCAAATGTAAAATAAAAAGTTAGTGGTCTTGCTCTGATGTCCCCATCATGCTCTTTCATGCAGAGATCAAAGAGCATTTTAGTATGCTCTTTCCTGAAGGAATACGGCGTCTTCATGTTCTCCGCCAACCGAGACGCGCTTGCCTTGGCATCAGGCTTCTTGACATTGCTCTTGGATTTTCCTTCCCCTTTTTCTCCATTGGTCGGGGAGAAGTCGACAACATTTACCTCCTTGCCGCTAGCCAGACGGTCTTTGGAGGACTTGCCTTTTGCAGAAGCTTGGACAGGGTGATCAGCGAAGAACATTTCAATCTCCGCTACCATCGTATTCAGCTGGTCAAAGCTTCTGATGTTGGAGCCCAAGAGCTTTTCACTGACTTCTGCCGAGAGACCCCTGCAACAAATGGTGATGGCGTCCTCAGGCGTCGGAGGATTATCGCAGCGCATGCTGACGTCCCTCCATCGCTTGATGAAGTCCAGTACAGTCTCACCTTTCTTCTGCCGGAGAGCACAGAGCTCTACTAGAAAGATTTTACGTTCGACCATTTGGAAGCGGTCGACGAACTTCTTTTGCATATCAACCCAATCAGCTACCGAGTTGGGCTTGAGTCTGGAATACCACTGGAAAGCGGTGCCAGTCAATGACGTGGCAAAATACCGCAGCAAGTATGCTTCCTCCAGTGCCAACTCACCCATGGCCGTCATATAATAGGCCAGGTGTTCATGAGGAGAGCCCTGCCCATTGAACTTTTGGAGTTTCGGGGCCTTCGGACAATCAGGTGGAAGCTTCTTGAATTGATGATGGAGGGGATATGGCACGTTGTACAAATCAACGGTAGCCACACCCTCGCCATGTTGGGCAAACTTCGCCTCCACAATACGCTCAATCATCTGCTTCTGCGCCATGAGGCTTTCTACAGCAGGGGTCACAGACGACCGCGCATTGGCTTCATGTTGCGACACTTCAAACTCCACCGTCACTGGTAGTTTTGCAGCAGTGGCGGACGCGTTGGCAGCGGCTGGAATGGGAGGAAGCTGTGGTTCCGTCCCAGTAGGTACCGCCGGGGGCGGAACATGAACCTCCTTTTCGCACAGTAATGACTGCAGGAGGTTTTTCAACTCTTGGTTTTCGCGCCGAAGCTCTTCCAGCGTGAGAGTTTGAACCTCTCTCCCAAGATCTTCACGTGCGGGGTTGCTATCCCCGTCGATGCAATGGACATCCTCCTGACGCTCTTCTTGCCGTGCCGGCTCGGGCTGAGATGTCCCAGCAGTCGGCACCTGCTGCATCTGCGCTATAATCTGGGAGACCGGCCTTGACCTCCTCAAATATTGGATAGGTTGGTCAAACTCCCCAGAGGTGTCCTCGGGCTGTTTGTCGCCAGAAGTGGCGTAACAGGTGAACACTTTGACAGTGTCATTAGTCACCTGGACCACCCGTTTCTTCCTAGGTGGTTGTCGCTCCGGCTTGGGCGGCCTCCCAAGTCTGTCAAAGACAGACACTCGGGATGTAGAGGCTTGAGGAAAGCGATCCTCCTCCGTGTGTGTAGAACAGGCCTACGGGGAGGTTGGCCGCACCTTCTTGCCAGTTCCTCGGCGCTCTGCCCACGCGGGGGTTGAATTGTAGGCCTTGGAGAGGTTGAGGCCTCAGTGCTTGTCAAGCTCCGCATTCGTTGCAGATCCGACATGCAGAAGGGCTCCTCCGCCCTTGCACGCCTTATAGCTCGGGCCTCCTCCTTGGTGACCCAGATTTTCTTCAGGTGGAGCTGACGCTCCTCAATGGGGTTGCCCCCTGTCCTAGACCAGGGAGCTCGAGGTCTGGGTCGCTGCAAGGGACCCTGAGTAGCCGTCGATACGGCGGGCTTCTTTTTTTCCGCTCCGTCCTCCCGAACATGCCGGAGGAGCTCGAAGCGATTGGAGGTGGGAATGGTTGGGACATGCCGATCCCGTGGCAAGATCGGCTCGCCTCCGTCAAGCCGGATGCGAATGTCTCCGACAATAATAGTTTTGCTGGAGCGTGATGTCGCCACTGCAGGCTCTGCACCCTTATGGTTGCAGCGTTGCCCCCGTTGAGCAGGGGCGGCACTAGCGACGCCTGCCATAGGCCTGGCATCGTTGCGGTGGCGACGCTGCCCCCGATGAACAGGGGTAGTGCAGCTGAGGAAGGCCGCAGTAGATTTGGCGCCGTTGCGGCGGCGGCGTTGCCCCCGTTGAGCAGGAGTGACGCCAGCAGTGATTTGATTGACCGAGAAGACTCATCCAATAGCTGGGACAGAAGGCCCGACACCTTTGGCCGTTGACATAGCAGCCAAGCGAACTCGACTGGTTGTCGGGATGAAGGGCTTGACACCCTTAACAGTTGAAGAGTTGACCGGATGGACCCGGCCAGATGCTGCAGCAGAGGGTCTGACACCCTCGAGGATGGTCTCCTTGACCGGGCGAGCCCGGCCGGTTGATAGAGCGGAGGGTCTGACACCTTCAGTAATCGTCTTCTTAGCCGAGCGAACCCGGCCAGTTGACGAGGCCGAGGGCCTGACGCCCTCAGTGGTGGCCTTGTTGACCGGACTGACCCGGCCAGTTGCTGGGGCCGAGGGACTAGCACCCCCGACAGTTATCTTCTTGACCGGGCCGGCTGCTGCAATGAGGGGGTTGACACCCTCAGGAGCTATCTTGTTGACCGAGCAAACCCGGCCAGTTGTTGGGGCCGAGTGCCTAACACCCCCGACGGTTGTCTTCTTGACCGGGTGGACCCGGCCGACTACTGCAATGAGGGGGCTGACACCCTCAGGAGTTGTCTTGTTGACCAAGCAAACCCGACCAGTTGTTGGGGCCGAGGGCCTAACACCCCCGACGGTTGTCTTCTTGACCGGGTGGACCCGGCCAGTTGATGGGGCCGAGGGCCTGACGCCCCCGACGGTTGTTGCAGGCATGGCTGAAGTAGCTTCAGCCACAGGTACCACGCCCAAGAAGAAGGGCAAACCGACGACTGCTGGGAAGTCGCCGAAAACAAGCGTGGTCGCGAGGTATCTGAGCCTGGCATGATTGGCGATGATCTCCGGGCCGTAGGTGACGGCAGCCATCGCTACTTCTTGTCGTTGATGACGGTGGTCCGTGGCACGAACAAAGTAGCGTGCGAGTGCACGAAGAGCTCTCAGACGAGCGGTGAAAAATGCCCTCCTCTTCCCGTCTTGTAAAAGGAAGAGGAGGAAATCAGAATCTCGAAGAGGGTTTTGGGGAACGACTATGACAGAAAGAAGAAAATCAGGAAAAGTCCCACTGGGCGTGCCAGTCTGTGAGACACGGAAAAAATCTGAATCTTTTTATCGTAGATAAAGATATAGATTTTTGTTCTTTTTGAAAAGAAACATCCCCCCCTATGAGTAAAGGGTGATTCCGTGGGTGCGCATCGTAACAGACGATTTGAGTTCGAGTGGTGGACCTCTCCCCACTGACCGTAGTCAGTGTTGATTTACATCGGCCTAATCTCCGAACACCTTTGTTTGACTGTCAAAGAAATCCCCGAAGTCTTCTACAGAGGTTCTGATGTTGAGGGCAAACTCTCTTGAAGAGCTCACGATGTCCGTTCACTCACCACCGACCAACAGAAACAACTGAGTTAGGGCTAAGTTTGAGCAAAACCCTAAGATTTAGGAATGGAAGCGCAAATATGCGGAAGCCATAGGCATTTTTGAAGTAGAAGGGAGTTTTTCTGGATCCGGAAGGTATTTCTGTAATTTTTCAACCCCAGGGGTATTTCTGTAATTTTTCAGGCCAAGGATATTTCTGAAATTTCTGGGTTAAAATAGAAGTAGGATCGGGTTCCTGACTTTCCAAGGCATTGAAGCCGTTTCTGAAGAGTTTTGAGGACTCTGGGGCCATTTCTAGGTCATAAGGGTATTTTGGTCATTTTACCTTATCCTGGATAAACCTAGAGTTGGGGTGACATCTGAGTGTCGGACTGAGCCCACGTTGTTCCCAGGGCGAAAGGAGCGATAATAGCTTCATAGAAGACTTATGTGTGTCAAATTCGCCAAAGGAGGGGTATATATGCAATTTTGTGAAAGTCAGGGGGTTCCCCTATAATTTTCTCCAGAGGACATAAAACATGCTGAGCGCTTTTATAATCAGAATGAGTACAAGGATTGTCGACGAGTTGTCAACTGTACAGAAGTCCGCGCTAACGCGGGCGATAGGGGCGTAGCCCCAATTACAAAAGTAGCAGGGTAAAACTGTAATTTACAGAACATTTATGTTTCTTGGATCCCGAGAAGGACTTTTAAGCAATTCTCCCATTCTTGGGTAGAATTCTATGACATAGTCGCCCCGAGATTTAGAAATAACAACACAGCCCGCTGAGGGGAAGAAATTACAAAAATACCCCCATAGGGGAATGTACACCAGACCCGGGGACTTACCCCTCGCGGGTCGAAACAACGAACAAAAAACTCCAAGTGTGTTGGATGCTCCAAGTGCGTAGTCCGTATGTCGATTGTAGATCTCGATCCCCTCCATCTGGACCCTTGGGATCTATTTATAGAAGTAGGAACCCTCCCCGGGGTCATTTGGACCCGTACGGGTTGAATGGGGTGAAAATGACCCCGGGGAAGTCTTTTTCCCCTTTTTTCTTTTTCTTTTTTTTGGTTCTTCGCGCAGGAATGGGGGACGCCCCGGGGTCGCGGGACCCGCCTGGGGTCGGATGACCCCGGGCGGCCCCAGGCGCGACCCGCCCGGGGTGGGCCGGCCCCAGGAGGTACCTGCCCGGGGTGGGCCGCCCCGGGCAGGTCGGCCCGGGGTCGGTGACCCCGAGCAGGCCCCTCTCGGGGCCGCGCGACCCCAGGTGGGGTCCTCCCTGCCTGCGCGCCCCCGGCGGGGTGGGCTGACCCCGCGCGGGTCTGCCCCACCCCGTACGGGTCTTCCCACGGCCGGTCTTCAATAAAAAGGGCTTCCGCTCCTCTGATTTGACCTTTTCTCGGCCTGCCGTCACGTGGAGAGGGAGAAAAGCGTCTCCTATTGTTCGTTATTGTCTTCCTCGCGCCGTAGACCGCAAGAGGAAGCTCTGTGCTTGTTGGGACAGCCTGGTACACGCGTGCTAAGCTCCGTTTGAGGTGCATAGACTCCCCTTTTGCACTCTTTTTGTCTTGTAGACGCTTCTCCCGATCATAATTGCACGCTCGGAGAAGGGAAATTCCATCCCTTTGATTTTCTTCCCCGGGACCACGCGATCCTGACAATCACGGTGGGTTTGACCTGGCTCCATACCACCTTATTTGCTGCGAGGGGTCCATAGCTTGTAGAAGTGTACGGGCTCTGACGCTCCGGAGTGTGGAAGCACCTTGCGGGACGGCGATACGCCAAATATTGAAATCCCGCGTAGTAACATTCCACAGAACGGCGATACGCCGGGTACAACCATACGTCGCATATTGGCCTCGATCAGTATGAGGGTTTATATTTCATAGAAATACGTGGGCTATGAAGCCCTACAATAGGGAAATGTCCCGTGGGATGGAGATACGCCGAACATAAAATTCCATATGGAATATCTCATAGGGTGGCAATATGCCGAACAAAAGACCTCGCTGAAACGAGGATAATACTTCAAAAATTTCAGAAATAAATGCAGGTGCAACAACCCCCTCGATTCTTTCTATTGCAGAGAGGTGCAGGCAGACTGGAGGTGGCAGCGGCAGAGGAGGTGACAGCATCATCTACAGCAGTGGCAGCTATGCTAGACATGAGCAGCAACAGGGACAGACGGTGGCGCCAGCAGAAGCAGGTAGGGTTGGGGATAGCCAGATGGGGAAGTGGAAGGGGACGGTTCATGGCTGGAATCAGGATCTAGGGGTCGGGGTCGGGTCAGTTTGGCCAACAACATCTGATCCGATTCTGCTTACCATGCAGACAAGAAGCCTTGATTGCTGAGAGAATTGCTTCTTTTGTAGGGGAGAAAGTTAGGGGGTGGGCCTCCATTCTTTGTAAAAAGGATAATTGTAAATCCTCCTCTGTTCTTTTGAGGGCTACTTGAGAGACACACCACCTTGTTGTGAGTTTGTCTAGGAGGATCTTTTGGATGTTCTTGATTTCTTACACTTGTACACTTTCATTTCCCTTTCTAATATAACTGTGGCACTATGCATGGTTTGCCACCTCGGCACTGCTCGGGCAGACTAATACAAGTCGGACCATATCTAGGCCAGACTGATTCGGGATGAGTCAGGCTAAGACGGATTGAGTCAGCCTGATCGGACCCATATCTGGGCCAGACCAAGACAATCCAGTCCACTAAGCCAGCCAACCATCATACTATCCACTTAAATAAAAGAAGAAAAAAATGGCATAGTTCAATGATTTCTTGAGGTTTTCACATCATGACTCCTACCATCTCAATGGATATTTCTAGTCCATCAGAAAAGGACATAAAACCCTTGACATGAACAAACAGATATACAGCATCCACGACTCTTTAGTTGAATACTGTATTACTGGTGAACTAAGGTCAATTAGATTTTCCTAAGCTACATGTTTTGTCTAATGTTCACCAATGCATCAACATCGAGCATTAATTTGAACAGTCAACTAAATGTGCACAAGAGAAGACATGAAAAAAATCAGAAACAAAAATACCTTCATGCTTGACGGCAGTGAATTTGGAGAAGATATCATCAAATAGAATATCAGTCCTCTTTATATGAATACAAAATTCCACTGAAACTCCACCAACACGGGCAAACTGCTCATCTATCTCTGCTCTCTCAGAACTGCTGATATAAGGATCCTCACCTTGACTCACTTTTCCAATTTGGTGGCCATGTGCTACTGAAATATATGAAAACACTTCATCCACATATGATAAGATCATCTCAACCAGAAATGGCATTGTGGCCTCCCTCACAGCATCAATCGACTTTGGAAGATCAATTACACCATGTGCCTGGCCATCGTAAAGCCTCATTGCCAGATCCAATGCACCCATCCAATCACCTGCCTTTTGAAGAGTCTGAATGCGTTCTTTCCAGGGAAGGAGACGTGAAATAGTGAGATGCATGGGACCAAGTATGTATACAGTAGCTCCTCTAACTCCAACTGAATTGTGATAGGCTTTCTCTGGATTTCCAAAGTTGTTAGTAAAATAGGTATGATAAGCAATGATGTCGTCTCTTCCAGTAGCATCTACAACAAAACTTGTTCGATGAAGTTCATTTCCATCTTTTGTATACAAACAGAGATACCCTCTTAAAGTAAGAATGACTAACATCTGTGTGGAAGAGATGTTGACAATCACCATTGTATATATTTTGTCTTACGCACAAGAAGAAAAGAAATATATATTCAGAGAAAAAAGGTGGGAGTTATGCCTACCTGATCATCCAACCATTCAATACCTATTGCTTCACCGTCAAGGTCCCATACACCATGTTTTGTCAGATCTGACTTGATCAATTTGAATACTTCAACCTTCCTATCCCATGCAATGGCAAGCCACGACACTCTGTCAGGTGCATTTGTTTGTTCTGTTACAATATCACTGTAGTTTCAGATTTAAAGAAAATGGTCAAAAGCATTTTCACAATGACGGAAAACTCAACCATGGGTGACCCACGTGGACATATCGTGCATTTCCAAGCAGTGTAAGGCATGGAACCTTCCCTAACTCCATCTGGCCTGGAAAACTGTGCATAGACTTCAAGATTTGGAGTAAGCCTCACCTGGGACATGGCAACATCAACTTAGTTAATCCTGTAAATGAAAGGGACTTGCTCAAAAAATCATCTCAGGCTACATACCACCAGAGCATTTTGATGGGTGGCAAATACAACCACACCTTCCTCCATGAAAGTGCCTTCATTAAAGAGCTTCCACCCAGCCTCTCCTCCAACTACACCTCCAACAACACCCCCAACCATGCTACTAAGGCCACTGGTGGAAGCTGCAGCAATGCCTTGAGCAGAAGAAAGTCCAGTGCATAAGTCATCAATTAGAAGAGGAGACACAGATAATACAGTCCCCGTCTTTTGGCCATCAAGAAGACACTGTTACAACCGCACATGAAGAAAAGTAATATATCACAAAATGTAGATGCAAGATGCTTAGTACTAGCAAAAACTTTGTTTTCACATTTTCCCTTGAGAAGAAGAGGAGAAAGAGGATAAACCTGAGTCTTGATAGAGAAACGATTGAGCAAAGGAACCATGGAAAATGCATGTAACAAAACAAGCCCCTTTGAATCACCAGTAACAACTTTAAACTGACGAGTAACTAGTGAATCTTGCCCTAGGAATAGTGTGTGAACTACTGGAGCAGCATGCTCTCCAGTTATTACTTTCATAGCTGTTGCTTTTTGAACATCCCAAGCAGTTATATGTCCATCACCATACCCTACCAAGAGCAGGTCACCTTGCTGGTTAAAGCACATGGATGTCACAGGAGACTGAGATTTATCACCTTGGGAGCCAAGCACCAACATCTACAGAATACCAGCATGTTAGGAAAGAAAAGTACGGAAACAACAGGAGGGGGGAACAACAAAAGATTGCAATTCAAAGTATGACCTCTTCGGTTTATCTCCATGAGAACCATATCAAGGACAACATACTATCTAGAAAAATCAGTGAATTTCATTACATTGATAATCAATATCATCTCTCCCACATAAAACCACTAAACACTTGACATTCCACGTGCCTATTGAACAGCAAGAAACAAATGAAGCATGGGTAAGAGTGCTAACAATATTCTCCCCTCTTCTTCAATACCACTTGTAATGTGGACCCCACCTCTTCTTCTCTTTCTGGTTTCTTTCAGCGGTGCTTGAGCAACACCATCTAGGTTTGTTCATGCACAGATGGACTTTTGTACACGTCTCCCTTTTACTTGTACATCCTCCTTTTCTTTTAATACAAGTTGTGGTACTACCCACTTCCAAAAGAAATACAGCATGGAGAAGAATGTTAACAGTATTCTCCAAAATGTTGTGCAATGAGCCAGTGTTCTTTCTAAGTTCAAGCATTTTCATGAAAGTGATGGAAATTATTGTCTTAAAGGAATGTGCCTACACAACCAAACTATAACATACCAAAATAGTATACACAAAGGCCAGAAACATCATAGCCATACAACTATTGTTCATCCACATATTCAAGTGGCATTAATTGATAATTGCATAAACAGAGAAAGCAGAAGCAACAAAAAATGACCTTTGCATCCATATTATCTACCCAATGTGGAGAATATCTGCTGGGAAATATGAGAACCAGACCCTTCGATGTGCCAATTGCAATAGAATTCATATGTACTGCCAATACTTGTGGAGAACCTTGATCCCGAAGAAATGACTGTGATGAAAAAGCACGAGTGATTCCATTCTGAGGGTCAATCTGTAAATATCCCACAGCAGGTGGCTCTCTCCTGATGCCCTCAAGCCTCATCGGCTGGGCAACTGCGCCTTCTTCCCAGTGCAATCCAGAAGATGCCTGTCGTTTCTCAAGTTCTTCTGCCCACTCTAATGGCTTCATACAAGATCGCAACTTCTTCTCGGCCTTCGTGATAGATCTTTTGTTAGATTCCAGTTGACTTAAATTTTCCTCCAGAGCTTCGCTAGCCTTGCCCAACGCTTTCAACTCTTTTCCAACATACCTGATATCTTCAGCTCGAGAACTTTGATCGATCTTGTCACTTACACATTCATGAACATGTGAACTCTCTACATAGTGTGGTTCTTCGGCAGCAGCTTGCAACACAGGAGAGGACACAACTTCCTGACAGCCATATTCATTCTCGATGACCGAAGTCAAATTTGCAGAACTCGGTTCCGCCAAATCTCCACTTGCTTCCAATTCTTCATCGGCAATCTCCTTAGCCGTCCATGACCGGTCGTCGGGAGGCGACGACCCAGCAGCATTTTCATCCCTGGCTGGGATTTCTTCGTCGTCGGCATTAGAAATACGAGAAGAAGAGGACGAAGATGATGGTGACGATGGTGGTGTCGTATTAGAGTTAGAATTAGAAACCCTCTTTCCTGTGTCTGATTCCGCAGACATTTCTCCGCCCAGATGGGGGTCACCGGAAGGACCCTCTCCTTCTTGTCCACCAAAATTGACATTTTCCTCAAAAAGACCATCCTCCGCCGCGTCCTGCGGCTGGGTGATTCTATCGAGAGAACTAGCACTCGCTCTCCTGGAAAGGATGGCCGCCGCGTGAGGGGTAGGTATGGAGCGGGACGCTGCGGCTGCGGCGGCGAGTGCTGCACCAGGTTTAGGGTTCGGCCTGACGCCGCCGAAGAGAGGGGGCAGCAGACGGGGCGAAGAGAAGGAGGAGGAGGAGCTCCGGATCCCCAGGGAGGAAGAAACCGAAGACCTGGAGAGCTCCCTTGCCGCCCTTCCGGGAGTAGAAATGGCGGGAAAGTCTTCTAGGGTACCGGAAATCGCCCTCCGAAGGGGCTCTCCTACCTTCCCTCCCGCTCCCGACGGACCGAGGTACCCAGTGGCCGCTCCATCCGCCAAGGCGAGAGGACTGGAGGAGGCGCGAGGGGAGAAGCCGCCGCCGGAGGAGGGGGAGGAGGAGGAATCGGAGTCGTTGAGGATTTCGTCCACGGTGCGGCGGAAGCCGTCTGGGTCGTCGTCGTCGCTGCCGTTGGCGCCGTGAGATCGTAGGAAGGAGTCGAGGTCGAGCTCCATGCGACTCATGTGGAATCCTGTTTAATCGCCGGCACTCTCATAAATTTATATGCTTCCCTTCCCGTCTCTGGTTACCGTCTGAACACAAATTAAAGAATGAATAATTTTAAATAAATTATTATACATTTTTATAATTTAAAAATAATATAATTAGTCTAGTAATTATATGATATCTTAAATTTAAGATTTAGTAATATTATATTTTTATAATAAACCTGTCAGAGTCACTTATATATATATATATATATTATCTTTTTATAACCAATATGTCAACAAATCGAAAATATATACCCGTTAAGTAATTTTTCACTCACCCCCTAGATTCAAATATGCAAACTCTCGCCATGGTAAAAGATTGAATAAATTATTACACACTTTTGATCCATAATACCCACTTATTGATCAATAAATTATTATCAAATACTTTTTATAATTAAATAATAAATAATAATTACAGTGAGTTGCACACTGTTTTTTTATTATTAGTCTAATAGATGGATAGATGTACATATGAAATCTATGTAATTTCACTTTTTTCTTCGTCACATCCATCGATCATATTTTCTCTCATCTCATAGAACAAATCTCACCTATGAGAATGTGAGAGTGCGGGCCAATTATTTAAGCCATGTTTGAAAAATGGGCATGGGATTGTGGGTGACATGTGAGAGTGAGATCCGCAATTTCTCTTTCGTGGGTTAATAAATCCTATTCTACCTTATTCTAACATCAAACTCGCCCTTGCAGTTTCGAGTTAGCGTCTGGGGATTCTCTTTCAAAAGAGTATTATTTTAGTAAAAATCTCAAATATATTCGAAACAAATCTATAACAATGTTACACATTTTTCCTTAAAATATATAAACTAATTTAAGATACACTGTGTAACTTAATACCCATTATACGTAGTTTTTCTCCAAAACACATACTTTGTAAACCGCAAAATATATTTTCAGACTAAAATGAAAGATTTGACAGAATATGCACTTTTAATCTATAATGCCGACTTCCTCGTCGATAAATTACTATTAAACATTTTACATAATTAAGTGATAAAATAATATTATTATTTTTAAGAAAAATCTCTTTTTACTGTGTGGGATCCCGCCGGGGCAGCGAGTTGAGTGTGGAATCACAAATTGGGGTCAACGTCAGAGTTTTCTACATCCTTGCACCACAACCTTTGATCAAATGTGGAGACTTTTTCTCCGTGACACTTTTTTTTTCTTCATCCAGAGCGATTCTTCCGAGTCAAGTTCATCACCAAGAGGAGAAATAATGGAAACATTGCCCACATGTGAGAGTATAAATATGAATAGTTTGTTTCACGTGATCCTTTAGTTTTGAATTTTTTATTTTAAAATTTCTAGTATCTTGTTTGAGTAATCATAAAATAATATAAGATATGCCGTTAGTTTGTTATAATTTTAACTTGTTTCTTTCTGATTTTGATTTCCCATAGATATGGAGTATAAATTAAAACAAAAATGTTATAAATGCCACATCAACGAACCTAACTCTATTCATACTGTTTTACAGCCAAATAAGCAATCAAAATAACTAAAAACAAAACAATTACATAATTTTACAATATTTTATGATAAAAAAGAAAAAGAGAACCTTAATGGGCTCTTGAATCGGGTTGTTCTGAGTTGTGATTGTCCTGCCGATGTGTGGGGGGGAAATACACCTAACAGATGCCAGAGGACCCACGGCTGCCCGATCCTGTTTTGCTGCATGTGAATCATGTGATCGTTTTCGTTTTCCTAGTTATTGGAGATAATTTACTTGCATACGCAGTTAAATTTGGTCAATTAAAGGATTAAGAGAATAGAACAAGAAAATTGTCGGCTGCCCTTGCGCGGTATCGCCTCGAAGTATCCTCTCAATTGTGTTTGGAGTAGGAATGTCGGCGAGTCAGACTGCAGACATACGCTGTTGTGTCTAAGGATCACGTGTATCCATTTAATTTATTTAGAATTTTTACAAATAAATTGTTGTTATAAGTGAATAGGTAAAAAAAATATCTCTAAAAATATTTAACAGATATATTATTACGTAAAATTAAATAATACATAAATGTTATGCAAAATCATCTAAACGTGATTTTTACATTTTTTACAAAAAAATTATATACGATTGTAAATAAAAATAACATATTTACATAATATGATTTTACTTAATGGTATATCTGTTAATATATTTTTAATAACATTTTTACATATTTATATTTAATAATAGTTTATTTTTAAAACTCTCTATTTATTATCAGAAAGTATTATATCTGAAAATTATTTTTAAAATCTAAATAAAATTAACTTCCAATAGGCCACTAAACAGTTATCAATAAACGTGAGAACCTCTGAAACTCGAACTTGAAGTAAAAATTAGCTTATAAACTGCTCTCTTTAACATGAAATTTAGACTTCGATAGAATGAATATTCTTTAAGAGAAGCCAAAATCACATGCTTACAACTAAAATGATCTCGTCATGTAAAATAGCCCAAGATTTAGGGGAGCTGTTTCTCTATATCATTCCTAAATAACCAAGGTTGATATTCATAACATGTAAAAATACAAAAATTACACCGACGATGTATATTGGATGATGAATTCGAAAAGGATACCAACCACTTCCCTAAACGTTAAAGATCATATTGATTTGAAACTCCAGTTTTTCAAATACAACAATTTAAAAACACTTCAAAAACTAGTTATTAACCTAATGTTAGAGGTCGAAATCCATCATCTCGATCTACGAGTTATGCTCCTAAGATTTATTTTGGTGAGAGAGGATGATGGTGTCACTAAGGGGAACTTACAAGCATGAATACGTGTTAGAAGGAACCCTGGGAGATATCTCATAAGACAATCCTCTAATACTTAAGTCAGGCGATGGTCGGAGTAGAGGAAGACCACTCAAAGAGGGGCGTGACAGAGAGGAGAGGGGAGAGGCCAAGCAAGCGGTCATTAGAGTATAGGGAGAGTGCTCGGAGAGGGGCGTGGCAGAGAGGAGAAGGGAGAGGCTAGTCTGACAGTCGAGACAGAGGATAAGAGCTCAAGGGGTGAGAGTTGCATACTTTTATAGCCTGAGGGGCCTATTTATAAGGTTCTCTTCGAGTTCGTCCATTGACTTTCGCCATCTGAGTTGGTGCTGCTGGGGTTGTCTTGACATGTGGAGACGTGAGTCGCCCACCTGACAAGGTAGGGGAGGTGTGGGCGCTAATCCGACATTCCTTCGCCGGCCGGGGCCGTTCTGCCATTAATATACTGATGGTCGCCTGAGACGTACGCCATTCTCGTCGGAAGGCAGAGACACACACAGTGTACATGTTCTGGATCTGGGCCAGTCTTCTAGCAGGTCTTAGCAACCCGCGTGCCGAACCGCGAGCCAGCTTGGGATGGGCCTTGGAGCTGGGCCTTGTTAGGCCTGGTGAATTTTCCCCTCCTCACTAGCCCCCCACCCCCAAGCAACGAGGGCACTTTGTGCCCTCACTACTCCGGAGGAACTAGGTAGGCTTTGCCTAGGAGGTTTTGTGCCTCGCGGTGGGAGTGCCTTCACGGAGATGGTTCGTGAACCCCCTACAGTTCTACGCCTCGAGGCTAGGGCATAGGGTCTTTATAGGCCAGTCGTCTTCCTTCTTTGGAGCGCAAGGCAATTTTTGCTCACGAAGGTGTGACATCACTGCCATGATGAGGGTGCCTCATCAGCTCTGGGGGTATGGGATCTGACGGTGAAGGGACGCCACCCTAGGGTTCCCCACTTCTCTTGGACCGGTGATGGCGATCCCTATTCTTGTAGGCAGCTTAATTTGGATCATTGAAGCCAAAAGCCCCATCGTCACCTTCTCTTCTTTAAAAGGACGTGGGAAGTGGCAGATGGGGCACTTCTCGGTCTTCTTTGGTGTCGGCTCTATCATGACCCAGATTTTTGGATCTAGTATCTTTGAGTTTCAAAGCGGTTCTTTGGGTCTCGGATCACGGTTTATAATTAAAATGAAATTTTCTGATGATTGAATCTTCAGATCGCCAAATAAGAGAAAATAAAGTATTTTCAGATTCTGTAACGTGTCAGGAGAATTACACATTTTTCGAGGATTATGTGGCTAAATTTTGATATTTTTTAATTTTTGTAATTTTTAAACCCAACAAAAAATCATATAAATAAACCTAAGCCTCACCCCCCTCTCTCATTCTCACGATCTCTGTCTCACTCCTCTGTTTCTCTCCCTTTATCACACCTCGGATTTTTTGGATCAGAATCCGTGGGTTTCGGAGCGCTTTCGTGGGTCCCGGATCGTGTTTTATGATTTAATCGGATTTTTGGCTGTTTAGCCTTCGGATCCCTCTGTAGGGTGAACCGACGTGTTGTCGGGATCCGGGACGTTGCAGGTGCGTTGTGCGTTTTCTGAGGATCGTGGGGATTATTTTTTTTTCTATTTTTATATTTTTCAGATTTTTAAAATCCTAAATTATTTTCCTATAAATTAAACCCTCACCCCCTCTCTCTCCCCATCTCTCATTCTCTCCCTCCCTCTCACGTTTCTCTCTTTGTGGCGACTCGAGATCCGAGTACCGGAAAGAAATCGGCGCGACTCGAACCTCGGCCCGCCACCCACGAGCCCGAAGACTCGGAAGGGTTAAAGGATGGTGTGAGAGCACAAGGAAAGTTGAAATAACTGAGAGATAGCATAATAAACATCTAAATAATAATGTAGGAAATTAAATAAATAACTAAACTGCTACAAGGTCCAGTGTATCTCATGTCCGAAATAAGTACAGTCAACAGAAAGAAAAGTACAAGTACACGGGACATACCCCGGCTCTGGCAATTGACGACTTACCTCGGCTACTAGAACCACGCTAAAACTCCGCCGCGCCTCGCAACGACCCCGCCTCACCTGAAAACGTAGAGGTGAGCCTCATTTCATAGGCTTAGTAGGGATCCCTCGGACCCCCACCTCGCACGAAAGAACAAGGCGAAGAAGCACGCACAAGTGCGGTAAAACTAACCAGCAATAATAAATAAACGGAAAAGCTCTCTACACTAACCTATCGTACAAACCGAACCTCGGTTTGACAAAACACAAATCTGCACCTGCCAGGAGACAGGAGCACCACCCACTAGAAGCAGATCCGGATGCATCCCCTGACGTCTTACACCGCGCCTCAGTGTCTCCCTACAACCCCCCAAGCAGAGACTGAGACACAACAGTAACCAGTACCACAAACAAGGACTAGCTGGGGTCGCGCTCGTCAGCGCGGGTCCAACGCCCCCAACTACGTGTGCACACACAGACCATCCACTCTAAGTTGGGTCCTCTAGCTGATTTCCCCCCCCCCCTCCCAGTCGGACTCAGACTGCAAAGGCAAGGGGCCCTACGGTAACCAGCCTAAAACTGTCTCTCTCGGGTAAGCCGCTCCATCACTCTCGGGTGGGTCAGCACACGCGTGCCGTAAGAAGGCTATGACTAGTGGACGTGTCACTGGAGGTGAGACTCGACTCGTGGAAACCTCCGAACGTAAGGAATCAGAGTGGCGGTCCACTCACGACCGCCCCTTAGCCTAGCGGTCCTCTCTGGACCGCAAGGCAGGTAAAACGGTCTCCCTGAGACCGCTATAGCGATCCAGGCGGTCAACCCATGATCGCAAGGAGAATGAGCCAGGGGGCATAGCGGTCTATTGCCAGGCCGCTAACCCCAGAAAACGGTCCCCACTGGGCCGCCAAACTAACCGACTATGAAAAAGGGAAAACGGACACCTTATGACCGTTGAACCTCAAAACGGTCCCCTCGTAGACCGTAAAGCAGGGTCAAGCGGCCAGTCCGTGACCGCCAACTCCCAAAACTTTTCAACGGTCGAAAAGTAATGGTGAAAACGCCTCGGGGGTCACGCCAGCCCCACGAGGGTAGCGGTCGGCCAAAGGGCCGCCGCGGGGCCTTGGCGGTCTATCGCGTGACCGCCAAGCCCTACCGACACTCGGGGTAAGAAAAAGGCCCACCGGGGGCCGCCTCTCACATAAACAGTTCCTGGAAGGACCGTTTTCATTCTAGAAAATCGAGAACGACGGGAATGGCCCAAAAACGCCATTCCACGCCCCATTCACCCCCAGGTGATGAGGAAACAAAGGGAAATCCTTCCCCAACCCTCCTAACATGATTCTAAACCCTTAGATCGGTCAAAAATCCCACGAAATGGGAGATCCGGCGCTCAACCCCAAAATATGGATTTTGACCCTCCCGGCTCAAAAACGCCCCTCTCAACCTCCCCACGGCCTACAAATCAAGGGGAAAGCAGTAAAGAGGGTAAGGATCTGTCCCCCTACCTCAAAGAAGCTCGAACTCTGCCGGATCGCCGCCGATCTTCAAAACCTTGCTTTTAAACCCACGATCTCCACGCCCCTCACCGTGAGAGCAACACTGCTGCGCTCGCCTCGCCGTCGCCGCTGCCACGCCGCCGTCGAAGGGAGGGGGGCCGCGACCACGAGCACACGGGGAGAGAGAGAGTGCAACGGTCACAAGAAGGGGGGGTGCGCTTACGGGAGAGAAGAAGGAAGAAGAAGGAAGAAGAAAATGAAAAAATGAAAAAGGGAAATGGGGGCGTTTATATAGAAAATTCAAAAAATATGAAAAATTGGGGAAAATCATGTCCTCGATCCTCGGAACACGTTCAACGCACTGGTACCGTCCCGGAGTAGGAGAATGTAACGGTTTGTTCTCCACGGAGTTCCGTAGGTCCGTCCGGGAAAAACATGTGTAAACCACAAAACACGCTCTGGAACTCCCGAAAATGATCCGAAACTCAAGGATCCAGATCCGGAAAAATGTCCGAAAAATCTGAGACATTACAGCCCTCCCCCGTTAATAAATTTCATCTTCGAAATTAAGAATGACACAAAACTAGGGGAGAAGACTCACTCGAACAAGTAAGGATACTGCTGCCGCATCTCATCCCCACGCTCCCACGACGTCTCACCACCAGAATGACGCTGCCAGACTAATAAGTGTCCATTTCATAGGATAATTCATCGCATGTACACCATTTTATGTGCATATAATTAGGTGATTATGCATATTTCATATTTAACCTCAACTCCGCATTTAAATTGAAGTTTTCACGTAAATTGATTAATTAAGTGATATTATTTAATAAATTAAAGTTGAGGGTCATGGGCATTAATTCTCCATTGCATAACTATGAGTATTTGAGATTTATGTGTACATTATGGTAATTTTTATGAACTACATTACAATTATGTGTGTGCAGGACACCGAAAGTAATTGTAAAAGAAGCCGGGGGTAAAACTGTCATCACCACTTTGACCAAGTCAAATAAAGAATTCAAAATATTTTGATTGGAGGGAAAAGAAAGTTTAAAATTTTGAATTAAAATTTGAAAAGAAGGAATTCAAAGTTTAAGTTTGAAAATGAGGAAAAGGACATTCAAAGTTTGAAATAAAGGAGAGACATGATGAGCCTTGAAAAATGGGATGTCCAAAGTCCAAGAAATGGGCTACCCACCTCCTTTTTCTTTTCCCCATATATCATCTTATATCTAAATCTCAGCCATCCATCTCCTTTTGATATAATCTCTATCCTCCATTGACCCAACTTTTCCTATAAATAGCCCATGACAAGGAGGAGAAGGGGACTTCTTCTTTTGGTAATTTCTCTCCCAACCTTAGGCCTCCGAGTTCTCCCACTTACGTTCATTTTCTGCTCATGCACTCTTCATAAAAGTTCTTTGTTTTTGAGTTCTCTACAACTTATTCTTATGCATCATCTTCCAATTCCTTCTGATTTGTAAGGTATTTCGTGTTTTTTAATGTTCTATCCTGTACATTTTCAGACTACATTCTTCTCTGTTCTTCTCTATTTTATCCTTCCTCCGTCCCTCTTCTCCTCTTGCTATCTTCATGAAAGTTATTTATTTTTAAGTTTTCTACAATTTTTTTTCTACATTATCTTCTAATTCTTTCTAATTTTGAAGTTATTTTTCATTTTTTAACTTGTTGTCCTGTGATTTTACTGTTCATCTGAGCAGACCACTTCCCTTCTTTATCTGATTGCACCATCTTCCTTAAATTTTCTCTCTCTATTCGCTTCATCAAAGTTCTTTATCTCTTCTCCCTCTTCAACTTCTTCTTCTTGGGCATCCCCTAATTCCTCTTGGGTTCAAAATTATTCACCCTCCAAAGACAGTTTTAACGACGAAGGCGACTTCCTCCCGGTGTAGACGACATCTTCCGCAAGGTAGTTCATGATACAAGGCCAAGAGAAGATGACGCCATCATCACCATTGCTGCTCCCATCTTCACACCTCAGGCTCCTTTTATTTTTATTACTTTAGTTTCATTTTACTTCATTATAATCTCGCTACATAGTTGTTGTAAGTTTATCTTGCTCTTCATGTACTCTTTCTTTTAAGTTAATGAAAGGAGCTGTTCTTTTGATCTAGTTCTTGATTTTCTACCCTCCCTACCTCTTTCTATCTCTTCTTTTCACTTCATGCAATTATTTTCTATAGCATGGGTGTATAGTCATAGGTGTTTAATTAAGTGTTTGGTTAGTTCTTTGTTTCATCACTTTTCTTCAATCAATCAAATCACAAATATTTTTCAAAGGAGTCCAAAATTTTTAACTTTTAAAATCTCTTCTTCCCTGTGCATTCGACCCGTGCTTGCCATAGTACTACGTTCTTTTTTGATCATTCTGTGCGAGTTCGATTTTAAGATTGTTAGCGCGCGTGTAGTAACGGCATACGCTTCCGCGTTATCAATTTTTGGCGCCGTTGTCGGGGAAGAATGATGATTTTTGATTTAAAAACTTTATTTTCCTTGTGTTTATAGTGTACTAATAAAACTCTCTTTTCTTATTTTTTTTTACAGAAAAAAAAATTAAAAAAATCAGAGGTAAGTTTACATTTCTTTCTTTCATCTTTTGATTTTGTCATTTATTTTAAAAATAATGAGAGATCACTTTTCAAGTAAGTATCCAAACTTTCCCTCTTTCATTCTAATTTTATTTTTTCATTTTACATATCTTGTGGTTAGATAGGTTCATTAAAAAAATTTAAAAAAATTTACTTGCACAGAAAATAAAAGACTTCATTTAAGAGTAGAAATTACACCATCCATGTTATAGGCCATGCATCATTTAGCATATGATTTTTTCTTATTATTTAATTTCTGCATTGTATTTTGGAGATTGCAAGGGATAAGGTACGTTCTACTTATCCTATTCTAACATACATATTGCATAAGAACCCCTTATTTGAAATTGTGGTGTGTATTTTATTTCAAAATATTTTAAGGGTAACATCCCTAAATAACATAAGGTGGAGATTTCATCACCCTTCCTTAGCCCACAAACCACATTTTCCTTACATCTTTGCATAACCTAAGCTTTAAATAAAATTCAGTAGACATTGGCCCTACGATCACAGTATGATTTTAGTACGATTTGGATTTACCCTCTTGTGGAAACCGGTGCCTAAGACAAGACGGTCTGACGGCAAACGTCTTAAGCGGGCTAATGGTTTACTAATTAAGTCCCTGCGAAAGTAGGGGGAGCCTCCCACTATCCCACCCTATACCTGGCCGGTGAAAATATTGAGGGTGAACTTAAGTTATACTTTAGTCATTTTGTGAAACCTCATTTGTAGATTTAGGTCACATCTAGGTCATTAGGTAATTTATGTGTCAACTTATTTGTGTATGTAAAAATAAAAATAAAAAATAAAAAATTCTTCCTCTTCTCTCTTGTCATCTCAGTTAGTGTTAAAAAATAAAAAACACATAAATAAAAAAATAATAAAAAATGATATCTATGGATCGGGTTTTTAACCAACTTAATTGTTTGACCCAAAATCACTTCACTCCAATGGACTCAAGTCCCTTTACATCACCTACCTTTCAATATGATCACACATTGGCCCAGTCGACCCATTATGTAGGTGAGTACCCGACCCAATTTTCATCTTACCCGACCTTCAATGAAAGCTCAAATCCTCGATCGGCTCAATAAGAGAACTCCACACCCATGACAGTCTAATATCCTTATCATTCCCAAAATAAAAATTAATTTGTTCAATCATATTTAGGGGACCATATGTTATTCTCTCCTCATGAGCAAATATCAACATGTCAAAATCTCCCTACACCTTCTTGCACTCCTATCTTTGAGTAGGGAGATCAAAATAATTTCACTTGATAAAATTCTCAATGTCAAGCTCCATGATCTCTTAAGCCAAAATTTTCAACACAATTTGATCAAAATCAATATGGAGAGCATGACACATACTTCCCATCATCTCAATATCAATATGATCATCAACACATTCATTCCACTCCTCCATACAATGGTTCCAACAATGGAGAAAAAATCAACCAATTGATTCAAATCATTTTGAATAATCAACAAAGTATCGACTTCCTCCAAACTAAATTGGACCAAGTAACAAGAGCCACCTATGAAATGGGCCAATTGTCTAACCCCAGTGATGAAACCTTTGAAGATAAAGTCCCTCAATTCACCCAATACATTTATTCTTGCCAACAACTCATTGTTCTCTTACCAAATGAAATTCTTGACCAAGGTAATGAGAGAATTGAGGAAGAATCATATCAAAGAGAATTGGGGATAACTAGTAAAATGGCTTATGCGATTAAGGAGTCCACACCCATCTATGTGGAAAGACACAAGGAGTCAGTTGAGATCAAGTTGGGGGGTGACTTAAATGATTTGTAAAATGGTGTCATTCAAAACGGTGAAATTGAGAATATTAATGGTCCAATTGAGGAAAAATGTAGAAAATAATGTCTAGCTGAAAATGATGATGACAAAGCCATGGAATGTGACCCTCTCACTTGGAAGAATATCATGAAAGGACCGGATTGGAAGATTTCTCATTTCATCTCATCGTCTCACAATTAGAAGTTTTGATTGACATTCTCCCTATGATAGAACAATGTGAACACTTTGATGTGGAGAGTGCCATCATTAACTTATGTGAGAAAAAATATAAAGAAGCGGGTAAAGTTGATGTTGCAGATATGTTGAATGATAACCCTCATGAGGAAGAGAATGGTGAAGGGCATTTGAATGAAAAATACATCTTCCATTTAGAGACACCACTTATGGAGAACAAAAATGATAATATCATTTTAGAAGATATTGGTAATGAGGCTTCACTTGAAGAAATTGAGAGCATCACTCCAAATATCAAAGGCCCACTTGAGGAAACGCATGAAGAGGGGGAGTGCTTTGTGGATAATAATCTTGTTGATTTAATGAAGACGAATTCTGAACATCCTCCTCCTATTGATGAGTGTAATGAAGGGACCCTCTTAGAGAAATTCACATTTGAACTGACCTATGATGAAGGGTCCGGGCTGGAAAGATTAACATTTGATCTTCCCACCTCACCATTGGAATATTCGATTGATATTCTTAATGTCATTGATGAGGGTGATGAAGGGGCCTTGTTGAAAAGGTTTACATTTGGTATATCCACCCCATTACTGGAAAGTTTGATTGATAAACTTCATTCGATTGATGAGTTTGATGAAGGGGCCTTCTTTGAAACTTTCACATTTGATCTAACCCCTGAGCCCTACCCCATAAAATTTGACTCATCAGATGGGATAGATTTTGGGATCACACCTCCTTCCACTTTGATCCCCCTGCAAACCAAGCCTCTGCAATATGACACTCTCAAACTTGAAGAGGATATGTCAACTATATTCACATTTGATTTAACTCCCCTTCAAGAAGATCAATTGATTAATGCCCTTAATACTCATGAGCTGCCTGTCTTTGACTAACTTTCTTTGGAGGAAGAAGTCATTAAAGGGGTAGTCAAGCCAGTAGATACATGACAAGGAGACCGACGGATAGATACTGGACAAAGGTTCCATCCCAATCTTGAACGATTGATGGCCATTGATTATTACATACCCCTTAAAGAAGAGAACTTGCTCACACATATGGCTAATTTTAAAATCAACAATGTTCAAGACCAGCACATTTTTGGGCCACATGCATACATGTATAATCTTGTCTTCTCGTGACACAAATGTTAGAAATTGAAAGCAGATAAGATAATGTGGTGGCTCATTCTTAACTCAACTCGTTAGTTATGGAGCTTGAACCTCTTATGCATGCGTCTGGCTGAAGACGTTAAACTTAGCGCTTCTTGAGAGGCAACCCACAGTTTTCGTGATTTTTGGGTGCTAATAAATGATTTCTTGGGAGGTAACACAAGTTTTTCCTGTATTTTTATTCTTATTTTGAAGGTGTGAATAAAGGATAAGTTGGGGGGAGAGAGAAGATTGTTTGCACCTATGCCTCGCCTTTAACAATCAAGTATCACCTTTGGTCAGTAAGGATGCCCGTCAAAATTCACTTCTGTCAGGTTGTCCCGTTCCTTCACAAATTTCATGTCTACATTGTTCTATTTATTCATAGTGTTCATGTCATTGTGGATAATGTCATTTAAGTTGGGGGATGAAAATCATGTTGCAGATGTTGCATTCATATATAACCGCATTTGTCTTAAAAAAAAAGAACCAAACTGAGTTTTAATTATTCATGCTTAAATTAAAAGTAATTCTAGAATAGAAAAGACTAGAGATAAGGATGATGAAAATTTTAGTCAATCTAACCATGAAAAATTGATATAATAATCCACTTAAAGTTCATGTGCACTTTAGAAAAAAAGAAATTCACGATGTACACTAATGAAACAAGCAAGATAAGTCCCCTGCCATTTTAGGTATGTTGTCTGATATTCTACACTTCTTAAGAAAAGAGATCTTTTTACAAAATTTTTTATCAAATTATCTATCAAATAAGTGTAATTATACTATGAAAAAAAAGAAAAAAAATCATGAAAAATGTCCCTAGTCTTAGTAATCGGGTCTACTTCACCTAAGACGTGTTAAGGTTCGCGTAAAACGGAAAAGGGAACCTAGATCTGTGAAATTGGACATACTTCTCCTAAGGCAAGAGTCGAGGTTCACGTTGAGTAGTGAAGGGTAGTGCAGCATCATGTGTGGTATAAAAGATCCCAAAGGGACAAAGCAATAAGGCAGACAAAAGTTAATATACGTAATGCTTTGATCTAAGAGGTGCAGGGTTGAAAGACATTTGGTTGGAATAGCGAATGGATGATGCAATTGTCTAAGTTGTTGATTTGGTAGTTACACATGCACAAGTGCTATTGAACTTTGATTTGAATTCTTGATCATGTATTATTAAGTTCCTACATAAAGATAGTCTGCATTAATGATTCTAGATTCTTAATCTTTGTTTGATTCTATGAAGGGAGAATGGGATATGAGAGCACGAATTTTACAAACTCTTGTTAGTCTTAAATTTCAATTTATTGACATTGCTAAGGGACTAGCAATGAGTAAGTTATGGGGTGTGATAAGTGTCCATTTCATATGATAATTCATCGCATGTACACCATTTTATGTGCATACAATTAGGTAATTATGCATATTTCATAGTTAACTTCAACTCCGCATTAAAATTGGAGCTTTCACGTAAATTGATTAATTCAGTGATATTATTTAATAAATTGAAGTTGAGGGTCATGGGCATTAATTCTCCATTACATAACTAAGAGCATTTGAGATTTATGTGCATATTAGGATAATTTTTATGGACTAGATTGTAATTATATGTGTGCAGGACACCGAAGGTAATTGCAAAAGAAGCCGGGGGTAAACTGTCATCACCACTTTGATCAAGTCAAATAAAGAATTCAAAATATTTTGATTGGAGGGAAAAGAAAGTTTAAAATTTTAAATTTAAAGTTTGAAAAGAAGGAATTCAAAATTTAAGTTTGAAAATGAGGAAAATGACATTCAAAGTTTGAAATAAAGGAGAGATATGATGAGCCTTGGGAAATGGGGTGTCCAAAGTCCAAGAAAGGGGCTGCCCACCTCCTTTTTCTTTTCCCTATACATCATCTTCTACCTAAATTTCAGTCATCCATCTCCTTTTGATATAATCTCCACCTTCCATTGACCCAACTTTTCCTATAAATAGCCCATGACAAGGAGGAGAAGGGGACTTCTTCTTTTGGTAATTTCTCTCCCAACATTAGGCCTCTGAGTTCTCCCACTTACGTTCATTTTCTGCTCGTGCACTCTTCAGAAAAGTTCTTTATTTTTAAGTTCTCTACAACTTCTTCTTCTGCATCATCTTCCAATTCCTTCTGGTTTGTAAGGTATTTCATATTTTTTATTGTTCTATCCTGTACATTTTTAGACTAGATTCTTATCTGTTCTTCTCTATTTTCTCCTTCCTCCGTCCCTCTTCTCCTCTTGCTGTCTTCATAAAAGTTATTTATTTTTAAGTGTTCTATAATTTCTTCTTCTATATCATCTTCTAATTCTTTCTAGTTTTGAAGTTATTTCTCATTTTTCAACTTGCTGTCATGTGATTTTACTGTTCATCTGAGCAGATCATTTCCCTTCTTTCTCTGATTGTACCATCTTTCTTATATTTTCTCTCTCTGTTCTTTTCATCAAAGTTATTTATCACTTCTCCCTCTTCAACTTCTTTTTCTTGGGCATCCCCTAATTTCTCTTGGGTTCAAAGTTATTCACCCTCCAAAGATAGCTTTAACGGCGAAGGCGACTTCCTCCCGGTGTAGACGACATCTTCCGCAAGGTGGTTCGTGATCCAAGGCCAAGAGAGGATGACGCCGTCATCACCATTTTTACTACCATCTTCACACCTCAGGCTCCTTTTATTTTTATTACTTTAGTTTCATTTTACTTCATTGTAATCTCGCTACATAGTTGTTGTAAGTTTATCTTGCACTTCATGTACTCTTTCTTTTAAGTTAATGAAAGGAGTTGTTCTTTTGATCTAGTTCTTGATCTTCTACCCTCCCTACCTCCTTCTATCTCTTCTTTTTATTTCATGCAATTATTTTCTATAACATAGGTGTATAGTCATAGGTGTTTTTAATTAAGTGTTTGATTTGCTCTTTGTTTTATCACTTTTCTTCAATCAATCAAATCACAAATATTTTCTGAAGAAGTTCAAAGGTTTTAACTTTAAAAATCTCTTCTTCCCTGTGGATTCGACCCGTGCTTGTTATAGTACTACGTTCTATTTTGATCATTTTGTGTGAGTTTGATTTTAAGATTGTTAGCGTGCGTGTAGTAACGACATACGCTTCCGCGTTATCACAGACCACCTTAACTAGAGGAATAACCTTGTTCCGCAAGCGCTACTCACGCCGATCCTCAACGCGGATAGGGTACTCCGGAAGGGACAAGTCTAGGGTCATCTCGGGCCACACAGCATCCTCCAAAACATGGGAATCATCGGGCATATACTTCCGAAGCATCGACACATGGAACACGTCATGCACAGCAGACAGCTCCGGAGGTAACTGCAACCGATAAGCAACTTCACCAATATGCGACAATAAAAAAATGACCAATGTAGCGGGGACTAAACTTTCCACGTCTGCCGAATCACATCACACCCTTCATGGGAGAGACTCTCAGAAACACTCGATCTCCCACAGCAAAACTGAGAGGTTGACTCCTCCGATCGGCATAACTCTTCTGCCGGCTCTGCACCGCCAACATCTTCTATCGAACGAAATGCACCACCTCAACACACTACTGCACCAAATTCGATCTTGTCAGGACACGCTCGCCCACCTCAAACCAATCAAGCGAGGTCCGACAAGGTCGCCCGTACAACGCCTCATATGGAGCCATGCCAATGCTCGAATGATAGCTATTGTTATAGGTAAATTCCACTAACAGTAGATGGTGGATCCAACTCCCTTGCCACTCCAGGTAACATGACCTCAACATGTCCTCCAAAGTCTGGATAGTCCTCTCAGACTGACCGTCCGACTGAGGATGATAGACCGAGCTGAATGCCAACTCCGTGCCTAGAGCTCTCTAGAAACTCCTCCAGAATCTCGAAGTGAAGCGCGGATCACGATCAGACACAATGAAGATTGAGACTCCATGCAACGGGACGATCCGCTCCACATATAAGTGGGCCAACTTATGCACACTCCAACTGAACTTGATCGGCAACAACCGAGCTATCTTCGTCAGTCTGTCCACTAATAACCAGATACTATCACAAAATCAGTGGTCACGTGGTCCCACTTCCATGCGGGGATCTCCAAGGGTTGAAGTGTACCTCCCGATCGTTGGTGCTCAGCCTTCACCTGCTGACAGGTCAAATACCTGACTAGGAACTCCACTACGTCTCTCTTCATTCCAGGCCACCAAAACTGCCTCTTCAGGTTCTGGTACATCTTTGTCGATCTGGGGTGCATGGCATACTGGCTCTCATGGGCCTCTCGCAATACCGCGCGCCTCACCTGCTCCTCGGCTGGGAGGTACAACCTACCTCTGAGCCTCGCAGTTTCATCCTCACCAAACTCCACCTCGGCCATCGACAAAATTCGAGGTAGCTTGGGGTCCGAACGCTGAGCCTCCGTCACTTGCCGACGAATAACTGGCATGACAGTCAAGCTCGCGAGAATAGTCGAACCCTGATCCTGAGAGATCTTGAGCCTAAAAGTCATGGCCGGCACCTGCTCCCATAACCTCCACTTCATCAACAACATCCGACTGACCACCACCTTCCTACTCAAGGCGTCAGCCATGACATTCATCCTGCCAGGCTGATACGACAGAGTAAAATCATAATCCTTCATGTACTCCATCCACCTCCTCTGCCTGAGGTTAAGATCCTTCTGGGTAAACACATACCTCAAACTCTGATGGTCAGTGAAAAACTCAAACTTCTCGCCGTACAGATAATGCCTCCAAATCTTTAGAGCGAAAATCACTGTTGCCAGCTCAAGATCATGAGTAGGGTAGTTCACCTCATGTGGCTTCAACTGTCGAGATACGTACGCCACAACTCGACCATGCTGCATCAACACAGCACCCAGACCTACCCCGAAAGTATCCGTACACACCACAAAATCTTTCGATCCTGAAGGCAACACCAACACCGGAGCGGTCGTGAGCAACCTGTTCAGCTCCATGAAGCTCTGCTCACACTCCTCTGTCCAGACAAATGGCACATCCTTCGCGTAAGCCTGGTCATCAGAGCCGCAATACGAGCAAAATGCTGGATAAACCTCCTATAATAACCAGCGAGTCCCAAAAAGCTCCGAATCTCCATGATAGTACTCGGCCTCGGCCACTGCACCACAGTCTCGACCTTGGTCGGGTCCACGTAAACACCATCACCAGAAATCACGTGCCCCAGAAAGTGCATCTCTCGGAGCCAAAACTCGCACTTGCTGATCCTGACATACAACTGGTGATCACGCAAGGTCTGCAACACCACCCTCAAATGATGCACATGCTCCTCAGCAGACCGCGAATACAAGAGGATGTCGTCCACAAACACGACCACAAACTGCTCTAGATACGGATGAAACACCCTATGCATCAAATCCATAAATGCCGCGGGGGCATTGGTGAGCCCAAACGGCATCACCAAGAACTCATAATGCCCATACCTCGAGCGGAAAGCAGTCTTCTCAACATCAGACTCTCGAATCCTTAGCTGATAATAGCCCGACCTTAAAACGATCCGCGAAAACACCCAGGCCGACTGAAGCTGATCAAACAAGTCATCGATCCAAGGTAATAGATACTTGTTCTTAACAGTCGTCTGGTTCAACTACCGGTAGTCGATGCACAACCTTATACTATCATCCTTCTTCTTCACGAACAACACCGGCGCACCCCATGGGGAAAAACTAGGACGAATATACCCCTTGGCCAGCAACTCCTGCAACTGCGCCTTCAGCTCTCTCAACTCCACAGGCGCCATACGATAAGGGGCCTTTGACATGGGCGTTGTACCTGGTACCACCTCAATCACGAAATCAATCTCTCGTCACGGTGGCAACCCTGGCAACTCCTCGAAAAAAACATCAGAAAACTCGCACACGACCAGAATATCCTCCACATCCGGACACTGCCGATCGACCACGACAACCGAAGCGAGAAAACCCTAACAACCCGTGTCAAGCAATCTACGAGCCCTAATCGCCGAAATAAGAAAGTGGGAAGAGGAAGACCAGATACCTTGGAAATAAAAGGTGGGTCCATGAAGCTGCCGGAAGTAAACATTCTTCGAGCTACAATCCACCATGGCATGATGGGTCTCGAGCCAATCCATGCCCAAAGTCCTGAAGCGGCAATGCATAAAGCATGGCCAGTAAGTTTCACTCTTCCACCCACACAGGCACCTTCTCAAAATAATACGGGGTGATCATGAAGTCACCGGTAGACAACTCTACTGTCAAATCACAGGACATCTCGGCCACCGGGTCCGCAACACTCTGAGCAAAATCCTCAGAAATGAATGAATGAGACGCACTAGAATCGAACAAAACTTGAGCCGCACAACCCAAAATCGGAAGAGTACCTTCCACCAACTGCGACACCTCAGCCTCTGCTCTGGTCATGTGAGTAATTCTGCCTCGGGATCTCTACCTCCCTACAGTAGCTGACCGAGTCAACTGAGGAAACTGTCCCTGCTGTTGGTAGCGCTCCGACTGTAATGGTAGCTGCTGGGGCTGAAACTGCTGCTACTGTTGAAACTCGTGAGACTGACGCGGTCTCTGCAGACAATCACATGCCATGTGCCCTAGCTGGTCACACCTAAAGCAAATCACGGGCGCCGAACACTGCCTGCCTGGATGAGAACCGCCGCACCAAGGACACCCATCTCGAGAACCACTCACTGAACCCTGGCACTGATAAGGTATAGGCTGCTGAACAATGCTCACCGACTGCTGCTTCGACTCCCTGCGATCCTGATGCCTCCTGACAAAATCGGCTTCCTTGAACAGCTTCTTGAGCTTCGAACCAAGGCATGACGAACCTGCTGCTAAAGCCACAGACTGAGCTGCCCCTGAACCACCTGTTGAGGGCTGGACGGTACTCTACTGCTGCACGTCCATCGGCTGACCAAGACCTGCCTGCGCCTGACCAGCACTGCCCTGCCTCCGAACCTTCTGCAAGTCTCTCTCCAACACAGCTGCTGCCTTGCAAGCTGCATCCAGGTTGGCTAAACCCGATGCAAGCAAGGGATGCCTCAACTATGGCCTCAAACCCCCAACAAACTGTTCGGTCTTCACCTCCTCATCTGACATAATATGAGACGCATAATGGCCCAACTCAATAAACCTGGATCGATACTGAATCACCGTCATGTCACCCTGGACCAACTCCAGAAACTCACGCAGCCTCTGCGACATGATGAAAGATGGGCAAAATGCACGCTCAAAAGCCGCGATGAACTCCTACTAAGTAATTTGCCGAAGAGGACGGGACTGGAACACTGCCCCCCACTCGGACGTCCAACACGCCCGAGCTGATCGCTGCAATCGATGAGTAGCCAGCACCGCCTTCTCCTCCTCAGCACACTCCATGGAACTAAAGATCCTCTCCAAATCATCGAGCCACTCCTTGGCCACCTCTGGATCCGGCTGTCCGTTGTAAAGAGGCGGTTGGAACTGTAAGAAATCTCTCAGCACACGACCCTGACCATCTCGAGACGACGAGCCCTCGCCAACACCATCACCCTACTGCTGAAGAACATACTGAAACATGCCCTGGAAGAAGTCCTCTGCTCCGGGAACTCTCGCCTCCTCAGCTACATCGACCAGAAGTGCTGCTCTGCTCTGCCCTTCCTGGCCCCCACCTGACTCTCCCTACTGGGAACGAGTCGCTCTCCTGGGCGCCATAACCTCATGTTAACAAAGATAAATAGCAAAATTAATAAAACACACGGGGACCTACGCCAGTCGCCGACTGTACAAGACATTCACGGACCTTCTAGACCACTGTAATCGTTTCAGGTTCTTATGTACCTTCACAACCTCGCTCTGATACCAACTGTGGCGACTCGAGATCCGAGTACCGGAAAGGAACCGGCGCGACTCGAACCTCGGCCCACCACCCACGAGCCCGAAGACTCGGAAGGGTTAAAGCATGGTGTGAGAGCACAAGAGAAGCTTAAATAACTGCAGAGATAGCACAATAAACATCTAAATAATAATGCAAGAAATTAAATAAATAACTAAACTGCTACAAGGTCCAGTGTATCTCATGTCCGAAATAAGTATAGTCAACAGAAAGAAAAGTACAAGTACACGGGGCATACCCCAGCTCTGGCAACTGGCGACTAACCTCGGCTACTAGAACCACGCTGAAACTCTGCCGCGCCTCGCGACGACTCCGCCTCACCTGAAAATGTAGGGGTGCGCCTCATTTCATAGGCTCAGTAGGGATCCCTCGGACCCCCACCTCGCACGAAAGAACAAGGCGGAGAAGCACGCACAAGTGTGGTAAAACCAACCAGCAATAATAAATAAACAGAAAAGATCTCTACACTAACCGTATCGTACAAACTGAACCTCGATCGGACAAAACACAAATCCGCACCTGCCAGGAGACATGAGCACCACCCACTAGAAGCAGAGTTGGATGCGTCCCCTGACGTCTTACACCGCGCCTCAGTGTCTCCCCACAACGCCCCAGGCAGAGACTGAGACACAACAGTAACAAGTACTACAAACAAGGACTAGCTGGAGTAGCGCTCGTCAGCGCGGTTCCAACGCCCCCAACTACGTGTGCACACACAGACCATCCGCTCTAAGTCGGGTCCTCTAGCTGGTTTTCCCCCCCTGTCCGACTTAGGCTGCAAAGGCGAGGGGCCCTATGGTAACCAGCCTAAAACCGTCTCTCTCGGGTAAGCCGCTCCACCACTCCCGGGTGGGTCAGCACACGCGTGCCGTAAGAAGGTTACGACTAGTGGACGTGTCACTGGAGGTGAGACTCGACTCGCGAAAACCTCTGAACGTAAGGAATCAGAGTGGCGGTCCACTCACTATCGCCCTAGATGACCGCTAGGCAGGTAAAGCGGTCTCCCTGAGACCACTATAGCGATCCAGGAGGTCAACCCATGACCGCAAGGAGAATGAGCCAGGGGGGGCATAGCGGTCTATTGCCAGGCCGCACCCCAGAAAACAGTCCCCACTGGGCCGCCAAACTAACCGACTATAAAAAAGGGAAAACTGTCACCTTATGACCATTGAACCTCAAAACGGTCCCCCCGTCCAGCAATAATAAATAAACGGAAAAGATCTCTACACTAACCGTATCGTACAAACTGAACCTCGATCGGACAAAACACAAATCCGCACCTGCCAGGAGACAGGAGCACCACCCACTAGAAGCAGAGTCGGATGCGTCCCCTGACGTCTTACACCGCGCCTCAGTGTCTCCCCACAACGCCCCAGGCAGAGACTGAGACACAACAGTAACAAGTACTACAAACAAGGACTAGCTGGAGTAGCGCTCGTCAGCGCGGTTCCAACGCCCCCAACTACGTGTGCACACACAGACCATCCGCTCTAAGTTGGGTCCTCTAGCTGGTTTTCCCCCCCTGTCCGACTTAGGCTGCAAAGGCGAGGGGCCCTATGGTAACCAGCCTAAAACCGTCTCTCTCGGGTAAGCCGCTCCACCACTCCCGGGTGGGTCAGCACATGCGTGCCGTAAGAAGGTTACGACTAGTGGACGTGTCACTGGAGGTGAGACTCGACTCGCGGAAACCTCTGAACGTAAGGAATCAGAGTGGCGGTCCACTCACTATCGCCCTAGAGGACCGCTAGGCAGGTAAAACGGTCTCCCTGAGACCACTATAGCGATCCAGGAGGTCAACCCATGACCGCAAGGAGAATGAGCCAGGGGGGGCATAGCGGTCTATTGCCAGGCCGCACCCCAGAAAATAGTCCCCACTGGGCCGCCAAACTAACCGACTATAAAAAAGGGAAAACTGTCACCTTATGACCATTGAACCTCAAAACGGTCCCCCCGTAGACCGTAAAGCAGGTTAAGCGGCCAGTCCGTGACCGCCAACTCCCAAAACTTTTCAACAGTCGAAAAGCAACGGTCAAAATGCCTCGGGGGTCATGCCGGCCCCACGAGGGTAGCGGTCGGCCAAAGGGCCGCCGTGGGGCCTTGGCGGTCTATCGCGTGACCGCCAAGCCCTACCGAAACTCGGGGTTATAAAACGGCCCACCCGAGGCCACCTCTCACAGAAACGGTTCCTGGAAGGATTATTTTCATTCCAGAAAATCGAGAATGACGGGAATGGCCCAAAAATGCCATTCCACGCCCCATTCACCCCCAAGTGATGGGAAAACAAAGGGAAATCCTTCCCCAACCCTCCTAGCGTGATTCTAAACCCTTAGATCGGTCAAAAACCCCACGAAATGGGAGATCCGACGCTCAACCCCAGAACATGGATTTTGACCCTCCTGGCTCAAAAACACCCCTCTCGACCTCCCCACGGCCTACAAATCAAGGGGAAAGCAGTAAATAGGGTAAGGATCCGTACCCTTATCTCAAGGAAGCTCGAAATCCGCCGGATCACCGCCAATCTTCAAAACCTTGCTTTTAAATCGACGATCTCCACGTCCCTCACCGCGAAAGCAACATCGCCGTGCTCGCCTCGTCGCCGCCGCCACGTCACTACCGGAGGGAGTGGGGCCGCGACCACAAGCACACATGGAGAGAGAGAGTGCAATGGTCACAAGAAGGGGGGCGGTGCACTCACGGGAGAGAAGAAGGAAGAAGAAGAAAGAAGAAAAGGAGAAAAGGAAAAAGGAAAATGGGGGGGTTTATATAGAAAATCCAGAAAATATGTAAAATTGGAAAAATCATTTCCTCGATTTTCGGAACACGTTCAACGCACTGGTATCGTCCTGGAGTAGGAGAATGTAACGGTTTGCCCTCCACGGATTCCGTAGGTCCGTCAGGGAAAAACACGTGTAAACCACAAAACACACTCCGGGACCCCCGAAAGCGATCCGAAACTCACAGATCCAGATCCGAAAAACCCGGGACATTACACTCTTTCTCTCCCCTTCTTCTCCGGGCGGCCGACGGAGGAGGAGGCGGGCGAGGCGGAGGTGGTGCGCGGGCAGAGAGCGGCTGAGATGGAGCGTGGGACGAGGCGTGGCGAGGCGAGGAGCTCGTTCGCAGGTTCGGGGCGTCGACGGGGTTTCGTGAGGCAATTTCGCCTGGAATCGGCGTCCTCGACGCGGGAAAACTTTAGTGGAGGTAGGGGGATTGTTCCCTAGCCCGTGTACTTTATTTTCCCCATGTTTTATAGGTCGAGGTGAGCCGAGAGTGGATTTCTTTCACGGTTAAATTGCATGTGTTTAGGGTGAGCGTCAGATTCACCATTTTAATCACGCCTCTCGGCGGTTCAAAGGCTGAGGAATGATTTCCCCATGTTCTCCCCATCACTCGGGGGTGATTAGGGCGTGGAATCGAACCCCTAGGGTGGGTTCGGGGGGGTTCTTCGGTCGACTGGCTGGTTGGGTTCGGTCGACCAACGGCGCTCGCATGAACTGGGCGATATGTCCAATTTGGTCGACCGAACTACCCAGTTCGGTCGACCAACCCATGCTGGTTGGTTGACCAAAATGCAGTAGTTCAGCTCGTTTTGGCCCCCGGTCGACCCGGTTGAGACCCAATGGTCGACCTATGGCCCCATGGATGTCCCGGACACCCCGTGGGTACCGAGACCATATTGTTGGGTGTTTGAAGGTACCGTGTTATCTCGATTAGGGTGCCCATATTATTTTGAGGGTCTGGGTGACCCTTTGTGTTCTGGGCTTTCCTGTTTCGCTAGATCGAGTCACCGTGTCTCAGTTTGAGTGTGGAGGGCTGTCCCCGCATGATCTTAGCTTCTTCGGAAAGTGGTTTCCGTGTGGGCCATGCGTATGGCCTATGAGCTGCGAGTTCTGTGACCCAGCCTGGGGCTGGATGTTTCTTCGGTTTCCCTTAGAAAGGGAATGAATTCGACGGTTTATGAGCAACCTTAAGGATTATATTCGACCGTGATTTTTGACCCTAGGATTAGGGCAAATTGATGGCATGGAGCCGTCCTGTACAATGGTCTTGACCTAAGTCGTGTGACTCAAGGATCGTTGGGTTGGTAGGTCTAGTGGACTGTCCAGAGTCTGGTGGCATCATACCACCCGTGTTCTGAGCTACGTGTGACGGGCTTGTGCGTAGCCCGTCATACTCCGGTGGTTTCTTCCGAGAGTCTTTCCTCGAGTGACCCCCCACTAGTCGTAGCCTTCTTACGGCATGCGTATACTGACCTACTCGGGGGTGGTAGAGCGTGTTGTGTCCCTATGTTTTGATGTTGTCAAAACTATGAGTCATGTATACACTATCTATGCTGCTGTTTTGATATGACCTTGATGTTGTCAGACACTATGGAAATCCTTCATATCATGCTGCATCTGTGCACTTTCTACTCAACTGCATATAAGGCCCGTGCACTTCTCCACATAGTCCGTGCATGTTTTTGCTATATGGTCTGTGCACGTTTTCAAGCCTTAGCATATACTAGGTCTGAGCTTGTCTCAAGTCTGTGCATATGACTCGTTGCATAGTTGAAGTATGTGCAAAGTCTTCCTTATGCACACACAACCTCGGTGCAATCTTTGTAGAGGTCCGAGCATATCTATCTCGTGTTATGCCAAGCAAGGTTCGTGCACCTCTCTGTCCTAAGTCGTTGCATCAGCGTCTCACATGTGCGTCTTATGCTCAATATAGTCAGTGCAGGTTTTTGGGCGTCTCATGCTACGTGGTTGCATGTAAAGTCAGTGCAGGTTTTTGGGCATGTAGGACGGTACAATTTGCATCTTATGCTATGTCTAATGCATGACTGGTCAGTCCAAGCGTTGGCTCGCATGCGGTCGGTGCTAATTTATGGTCTTGCGTCTCATATTGCATCTCATGTGCATATGTGTCTCAGTGCATGAATTGCGTCTCATTCTGCATCTCAATGCATGCCTGCGTCTCATGACTCGTCTAAGGCATATACATAGTCAGTGCAATCTTTTCGTCTAGCACAAGCACGGTCGGTGCAACCCTTGCATCGGTGCACCTTTTGCCTCATGCTCAGTCTTGTGCACATAAGCTTCCAAGTCGGTGCATGTTGCAAGTCTGTGCAAGTTACTGTTTGATGCATAGTCACGGTCGGTGCAAGGTTTGGTTTCAAAGGTTCATCGTCGGTGCATTCCTATCTTTACCTACGTTTGAGCTACACAACGTCTGTGCTAAGGAATATAAGGTCGGTGCAAGTTTCTTTGTTTCGTTCATACACAACGCAGTGCATATCAACGTAGGTGCATGATTTTGTCTAGGCAAGACACGATCGGTGCAAATTTTGCCTTGTGCGTTTACATTCAAGGTATGTGCAATGTCTTAATATGTCTGTGCATGTTTTCACTTTGACACTTATGTCTTGCAGACTGGCACATGATTGAGCGTCTGCAATGCACGTGGTCTTTCTCACATCACGCCTGAAGTATGAGCGCGTTGGGGATAACGGACTCAATGATTGGCATGTGATCCCATGGGAGAATACTTCTGACATTCTGCCATGTGGATCAACGCCCCAATCCTCTCTTGACACGTGTCTTCTCTGGAAAAGGCTGGGACGAGCCCTACACACGCCGGACGCGTGAGGTTGTGGAAACCCTACCTACAGCCCTATAAGAAGGCCGCTCCTGCGATCAAATGCGGCGACTCTGAAGCACAGAATAAAGGTAGGAGAAGCTCGAAAGAAGAAAAGTGAGAAGAACAAGCGAAAGAGAGAGCCCATGGAAGAAAAGTGTGCAGCCTGGATTTCCCTTTAAGAACTGTGTGTTCTTTCTTGGCCTCTGGATCAAATCCAAGCCAACGTGTTTTTTAGTTTCGTAGCTACCATTGCTATTGTTCCAGTTGTTCTTTGTTTTCCGTTTTCCTTTGATTCCTTTCATCAAGCTGTTAGTTAGCGCTGTTAGCAAGCTGTGAGGCTCAGCGTTGAGGATTTGTTCCTCTGTTAGCAAGCTGTGAGGATCAGCGTGTGTAGCAAGCTGTGAGGCTCAGCGTTGAGGATTTGTTCCTCTGTTAGCAGGCTATGAGGCTCAACGTTTCAAGCTGTTTTTTAGCGGTAATCCTCACTAAGTTTAGTGAGGGGTGGATGTAGGTAGACTTGGTGTCTGGCCGAACCACCTAAAAATCATGTGTTAGTGGTTTGCTTTGTGAGTGTGAATCCATTTCATATATCCCCTTCACAGGTTTTGATTCCAAGTCATTTCTGTTTCTGTACGCTGTGAGATTTGCCCTTTTGAGTGTGCCGAACGCGTCCAATATTATTTCAGGTTGTGAGCAGGCTATGCTCTTGGTTTTGATTAGGGCAGAAATACTCTTAAAGATTGAGCTATTGATTCTGCACCCTTAACTGTTTGTCCCTAACTTGTTCTAGTTTCTAATTCCACAATAATTTTTTAAAAAGGGGATTCATTCACCCCCCTCTGAATCTGTGTCTTACATTTCCATCAATTGGTATCAGAGCCCAGTTTCCCATGATGTGGTCCAACGACCAGGGAAGACCTGGGAATGGAAATGTTCGCAGCTTCATAGTTGAGGGACATTATATTAACCGCCCTCCTTTCTTTGATGGCGCTAATTACATTTATTGGAAACACATGATGGAGGTATTACTGAGAGCGCAGAGCCATGAACTCTGGAGAGTGATTACCTCAGGACCAATTGAGCTCCCACCAGATGAGAACGCATGGTCAAGGGAACAGATCAGGCTCTCAACGGTGAACTGGACTGCTCTGAACATAATGCAGTGCGCAGTTCATCTAGAAGAGTATTCTAGGATCTATGCTTGCAAATCAGCCAAAGACATGTGGGACAAGCTGAAGCTGGTATATGAAGGAACGTCCCAGGTAAGAGCAACAAAGGTAAATATGCTGGTCTCCGAGTATGAAGTATTTAAAATGAAGTCTGATGAGTCGATAAAGGAAATGTTCTCTAGGCTCTCTCAGCTCACTAACAATCTTAAAGCACTAGGCAAGGATTATTCAGATAGTGAGATTGTTAAGAAAATACTCAGGTCTTTATCTCCTGCGTGGCACACAAAGGCCACTGTGATAGAAGAGTCTAAGGATCTGACCACCATGAAGGTGGATGAGCTAATTGGGTCTTTGATGACATATGAGTTAAACTTCAGGAAGCCTGAAGATGAGCAGAAGAAACCCAAGACACTAGCCCTCAAGGGGTCTGGTAGCAATGGTGAGAGCAGTGATGAACTAAGCGAGGAGTTTAATGAACTGTCGGCCTCAGAACAGGCTTTCCTCACCAGAAATTTCAAAAGATTTTTAAGAATGAGAGGTAAGTATGCCAAGAAGAACAAACCCTACCAGGCATATAGAGGCTATCACTCTAAATCTTACCAAAACAAGAAATCTAACAAGATTATCTGTTATAATTGTAGGAAATCAGGGCATGTCAGAGATGAATGCCCGGAGCTAGTAAAGAAGGATGCCAAGGGCAAGAAAAAGTAAACCAAGGCCATGGTGTCATCTTGGAGTGATGAGGAAGAAAGTGTTTCGAGTGATGAACAGGAAATTGAAGTCTGCGGCCTTATGGCCATTGAAGATGGAAGTGATCACCACAGTGATCAAGAGGACGATGATCAGGTAAACCCCTTTGAAACCTTTACTATAGATGATTGGGAGCATGCATATACTGTGCTATTTGAATCACATGAACAATTAAGAAAACAATACAAAAAATTGAAAAAGAAAACTTGTCAGAATACTTCAGATTCCACATGTGAAAAGTGTTTGGAATTGAAACAATCTCTTGATGCATGTTTGTCTGATATTCAAATGCTTAAGAAACAAATTGACGTGTTCAAAAGTGAAAATCAGAATCTTGGAAATGAGATTTCTAAACTAGAAGAAAAGCTTAACTCAACTAGGGATGATCAATATTTTACTAACGATACTGTTCAGAATGAAAAATTGTTGAAAGATCTTGAACAGGCTAACTCAGATCTAAACAAGCTGAAATCTGAAAATGAATCCCTCAGAAAAATAGCTAAAGGAAATGATAGTGAAAGTATGAAAATAGAAAATGAGATATTCAGAAGACAGCTAGTAGATTTTAATGCCATTACTTCAGAACTGGAACATTTGAAGTCTGAGAATGAAAAACTCAAAAAATAGTCTAAGGAATCTGAATGTAAATTAATGAATCTTGAAAGTGAAAATAGATTGACGTCAGAAAAACTGGAGACTGATAGAGCAATAAATGTAGAACTTCAGAAAAATCTTGACAAACTTCAATCTGAAAATCAACGAGAAATGTTTGATGAATGTCAGTCTTCCTTAGATGATTTGGTGTTTGATGATGAACTCCAGGAGCAAAACTGTAAACTGAAAGAGGAAATTAACAAGCTGAAACACCTAAACACAGCTCTGTCTGAGAGGCTAATCACTTTTAAAAAGGGGAAGAGTGTAAGTCTGGGTAGCTCTGATGAGTTGCTGAATACTGAACTAGAAATTGCTAGCCTACGGACCATCAATAAGATGTTAAACGAAAAGGCTGTGTGCTATGAAGATAAAATTGCTAACTATGAGCTTCATGTTTCCAAACTGCAATTTGAAATTTCAAGTTTGAATGAATCTTTGGCTAAGTTTGTGAGTGGGCAAGAAAACCTAGACAAACTACTAGGAATTAAGGTAAATGTTCAGAAACAAGGGCTGGGCTACAACAATGTCAACAAGAAAGCCTTCAAAAACAAGCTAACAACATCTTTTGTAAAAACTTCAAATGTAGCCACTACATCTCAAGTCAAACAGTCCATTGTTGAGAAAAATCAGAAACAAGCTGAAAAAGTGAAAAAGAATGTTCACGTGCAGAACAAGCAAAGAAACACATGCTGGTGCTGTGCATGAGGTTCATAACTCGAACACACGCATTCATGCATACAAAAAGAAAATGTCATGTCATTACTGTCATAAATTTGGTCATTTGATGCATGAGTGTAGATTGATGGAACAGGATGATAGAATGCATGCTAGGAAGTTTCATGACAGAAAACACCCTGCTGAACAGAAAAGAAAAATTTATTGTTCTCATTGTGGGAAAATAGGACATGTTAGTTCACAATGTTGGTTTACAAATGGTAAGAAAAACTCATAGTCATATCATGCTAAATTCACTGCAAACCAAAAGGCTATTGATAGGAATAAATTTATTTTTAACAGAAAATTCATTGCATGCTTCAATTGTGGAAAGTCAGGCTACAGAGCTGCTAACTGTTGGCTGGCTGGTTTCAGTAAACATAGTAATGCTTATTCTGGTAACAGAAATTTTCATGAAAATGCACGTAGATTTCATGATTACAGTAATGTGAATAGAGAGAATTTTAAAAATACTGCATCATGCCGTTATTGTGGACAGTTAGGACATTCTATGTCTAACTGTTATCTGATGAAATTTGATGACATGTTAGCTCAGAAAATGTTGAGAGCACCATTCAAAGGTGCCGCTGTCACTTCAGGACCCAAGACTACTTGGGTACCTGCTTATGCAAAATAGGAAGCTAACTTACAGGTGTGCCTTGGAGCTGAGAAATAAAAGGGGTAAATAAACCAAGGCACCCTGGTGTGAGAACCCCATTTTTGCACCCTTCAGGTAACATTCCAGCTTCACTCAGGCTTGTTTATCTGAATTCGTTAGAAATCCAGTTTGATGCATTTCATGCTTAAGTTGTCAAATAAAATCTCATGCATACATGTTCTTAACTGAATAGTCATTTTAATTGCACAATTTAAGCTTCTTCATACATTGAGTACATGTAGTGCATTTAGTTAGGGGGAGTCAATGCACATGCCTACATGTTGTTAAGTGCATATACTGATTTCAAATTTCATTGCATGCCATTCATATTGAAAATACCAAAAAGGCTGTTTGAGTGCATACACTTAGGGGGAGCATAAGGCATATCTCTGAAATTGCTTGATTGTCTTTCACTCTTTACCTCATGACTCACTCCATTCAGTCAGTCAAATTGTCTACATCTATTGAGGGGGAGTCGTGTACTATTGCTTGAACTCGCCTTGACTATCTTCTCTACTTTATATGTCACCCATTTCAAGAACACCCAAAATTCAGAAGGATTCCAATTTGTGTACTATGATCATAAATATGAACATTCTTGTTTCGAAATCTTCTATTATACAAGATTATGATACTCCTAAATAATTTGCTGGTTTGATTTTAATGATTTCTTTGAGTTTAAAGATAAATTGTCTTGAAAAGAAGCTGTTTCAGTTTAATAGGTCTTAACCAGTTCTCTCATTATTGTGTCTTGTTAAATCTACTTGATATCTGAAAATCTAGAATCATGATTACCCTTGGTTGAGATACTTGGATAGAGTATTATTTTTAAACATAGAACAATCTGAAAACTCTAAGGGCAGCCTGATAAAAGAAATGGAGTGGACCTAGTCATGAAGTGTCCTTGTTATCTCTGTTCAAATTGAAGCAAGACAGTTAGTGTAGCACCCCGATTTATTAAGGAATAAAATTTCAAGAAAATTAATAAGAAATTCTTTAAGAAATAGGATAAGTAAAATTTTAACTATTTTATAAAAATCTGCAAAAATTAGAATCTTGTTGAGGATAAAACGTTTAGTAAAATTATGTTTTATGACTAGCCCAATTAAAATCCCTAAATAAGCTGAATTAGCAGATTAAGGCCTAAATCAACACTTAGCCTAATCGGACCTTAAAACGTGAAATTCGAGCCCAATACCCGATCATTTAAGCTGAAACCAGATTCAAATGAACGGCTAGGATCAAATCATCATTTCCCCTCTAGTTAATCCTCGAAACCCTAACCCTAGGAGGAGTATTTGGCGGCGGAGTGGCAGATTAACCCTATCCTGCACGATTCACGCTCGTCCGCGGTGCGTGGACTCTATCTCCGCGATTAGAACTCTCTAGACCCCATAGAACCTATTAAAGTGAACCTTGGCAACCCTAGAATCGTTTAGATGCTGTGGCGGTCGGCGAGGACCTCGGACGGGAGAGTATTCTGGCAGTTACCGGCGGTGTGTACCTAGCACGATCGGCTTCCCTCTTCTTCCTTCATCCTTCGATTAAGGTAGGTGATAGCAAGCCAAACCCTAAGTGTAATATATGGTTGGAAGCATAATCGTGTCTTCTTCCTTTTGGTATAAAAAGCCCTAATTTTCATCTAGTATCCTGCTAGAATTTCAAGTTTTAGTGGAAGCATGTTAGAATTAGGGTTAGCAATGTTCCACTTCGATTAAGTAAGGATTTCAGGCACTAAACGTTCAATTGATCATGCTATCTTGTATAACTTTTCATGCTCGTTCTATTGATAGTAAAAGCCCTAAATTTTATGTTCTATATTTTCTGTATTTAACCGATTAAGCTAACCCTAGCCAACTCGCTGAAGGCGGGCATGGCGATGTTAGCAGAGAATTATTTTGGCATGCGCGGCCTTACGATAGACCGCCCATCAGGGATAGGCGGCCTTTTTTTTGACCGTTCGTGTGTTCCTATCTCTCATATGTTTGGTGGGATGAGTGGCTGACCCCTAACCGCCCTTCCTTCTGGCGGCCAGTTCCAGACCGCTCATCTTCCCCAGCGGCACTCTACAGACCGCTCATCCCTAGCAGGCCTGCGGACCTGAGGGGGCATGAACGGCCTGTCATGCGACCGTCGAGGCAGATGAAAGGTTCTGTTGGGGCCGTCCATCTCTACAGAAGTGCTCATTGTCATGTTAGCATGAATTGTTTTAGTAGATTAATGGTTAATGGCAAACTAGCGACACACATAATGAACTGGAGACTATAGAAGTAAACATTTAAAATTCCTACTGGATTATTCTCATTTTTGATCTTGATTCATCTTCCAATGAAGTTAATATTCATTATGATTCATTAATAATTGAAATTGTTACTAGGATTGTTTGACAGTCGTTCTACTCCGGTAGGATTGACTGACCGCTATACTGGTTTCCGATGATTTGATAGCCTCATTTCCTTATAATGGTTGGAACACTTTGTCGGATATTCCTTCCGTTGGACTAGGACCTTCATTACAGGACCTCCGTAAGCCCCCGTGAGCTTGGGATTCCCACTAGGACGCCGGGCAGGTTGTACCATCAAGACCTGAACTTGTTCACGTGAACGGACTGCTTGGATTTCTGTGTTGTGAGTCACGGCTCAAACTTGGACCCACTGAGGCTTGCACGGCCCGGAAAGGACCATTTATCCTAGTGGGAGGACCATTAAGAACCGTGCATCCCTGGCCAAGTGCCACTTACATTGGTTGATTAACCTTGTTCTATCTTCGACCAAATCATGTTTGGATCGACACAATAAGCCCTAGGCTGACCAGTGGATAGTGGGTTGGACCCTGGTTCAGTTCTGCCCCACTTATGGCAGCCCGGAGCCCATTTTTGGGTGGAGTTCTAGTCTTCTAGTTAGGCTAAGTTGGAGCGGACTGATTAGGCCCATCCATGTTGACGAGTGGATCCTATTGGACCGTTCATCCTCCGAGCGGCCCTATCAGGCCCGTTTGTCTTGTTCTTGGGCTCAAGTTCTTATGGCAATGTGCGGCCCATTCTTGACCGTTCATACTAGTTGAGAGGCCCATTTCTGACCGTTCTTATGAGAGTGACCTAGAATGGTCCGTTTATCCTTGACTTCGTTGAGGCTGATCCTCAGTCCAGTTCTTTCTAGTACGGCCCATATGAGACCGTGCATATCTTGAGCGGCCCAGTTTGGACCGTGTATCTTCCAGAAAATGATTCCCGTGGTTATTCGTGTTTGAATACAAGGACCTGTCGGTTCTTGATAATTTGAACTTTTTGGTCAAAGTACCTCTTCAACTTATCCTTGGGTTTTCCGAGGTAAGTTATACCATGACATTATTGGCCATTTAACTTGATTAATGTCTAGACATAACTTGGGATCTTGGATCCATTAAATCAATACCAACGTATCATAAGGGCCCGGTCTGGTCCTGGGAGGAGCGCCCGAAAAGTACTTGTGTCCGGGGGAGTTTGAATGACATGGTGAGGCATTGCACCGAGTGCATGACTAGCGTGATGTCTACGACATAATCTCTTACTTGAATCTTCTTGACTTGGTTAGTTCCTGCTTGTTGGCCAATTTCCAGTTACTTCATAGTATCACCTTCTTTTTATTACATTACTTTGTCATATCGTCATTTCATTTCATTCTTTATTTTCGCACTTAAAAATGTAATTAATTGGTTAATTATTTAAACTTGCATGTTATTACCTACTTAGCGTTCGCTCACCCAATTGTTCCCCCCTTTTCAGGTAGCTCAGGTGAGGATTCGCAGACTGATGGGGATGGGCAAGAGTGATGGCCATGGAGCGAACCTATTAGAAGCTGTGTGGAACCAGTCATAGTTGTTGTGTCTAGTTATGTTTTAGATTGTGTGTTTTGAAAGAGTTGTAATTACGAAATTAGCAAGTGTAATGTTGTCAAGTGGATGTTATGTCGAAAGTATGTTTAAGTGGGTTATCTGATTAGAACATGGATCATTTAAGTGTTATTTAGTAAATGGAGTTAATTTATATTTCATGGTGTTGTGTTGACCCTTTTGCTTTATCATAGCATGTCTGGAAATCAACATATTATTATTAATTATTTCTACTGCCAGTCTCGATATTTCATGTTGGGGCGTGACAGTTAGTTTCACTGAGTAACTAGGGGTACTGGCGTCTGATAAACGTGTATCCTTAAGTCAAAAGGTGTTGACTTTACTTGATTGCTCTTAAACATATTCTGAGCTAAAAAGAAAAATCTAAAAATGTGATCGAAGGTCAAGTCATTGTGCTGAAACCCTGAGAACCTGAACAGAACGGTTTTTGTGTTTAACTTCAATACTATTTTTAAGTAACTCCTAGAGGTGTCATTGGTTTATTTGAGTAAGATAATAGGAGGTTGCCATGGCTCTATTATGGAATCTTGGTTCATTTCTATTAAACAAGAATGCAGTTCTTTCTTTTTAAAGCTTTTTCATTGATAAACTCTGAATCTATTAGATTTGAACCACACATTTAAATAAGGATCTTATCATAACTCCTTTATAATGACAGAGTCTGAACTTGAATTCATTCTGATTTGTGAAATTCGTATCTAATTATGAATCTCTTCATTCATATCTGCTACATTGGCCTATCTACAAATTCATTCTATCTACTAAATTGGTGCTGATAATTCTCTTTTTGACCCCATCTCTCATTTCAACTCTCAAACCTCTCCTTTTTGAAGTTGTCAAAGGGGGATAATAGTTAAGTCAGTCAGTCATTGGGGTCATTGGTTGCCTGATGCTTGCTGTGTCCTTAATATGCTGCATTGCTAAGGGGGGGATAGTTGTTTGATTGACATGACTTGTAATGACTCATAATTTTGTCATCATCAAAAATGGGGAGATTATTGTGTCCCTATGTTTTGATGTTGTCAAAACTATGAGTCATGTATACACTATCTATGCTGCTGTTTTGATATGACCTTGATGTTGTCAGACACTCTGGAAATCCTTCATATCATGCTGCGTCTGTGCACTTTCTACTCAACTGCATAGAAGGCCCGTGCACTTCTCCACATAGTCCATGCATGTTTTTGCTGTATGGTCTGTGCACATTTTCAAGCCTTAGCATATACCAGGTCCGAGCTTGTCTCAAGTCTATGCATATGACTCGTTGCATAGTTGAAGTCTGTGCAAAGTCTTCCTTATGCACACACAACCTCGGTGCAATCTTTTTAGAGGTCCGTGCATATCTGTCTTGTGTTAAGCCAAGCAAGGTTCGTGCACCTCTCTATCCTAAGTTATTGCATCAACGTCTCACATGTACATCTTATGCTCAATATAGTCAGTGCAGGTTTTTGGGCGTCTCATGCTACGTGGTTGCATGTAAAGTCAGTGCAGGTTTTTGGGCATGTAGGACGGTACAGTTTGCGTCTCATGCTACGTCTAATGCATGACTGGTCGGTGCAAGCGTTGGCTCGCATGCGGTCGGTGCTATTTTATGGTCTTGCGTCTCATATTGCGTCTCATGTGCATATGTGTCTTAGTGCATGAACTGCGTCTCATTCTGCGTCTCAATGCATGCCTGCGTCTCATGACTCGTCTAAGGCATATACATAGTCGGTGCAATCTTTTCGTCTAGCACAAGCACGGTCAGTGCAACCCTTGCATCGGTGCACCTTTTGCCTCATGCTCGGTCTTGTGCACATAAGCTTCCAAGTCGGTGCATGTTGCAAGTCTGTGCAAGTTACTGTTTGATGCATAGTCATGGTCGGTGCAAGGTTTGGTTTCAAAGGTTCATCGTCGGTGCATTCCTATCTTTACCTACGTTTGAGCTACACAACGTCTATGCTAAGGAATATAAGGTCGGTGCAAGTTTCTTTGTTTCGTTCATACACAACGCAGTGCATATCAACGTAGGTGCATGATTTTGTCTAGGCAAGACATGGTCGGTGCAAGTTTTGCCTTGTGCATTTACATTCAAGGTATGTGCAATGTCTTAATATGTCTGTGCATGTTTTCACTTTTACACTTATGTCTTGCAGACTGGCACATGATCGAGCTTCTGCAATGTACGTGGTCTTCCTCACATCACGCCTGAAGTATGAGCGCGTTGGGGATAACGGACTCAATGATTGGCACGTGATCCCAAGGGAGAATACTTCTGACATTCTGCCACGTGGATCAACGCCCCAATCCTCTCTTGACACGTGGCTTCTCTAGAAAAGGCTGGGACGAGCCCTACACACGCCGGACGCGTGAGGTCGTGGAAACCCTGCCTACAGCCCTATAAGAAGGCCGCTCCTGCGATCAAATGCGGCGACTCTGAAGCACAGAAGAAGGGTAGGAGAAGCTCGAGAGAAGAACAGTGAGAAGAAGAAGAGAAAGAGAGAGCCCGTGGAAGAAAAGTGTGCAGCTTGGATTTCCCTTTAAGAACTGTGTGTTCTTTCTTGGCCTCTGGATCAAATCCAAGCCAACATGTTTTTCAGTTTCATAGCTACCGTTGCTATTGTTCCAGTTGTTCTTTGTTTTCCGTTTTCCTTTGATTCCTTTCATCAAGCTGTTAGTCAGGGCTGTTCGCAAGCTGTGAGGCTCAGCGTTGAGGATTTATTCATCTGTTAGCAAGCTGTGAGGCTCAGCGTGTGTAAAAAGCTGTGAGGCTCAGCGTTGAGGATTTGTTCCTCTGTTAGCAAGCTGCGAGGCTCAGCTTTTCAAGCTATTTGTCAGTGGTAATCCTCACTGAGTTCAGTGAGGGGTGGATGTAGGCAGACTTGGTGTCTGGCCGAACCACCTAAAAATCCTGTGTTAGTGGTTTGCTTTGTGAATATGAATCCATTTCATCTATCCCCTTCACAGGTTTTGATTCCAAGTCATTTATGTTTCTGTACGCTGTGAGATTTGCCCTTTTGAGTGTGCCAAACGCGTCCAATATTATTTCAGGTTGTGAGCAGGCTATGCTCTTGGTTTTGATTAGGACAGAAATACTCTTAAAGATTGAGCTATTGATTCTGCACCCTTAACTGTTTGTCCCTAACTTGTTCTAGTTTCTAATTCTGCAATAATTTTTTAAAAAAGGGATTCATTCATCCCCCTCTAAATCCGTGTCTTACATTTCCATCAGAGTGGCTTTCTTGGTGTGATGGTTTTAGGCTGGTTACCGTAGGTCCCCCATCTTTGTAGCCTGAGTCGGGGCTAGGGGGAAAAACCAGCTAGAGGACCCGACTTAGAGCGCATAGTCTGTGTGTGCACACGTGGTTGGGGGCGACAGACCCGCGCTGACGAGCGCGACCCCAGCTAGTCATTGTTCTGTGTTCTTGGTTACTTGTGCGGTGTCTCTGTTTTCGCTTGGGGCGAGTAGGGAGACACCTGGGGTGCAGACTAAGATGTCACTGGACGCATCCGGCCTTGCTTCTGGTGGGCAGGTACTCCCGTCATGTGACACGTGACACGTGACTCGAGGTTTAGTTTTCCATCTGCCAGATGTGGTTTTACGTGTAGCATCCGTGTGCCTTCCCGACACCGAGGTCTAGGTTTTTCGATAGGGTTATCGAGGTTTCACCTGTAGACGGTGTAGTGTTCATGGCTACGAGGTCATGATTGTTTCCCCCGGACCATGGGGTCTTGAGTTGGTCGTCCCGTGTGAGGGCGGGCCTTCACGATAGAGATGTCATGGCATTTCTTTTGGCGGCTTAGCCAGGGTTTCCCGTTAATCCGGTGGTCCCCCCGATTGTGAGATCGGGGTCTATTTTCAGTACCATTAGGAGTAGCTTAGAGTCGAGGTTTATCGGCTACCATGGTTTTGTTACGACTGTTCCTTCCGCCGTCTCCGTTGCTACTCCCGCTGTTGTTTTTGCTCTTGTTTGCGCTGCTTTCCTTTACCGCCATTGTTTCATGGTAGGGTTCTGCGGGAGCCCACTTGAGCCAATGAGATGAGACTCACCCCCTACTTTTCAGGTGTAGCAGTTCCTCCTCGAGGTTCGGAGGTGCAGCGTGGAGGTTCATAGTTGCCAGCTCCCCGAGTGGAGTGTTCACTCGGCGTTGAGTACGTTTCCTTTTCTTTGTAGACTGTACTTTGTTAGACTGGACTCTGTTGTTTTAATTATTAATTGAAAATGTAATTTTATTTCTATCATTTAAACTATTAATTCTATAGATGTTCCTGATTTATTTCATATTTCAATGTACCTCCACACTCCTTTTAACCCTTCCGAGCCTTTCGGCTCGTGGGTGGCGGGCCAGGATTCGAATGGTATCGGGTTATTCCCGGTATCCGGATCTTGGGTCCTGACACCCTTTCTCTCCCTCACACCTCCGACGGCCGATGGAGTGCATGGTGGGTGAGACGGTTAGAGTGACGGCGGAGGCGACGACGAGGATCGGAGGCTCGATCGAGAATGGTGGCGTGGCAAGGTGATTCACATTTTCATGAAAAAATGGTCGTGGAAGCGGTGTTTTTTGCCAAAAATCGCCATCCATTCTTCATTGTTTCTTCATGAAAGATAGGGGGATGGATTCCTACCCTTCTTGCGTGACTCCCCTGTGATTTTAAGCCGATTTGGGTGAGAAAGAGCGAGTTTCTTTTATGTTACAGGAAAAATGCATGTTTTAGGATGAGTGACGATTCCCACCATTTTGGGCGGAGAATCTTAATTATACTTCTAATATTGATGGATTGGATGATGGGGAATGGTTCCCCCTTGATTTCCCCATGTTTCCTTGGGATTTAGGGCCGAGGTAAGGCCGAGAGTGGGTTTCATTTATGTTTTGGGAAGGTTTAAGCATGTTTTCGAGGTGGGGCATGGAACAGGACCCCACGGTGGGGTTCTCGCTACAAACTGACCGAAATCGATCGATCGATCCCTTGATCCGGTCGACCGATTGGGCCGGTCTGAACATACTATAGCTGGAAAAAATGGCTGACCGATCCAGCCAGGGCCAGTCGACCGAAGTGCCCAGTAGGTCGACAGACCTGGCGTGCCGGTCGACCTGCCCCTTGTGTTGGTCGACCGACCAGTTGCGCCAGTCGACTGACCCAGGGGCTGGTTGGCCGGTTTGGTCCCTTTGACCCAGCCTTCACCTTTGGGCTGGTTGGCCCATTTCGTCCCTTTGACCCGGTCTTCACCTTGGAACATGTGAATTAATATTATATTTATAAAAACCCATGGAAATTGGGCCATTTCGGCCTCGCGTGGGCGGCGGTCGCCCCAAGAATTGGTCTTCCCATGTGCATAGTCTTGTGGTTCTCACGAAGGATTTTCCCGCATAAGTTAGTGGCTGACATTAGTAGTTCCCGTCTTACCAGTCTAGGATGGTTTAACGACATTGAACCACAACGTATAGCAGTCTCGGGACACGTTACCTCACTAGGTAGTTGATAGTTTAGCCGTCCAGCTTGCCTTCTGACGTTCAGTGAGTATCGAGCCATCTTGTGTCTCAAGGTTCATACAATGGGTGCGTGTGTGTAACCTGATGGTATTTCAACAGTTTCTTCTCTATACAGTGAGTTCTCACGTCGAGTGACTTCCCCTACTAGTCGTAGCTTGCCTGGCCATGCGTGTGCCGACCCACCTAGGAGTGGTGGAGAGGTAGACCCTAGAGAGACGATTTTAGGCTGGTTACCGTAGGGCCTCCCACTGTGGCGGCTCGAGTCCAGACTGGGAGGAAAACCAGCTAGAGGGTCTGATGTAGCGTAGTCAGTCAGTGTGTGTACATGTGGTCGAGGACTTCAGACACATGCTAGCGAACACGACCCTGACTAGACACTTATCCTTGGTTACTTGTACGGTGTCTCAGTTTCCTCCCGGGATGAGTAGGGAGACACTTGAGGCTACAAACTAAGTCGTCAGTGGATGCATCCAGCCTTGCTTCTAGTGGGTAGTTCTCCTGTCACTTGAGACGTAGTTTCTCCTATCTTTCGTGACCCTGGTTCTCGACTGTGAGGTCATGTACTCTCGATTATTTACACGGTATCCCCTTTTTCTACTTGGATAGAGTTACCTCGTGAGTTATAGACATGTTATGGGTTAGTGGTTACATGGGGGTGGTACTTCTAATACTCGAGGCATCTTGTAGTCCGTGCGAGGTTTACACGACCGGTAGCTTAGTTGTGTTTATTTATTGTTGTTAGTCATGCTTTTCTTTTTATATTGCAGTTGCGCTTGTTTATTGTAGTTCATTGTGGTGGGGATCCGCGGGACCCTTACTAAGCCAATGAGATGAGACTCACCCCTTTTTCTTTTCAAGTTTGGAGTGCCTCCACGTGTTCTGGAGGCCTTGCGTAGCGCCTGCAGAGTTCTAGTGCCGCCAGTCTTCCCTAGTCGGGGTATGTCCCATGGCTTTGTACTTTTCTTTTGTTGAGTTGTACCTTTTGGACTTGTACATCTAGACTATAATCTGTGTAAAAATTGTATAAATCTATTTATAAATATAAACTTTAATTCTGCATTTTATTTACTGCGTTCATTATAGATTCCCACACACTCCCATGACGCTAATTCTAACCCTTCCGAGCTTCGTGGCTCGTGAGTTGGGATTCGAGTCGTACTGGTTATCTTCCGATGCTCAGATTCCGGGTTGTTACAGGTGGTATCAGAGCGGGGTTGCGACAGTGTGTAGGAATTTAGAATGGTAGTAGTATTTAAAAAGTCCAGAGAGCCCGGTACAGTCAACGGCTGGCTTAAGGTTTGTGTTTCTTACTATGCTATTTTCCCTGTTTGTTTAGGGATTAGTAATGGCGCTATGAGGCAGGTCCCGCTCCAGTCAGAGCAGGCCATTGGTGCGTAGGACGAGCAGGGTGGAGCACCACCCCCTCCGATGGTTGCAGCTCCGGGTGCACTAGGACTAGCTGACTTTTTCTTGCGATCGACCCAGTTTCTGGCACTGAGACAAGAGGAATTGCCAGTTGCCTTGTATTGGACTAGATTCAGGGAACTGAGTTGTAACACCCTGAAAATTTCTAAGATTTTTCAGGAATTAAATAAAATTAGTAAACATTTAAAAAGCTTAATGGGCTATTTAATGAATTATGGGTTAAGTAAATAAATTTGAAGGCCCTAAATTAACCAAATAAATATGCCCACTTAAATTGGGCCCAAAGACCAATTTCTAAGCCCTTTTGGCCCAAGCCCACTTCTAGAGACGCAATTAGGTCTATTTTTAGATTTAAACAATATAAATAGACTAATTATAGGGAAATAAATGACAGACAAATAGGAGAATCTAAAAATTTTGGATAAAACGCCAAAAGGTGGTCTATCGCAAGACCGCCTCTTCCAAGAAGTGGTCCAGACGTGACCGCTACTATCTTCCGTGAACGAGGTTTGTAGAAGCATGAAAAAATGAGATTTTTAGCATTCCAATCCCCATAGACCGATGCTATCTGGCATGGCAATCTAGTCTAGGACTTTTGAGGATCGATCCTACTCCAAATTACGACTCCTAAGTCGATCTAATCCCTCAACCCTATGCTAACTCTATAAATAGAACCCATATTTGACCTACGCGAACCTTACTTTTGGCTCGCGTGGTTCGAAGGTAAGACGTTGTAATCTCAGGTTAAGTCTTTAGAACTTTTTATTTTCTTTAGCATTGTCTAACTCCCCTCCGAATTTCATGATAGGAGGTCAAGCAACCAAAGAGCTAGAGCATCCAGAAGTAGCTATTTCTCTGCAGAGCGCACAAGAACAAGCGTGTCTGTCCGGTGAAGACCCGAGGTTTGGGAACCCTAGCAGAGGTATTTCCAGGTTCATCCTTTAGAGTTTATTATTCCCTTTCATGTCTTCTAACTTCCCTCCAACTTTTGTGAATTTAGATCAAGAGGGTATGGAGTTAGAAGGTCGGGAAGTTGCTGATTCCACGTCGAGCACGCATGAACTAGGGTGTTCTTCCAGTCAGAAATTCAAACTCTAGGAGCAACCCCAAAGGTAGGTTATCTCATGAAAGGCTTAAACATCCAGTTAGGATTAAAAGCCCTTTGATCTTGCTCAATTTCATGTTTTCTACGTTGAGTATTTCATATTTTCTCATGACTGCGCAATCAGGTTCTTACTGCATGATATCCCTGCACCTTAATTAAAAGAGAAAAATTCTTAGCCCAATTCATGCCTTTTCATGCATTTTTTTCATGTTAGACATGTTACCATATCCTAACTCTCTATTCCCTTTAGTTTCTATGCATGTATGGCCCTGGATAGCCCCTGCACATCGGAGTTTTGCTTCTGTTTGTAGAAGACAGAAGGCCATCAAAGGCCGCTACTGTCAATAGGCGGTTCCATACTGACCACTATTTGCAAGAGGCCATTCTCGTTAGACCGTTTTCTGCTTTCTGTTAACCCCAAACAGAAGGCAGATCAGCCTTATAAATATATGCTAAGCCTAGGTAATTAAGCACTATTCCTAGTTATGTCCTTATATTCATGATTTTGGTTATATTGTGCATCAATCATGATAGATTTCATGCCCTTCATATTTTATAAAATTATTTTAATCTTATGCTAATTTCATGCCAAAATCATATAGTCTTGTATTAAAGTTATTTTCATATGATTTATGGAACTTGTTATATTGATGTTTGATTGGTGTTTTTACACGATACACTCTCATCAACGGTCTTTCTTAAGTACAAAGCGCGTATTCCGGTACGTGGCTATTAGTTTCACTTTGCACTTATAGGCATACCTTCTTAGACTTGTGATCCTCTCCGTTGGATATTCCTTCTGCCGGACTAGGTGATTATGTTTCAAGGCTTCCGTAAGTCTCCGCGAGCCTGGGATTCTCACTAACACACCGAGTTGGTTGTACCCTTAAAACTAAATGGTTAAGATAGCACTCGAGTTTTCTGCGTTCTGTCTTGATTGCGGCCATCAGGCGACTGCCACCTTCAGGTTGTGGCCCTGGCGCGACCATCTTCTTCCAGACTGATCCTGGCATCGACCTGTTCTTTTCCTGCGTCGACTCCGCCGTGATTGCGGTCTTGGCTCGACTGCTACTTCATGATAGCGGTCCTAGACCCACCGCCGTCTACTATCTGGTTGTGAAACCCGAGGTTTTAGCCAAGGGTTGAACCTACTCTGATCCTAGATGGTTTATTGATTATTTGGGACCCAAAACCTTATTCAATAAGTTATTAATGAAATATGAAAATTAATGAATGTACCGTTATGCTGCCGGATTTCTTTCATAGCATGACCTTATTCTTAATTCGTTCTTGAACTCATGTGATTCATATTTGGTGCATTCTTACCTTGATCTTTGTTATCATAAAGCTATTGTTTGAACTTTACATTATCTGCCAAACTTTATATTTCTCGTGGAGGTAGCTTGATTTATAACGTGAAGATGCAAGAGCGGGCACGGACAGTGTCCAAGGGCTCGACGCTAGACCCCTCGGTGGATGGCCATAAATATACTGTACACTATAAGGTATGATGAACACTGGAGTCGCATTGCACCGGGAGTACTTTTTTTAAAAACGGGTGAAAACCACGAGGCTCATCATAAAATTATACATTCTTATTACATGACTTGCTAGTGCATAGCCTTTATGGTTATGAAAAGTACATTCTCCTTACATTCTAGTACATTCTCGTTAATGAAATGCCACATTATATTCTTGATCATGCTCTCATTCTACATGAATATTCATATCTCTATGGTTTATATCTTGCTACTTGTGTTGTTACTTTGGTTTTATTCGTATGATTTATCGTATTTTCTTTATCTTATCTTCTAGAGCAAAAATATTAATTACGTAAATATTACCTTCATGTTGATACGAAGGTACCTACTGGACAAGTGTGCTCATTCCCTACTTTTCCTAATCTTTTTTAGGAAACTCTCGCGGGGATTCGGACTACTCAAGTGATGGGTCCGAGAGTAATTGATGGTTCGAGAGAAGCCATAGCTGGTCTAGTCAAGAGTCTTATTACCTTCACTGTAATAGGCGGTGAAGTTGATCATGTTATGTAATTTTCCTTTTCTTGAGTCTAGAATTAAAGGAGTTAAGTGTCTTGTAAACTTTGATTATTATGATTCAATAAAGTGAAGATTTGTGAGTATATGACCTTGTGCATTCCTCTTTTATATAGATGTATTATTGCGCTCTGATTATATTGCTAGCTTGAGGCGTATTGCCGACTGTTCACGTTCCTGACTTAATTTCGCTGCGGATCTCGGGACGTGACATGAGTAGGTATGCACCACCAGTTATGGTGAACCAGACGATGCTGACCCAATAGTTTATCGGGGGATTGAGGCCAGAGATTCATCGTGCACTTATGATGGCTGGCGTGAGCAACCTAGAAGTGGCTTTTCCGACTGCAGCAATCCTGGAAATGGATTTTGTGAGAGTTCAGGAGCAGACGAGGGTGGCGTAGCTTCAGCAAGGCATCTCGCAGCAACTTTCCATCTAGCCAGTGGTGGCAGTTGTGCCTCCTTTACCTGCTCACAGGCAACCTCGGAGAGATAGGCGGAGGTAGATAATTAGGCGGGGAATGTATTTGCCACGTCGACAACAGAGGTAGCAGGCGCAGCGGCAGATTTTGACCGAGAGTGTGCACCAGTCGGTGGCCCGGTCATCGCAGCCCAGGTTGGTGGTTCAGAGGGAGTAGTGTCTGAGATGCGGTGGTCTCCACCTCAATCGGGCTTGTCTAGATGTCATTACAGTTAGAAGCTATTTCACATGCGCCCAGGTGGGGTATGTAGCGTGTGAATGCCCGATGGGGAGATGTTTTAGATGCAGTTAGACTGGGCACTACCATCGTGAGTGTCCCCGGCCATCCCATTAGCACGGTTTCATTAGGATAGAGGTCCTGGAGCACGTGATATTTTGGCTGAGTAAGGAGCGATGGTGCACATCGTTAGAAGGTATGGCTGTGACTCCTAAATTGTCTTGTTTGATTGTATTATTTAAATTTCTCTATGCTTTCGATGTTTCCTGTGATTTCTATACGGGTTATATGTGTAGGGGCGTGTGTCTGGGGTTCACCCTAGACTTTGTAGATCATTTCTAATGCTGGAAGGTGTTGTAGGTACAGTTAGGCGGGACTTTTGGCACATGATTGCACTAAAGGGCTGTCCCAGCTATCGCAACGACTTTTTGGTGCGATGAGGTTAGATTTCTGGGGTGTGAGAAGTGTAGTCGGGCTAGCGTGGAGGCGCCCATCTCATAGCAGGCATAATTTTGAATCATTTGAAACTATGTGCTAGGTGCATTTTCCTTAAATTTTGTTGTTCTCCATCTTGTTTATATTTATCTTTGTGAATCTCCGTGTGCGTACCGAAAGTTTGGGGATGGTGTTCTGTGTTGTGGTAGTAGAGGTACCTGCAGGAGTTAGGAGCTCATCCCTCACCTAGGTATGGTGTGTCGGCACCGTAGTGAGAGAAGTAGAGTTACTATCCAGATTGAATGTGCCACGCTGTGTGGCTGGTGTTCTGATTTTCCGGTGGAAGTCAAATTTAGATCTTTAATCAGGCACATGAATTGCCAGACTAAGCGTGTGAGTCTGTGCTCTAGAGTTGAGGCGTTTGAGTTTCTTACCTTATTTTCTGAATTTAGTCAGTGGATTGGAGGTCACTTTATAGCAGGCACTGGGATTCTCTTGCTTCGGTTGAGCAAGCCAGGCAAAGTTGCGTAGCGGAAGCGTGGTGGACCCATAACCCACGGGGCCTAGGTTCGGATGGCCGAAGAGATTGAAGAATATCTCGGTGGTGAGTGGAATCACAAAGGTCTATTGGCCACATGGGTGGCATTGATTGTCTTGTTGTTGGTTAAGACATTCTGTTGGAAGGCATCAAGGAAGTAAGAATTGGATGCATCAGTGTCAAGGACTGTTGGATGAGGACAATCTTGGCCCTAGCTCTCCTCTCGAATTGTCTTATATGACTTATGGAGGAGCCAATGGGTAGTTAAAGCTGTGTGTAAATTGTGGGCAATGAATTAGTCATCTGGGAAGCGAGAATTGATGTTTAGAAAGGATGAGTTATCTGATTGGTCTTGATCAAAGTGGTGTTCTCCAGGTCCATTTAAGTTTTAAGTGATGTGTAGGTAATGAGAAAAATAGTTCTGGGTCCCAGGGGGAAAGTCAGGAATAGTTGGTGTGTCAGGTTGGATTGCTGGCACCCTAGTGATTTTTGTTGTGTCCCGGTGTTTTGATGATAGCAATCACCATGAGTCAATGTGCGTTTGCTGTATATGTGCACATCCGCATGTTGCCCTGACTGATAGCCACCATGTACTTGATCATGTCATTGTTCATTACTTAAAACGAAAAGTCAACGCTTTGTGAACATAAAGGCAATGCATCAGGCAGACGCAAGTCGGTGCACATTATGTGTCCGTCTTATTTTGCGTCTTACTTTGCATCTCTCATGGCTTAGACTCGGTGCATATCTAGCGTCTCTGTTTGCGTCTTTCTTTGCGTCTCTCATAGCTTAGACTCGGTGCATATCCTGCGTCTCAGTCTGTGTCATGTGCACTTGTGTCTTAGTGCATGCATTGCGTTCTACACTACGTCTCATTCTGCGTCTCAGTGCATGTGCTGCGTCTCAGTCTGTGTCTCATGCTATGTCTAAGGGTGCGCAAACGAGGTCGGTGCAATGTTTTGTTTTAGCACGGTCGGTGCAATATATTGTTGTACTTCGATCAAGTTGGTGCAATCATTGATATTGCGTATAAGTGAGTCCGTGCTTACCTATCTACTTTGGTGTAGGTCCCGTATTTAGTCGGTGCAATCTACTATATGTTGCACATGAAGTCTGTGCAATGGTTGTTCCGTGCATGATATCATCGGTGCATACCTTTACATAGTGAGAGTGAAGTCGGTGCATCTTTACACTGCATGCCATCAAAGTCTTTGCATATCTCACTGAACGCACTTCACGATCGGTGCACATTTTTCTCAGGCACATGGAGTGCCTGTGCATGTCTTGGCTTGTGCATAATCAAAGTCTGTGCATTGCTATAAAATCTGTGCATATCCTGCAATACACGTCACATGGTCTGAGCATTGTTTGGGATACGTTCTGTGCATATGTCTAAGTCTTTAGCTTTAAACTATGTGCTTGTCTTGCAAAAGTTACGCAAGGTCTGTGCATAACTGCACGATGGCAAATGTAGTCGGTGCTAACATTTTTCTTATTTCTTTGCCAGATCTGTCAGTTGGTCAAGCACGTGTTCAGCAAATCTACAACCTGGAAATAAGAGTGCCAGGTTTAAGGCTCGTGATCCGAGGCAAGGAACGGAATGGATGAACCTACCACGTGGACAGCTACACTGTCGAGATTCTTACATGTAGCTAAGGGATTCTAGAACCCTCTTGGCAGGAGTGTTCCCTCCACACGCTCAATGTGTGAGCTCGTGGGTCCCAGGTCTGAAGATATATAAAACCCCTCTTCTGCAATCATCGTAGAAGAAGAAAATAGAGAAGAGCTTCAGAGAAGAATCAGAGAGAGAGAGATAAGAGAGCAGCAGAAGAGGAGATTCCGAGGGAAAAGAGATAGAGCGAGAGTAGAAGAGCAGAGCAGAAGTAAAAGTGAGAAAGCTCGTGAGATCGAGAGAAGGAGAGAGAGATAGAGAGAGAGTGAAGAAAGAGCTCGAGGAGAAGAAGATAGAAGACTTTCCTGAAGATTAGTTCCACTGGACCTTAGATCAAATCCAGGCCAGTCAGCTCCCTGAGAGCCACATTTGTGCTACCATCGTATACAACTTTCTATCGCTGTGATTTCTCATTTCTTGTTTTTCTTTTACACCCTTTATTTCAAGCTATTAATCAGCAGAGCAAGCTATAACACTCAGCAGTTGCAGAGGAGGATTCCTCTGGTCGGCTAAGCTGTACTACCCAGTGGGTCAAGCTATTAGGCAGCGGATGGCTAAGCTGTATTACCCAGCGGAAGCAAGCTGTGATGCTCAGCTGGTGTAGGCAAGCTGTGAGGCCCAGCGGTTTAAGCTGTGTATCAGCGGGAAGCCTCACTCTGGTTTGAGTGGGAGATGGACGTAGGTCTGCAGGCAGCAGACTGAACCATCTAAAAATCCCTTGTCCATTGTGGTTTGACTGTCTATTCTGTTCCGCTAGATGTATGCTTAGGCTCACTCATGATAGTCTGATCTTATATCTAGTAAGAGATTGGTTTGCACACCGTGCATTTGATTTCGGTCTTGAGCGAGTCTAGTTGATTAGTTGAACTGAGTCATCTCCTTAGCTTATACAGAGCAGATCAGAAGTTGAGTTTATCTGATCTTCATTCGTTATTCGAAGAAGAGCATCTGAGTCATCTGTATGAGTTTAATTCCGCATCATTGTCCAGTATTGTTTTAATTAGGCAAAGTTTTGAAGAGAGATTCATTCACCCCCCCTTTGAATCCGGGCCTTGCACCCCAACAATTGGTATCAGAGCGGGTGTCTGCACAGAGGGTCCAGCGACCTGCAGATCCGATCCGTAATTGGCTTCGGTGCGATCTGAGTTGATCCATTTGCTTGCATTGTTTTGATCCCTTCTCTATTTAGAATTCTGATCCTGTCTGAGCATGGAATTCATGATTGATCTCCCGAGGTTTGAGGGTCTAGGTTTTTACAAGTGGTTTAATCAATTTAGAGAGTGCGTGATACAGGTTAATCCAGATCTATGGATAATAATTGCACACATCTCTTATGAAGTTCCAAAGGATAAATCCTTATGGAAAACTTCGGACCACTTGAAATTCGCAAAGAATCAGAAGGCCCTGGAGTTAACTAGAAGGGCTATAAATACTGACAAGTTTCGATGTGTGCTAAATTGTTGCAGTGCGTCAGGAATTGTTAATATGATTGCAGCCATCAAATGTCAGGATGAGGCGAAGTCTCTCATGGCAGTAAACGAAGACCAGGGTTATATGGAGGAAACTTCATCACAGGCAAACTCTGACACTAGTAATTTCTGCCTCGAAGATTTGATTGTGTTGAATGAGCATTTAATTGAGAAGTACGATAAAATTAAATCTGAGAAGAAGAAACTAAGAAAAGAAATGCTGCATGAAGTCATAAGTATGAAGGTGGAAAATGAAAACCTAAAGTCAGATATGAACGAAAAAGAAAATGAAATAGAACACTTGAAGTCTGAGAATGAGAGTTTAAGGAATAGGCTCATCAAAGAAAATGATTCTTGCAATGAATGTGCTGTTCTCAGATATTTGATTAATGATATAGATTATGATGACAATTTGTAAAAGGAATTAATCAAATCCCTGAAAGAAGAAAATAAATTATTGTTGGAAAAGAAAATTGAGGTTGAAGAAAGTGAAGAAAAACTGTTTGAAGAAAATGGTTACTTGAAAGATCAAAACAAGAAACTGATGGTTTTGAACATTGTGCTCTCTGAAAAATTGATATCCATTGAAAAAGGTAAGGCAATTCTGAATGACAAAGAAGCTAATGAGAATTTGAAGATACTGCAGGAAAATGAAAATTTGAAAAGACTCAATGATGGTTTGCATAATCAAATAATTTCATGTGAAGATGACATTGTGTTATTGCAAACTGAAATTGATGATCTAAAAGCTTCTATGTCTAAATTTGTGAAAGGAAAGGACAATTTGAATAAACTGCTTGGTTCTAAGGTGAATTTTCAGAAAGAAGGACTCGGTTATGTGCCTGTCAACAAACGGACTAATGAAAAGAAGAAGTCAACTGTATTCGTGAAAAGTTCTGAACAGGATAACAAATCTAGTTCTTCCATCTTTCAATTCACTGCAAAGAAAGCTAAAGATTCAGATAAAAATTAGAAAAAGGTTCAAAAATCAAAGAAAAATGTTAATATGAATAAGTCCAAACATGTCCCTGATTTACATGTGCATGCTGCTCACTACTCACACACACATTCACACTCGCATGCTAATGTCAATTCTGTCAATCAAGTGAATGTAAATAAAAAGGTAGTAACATATCACTATTGTGGGAAGGTTGGACATATTATGCATGACTGTTTAACATTGATAAATGATGAAAGAAATGATGTTAGGATGTATCCTAGAAATCATCTTCCTAGGAAACCTCCTACTGACCATAAAAAGAAAATTCAATGTTATTGCTGTGGCAAGTTTGGCCACATTGCTGCCTTTCGTTGGAATGCTCCAGAGAAGAAACTTAAGTCAAAATTTGTTTCATTCCATGCTAAAAGAAATCTCTCAGGCCTGAATAAGTTTCCTGTGAATCATGTCTCTGACAGAACTTACCTCGGTTCTAGAGGCATGTATATTGAATGCTCCCATTGTGGGAAGGCTGGCCACTCAGTCAAAGACTGTTGACATGTTCAGAAAAAGAATGATTCTAGTGTAAACAGAAAGAGAAGTTTTCATGTTAACAGAAGTAGAAATCATGTTCAATCATATCCAATTCATGCACATGCTCATTCCTATAAAAAGAACATGAAATCTAGAGTTTCTTGTCACTATTGTGGACAGTTTGGTCATTTCATGCCTAATTACCATTTGATGAACGCTGATGATCGTTTAGCTCAGAAAAAACTGAAAGCACCCTTTAGAGGTGCCACTCACTCTGCAGGACCCAAGATATCTTGGGTATCTGTTGATGCAAAATAAGGAAATGCTTTGAAGGTGTGCCTTGGAAGCTGATAAATAAAGGGGTAATAAACCAAGGCACCCAAGTTGGTAAAACCCCATTCTGGTACTTTTTAGGTAATATCTGTATTCTTCACATTTGTTCAGTTGAATTTCTTAGGAATCTGTTTTAAAATGCATAGTATGTTAAATCAGTTAGAATGGATTCTTTAAATATTCATTTGTCATTTGCATTGTTTAATTTAAATTCTCTGTCATAGAACTCTGCTCCATCTGATCGAATCTTTCATCATTTGCATATGTTGTATTTAGAATCTTCATACATTGCATAAAGTCAAGGGGAGCTGGTCAAAACATTCCTAGTGTGTCATGCATACTTGTTAGGCTAATTCCCTACATGGTCTTCATGTCATTCATGAGTGGTTAATGCATTTGCATAGCAGTTCATTAATTTTGAAAACACCATAAAGAATGTTGAGTGCATGCATTCAGGGGGAGCTCATGGGTACTCATGATACATGTATGTCGGTCTTCTTATTATGACATATACACTTCTTGATATCCCGTGCATTTTATCAGGGGAAGTATCTATCTTGATCTTCATTATGACATGTTTTCACTCATCCTGCACACATTGTTCTTCCTTCAAGACATGTCAACAAGTGGTATCACTTCTTCCCACCTGCTCTTGAGTCTGAAATGCTGTGTGTATTTCTATTGGTGTTGCTGAAAGGGAGCTTCACTTGGAAGAATTTTGTACTACCGATTCTGTCTGAAGCTTCTCATTATTTGAACTCTCACTTATCTTGAATCTGAAACTTCTCGGTCTGCCACTTCTTAAGCTGCTGAAGGAGAGTGTCACTTGATTTCATTCTTGTCACTACTGTCAAGCTGGTTGGATTGACCCTGTTCTATGTTGTGACCCTTAAAGAACCCTTCCCATTTGATCAATTCACTGCTGCACTTGCTTGAAAATCTTCTCAAATCTTTTCAGATTAGATACTCCAGAAAATTCCTTCATTCTCTGATTAATGCTGTCATGAATACACTCCTTGTAAGATGAAATGTTGTAAATGTTTTCATTGCAACTGATCATTGTTTCTACTGATGATAGTTGTTTGAATACATTGCTTGAACTGATCTTGAAGAAACTTAAATCTATGTACCTTGCTTATAAATCTAGAATCTTAAAAGAAACTTCTATCATGCAGGTTTAAGAATATTTACTGATCTAGACTGGTATAAGTCTAATGTATTCATGAATTTGAATTTGAAAGACTTGAAAGTATCTGAATCACAAGTTTTGATAAACTTTAACCAACTGTTTCATGTAATCTCTGGACAAAATCTTCTGAAATCTGAAAATTTAAAATCAAGGTTACTTTGGTTGAGATACATGTTGGTAGTATTGTTCTTAAACATTAAATTTGAATGAAGTTGACTAAAATGGAAAACAAGAATCAGTGTAATGACTTTGGTCACCGAGAAATTGGGTGCTCTATCAAAGAAATGGAGTTAACCTAAGTCATGAAGTACCATAGTTTCGCCTGTTATAAAAATAATTGAAAATCTGACAGAGCAATGACATGGTTGTGTTGAGTAACTGGGGATCCCGACCTCTAATCAAGGTGTTTCCTCATGTAAAAAGACACTTCATTGCTAACTCTGTTCTCATGTTTGAGAGGAAATGAGGTTATCACACTGAGTAACTGGGTCATTTCACCTAAGATGTGTTTTACCTCATGTCAAAAGGTGTTGATCAACCAAGATTGCTCAGGAAAAATAAAGTGCTGATCAAGAGTAAATTTCAGAAAATTTCTATAAATAGTTAACTTCAAATTCAATTAAAGGTGTTTAATCTCAATACTACAGTGTGTAACTCCTAAAGGAGTCATTGAGATTATTTGTGTAAGATGGAAGAAGATTGAACTGGAATATCACATGAATAATTAGTTCACCTCTATTAAAACTCAGGTTCAGATATGAGTATTAAATATAAGTGACAAATTTGGTATACATTATGCCTAAACCTATCGTGTCATGCAGTCTAATTCATAAGCCCTTATGATAGGAGAGTCTATCTATACTTGGATTTATAATAGTGATACATGCTATGAGATTCTTCTGATCAGTTACTCTTTGGAAAACTTCATCACCCTTGTGTTTTGTTGATGCTTTCTTAGCAGTATCCTTCTGAGGGGGAGAATCGTCTATGACTTGTCTTGGCTATATCAGGGGGAGCATGTGATTCCTTGACTTTCTCTTATTTTTCAGCATGCTCCTGATATCATGCTGTGCTTTTGATTGATATCACGTTTCTTAACAATTGGTATCATCATCTTTCTACTATTAAGGGGAGATTAGTCTAATTTCTTCTTGCTTACATCTCCTTGCTTAGACTGATATTTCTTCTTGTCTGTCCCTTGTCATTCTTCTATCCTGTGTTTTTGATAAATTCCATTCATTTACCTGATACGTTCTTTTTGATGTTGTCAAAGGGGGAGAATATTTGTGAGTCATAGCTATCATGTTGTTGCCTAGATGAATATTTGTGAGTCACAGCTATCCTGTTGTTGCCAAGCTCTCTTGTGTTTCTTAGTGTTGCATATGACTCATAGTGTTACCATCATCAAAAAGGGAGAGATTGTTGTGTCCCTGTGTTTTGATGATAGCAATCACCATGAGTCAATGTGCGTTTGCTGTATATGTGCACATCCGCATGTTGCCCTGACTGATAGCCACCATGTACTTGATCATGTCATTGTTCATTACTTAAAATGAAAAGTCAACACTTTGTGAACATAAAGGCAATGCATCAGGCAGATGCAAGTTGGTGCACATTATGTGTCCGTCTTATTTTGTGTCTTACTTTGCGTCTCTCATGGCTTAGACTCGGTGCATATCCAACGTCTCTATTTACGTCTTACTTTGCATCTCTCATAGCTTAGACTCGGTGCATATCCTGCGTCTCAGTCTGTGTCATGTGCACTTGTGTCTCAGTGCATGTATTGCGACCTACACTGCGTCTCATTCTGCATCTCAGTGCATGTGCTACGTCTCAGTCTGTGTCTCATAGCTATCTTGTTGTTGCCTAGCTCTCTTGTGTTGCTTAGTGTTGCATATGACTCATAGTGTTGCCATCATCAAAAAGGGGGAGATTGTTGTGTCCATGTGTTTTGATGATAGCAATCACCATGAGTCAATGTGCGTTTGCTGTATATGTGCACATCCGCATGTTGCCCTAACTGATAGCCACCATGTACTTGATCATGTCATTGTTCATTACTTAAAATGAAAAGTCAACACTTTGTGAACATAAAGGCAATGCATCAGGCAGACGCAAGTTGGTGCACATTATGTGTCTATCTTATTTTGCCTCTTACTTTGTGTCTCTCATGGCTTAGACTCGGTGCATATCCATCGTCTCTGTTTGCGTCTCTCATAGCTTAGACTCGGTGCATATCCTACGTCTCAGTCTGTGTCATGTGCACTTGTGTCTCAATGCATGTATTACGTCCTACACTGTGTCTCATTCTGCGTCTCAGTGCATGTGCTGCGTCTCAGTCTGTGTCTCATGCTATGTCTAAGGGTGCGCAAACGAGGTCGGTGCAATGTTTTGTTTTACCACAGTCGGTGCAATATATTGTTGTACTTCGATCAAGTCGGTGCAATCATTGATATTGCGTATAAGTGAGTCCGTGCTTACCTGTCTACTTTGGTGTTGGTCCTATATTTAGTCGGTGCAATCTATTGTATGCTGCACATGAAGTCTGTGCAATGGTTGTTCCGTGCAGGATATCATTAGTGCATACCTTTACATAGCGAGAGTGAAGTCGGTGCATCTTTACTCTGCATGCCATCAAAGTCTTTGCATATCTCACTGAACGCATTTCACGATCGGTGCACATTTTTCTCAGGCACATGGAGGGCTTGTGCATGTCCTGGCTTGTGCATAATCAAAGTCTGTGCATTGCTATAAAATCTGTGCATATCCTGCAATACACGTCACATGGTCTGAGCATTGTTTGGGATACGTTCTGTGTATATGTCTAAGTCTTTAGCTTTAAACTATGTGCTTGTCTTGCAAAAGTTACGCAAGGTCTGTGCATAACTGCACGATGGCAAATGTAGTCGGTGCTAACATTTTTCTTATTTCTTTGCCAGATCTGTCAGTTGGTCAAGCACATGTTCAACAAATCTACAACCTGGAAATAAGAGTGCCAGATTTAAGGCTCGTGATCCGAGGCAAGGAACGGAATGGATGAACCTGCCACGTGGACAGCTACATTGCCGAGATTCTGATACGTAGCTAAGGGATTCCAGAACCCTCTTGGGGGGAGTGTTCCCTCCACACGCTCAATGTGTGAGCTCGTGGGTCCCAGGTCTGAAGATATATAAAACCCCTCTTCTGCAATCATCGTAGAAGAAGTAAATAGAGAAGAGCTTCAGAGAAGAATAGAGAGCGAGATAAGAGAGTAGCAGAAGAGGAGATTCTGAGGGAAAAGAGATAGAGCGAGAGCAGCAGAGCAGAGCAGAAGTAAAAGTGAGAAAGCTCGTGAGATCGAGAGAAGGAGAGAGAGATAGAGAGAGAGTGAAGAAAGAGCTCGAGGAGATAAAGATAGAAAACTTTTCTGAAGATTAGTTCCACTGGACCTTGGATCAAATCTAGGCCAGTTAGCTCCCTGAGAGCCACATTTGTGCTACCATCGTATACAGCTTTCTGTCACTGTGATTTCTCATTTCTTATTTTTCTTTTACACCCTTTATTTCAAGCTGTTAGTCAGCAGAGCAAGCTGTAGCGCTCAGTAGTTGCAGAGGAGGATTCCTCTTGTCGGCTAAGCTGTATTGCCCAGCGGGTCAAGCTGTTAGGCAGTGGATGGCTAAGCTGTATTGCCCATCGGAAACAAGCTGTGACGCTCAGCTGGTGTAGGCAAGCTGTGAGGCCCAGCGGTTTAAGCTGTGTATCAGCGGGAAGCCTCACTCTGGTTTGAGTGGGGGATGGTCGTAGGTCTGCAGGCAGCAGACTGAACCATCTAAAAATCCCTTGTCCATTGTGGTTTGACTGTCTATTTTGTTCCGCTAGATGTATGCTTAGGCTCGCTCATGATAGTCTGATCTTATATCTAGTAAGAGATTGGTTTGTACATCGTGCATTTGATTTCGTTCTTGAGAGAGTCTAGTTGATTAGTTGAACTGAGTCATCTCCTTAGCTTATACAGAGCAGATCAGAAGTTCAGTTTATCTGATCTTCATTCGTTATTTGAAGAAGAGCATCTGAGTCATCTGTATGTGTTTAATTTCACATCATTGTCAGTATTGTTTTAATTGGGCAAAGTTTTGAAGAGGGATTCATTCACCCCCCTCTGAATCCGGGCCTTGCACCCCTACAATTTGAAGGATTGGTGTACCTGGTGTGCGACACTAATGGTAATTCGGAGACCCGGTCAAGGGTCAGATGAAAATTGCTGGAAGAAGGACCTGGTTACGATCAAGCTCAAGCACGTCTGAAGATCAGTATAGTTTTGGCACCGTTGTCTAGACTATTATGGGGAAAGGCACTCTTCCACTTGGAAAAGAGGTGCGCTGAGATTATAAGGACACCCGTGGCGTGATGTCGTCTGGTCCGAGCAATTTCCTGATGTGACTGAGGTGCTAAGGATTGATGTATGCTAATTGGACGGTCAAGGAGGGTCGATTGAGAATGACCGAATGAGAACGAGTTTAAGAGTTTGAATGGATGGTTATGTGGTGTAAGGGTTTCCGGAGGGATAACGTCTAATGGAGACCCCATGTTGTTTCCCTTTTTGGGAGATGTTTCAGGAGTATTGGAATTTGTGCTGGTATAGGTTGAGAACTTCGAGGCTTGTCTGGATGACTTTGGTACACTTCCCTTGAGTAAGTGTTGGCGGTAAAAAAAGAAGAAGAAGAAGAAGAAAGAATCAGTGTCCCTTCACGCAGCCGCCAATTCTTTAGCTGGAGACTCGTGACGTGACGTCAATTTTGTAGGCCGACTCAGCCTCTTTTCAGTCGACTCACAGAATGAACGCCCCTTCAAGCGAACGCCAATTCTTAAATGGGCGCCCTCTCACAGTGACGTAAATTCTTGACATTTTTGATTTTTTTGAAATTTTAGATTTTTGTAATTTGAAGAAATAGCACCTTTCAGGAGAGACGCGAATTCATTGATCGTCGTCCTTTTGCGTGGATGCCAATTCTTGGCGATATTCTAGATTGTCAAGTTATATAAGCGAAGAATTAGCGCCCGCCTACTCGGACGCCAATTCAAGAATCCACGGCCTACCCTGTCGACGCTATTTTCGCGTGTTCAGGTACTGTAGCATCTACGGTTCCCCTATTTTCTGGTGATGCCCGACCGCGCTCCCATGCCATTGAGCGGTGACCCCCATGCGTGGTTAGCGGTGGGGGTGCCACCGGAGGGGCCCCCATACCTCCTACGGGTGTAGCCCGTTGAAAGCATTTAGATGTATGTCTTTTGTCTTTGTCTTGATCAGGAGGGCAAGCTTCGACCAAAATTGGGAGCCGAGATTGAGAAAGAAGGCTTTAAGAGTCGAAATTGGGAGAGCAGGCTGTAAGAGCCAAAATTGGGGGAGAGTGGGCTGAGCAAGCCGAGATTGAGAGCAGGCCGCAAGAGCCGAAATTGGGAAAGAAGGCTTTAAGAGCCAAAATTGGGAGAGCAGGCTGTAAGAGCCAAAATTGGGGGAGAGTGGGCTGAGCAAGCCGAGATTGAGAGCAGGCCGCAAGAGCCGAAATTGGGAAAGCAAGCTACAAGAGCCGAAATTGGGAAAGCAAGCTACGAGAGCCGATTTTGGGAGAGCAGGCCACGAGACCCAAAATTAAGGCTGCGAGAGCCAAAATTTTGGAGAGTTTTCATTCATTCGTTTTATTTTCATTGGTGTTCTTTTCATTATTGTCCTTTTATTCAGGCATGCAAGCATCCATTGACACAAGCACACAAAGATAGATATATATAGACTAGCTCCCCCTATCGGGGATAGGATAAGAAAAGCACTAATGACTCACAGGTAGAGTGCGGCCCACGAAGCACAACTAAAGGGGATGTGCGTTCGTCAAGAGGACATCACGTAGCCTATACGCATAGCTTAAATCATAATCTACACCCGAGGCAGTTTTTTTGTGGTGTGAAAGTGCAGGTACATAAGCAGTGAACCTTAAACATAGGGATATGCAGACGTTCTTAGTAACACTAAAGGATTACTTTACCGCCTACGTACACATTTCGGATTCTCAACTTTCGATAGCTTCGCACAGCCCCCTATTTATTTTGAATTCTAGACTTCACCGTTCGGTGCAAATTTCCTCATGTGTCTCAATGGGGATTCCCAGCTATTAGGATTCATTCTTATTACAATTTATTTGGAAAATTTGCTTCACCTTTTTCGCGCGAGTCTCATCATTTATTTCAGTGGGGATTCCTGACTACTTGGATTCACATTTCACTTTTTCATCATTTATTTCATTTTTTTTCTATATTTTTTTTGAAGGAGGTATGTAACTTTTTCCTCACGATTGCCTTTCATGCGAGTGTAAGCATTCAAGCATCCATAGAACTTTGGGAAGAAAATTTGAAATCCTTATGGTTAAAAATCATTGATCATATTGTGTGCGGAGTGTGGGAGTTTTGTCTCGGGTGTATTTTGTGAGTTACGCTAACAACATAGCTATGACACTTCCCCTTGACACATGCACCCACCAAAATTGGTTTCTCCCCTTCGAATATGCCGGGGCGCATGTATACTCGGAACCGGGGCATCATTATTTAGCAAGGAAGCATGGTCCTAGGAAATTCGAAGGAAGCGTATTAAATATATAATAGACAAGCATGCAAGCAGGGCAATCAAGCATTCAAGATCGAGAGCACTCCAGAGAGCTTCCCTTTTCTTTTTTTTATTAGGAGAGCGGGCTCGGGAGGACCCAAAGAGAGCGGGAGAGCAGGCTGTGTAAGCCATAGGATAGCTGGAGAGCAGGCTATGTAAGCCCAAGGATAGCGAGAAAGCAGGCTGCGTAAGCCCAAGGAGAGCGGGAGAGCTGGCTGTAAGAGCCGGAGGACAGCGGGAAAGCAGGTTGTAAAACCCAAAGGATAGCGGGAAAGCAAGTTGTAAAACCTAAGGGATAGCGGGAGAGCGGGTTGTATAACCCAAAGGATAGCTGGAGAGCAGGCTATGTAAGCCCAAGGATAGCTGGAGAGCAGGCTGTATAAGCCCACGGATATGGGGAAAGCAGGCTGCATAAGCCCAAGGACAGCGGGAGAGTAGGTTGTGTAAGCCCAAGGAGAGCGGCATAGCTGGCTGTAAGAGCCAAATGATAGCGGAAAAGTAGGTTATAAAGTCCAAAGGATAGCGGGAAAGCAGGATGTAAAAGCCCAAAGGATAGCAAGGGAGAGGGTTACGGAAGCCGACAGATATTGGGAGAGCTGGCTGTAAGAGCCAGAATTGGGGGAGTAGGCTTCGACTGAGGGTCTAAGCCATTGAGTTGTATTGGTTGTTGCGGTGGGACGGATAGCTTGGTCCCGATAGCGGACTTTGGCGGTAATGGCTAAGCCGAGAGATAGGATATCTGGAACATCTGATAGTAGGCTTTTGGCCGAAATGGCTAAGCCTAAAGGTGGGATATTTAATATATATATATATATATATATATATATATATATATATATATATATATATATATACATACGGGTTTCGACCGGGATGGCTAAACCGAAAGATGAGATATCTTGAATTTACAAAAGCAGGCGTTGGCCAAAATGGCTAAGCCGAGGGATGGGATATCCAAAGCATATGAAAGCGAGCCTTAGCCAAAATGGCTAAGTTGAAAGACGGGATATCTGAAATATATGGGAGCGAGCTGTACGTGGCCGGGATGGCTAGGTCAAAAGATAGGATATCTTGAATATATAAAAATAGGCCTTGACTGAGACAGTTGAGCCACGGGATGGGGTATATGAAATATACAAAAGAGGGCTTTGGCTGAGGTGGCTAAGCCAAAAATTAGGGAAGCTGAAAGACGCGAGAGCGGGCTTCGGTCGAAATGGCTAAGCTGAGAGATAGGATATCTGAAATATGTGAAAGAAAGCTTTGGCCGAAATGGCTATGCCAAAAAATAGGACATATGAAATAGATGAGAGCGTGCTTTGGCCGAGATGGCTAAGCCGGAAGATAGGAAATCTGATATACAAAAGTAGGTTTGGGCCGAGATGGCTAAACCAAAGGATGGGATATCTTGAGCACATGAAAGCGGGCGTCTGGCCGCGGTGGCTAAGCCGAAAGACAAGACACCTGAAATATACATGAAAGCAGGCTCTGGCCTAGACGGCTAAGCCGAAAGATAAGAAATCTGAAATATACATGAAAGTAGGCTTTGGCCCATGCGGCTAAGTCGAAGGATAAGATATCTACAATATATGACAGTAGGCTTTGCTTCAAACGGCCAACATGCAGTAGGGAAATCTATAGTCAATCGGCCTTGGGAGGGCCTATATCATCATTTTCATCATTGTGTTGAATCAACACTGCCCCTTCTTATCTGGCATGAGGGGTTGTGGTAGGTGGGAGCACACCTTCATGGAGGAGCATCATGAGCGTCCCTTACCATGTGGTGAAGCGTGTGTAGTAGCAACTCTTCTTTTATCTTCAGCTTTCTTTCTTCTTTTGTTTTCAACATCTGCCCCTAGAATGGGGCACCATCTGCATCTTGTATTTCTTTTTCTGGCCTCCTGCCACAGTTTGAGGGGCTTGGAATGCCCTTTAGAGCATGTATCGTTCTAACTGGCACAACGAGGCCATGTTGCCGACGTCTTAAAGATGAGAAATTGGTGCAGGCGAGGTGGGTCCACCTTGTATTCACCCATTCATAATTCACCTTTCTGAATCAAGCCTTCGACGATATCCTTGAATACATAGCAGTCCTCAATGGAGTGCCCCCTCTGTTGGTGATAGGGGCAGAACTGAGGGTCATCTTTCCATCTGGCATCATTCGACCTTTTGGGCTCTGGGAGGACGACCTTGTCGTATTCACGGACCCACTCAAACAACATCTGAGTTTTGTCCTTCAGAAAGGCATACGACTTCTTCATTCTTCCTCTTAGTGAGGATTTTTTCTCAACGGGCTTGGCGGCATAAGGGCCAGCCGCCTCTTTTGATTTGTTGATTCGCTGCTCAAAAGCTTCAAAATCAGCAACGCGCATTTCTTCTTACGTCGACCATCTGCCAGCTAGTTTATTCTTTTGAATCAGGGTAGTAGTAGCCGGGTAGTGCTTTGTCAAGAGGGCTTCAATATCAGTTGCAAGATCAATTAGTTGATTGAAGGATTTGACCTTGACGCCAATCGCCCGTAGTAGGCTGTCCATCTTCATATTGCGTTTACATATCTGGATAGCTTCCCCGTAGTCGAGCGGATGTCTGCATCTCGCACTGAGATTCCTCCATCGTTGAATATAGTCCGAGGCGGACTCACCATCCTTTTACTCGGACATATATAGCTGTGTCTCAGTGACTTCTTCCTCGACTATCTTCATTTCAGCGGTTTGTTGCATCTTTAGCTTGTTCATTGCTGGCAGAGCTATCAGACTCGGACACAAGCTGGCTGATTGTAGAAGCGAGTCTATTAGCGGCACCGCCCGAGGTGTAGAAGTTACCCCCCGACGTGCTTGGAAAGTTGCAGGGTACGCGGAAGCCGCGTGACATAGCTGCTGAGGGAGGGTTCTCCCTTCACGATCATGTGTTATTTGGGGAATAGCCGGCTGCGATGAGGCTCCGAGTGGCTCAGTACCACCCCGCAAAGCCTCAGATGAGAGTTCTGCTCGCCCGGGTGTAGCTAGGTATAAACCCATCTTGCTTAATTCTCTTCTCAACACTTTAGCTTCTTGGAGGTTTTGGTATAGCTTTGCCACCAGGGCAAGATCAGGTTGATAAGAGCCGGGAATGATGCTTCCCGTCTTGACTTCAGGTGGGACTAGTGGCATCCAATTATCATTGCTGGATGCATTTAGTCCCTCAGCAGTTGAAATTCTTACCCCCATGCCCTCGGGTGGGGGAGAGGTATAACATCATGCCTCTTCATTAGGCGGTAGAAAGTGCCTCCAATTCTCCGGGGATCGATTGGCATGATGATGAGAAGTAGTGACTTCAACTTAATCCGTGCTTATCAGCGCAGGGCATATCTCCTCATCTCTTCCTTCAGTGGTATGAGCTTTGGGCATCTCTTCGGGTGATTGGTGATATATAGATATCATGTTGATAGCTCTTTTCAGATCGGAGAGTTCGTGAGCGCGTAGAGGATCCACTTTGTATTCGCCTAGTTGGAGCACCCCTTTCTTGATCAACATTTCAATAGCATCCTTGAATGGGTAGCAGTCTTCAATGGGGTGTTCGATCATTTGGTGATACGGGCAAAAGCGAGGATCATCTTTTCTTCTAGCGTCTCTCGGTCTCTTTGGTTCTGGGAGAGTAATCATGCTGTATTTAGTGGCCTATTCAAACAGGACCCAGCTTCTATCCTTGGGGAAGGAATAGAGCTTCTTCATTTTGGTCCGTAGGGACGGGCCTTCTTGTTGTTCAGTGGGGCTAGCCAGAGGAAGGTCGGCAACCTCTTTATCTTTATCTTTTAGCTGCTCGAACGCCTTGAAGTCAACCGTGTGAACTTCTTTGGGCACAGGTCGCCTATCAGTCGATTTGGCTTTTTGGTTTACAGCAGCAGGAGCAGAGGAGTGACTGGAGAGGAAGGCCTCGATCTCCGCCACCACATTGTTCAGCCGATCAAAAGACCTAATTTCAATACTGATAATCTTCTCGAGGATTCCCCGCTTTAGGTTTCGCTTGTGAATTTGCACGACATCTTCTTGGTGTGGCAGGCGCCTGCACCTCATGCTGAGGTTTCGCCATCTTTTGATATATTCTAAAGCAATTTCATTATTCTTCTGCTTGGAAGCATATAGCTCGGCCACGGTCACTTCTCTTTCAGTGACGTGGAACCGTTCTCAGAATTACCGCTGCATGTCTGACCAATCATTGATGGATCCAGCTAGTAATTTCAAATACCATTCAAAAGCGAGTCCTGTGAGGGAGGACCCGAAGAACTTGAGCAGGTAGGACTCGTCGGTCGCCAGATCGCCCATCACGTTAATGTAATAGGCTATATGCTCCTTCGGCGAACCTTGTCCATTGAATTTATTGAACTTCGATGGTTTGTTGACGCCCAACGACAATCTCTTGGTAGCATGATGGACAGGATAAGGTGCCTTGTATGCATCAAAAGTAGCATAATCATCATTGCCCCTATCGGCCAGCTTCTTCTCGATCATTTGTTCTATCATTAGTTTATTCACCATCACCGGGTCGACCGGACTTGGGCAGAGTTGAGCTTGCTGCATCTGCGGCGTCGCCACCACTGCTGCTTGCAGTATGGTAGCAGGCTGATGGGAATCGACACCGAGCCAGTACCTTTTCATATTGCATTTATATCCTTTAGTTTATTTTTATATCCACGGGAAAGTATACGCGCAATTGTACGGCTTTATCAACCAATGCGTCATTCCCACGGATTGTTTGGGTTTCTATGTAATTTGTCAGTAGGACCAGCAAGGGGGCCCTCAGCCCTTTCCCATTGGTCCATGTCATCTTGTGGGGCTGGTCAACCATCCTAGGTGGACATCTAGAAGGTTGGACTAGTCATATGCCACATGGGTAGACAAAGGGTTAAGAATGTCAACATTCTACACCCATCCCACCTACCCCATTCAACCTTCTACTACATGGTCAAGGGGCGCCCCATTCCACTTGCCTTAGTTTAATATTTTTTGTGTGTTATTAGAATGCAATCCCAGCCCTTCAAACCTCTTCCCTAGATTTAAGGGTCCACATTGCATTTGATGTAAACCATATATAAGCTTGTATTTTCATGTGAAATTCAATGAAAAATCAGAAAATTTTGTGAAATCCAAGGAGCTTCTTGCACCCCCAACCCCTCTCCCTCTGGTTCCTCTTCTCCAACCTCAAGTTCTAGAGTGATTCTACCTTCTATCATCTCCTCTCAACCTCCGGTGATCGTCTGTGCCGCCGCCGCCGCCGTTCGTGCCGCCATCGAGCCGCCTCTGCAGTTTTGTCTTCGTCGGACCACAGCTGCTTCCACGAATTGTCTGTCTCAGCCACGAGCTTGGATTGATCTGAATTTTTTATGGTACTTTCAACCCTCGCATCCCAAGATCCACCTAAATTTTCAAGCCAAAATTCCATCGTTTAATATTTTTACATTTTCGTCCAACCTGTCATCCCAGATCTACCAGGTTTCTATCTACAGTGACAGAACCTCTGAGTTCTCCCGCTCCGACCATCTTTTTGATTTGTCCAAACCCTCCCAATTTTACTGAGAGTTCTATCCATCACCCCCTACCTCCACAAATTTTCTTAATTTTTTATCAGCCTTCTATCTATTTTTAGAAATTCGTGTTCTTCCTCTGATACAGTATTTTTAGTCAGATCCCAGATCCGATCACCCTCCACTTCAAAAATCAGAACAAATCACCACCACCTCCAAATCTAGATCTAAAAATAATCCTGGTTTCCTTGTTCGATTTCCTACAACCTTACTGAAGAACACATCTTCAAATTAGGACATCTACTTCACGGTCAAAGGCAATCAATAGGAAAGTTCTCTACAGATCTGAGTCTTCGGTTACTGTACAACAGCATCATATAAAATTTGCCAACACAAAGTACAAATCTGGTAAATTTTTATGAAGGCCACTCGATTGTAGTAATTCGAAGCAGCTTTCCAACGGCTCTGATCTCGTCGCATTCCGACATCGGTGCTGATCGCAGCGTCCGTTCTCGCCGGAGCGCGCGCTGAAATACAGAACCGGCAGATTTTCGATCGGTTTTTTCCGACCGGTGCCGAACGGAGCCGCTCGGCCTCCGGCCGACGAACCAGCGTGCCGCCAACCCGGGGAGCGCTTCTCCAAGTGTCTCCACTACAGCGGTACCACCGGGTCCCACACGGCCCCTCCGGACAGCACGTGGGCCCCACGGTCGTGAACACGCGTGTAGCCGAATCAACACACGAAGCTGCCCGTCAACCCGAATTCGGTCCGCCCGGGCCCATTTGTATAGCCCTTTACCTCCTTGCGTGGAGTGGGCATGTTCCCATTGCTGTAATTATTGTGTGTTAAGTTTCCCGGGAGTACGAGTTTTCGGCCGGATCCGTCTTCCCCACCCCGAGCGCGTGGAGGTATCGTTCTCGCTCCCTACACTCGGCATTTGCTTATTTTCATATATACTTGTTTATGCCGCTGCTAGAGAGCATGCTTTAGGTCTGTTAGCTCGCTATATTATCATTCACCGCTACTGCGAGAGAGTGCGAGACCGTCCCGTGACCCGATCCGGGCACACAAGAGAGCCGATCACCCTAGCTCACTGCCGGTTTCTCAACCGCGCACGTCCGACGCTTCCCTCGTTGAGGGGCAGTCATGAGCTTGTCGTGTCCGTGGTCCCGTCCTGCATCAATTTGGTATCAGAGCGAGTTTGAGTCTAGGGTGTCAAAAAAAAGTGTCATTCATTAGTCATTTACGTCTAAGTCGTGTTTAGGGTCATCATTGTTTTAAAACAAACAAAAAAAAGTGTCTTTTTGCATTGCATCCCTTTACTCGGTATATCAAAAGGTGTTGTCCGAACGTTAGGCTACGCCTATCGGGAAGGCCGCACACTTGCGCGAGTGACCTTCGGGTCGATTACCTCCGCCGCGTACCGCGTTTTGGTTAAGTCTAGGCGCATCATTTTGCATTAGTGTGTTTTGCTTTAGTCGGCGTCTTCTAGTCGGTGTGTTTGCATGCCCACTCGTCGGGGTACTCAGTACTCACCCCCACCACCACCTATGGCCAACCCACGGGATACCTCGGGAGACTTCCACTCCCTACAAGAGGCGATGATGGCCATTATGACTAGGTTGGACCAATCCGATGCTAACTTTCGGACTTTCTCCGATAATATGGATGGTCGCCTTAGAGCCATGGAGGGGCGCTTGGAGACCTCCGACAGGTCGGTCCAAGACCTCGTTGGGCGGTTAGATAGGATGTCACACGGGGACCCTCCAGGGGCAGCCCAAGGCCCACCCACACCTCCTCCCGCGGTGGCCCAAGTCCAACCCGCTCCCATGGCCCAAGTCCAGGCCGCTCCCGCGGCCCAAAACCAGCCACCACAGGCTCCTCCACCCGCCCTTCCTCGGGTTCCCCAACTATCGCACCGTGACCTTGGTCTCGAGGACTATGGTTTCGACAATGCCTATGAGGGATATGGTCAACGCCGTCGTGGTTTTCAGCCACAACGAGATGAGAATGATGACCGGGTCCTTAAGACCGTGTGAGCGGACCCTCCCGCTTTTTACGGGTCTTTGGATCGGAAAGTCTACCTAGATTGGGAGTTCGGCATGGACCGTTACTTTGAGTGGTATAATATGTCGGAGCGTCGAAGGGTCCGATTCGCCACCATGAAACTCATGGGGTAGGCACAAACCTATTGGAAGAATGTGGAGAGCCTGCTACTTCAGCGGCTAGAACCCCCGATCGACACATGGGCCGAGATGAAGAATAAACTTCGACAAAAGTACCTTCCTCCCACATACCGCCAGCGACTCATCGATAGATGGCAAAGTCTTAGCCAGGGAGACCGGTCCGTCTCCGAATACATCGCGGAGTTTGATGAGTACTTTCTACGATGTGGTGTCACGGAGGAGAGTACCATGCCCGTGTCCCGCTTTCGACGTGGTTTGCGGCCACACTACCAGTATGAGCTTTTCCGCCGCAATGCCAAGACGTTGGAAGAGGCATACCAGGTTGCTCTCGAGATGGAGCAATTTGAGGGAGAGTTCGAGTCTAGCCATCGGTTGGGCCCCACCCCTCTCCGTAGTATCGAGCCCCGTCACTCCATAGGCCCACATCAGCGGCCTCCCATGGCTCGACCTCAGGAGCCCACCCGTCAGGAGCACTTCGCTCCACGGCCTCGTCCTCCTCCACCCCGGGATCTATTCCCACCCCAACCACCAGCACCCGTTGCCCGTCCCCCGGCTCCTATAGCCCGTCCTCTGGCACCGGCACCCCCTCCACTATTGTCCAAGGCACCTACACCTCCCCCATTGCTGCCTACACCCCCTACCCGACGGGATGATAAGGGTAAGGCCCCTCTTTTCGGGGAGAGTAGTCGATCGCGAGTGCAGTGTTTTCACTGTCATGGATTTGGCCACATTGCCAGCGAGTGTCCCGCTCGCGCCACCCTAGCCTTAGGTGTTGGAGAGTCCGCACCTCCCGAGCTTGAGTGTGTCAATTACGTGGCCGATGAGGCACTAGCCGATGAGTACTATGCCTTGGGGGGGGGGGGGAAGAGTGGGATAGCTCTCCTGCCGCCCAGGATGCGGCCACCTAGTGGGCTTGATGCTACCACCTTAGTCTCGAGTCGTGCATGAGTCAGTGTGTATTCTTGTGTGGTTTGTTTGTGTGGTGTGTTTCGAGTCGATTGTCGTGTGTATTGCATGGTAAGTCTGCATGAGTCTTGTGCAAGCTCGTTGTCGGTCTCTTATGAGTAAGAGGCGAGTTGACTCACTTGATGAGTATGGGGTCGATTCTACATCTATACCCAGATCAATCACCTATAGGGACTCATCGGTGATTCCTAGTGAGTCTTTGAGCGGCTTCCCTTCCTTTTGAGAGTGCCCCACCCGGAGTGTCCACCTTCAGACCATAGCAGTTTGTGCATATCGAGTATATATGGAATGAGCAGGTGACGATCATTTGGAGTGGAGCGTACCCGCCTTACTTGGCACGGTGACGGATCCGCCGGAGTATTCGAGCATCCCTACCCCTACTCGACGGGGTCGAGTTCCTCCCACCCGGGGAGAGTTGATGGGAATCGACACCGAGCCAGTACCTTTTCATATTGCATTTATATCCTTTAGTTTATTTTTATATCCATGGGAAAGTATACGCGCAATTGTACGGCTTTATCAGCCAATGCGTCATTCCCACGGATTGTTTGGGTTTCTATGTAATTTGTCAGTAGGACCAGCAAGAGGGCCCTCAGCCCTTTCCCATTGGTCCATGTCATCTTGTGGGGCTGGTCAACCATCCTAGGTGGACATCTAGAAGGTTGGACTAGTCATATGCCACATGGGTAGACAAAGGGTTAAGAATGTCAACATTCTACACCCATCCCACCTACCCCATTCAACCTTCTACTACATGGTCAAGGGGCGCCCCATTCCACTTGCCTTAGTTTAATATTTTTTGTGTGTTATTAGAATGCAATCCCAGCCCTTCAAACCTCTTCCCTAGATCTAAGGGTCCACATTGCATTTGATGTAAACCATATATAAGCTTGTATTTTCATGTGAAATTCAATGAAAAATCAGAAAATTTTGTGAAATCCAAGGAGCTTCTTGCGCCCCCAGCCCCTCTCCCTCTGATTCCTCTCCTCCAACATCAAGTTCTAGAGTGATTCTACCTTCTGTCATCTCCTCTCAACCTCCGGTGATCGTCTGTGCCGCCGCCGCCGCCGTTCGTGCCGCCATCGAGCCGCCTCTGCAGTTCTATCTTCGTCCGACCACAGCAGCTTCCACGAATTGTCTGTCTCAGCCAAGAGCTTGGATTGATCGGAATGTTTTATGGTGTTTTCAACCCTTGCATCCCAAGAGCCACCTAAATTTTCACGCCAAAATTCCATCGTTTAGTATTTTTACATTTTCGTCCAACCTGTCATCCCAGATCTGCCAGGTTTCTGTCTATAGTGATAGAACCTCTAAGTTCTCCCCCTCGACCATCTTTTTGATTTGTCCAAACACTCCCAATTTTACTGGGAGTTCTATCCATCACCCCCTACCTCTACAAATTTTCTTAATTTTTTATCCGCCTTCTATCTATTTTTAGAAATTCGTGTTCTTCCTCTGATACAGTATTTTTAGTCAGATCCTAGATCCGATCACCCTCCACTTCAAAAATCATAAAAAATCACCACCACCTCCAAATCCAGATCCAAAAATAGTCCTGGTTTCCTTGTTCGATTTCCTACAACCTTGCTGAAGAACACATCTTCAAATTAGGACATCTACTTCACTGCTGAAAGGCAATCAACAGGAAAGTTCTCTACAGATCTGAGTCTTTGGTTACTGTACAATAGCAGCATATAAAATTCTCCAACACAAAGTACAAATCTGGTAAATTTTTCTGAAGGCCACTACATTGTAGTACTTCGAAGCAGCTTTCCAACGGCTCTGATCTCGTCGCATTCCGACACCGGTGCTGATCGCAGCATCCGTTCTCGCCAGAGCGCGCGCTGAAATACAGAACCGGCAGATTTCCGATCGGTTTTTTCGACCGGTGCCGAACGGAGCCGCCCGGCCTCCGGCCGGTGAACCAGCATGCCGCCAGCCCGGGGAGCGCTTCTCCAAGTGTCTCCACTACAGCGGTACCACCGGGTCCCACACGGCCCCTCCGGACAGCACGTGGGCCCCACGGTCGTGAACACGCGTGTAGCCGAATCAACACACGAAGCTGCCCGTCAACCCGAATTCGGTCCTCCTGGGCCCATTTATATAGCCCTTTACCTCCCTGCGTGGAGTGGGCATGTTCCCATTGCTGTAATTATTGTGTGTTAAGTTTCCCGGGAGTACGAGTTTTCGGCCGGGTCCGTCTTCCCCACGCCGAGCGCGTGGAGGTATCGTTCTCGCTCCCTACACTCGGCATTTGCTTATTTTCATATATACTTGTTTATGCCGCTGCTAGAGAGCATGCTTTAGGTCCGTTAGCTCGCTATATTATCATTCACCGCTGCTGCGAGAGAGTGCGAGACCGTCCCGTGACCCGATCCGGGCACACGAGAGAGCCGATCACCCTAGCTCACTGCCGGTTTCTCAACCGCGCACGTCCGACGCTTCCCTCGTTAAGGGGCAGTCACGAGCTTGTCGTGTCCGTGGTCCCGTCCCGCATCACAGGCCCCTGGGGCTGAGGATCAGGTTGCAGGGTCATGCCCCCAGTGTAATCGAATGTCGACTGCGAGTCCGTTATCTGAGGCGGAGCCTCCAATTCAGCTGTGCCTCGCTGCGAGGCTTGAGGAGGAACATCGTGATGTCTTGCAGTTGAAGTGTGCATGCCCAACTCGCCGAGTTGCCTCTTCGGCACTTCGATCTCTTGTCTATATTCATGGAGCAGCATCATCATAACAGCTGGATCGGGTGTGGAGGAGCTGGGAGCCTGACCTCCCCCTTCCACCAGAGCATTCAGAGAAGGTGGTGGTATCTCGCCATCATCTTCAGTAGTGATCACGTTCACAGCCATCGTGACCAGATCTGTAATGACCCAGAATATTTATATCATTTCAAGAATTATTTTTTGGAATTTATTAGAAATTCATTAAGGCCCAATTATGGTAAACGATTAATCTAGCCTATTTAATTGAAGCCCAAAAGGTTTATGGACCAAGCCCATTAAGTTTGGCCCATATTCTAGAAGGTTATTTAGCCTATTCACGAATTTTAAGGATAAATATCCTTTTATAGATAATTATGTTGTTAAAATAAATAAAAGAGTTTGAATTAAGTGGAATTCTACGCATAGTGGATGTAGCGGTCTATCGTGCGACCGCCACAGGAATGTAACGCACCAAGAGTCGACCGTCACGCTCTGTCAGTTCCGTGAATGGAAGAAAGAGTAAAAAGATTAGATTTTTGTTAGTCTATCTATTAGGGATTGAGATGGGAGGACTAGTAAACATGTTAAGGACTCTCAGAAGTCGATCTAAGCTTTAACAAGGACTCTAGAATCGATCTTGAAGAGGCGAAATCTCGCGCTGTGTCCTGAGCAGGCTGTGGATCACCAGAAGATGAACTGCAAGACAGGGAAACGTATCAGAGGGCCCAGGGGATTTCCCTGGGGAAAAACCCTCCGATGGTTAAGTCTGTAGAGCTGTGGTGGAAGCAGTAATGGGGAGGAGAAAAACTAGTGCGCGAGATTCCTCTCCACCAGAGGGTGAAGCGGATTGCAGAGGAGTTTGGGTGTATGAGTACCTTAATGGCTCCTTTCTTCCACCGGAGGGTATCCCTGGTTTAAATAGTGCGCCACCTTCAGGAGTCCTGCAAGCTGAGGGGTCTCCGGCGGGAGTTACGTCCTTATCGTGGGCTTTCATGGCCTTATCGTGGGAACGTTATCGCCTTGAAGTCCGGCGGCTTCTTGATTCCCCTGTCCGTTGGGGACTCTTAACGGCAGCACGAACGGATAATATCTGGTCTGGACGAGCTTCTGAAACGCCAGCCCTGTCCGGGCGATGAGCATAGCTCGGCGAAAGAGGGGTCGGATAGGTCGGCTAATGCCTGTCTCTCTCGGGCGGGGAAACGGCTTGGGCCGGACCCTCCTTGTGACCTGACCATCACTCGGGCCCTCTGAGCCTAGGGGCCGCCGGGGAGAGTTGGTTCCTCAAGTGTTTGTTCATTGGGCTTTTCTTTCCTGAGTGGGCCCTGTGGGCTGTCACTCAGGTGAGCTTGCCTCGTTGGACCCTGTTGGGTCTTGTTGGGCTGCTCTTTGGGTGGGCTACAGAAATCCCCCTCTCCACTTGTCCCCCTCCTACTCCCGAGCCATGGAGGCTCGGTCGAGTAGCTTTTGAGGCTTTGGACCGGCGTGGCTCAGGTGGGTGGAATTCTGTTGGCGTTATGGAGCCACGTGTAGTGGTCGCCTGGGCCCGTAATGATGATCCTGACGGATTTGAAACGAAAGGGCCCCCCTTTTCTCGGAGCACGGAACGACGCGTCGCCTTCCTCCAGGGTTTTATAGGCGTTGGGCACTATTCGTCGTTCTAGGCTTCTCAGGGTTTTAGGCTTTCCTTAGTTTCTTTGCTTCTGGGGCTCCTTGATGCGCCGTGAGGGCACAGTGGAGATGCAAAGTCTTGCGGCGGCGTTTGAGGAGTTGGCGAGGATAACCGCGGAGGCGGTCCGGCAACTTCCTTCCCCCCCGGAGTCTTCGAGCTCGCGCGGGGGATCATCTTCCAGCTCGATGGCGGATCTACCTTTGGAAATCGGGCAGGTGAGGCGGGAGCCCGTCCCCAATTGCAGTGAGTTGGGGGAGGCCGAGGTGAGGAAGCTGGAGCATCACTTTCGCTTGCGTCTCAGGTACAGCTTCGCTGCCGCCGCCCCGTATGAGACGAGTCTGGACAGCCGTACGGGGCACATTTGCACTTTTCTTCTGGCTTGGAAGAGTGGGTTCCACCTTCCCTTCGAGCCTTTTGTACTTAAGCTTCTCGAGTTTTTTCCGGTTGGCGCCTATTCAGTTGGTGGCCAACTCGTATCTCCTTCTTTCCGCCTTTCAGATTCTCTGTCGTCAGCACGACATTTTTCCTTCCTTGGACCTCTTTCACTATTTTTTCGAGTTGAAAGCGCACCCGTCGGCGGGGAAGGGCTTCTACTTTATCCAGGCGAGGAGGAACAGGAGTTGCATCTCACTCGCAGCGAAGGACTCCTCGCACAAGGGGTGGAAGACCCAATTCTTCTGGGTGAAGGCGGAGGCGACGGACGAGTTTTGGAGATGTCCGGTCTCGCCCAATTTTCATCCGAATCTTCCCCCTCGCCAGGAGGAGTTCCCTCCCCACGTGGAGCGGCAGGCCGCTCGTCTGCTGGATAATCACCAGTCGACCGAGGAGCTGGTGACGCCGGAGAACATCGAACGGTGTTTGCTTACGCGGTTGACGTCGACAGGTACCGCTCTCGAGGCTCTTCTCCTGGGGTGGTAGTTACTTTCTTTCTCCTGACCGGGTCTTCTTCCTTTGTTGCAGACGTGAGGCGGGAACCTCTGGAAGAGGCTGCCGAGGTCATTGATCTGGGGGATGACTCGGAGGCCGACGAACCAGATGCTTCTGCGGGTCGCGCCCAAGCCCGAGATAAGGGCAAGGGGGTGGCCCCCGGGGGATCTTCACGACCAACTGGTACGAAGCGCAAGGATCCCATGGCGGGAAAGTTGCGGGAGGCCGCGAAGGCCAGGAAACGGGCCAAGAAGACAGGTCTTCCTTCTACCGCCGGGGGTGACTCCGGCTCAGCGGCGCTCCCCTCTCGGGGGCAAGATGGGGCCGACCCCTCGGGGCCAGCTCCCCCACCTGCCAGGCGAGAGGGGGCCGAGGAGACCGGGGGCCCTTCAGAGGGCGGCGATGGGTCGGCTCTCCCCCCTACGGGGGTAGAGGGGGCCTATGCCAAGGTAGTTGACGCCGAGACCGGGGGATCGGTCGGAGGCGGTGATGTCTCGATCGACGAGGTGCGGGCCGAGACAGGCAGGGCCGGGGGTTCGCCCGCGAGGGCATTGCAGCCCCAGGTGCTTGAAGCTCCCGGTGCGGTCGGTCCCGCGGCGCCGGTCGAGGTTGGGGGTTTGCCCGGGGAGGCGTCGCAACCCCAACTGACCGTGGCGCGCGAGGCGGTCGGTTCCGTCGCTCGAGCAGAGCCTTCTGGCGGGGTGCCCCGGGCGGAGCGGTCCCCTCTGCCGGAGCCCTTGGAAAGGCTCGGTATTACGGGCGACCTGTATCGGGTCTGCCGGTCGATTGCCGCAAGGACGAAGGGGGGAGGAATTCGCAATACCCCCCCGGGATCCTTGATGTTCTGATGGAGGGCGGCCTGGTCATAGCTCGGTCAGCGGCTTTGATGTCTGAGGCGCACACCCGGACGGAGGCGGAGCGGTCGAACCTTGCCTGGACCCTTAGGGGATGCGAAAGGAAACTGGCCCGACTCAAGGGGGAGCATGAGGGGCTCCGGCAGGAGTTTTCCGCGTTCCGGGAGGTGGCGCGGGCGAGCCGACTGGAAGCTGGGGTGCTGACCGAACAGCTTGCCAAGACCCGTAAGAGGACAAGCCGATCCTTGGAGGAGGAGCGTCTGCGTCGCCTCGAGCTAGACAATCGCTGGGAGCTCGAACGCGCCGAGCTGCTAGATCGGGCGGAGGCGGCGGAGCGTCTCCGAGCTGAGGCTGAGGTGGACCGGGCCCGGGCGGAGGAGCGTGCGGCCGAGGCGGAGCGGGCTCGGGTCGAGCTCGTCGGAAGGGTGGGGCAGATCGAGGCAGAGGCGATCGAGCGTTATAGGAGCTCGGATGCTTACTCGGTCGACCTGGTGGAAGCCGCCCTACCCTACTACGAGGTAGCACTTCGCGTGGGCGCTCGAAAGGGGTTCAAGCAGGGCTATCGCCGGGCGGTAAACTACGCCGACGAGCAAAACTCCGCGATCGAGTTCCCCCTTGGCCAGTGTTATGACTCGGATGAGTCGGTTTCTAGCTCCTCATCGTCAGTCGGGGAAGATTCGGAGGGGTCGCCTCCATCGGGGTCACCGGCTCCGGACGTTTCGGGAGGGCTCACGACCGAGACAGTTCTCGCACAAGCGAGGTCAGTGTCCGAGCCGGCCGTCACCGAAGGTGCCAGGGATGACGCGTCCCCTTCTGCCGTTCTCGAGCGTCCAAGTGGGCCCGAGGCCTGATGTATTTTGCCTTGTTTCACCTCTTTCCCTTTTTGTCTCTCTTTCCTCTTTTAGGGAGTTCCCTCTTTATGAGATAATAAATGGCTTACTTGTTTGATCGCTGTCCTTGCTGTGATTTGGTTGGCGTATCTGAAGTAGTTGGCAAGTGCCGATATGTCCTGCGTGATTTTCGCACGCTGTTTTGGTAGGCTTCTTACGGGGCGTCCTTCCGTTCCCTCATGCTTTGAATGTCAGGCTGCTTCGTGAATCCCGCTAGGGCGGGAAACGAGGAGTTGGAGGTGACTGTTCAGGGGAGAAATCCTTTGGCGTGTTTCCGAGGGGGGAGTTGTAGCCTCCTTTGGCCTATAAGAAGGACCGAAAGGCGCCCTTTCCTCTTTACTGCTTGGGATTTTCTCTAACAGTCTTTCCTCACTCCTTCCTCTTCACTCTGCGTTGTGCCCTTGCATTCGGAGCATGGAGGATCCTTCGGAGGGGGACGCTGCCGACGACGGGGAGCGACGGGCTCCCGCTGTCCTGTAATGTTGAATGGATCCCACGGTCGCCGCGTGAGTTCGAGACGGGTCCGACGGTCGCCGCGCGGATCTGGAGAGGGCTTCGACGTGTGAAGGCACGGTTCTTGCCCTTTCTCAGTTCCGGCGTGGCTTCCGGGCGGGCGCCGAGGTGGAGGACGGATGGGGGCATCAGGGAAGCCTGCCGCCACTCCCCTCCGTGTGAGGGGAGGAGGCGACTCCAGCTCCCTCCTAACCTCTCCCAGCAGCCTCTTTTTCCCTCTTCTGCTCTTCATTTCTTTCACTCTTCGGGGGCTGCTTGCTCTCTCCTTCCTTCCAAGGAGTTGGCAGATTGGAAGAGGGGAGGCCTTCACGGCGCTCCTTTTTCCTGGTTGTTGCCAAATTGGGAGGTAGCTTTCCTCAACGTTTAAAGGTGGCCTCCCTTCTGCAGTCCCTCTGTCACCTTTGTCACGGGCCACCCGAGCCAACTGGCTCGACCACCTTTTGTCCGAGCCAGTTTCCACACGAGGCAAAGTCAGTGGCTGGACGCGAGGAGATCAAGACCGAGTCAGCCGAGCGATGGCCCCTTGAAGCGGTGTTAGACGAATTTTTGCCTTTTGCTATGTGATGTACTGGCATTTGCCTATCTGATGTACCAATGGTTTGGAATGAAAAGAAAAGGGATTTATTCCGTCCATCTTGCTGTACAATTTCAAAAATAGAATTTGCTTAGTGCGGCTGCGTTCCATGTCCGAGGAATAGGTTCCTCTTCCATTGTCGCTAACCCGTACGCACCTTTTCCGAGCGTCTCGACCACTCGGTAGGGGCCTTCCCAGTTAGGGGACAGCTTGCCCGCCGCCTCTAGTGGTCGAGAGGCTTCGGCCTTCCTGAGGACGAAGTCCCCCGGTTGGAAACGTCTGTCTCGGACCTTGGCGTTGTAGTATCGAGTGAGGCGGCGCTGGTACTCCGTTGCTCGGACGTTCGCGATCTCTCGGAGTTCGTCTGCCAGGTCGAGGTTCTCGAGTAACTTTTACCCGTTTGCCTCGGGTGAGAAGCTGATCACTCGGAGAGACGGATTGGCGATCTCCAATGGAACGACGGCTTCGGTGCCATATACCAACTGAAAAGGGCTTTCACCGGTTGCCGTCCTGGGGGTCGTTCGGTGCGACCATAGTACGCTAGGCAATTCCTCGAGCCAGCTACCCTTAGCCTTGCCGAGTCTGGTTTTTATGCCTTTCAAGATAGTCTTGTTGGCATTTTCAACCAGCCCGTTGGCCTGAGGGTGGGCGACCGAAGTGAAGTGGTTGCGAATATTTAGGTCGGCGCATCTGTCTCGGAAATACCGAGAGTCGAATTGCCGACCGTTATCGCTTACTATCACTCGGGGGATGCCAAAGCGACAAATGATCGATTTCCAAACAAAGCCCCAAACGACTATCTCGGTGATCCTTGCCGTAGCCTCGGCCTCGATCCACTTGGTGAAGTAGTCGATGACGACGATGATGAACTTCTTCTGGGACTGGGCCGTCGGGAATGGCCCAAGGATATCGATCCCCCACCGAGCGAAAGGGTAAGGCTCGGCTAGGGTGACAAGCTCCGTGGCCGGCCGATGGACCAAGTGGTCGAACCGCTGGCATCGGTCGCATTGTTGAACATAGGCCGAGCAGTCGCACTGCAGGGTGGGCCACCAGTACCCCTGTCGTAACAGGATTCTGGCCAGCGACCTTGCCCCTGAGTGCGCTCCGCACAGGCCTTCATGAATCTCTTCGATGGCTCGGCTTGCTTCGTCGGGACCGAGGCACTTCAGGAGGGGGCCGAGGAACGATCTTCGGTAGAGAGTGTTGTCGAGGACGACGAAGCGCCGAGCTTGATACTTCATTCGGCGGGCTTCCCGAGAGTCGGAGGGCTCTTGGGAGTCCTATAGCCAGGACAGGTAGGGGGAGCGCCAGTCGCTTGGAGTGGCCGAGTCAACAGCGAGGAGCTCCGTGTCGATGCTCGGGCGCTCTAGCTCTTCTAGGAGGACCGATCGTGTACCTTCCGGGTCTAGGGAGGAGGCCAATCGAGAGAGGGCGTCCGCCCGAGAGTTTTGCTCCCGAGCTATCCGGGTCTGGCACTCCTCATCCCATGCAAACGTAGCAGACGCTAGCTTGGGTCCCCTCATTAGTTTGAAAAAGGGCAAGCATCGTTCGGCCGCACGGGACAGGAAACGGCTGAGAGCGGCGACACGCCCTGTCAGACGCTGGACGTCTTTCACGCACGTGGGCGGGTGCATGTCCAGGATGGCCTGGACTTTGTCGGGGTTGGCTTCGATCCCGCGCTGAGTGACCAAGAAACCCAGGAACTTCCCGGATTTTACTCCGAAGGCGCACTTGGCGGGGTTGGGCTTCATGTTGTACTCCAGGAGGGTGCCGAAGGTTTCGGCAAGGTCGGTGAAGTGGTCTTGGGCCTTGGGGGTCTTGACGAGCATGTCGTCAATGTAAGCCTCGACGTTCCGACCCAGCTGTCCCTCGAACATGTGATTTACCAGTCGCTGATATGTGGCTCCGGCGTTTTTTAACCCGAAGGGCATCCGGGTGTAGCAGTACACGCGGCAGTCGGTGATGAAGGCGGTCTTCTCGACGTCTTCTAGATTCATTTTGATCTGGTGATAACCCGAATAGGCATCCAGGAAACTGAGTATCTCGTTGCCCGAGGTTGAATCAACCAATTGGTCGATGCTCGGTAGCGGATAGCAGTCCTTGGGGGTAGCCATATTCAGATCAGTGAAGTCCACGCACATTCACCATTTGCCTGTGGTTTTTGGCACCAGGACGACATTGGCTAGCCACGTAGGGTACAGGACTGGTCTGAAGAGGCCAGTCTCTTATCCCTTGGTGACCTGCGCCTTGATGATCGCCTGCTTCTCGGGCGCATGCTTCCTTCTCCGTTGCTGTACGGGCCTCACGGTGGGATCGAGGCGGAGCTTGTGCATCACGGTCTTCTCTGGTATGCCAGGGAGTTGATCATCGGACCAAGCAAAGACCTGAATGTACTCAGAAAGAAATCTCTTATATTGCTGCTGTTCCTTAGGTGGTAGGTCGGCTCCGATCCTTACTCCGAGGGCCGGGTCATCGTTTAGGAATACCGTTAGCAATTCGCCACCGGGCTCGGTGGTTACGGTCTTCCCTTCGACTCCCTTGGGGCCCTTTTCCTTCCCGTCCGGCCTTGAGGCTTCCACCGAGATGTTGTAGCACCTTCTAGCCGTGGCCTGGTTACCTCGGACTTCCCCTAACCCGTTTTTGGTGGGAAACTTCATTTTCTGGTGATAGGTAGATGGTACGGCCTTTATTCGGCTGAGGATTTTCCGGCCGAAAATGGCGTTGTACGCTATCATACCCTTGATCACTATGAAGTCCGCCATGACCGTAACGGTTTTGGGTGGGGTGCCGATGGTGACCGGTAGGCTTAGGGCTCCCTCGGGGTAGGTGGCCAGGCCGTTAAACCCGCAGAGGGGTGTTCGGACCGGGCAGAGCTTGGATGGGTCTTCCCCCATCTTGAGGAAACAGTCATAAGATAATACATCAGGGGCGCTCCCATTGTCAACCAGAATTCTATCTACGTTACAATGGTTTATCGTGGCCGAGATAACGAGGGCATCATCATGCGGGGTGTTCAGCCCTTCCAGGTCTTGGTCGTAGAAGACTATGACCTGGGGCTCCCTCGGCGGGCCGCTGTAGGGCTCTAAGACCTGGCTGGCCCGCTCGGCATGACGCTTCCTTCCTCGGCTGGTGTCACCGCCCGACGCCATTCCTCTGGAGATGACGTTGATGTGGACCCCTCGGGGGGCGTTGTCGATCTCCTCGGCGGCGTCTCGGTCTTCTTTGCGCCCGGCTGTAAACCGGGCCAGGTGCCCCTGACGGATGAGACGCTCGATCTCGTCTTGGAGCTGGTGACAGTCGCCGATGTGGTGCCCGTGGTCGCCATGGAACAGGCAATGCCTGTCGCGCTTGCGGTTCTTCGATCTCATTGGTTCGGGCCGGCGGAGGAGTCCCGAGTCTTTGATGTCTTCATAGATCTCGTAGACTGGCGCGGTCAACGGGGTGTACCGCTCATACTTTCGTTTGCGCTCTCCTTCCCGATCGCGCTTCTTGCCCGAGCCAGGATTTGGCTCGGAGGCCCGCTTCTTGTCCCCCTCCCAACCCGAGCCGGTTGTGTCTCGGCAGGCGTTGAGTACTTCCTCGCACTCGGCGTGGCGCAGTGCCAGAGTCACTAGCTCGGCAAGGGTCGAGGGAGGGTGGAGGACCAGCTCGCGGCGGAGATTCTCGTCCCGGGTGCCCCCGGTCAGAGCGGTCGTGGCCGAGGCCACATCCAGGCGGGGAATTCTGAGGGCTTCCGATTTAAATCGGTGGACATAAGCCCGGAGCCTTTCCCCTTGCGCCTGTTTGAGGGCCAGGAGCCCCGCTACTGACCTTGGGGGGACGCTTCCGGCGAAGCTCTCCTTGAAGACTCGCCCGAATTGCCTGAAGTCCCCGATGGACCCAGGGGCGAGGGCCCGGAACCATGCATGAGCGCCTTGGACCAGGGTGGCCGCAAAGGCTCGGCATTTGATAGGATCCGACGTTCCATGCAGAGTTACCAGGGCGTCGAAGCTGTCGTAGTGGTCGGCTGGGTCGCCATGGCCATCATATAGCTTGAAGGTCGGAATGGAGGTTCTGGGAGACACCTCTGCCTTCAAGATGTATTCGGAGAAAGGGGATTTCTCCTCATCCTCCGGGAAAGAGGTTTTCTGCAGGGCGCGGAGGGCGCGCTCTTGCTCTGCAAAACGTCTTTTGAAATCCCTCAATCGGAGGGATAGTTCCGGCTGCGGTCTGATAACGCGAAAGTTCGTCGTTTAAACCATGCGTATAACAATCTTAAAACCGCACTCGCACAAAATGATCAAAAGAGAATGTAGTATTCGGACAAGCACGGGTCGAATCCACAAGGAAGAATAGATTTTTAGAGTTAAAAACTTTGGACTCCTTTGGAAAATATTTGTGATTTGATTGTTTGAAGAAAAGTGAGGAAACAAAGAATGATTCTAACACTTAATTGAAAACACCATGACTATGCGCTTACGCTATAGAAAATAATTGTATGAAGTGGAAAGAAAATATAGAAGAAAGAGATAGAGAGGGAAGAAGAGCAAGAACTAGATCAAGAGAGCAACTTTCATTAACTTAAAAGGAAGAGTACATGAAATGTGAAATAAGTTTACACTAATGGCACAATGAGATTACAATGAAGTGAAATAAAACTAAAGCAATAACAAAAAGAGGAGCCTAAGGTGTGAAGATGGTAGTAGCAATGGTGATGACGCCGTCGTCTCCTCCTCGCCGAGCCTTGGAGAGGATCACTCCGCCTTGAAAGAGATCACCGTGGGAAGAGGTGGATGAAGAAGCCGTCGCCGTCCACGTCACGAGCCTTGGAACGTCGCCCGTCTTGATGTGCACGCCGCCATGAAAGGGGAGTTGTGGAGGACAAAATGGGAGCAACCGGAGGCCTAAGGTTGGGAGAGAAAGAGGGAGAGTGAAAGATTGCTCAAAGAAAAAACTCCCCTTCTCCTCCTTACCATGGGCTATTTATAGGGAAAGTTTGGTAGATAAAGGGTGTATATTATATCAAAAGGAGATGGATGGCTAAGATTCAAATGGAATATGATGCATGGGGAAGAGTAAAAGTAGGTGGGCACCCCCTTTCTTGGACTTTAGGCACCCCATTTCCCAAGGCTCATCATGTCTCTCCTTTAATTCAAATTTTGGATGTCCTTTTCCTCCTTTCCAAACTTAAAGTTTGGATTCCTCATTTTCAAACTTTGAATTCGAAATTTTGAACTTTTCTTTCCCTCCAATCAAAATAATTTGAATTCTTTATTTGACTTGGTCAAAATGGTGATGACCCTTTTGCCCCCAACTTCTTTTGTAATTACCTTCGGTGTCCTACACACACATAATTGCACTTTAGTCCATACAAATTACCACAATGTGCACATAAATCTCAAATGCTCATGATTATGCAATGGAGAATTAATGATCATGGTCCTCAACTTTAATTTTTTTATTAAATAAGATAATTGAATTAATCAATTTACGTGAAAGCTCCAATTTAAATGTGGAGTTGAGGTTAACTATGAAATATGCATAATTACCTAATTATATGCACATAAAATGGTGTTTATGCGATGTATTATCATAAGAAATGGAGACTTATCACACCCCCCAACTTGAACATTGCTAGTCCCTTAGCAATGTAAACAATTATAAAATTAGGACTAGCAAATACTCATGTGTCATAGATCATGGCAAGAACATTATGCATAATGATTTAGACTTTGGAGTATTACAAGTTAAAGTAGAATGCATTTGGTATAAATTTCATCAGTCCATGTGTTTAGACCTTTCCTCAGGATACACTCAAAATTAAATATCTCTTTGTGTATGAGTGATATAACTTGACTAGTGACTTCCAAACAATCTAGATGAATGAGTATTCTACCTTTCACTTAAAGATGATTTTCAATTCTGCCCACCTCTTGAATTGAGCTTCTCGAATTACAGGTAGCTTCACTCTGCCAGTTTATACTTCTTTTTTTTTATCTCTTTTTTTTTTTGACACACGGTGCTGCACATCCCTTCGCCGTTTGACGCGAACCTCAACTCTTGCCTTAGGAGAAGCAGGCCCGGTTACTAAGTTCAGGGGCATTTTCCATATGTTTTTTTTTTTTTTGGCAGGTAGCTTTTTCCTCACGATTATGTTCAACGAATGGGCATAATATTCATCACCACCTAAGTGTCAAGTAAAATTCCCATCATCCTAATGTTTGTCATCCACCGATCTTGTTATTGTACAATTGTGTGTAAGTTCAATAGAATTTTCAGGTGTATTCTGAGGAAAAGGCTAAAGACATAACCAATTAATTCATCCCTTTAATGTGCAACTTTCACATGTAAGACTCTAAGTCATATCATTCTAAGAAAAGTTTCTCATCATAAAATATGAACATGAAACACTTGTTAGAGGTGTGATGAAAGGTTGTAATTATTTTGAGGAAATTCAAGCTCAAGTTACCCCCCAACTTAGGTGACATTGTCCCTAATGGCATGAGTAAGATATAGAAATGAAATAAAGCCATAAAAAGTAGAGGGAAGGATAGATACGACCTGAGAGAGAGATGTCGTCATCAAAGAAATATTGCTCCATGCTCCATGCTCATCTCCTTAGACAAAATAAGAAAATCAATCAAAATTTTTTTTTTTTTTTGAAAAGAGACAGGATAATTGGGTTGCCTCCCAAGAAGCGCTAAGTTTAACGTCTTCAACCAGACACAATATAGCTCACAATGGGTCACTCAGCCTGAGAGAGTCCTCCTGCAGCATTGGAAGATTTTCAATGTAAGGTTTCAAACGTTGACCATTGACAGTGAAAGTTTGACCAGTTTTAGGATCAAGAATTGTTACTGCACCATGGTCAAATATTTTAATTACTACATATGGTCCATCCCATCGAGATTTCAATTTGCCTGGGAATAATCGTAGCCTAGAGTTAAAAAGCCAGACCTTTTGGTTGATTTGAAAAGTTTTGCGTGAAATGTGCTTATCATGGAATGCTTTTGTCTGGGCTTTATAAATCCTAGAGTTCTCATAGGCTTCATTGCGAAGTTCTTCTAACTCATTCAGTTGAAGGGCTCTATGGGAACTAGCCTGTGCTAAATCAAGATTGAATTGTTTGATTGCCCAATAGGCCCTATGTTCCAATTCGACTGGCAAATGACATGGCTTTCCAAAAATAAGCCTATAAGGGGACATGCCAATGGGAGTTTTATAGGCGGTCCGATAGGCCCATAAAGCATCATCTAATCTTTCTGACCAATCTTTCCTATCGGGCCGGACAGACTTTTGCAAAATGTTCTTGATCTCCCTATTAGAAACCTCCACCTGGCCACTAGTCTGGGGATGATAGGGGGTAGCAATCTTATGTGTTATCCCATACTTCCGAAGCAAAGCCCGAATTGAGAATGGATGAAATGTGAACCCCCATCACTAATGATAGCCCTCGGACATCCAAATCGAGAGAAAATGTTCTTGCGAACAAATTTCATGACAATTTTGTGATCATTAGTCCTTGTGGCTATAGCTTCTATCCACTTAGACACGTAATCCACTGCCACCAAAATGTACTCATGACCAAAAGATGGTGGAAACGGTCCCATGAAGTCAATTCCCCATACATCAAAAATTTCTACAACCAGGATAGGGTTTAAAGGCATCATGTCCCTGCGTGACATGTTTCCCATAGCCTGACAGCGCTCACAAGATTTGCAAAATTCGAATGCATCTTTAAATATTGTGGGCCAGTAGAACCCACTCTGTAAAACTTTCGCTGCCGTTTTCTTACTTGAAAAATGCCCCCCACAAGCTAAGGTGTGGCAAAATGTCAAAATGCTTTGTTGCTCACCTTCAGGGGCACACCTCCGAATGATTTGGTCTGGTCCTAAATGGAATAGCTCAGGGTCTTCCCAAAAGAAGTATTTGAGCTTAGCAAAGAAGCGGTCTTTTTTATGTTTAGACCAACCTTCAGGAATTTTTTTCACGGCTAAGTAATTGACAATGTGTGCATACCATGGGGGTGGAATGTGAGATACACTAAGGAGGTGCTCATCTGGAAATGAGTCTTGTAAGGGTGTGGTGTCTGATGTGATAATTCGGGACAAGTGATCTGCAACAACATTTTCACTTCCTTTTTTATCCCGAATTTCCAAATCAAATTCTTGTAATAAAAGGATCCATCTAATCAACCTTGGTTTGGCATCTTTTTTAGACAGCAGGTGTCTGAGAGCTGAGTGGTCAGAGAACACAATGACTTTGGCCCCTAGCAGATAGGACCGAAACTTTTCAAGGGCAAAGACAACAGCAAGTAACTCCTTTTCTATTGTGGTGTACCTAAGTTGGGCATCAGCGAGTGTGCGACTCGCATAGTAAATTACCACAGGCTTTTTGTCTACCCTTTGCCCTAAAACAGCACCTAAAGCATAATCCGAGGCATCACACATAATTTCAAAAGGTAATGACCAATTAGGAGTTTGTAAGATTGGGGCATTGGTCAATACCATTTTCAATGATTCGAAAGCCTCAAGACATGATTGGTCAAGATGGAATGGGACTTCCTTAGCCAGCAGATTAGTGAGAGGTCTAGCGACTTTGGAGAAGTCTTGGATGAACCGGCGATAGAAGCCGGCATGACCCAGGAATGATCGGATTTGTTTTACTGAGGTGGGTGGTGGCAGTTTGGCAATGAGATCAACTTTGGCTTTATCTACTTCAATTCCTCTTGCCGACACTATGTGCCCTAGAACAATACCTTCTTTAACCATGAAATGGCTCTTTTCCCAACTGAGGACAAGATTAGTGTCAATGCATCTCTTCATTACTTTGGCTAAGTGATCAAGGCAGGAATCAAATGTATCCCCAAAAATGGAGAAATCATCCATGAAAACTTCTAAAAAGTTGCCCACCATGTCAGAAAAAATTGCTAACATGCATCTTTGAAATGTGGCAGGCGCATTACATAATCCAAAGGGCATTCTCCGAAAAGTAAATGTTCCGTAGGGACATGTAAATGTGGTTTTTTCTTGATCTTCTGGGTAGATAGCCACCTGATTGTACCCAGAATACCCATCTAGAAAACAGAAGTATTTTTGCCCTGCTAATTTTTCCAAAATTTGGTCAATGAATGGGAGGGGAAAATGGTCCTTCTTTGTCATAGAGTTGAGCTTCCTATAATCAATGCAGACCCTCCATCCCGTGGTCAACCTAGTAGGTATCAACTCCTCTTGATCATTGGTGATCACAGTCAGTCCTGATTTCTTGGGGACTATTTGTGTTGCACTGACCCACTGACTATCAGAAATTGGGTAGATGATTCCGGCATCTAACCACTTGACCACCTCATTTTTGACCACCTCCTTCATGTGTGGATTTAATCTCCTCTGCATGTCTCTGCTCGGTTTTGCATTCTCCTCCATATAAATATGGTGCTGACAAATGGATGGACTAATCCCTTTAAGATCAGCGACAGACCAACCTATAGCCCCCTTATGAGATTTAAGGATCTCAACTAGTTTCTCCTCATGCTTAGGTTCAAGGTCACTTGCTATGATGACGGGCAAGGTTTGGTCTGGGCCTAGGAATGCATACTTAAGGGAGGCCAGCAATGGTTTTAGTTCAACCTGAGGAGGGGATTGCAAAGAGGGAAGAGCTGGTTCAGATTTAAGCTGAGGTAAAGGTTCAACTGGGGGCCATGTCCTAAGTTGAGTTGACAGGATGTCAACTTCTTCTCTTATTCTGGTCCTACTGTCCCCTTCAATCTCCAATAACTCCTCAATGGTGTCAACAACATAGCAATCTTCTTTTTGATCATAAAATTTAGATGCCTTAAAAATGTTGATGCTGACTTTCTGATCCCCAAAAGATATGTCCATAACTCCTGAAGCACAATCTATATTAGCCCTAGCCGTGGCTAAAAATGGTCTACCCAAAATGATAGGAGTATGCTTGATTTCTTGGGGAGAAACCATGTCCAAAATAAGAAAGTCGGCAGGGAAGTAGCACTCATTCACTTTAATAATGACATCCTCAATAAGGCCCTTTGGAGTCTTGATTGATCTATCGGCGAGCTGGAGAATAATGGGTGTAGGCTTGAGCTCACCGATGTCAAACTGCTCATAGATGGAGGTGGGAAGTAAATTCACACTGGCTCCTAAATCAAGGAGAGCCTTATCAAAGGTCACACCCCCAATGTTGCAAGAGATAAGGGGTGCTCCAGGGTCCTTTAACTTCCTTGGAAGTTGGTTGAGGACTACGACACTAACGTTCTCAGGAAGCCGAACCTTTTCCGGGGTCACTCGTGGCTCCCGCCTAGGAGTGCACATTTCTTTTAAGAATCTAGCATAGGCCGGGACATGTTTGATGGCATCGAGGAGAGGGATGTTGATATGTACTTGTTTGAAGAGCTCCATCATCTCCTCATTATGGGCTGGTTGTTTCTTTTTGGGCTTTAAGGCATTAGGAAATGGCACTGTAGGTTGGTAAGTGCTAGGCCCTTCCTCTATTTTCCTCTTTCCCTTGACATCCTCTTCCTGGCTGGGCTCCTCCTCACTATCAGAAGATATGTCAGGGGCCTGGACTGATGAACTAGGAGTGGACCCTTGAGGATCTTCGAGGACTTTACCACTTCTTAAGGTCAAAATTGCTTTTGCATTTTCGAGTTGTGGGCCTTTTTGTGGTATTTGACCTGATGGGTGCTGGAGGAGAGGAGGAATTGGCTGGTTAATGGGGAAGTTTGGTTGTGGGAAGCCCGGAGGATTATTTCGTGGGTTGGCAATGGGCTGACTTGGCAATTGGCCCACTTCCCTTCTCATGGTGGCTTCAGCCAATTGGCCCAATTGAGTCTCCAACTTAGAGATGGTTTGCTGGTGGGCTTGGAGGGTCTGTTGGAAAGATTGACTTTGGGCTTGAATAGTTTGTTGGAAGGATTGATTTTGGGCCAGAATTAGTTGTTGTAACTGATGGAATCTATCATCAGTTTGGGAGTCCTGGTGGTGTTGCAGAGGAGGTTGATAGGTTTGTTGAGAATTGGAAGACTGCCCGTAATTAAGCTGGGGAGGTTGGTATGGGGCCTGACCCTGGTTGAATCGGGGAAGTGGTTGTTGGGCTTGCGGTCCTCGACTGTAGCAACCCTAATAAATGAATAATTGAAATGAATTAAAACATATATATTACAGAAGTAATATATATAAAAGGAATAGGGTTAATTGGATGAAATAAAATAAATTAAAAATAACGCCTCTTATTAAGGCGTTAATTTATAAAGAAACACCTCTATCCATGGCGTGAATAAAGAAAGGACGCCCACACCTACGGTCGTCAGTTCTCACGCGACCAAATGGGTAAGTAAAAGAAACGCCCCTATCTTGGGCGTGTTTTAAAACACGAAACGCCCTTTTTCAAGGCGCTTTTTAAGAAACGCCCTTATGCAAGGCGTTAATTAAAGAATACACGCCCTGACCAAAGTCGTTAATTCCATTCGGAACCGTTCGAACCCAGAACTTATCCAGGGTAAGTGATAACTATGAGGAAGAGTTCGAATGTGGTAATAACTCAATCTTGGAAATATTACTTCCAATCAAACACTACTTTTGTTAGAACTCCAAAATCCTATAAATAGTCTTGATCGACCAAACCCTAAACCTATTTGATCGTTCTGCTGCTGCAAGGTAAGTGAAGAACGTATGTTCTTCTTATTTTCTTTTGCCCTCTATTTCGACTGCATGAAGAACTGATAATTCTTCATTGTCTTTTCTTTGTAGGAGGCTCCACAGCCACTGCCGAAGAACAAGGTAATGTTCTTCAAACCGTTTTCCTAAACTTCGGTTATATCTTCATACTCCCTCCTTTCTTCCCCTACAGGTTGATTGAAGATCATCGTCGCCATCATCTTCATCAACTGAATTTTTCTTCTTCCTGTCCGATCTGCATACGGCTGCTATTAGAAGCTTCAGTGTGTTCTTATCAAGTCATTCACGTATTCCATCTCCAGATATCAATTAAGGTAGGATTTTCTCAAGTTATTGTAGCCCAAATAAGAATTAATGCAAGATATCTATACATAAGCATGGCATGCATACTGTTTATAAGGTTTTTATTACGTTCTATGCAATATTTTGAAAGAAACGCCCTTGATCAGGGCGCTAATTTAAAATACACGACCATGCAGTGGTCGTCAATTTAATATTTGACGCCATGTACGCAGGCGTTAATTTCATAAGATTCACCTGAAAATTGATAATTGATTCTGTTTAAAATTCAATAAATTATGAAATATAGATTCTAATATATTGCATACCCCTACCTGTGAATTCCTGTTGCAACGACATGTCTCATGTCCCTTGAAATTTTATTTCCTGTAATATTGTAAAATTCTTGAAATTCACGACTTGGACAAAGTCGTTTTCCATATTTTAACGCCCCAGAACAAGGCGTGAATCTGAAAAGTAACGCCCCTTCGTAGGGCGTGTATCTGTTAAAATCTTGAAATTTACATATTCTGTAAAATGGAATTAGAAAGTAACGCCCCTTCCAAGGGCGCGTTTTTGATCTCAACTTTGAATAAACGCCCCCAGGCAAGGCGTGTTTTTGATAAATTAATGAAATAATGAAAATTCTGCAAATTGGCAATATATGTAAACGCCCTCATATTAGGCGTTAATTATTCAATACACGACTTTACTCAAGTTGTTATTTTACTGTAACCTGATTTCGTCTTGATTCTATTACCGATGGTTTCATATTATACATACATATATATATATATATATATATATATCGGCACTATTCTCCATTCCGTGAGTATAGTCCCACTTTTTACGTTGATTTATCGATCACACTCAACTCTCATTGACATACGAGCTCTCCATTGGACATTCCGTTCCTTTGGACTAGCGAGTTAGTCATAGAGACCTCCGTAAGACTCCTCGTAGCCTTGGATTCCCTCAAGGCCGACTGAGCTGGTTGTACCCTAAAAACCCATTACACGATCCTTGCCATGTCAATCTAAAGAAACATGGTATACCGGCCCTTATGATTATACAAAGAGTATATCATAAGAAATTCTTAATGGGATGATGATATCATGCCATATCATGTAGTTCTTGTAAACCCCAATTCTATGATAAGAATGAGGGTATCTTGCTTGATCTTATGTTCATGTGGACCTCAGTTCTATATAAAGAATGTCCATATCGATTTATCATGGTACCTAAGTTAAGGGAACCATATTCTACCTAGTTTTATCGAACTCGTGATTATACCGTTATTATCGCCATTCTACGGCCTTTGTCATATTTTTGGACTCTATTCTATCAATGTTGTCATACGTATCTACAAGCTTGATTATTGAAATTCTATATTGGCTATATAAACAAGAGTGGATGTCAAAACACATGATAAATGCCTGCGCATATAGGGCCCGATCTGGTCCTGGGAGGAGCACCCGAAAGTACTTGTGCCCATGGGAGTTAAAATGATAAGGTATCTGGCATTATACCGAGTACTTGACTTGCTTGATTGGACATTCCACACACATCTTGTACTTGACTCGTACTTGACATGAAATGAAATGCGTGGCCCGAAAAAGGGTAATTTACTTGCTTGCTTGATACATGATAGCTAAAGTTCTTGACATGATTTGTTAAATGTACTTGCTTGAATATCTCGAATAAACTTGTTATCTTGTTGAAAGTTCATGATAAGTTCATCTTATTTCCTTGATACTACATTCTAACTATCCTGTCGTGTTATGCGAGCATGCATAGCTTTATTGCATTCATAAAAATGTAATTACTTAAACTCCTCGCTAGTACTTGAGATATAATTTCCTACTGAGCGTTCGCTCATTCCGTTTGTCCCTTTGTACTTTTCAGGTAAGTCCGACGACGATGGAAGTCAATCGGATGGGAATGGTCAAGAGTGAAAGTGATAGAGCTTCTACAAGTGTCGTCTAGTTGGTTCTATAGTTTTCTCGAGTCAACTATGTACTTTTCTTTTTGTTAAACAGAGTATTAGATTTGTAATAGTCTATCCATTATGAAATAAGGTTTGGGTTATCTTGCTATTTTGCGCATCTCTGTCTTCGTGTCGAATACACGACCACTCTGATTGACATGATTGATATAGACACGTCACGCATCTCCGGGTATCTTCCGCGCTCGGGGCGTGACAGTCTTTGTGGTATCAGAGCCTAAGTTATTCAATTCCTAGGAAACCCAAGTCCAAGGATAGGTTTCAAAACCTTTAACCAAGTGAGAGTGGGTAGAACCAAGGGTTAAATGATCAATGAGTCCTTTATAAGATCATAGTGATATAATACTAACATAGCTATTGTAATTGTAGGATAATGGCTGCCGAACGTGCTCAATGGCGCAACATGCAGCGTACCCTTCAAGGGATGACCCAAGTGCTACAACAGGTAGCACAAGGTGGTGCTCCACGAGCTGGAAGCTTACACCAAGCATTCAAGAATATGAATCCTCCGAAGTTCATGGGATCGACCGATCCAGACGATGCCGAGCATTGGGTTCGGGAGATTGAACGTATATTCCGTGTTATGCAATGCACGGATCAGGACAAAGTCTTATTAGCTACTTTCCAGTTAGAAAAGGATGCTAGATGCTGGTGGGAGTCGATTGAAGCTACAATTGACCCAACTCAAGTTACATGGGGAGAATTCGTTGAATATTTCAACGCCAAATATTTCTCTGATAGGGTCCAGGAAAAGAAGGCCGCCGAATTTGCCGCATTAAAGCAAAGATCTTTATCGGTGGCTGATTATGAAGCACAGTTCTCTAGACTGTCTAGATATGCTAAGCATTTAATTAGCACGGAAAAGATGAAAGCCCGTAGATTTCTTAATGGGCTTAGGCCCCACTACATTACTCAACTGGCGCCTATGGATATTCAAGTTTATACTGAAATAGTGCGCCGAGCTCAGTTGCTTGAAGATGCCACGGAACTATCTGATAGGATCCGTGGGAAAGACAAAAAGGAGCAAGTCACAAGTTCGGGTTCTTTTAAACCCAACTTTAAGAAGAGGCCCAATAATGGAGGTTCTTCCTCTCAAGATCAGAAGTTCAAGAAATCCAAGCCTTTCTCTATCACCACTACACCTTCAAACGTAGTATGCAAGCATTGTGACAAGGCTGGTCACAAAACAGAAGAATGCTGGAGGAAATTAGGAGCATGTCTCCGTTGTGGGAGTCGTGAACATCGGATTCCCGATTGTCCATTAATGAATGACCAAGACGGTGAGGGTAAACGCCCAGTGACAAGGAACGCGCGTCTTCATGCAATCCAAGAGACTGAACCAGAAGAAGAAGGCGGATTGGTGGAAGGTACATTAAAAATTTGTTCCAAATATGCACATGTTTTATTTGACACGGGTGCATCGCATTCCATTGTTTCCAAGAAGTTTGCTGACCCATTGCCTCTAGAACCGGAATGGATGAAATTAGTATTGTCTACTCCTCTCGGAAACGAGACGGATATCACACATCATTACCAAAACTGTGAGGTATTGGTTCGAGGAAAGAATTTTCCTATTGATCTTATCTGCTTAGATCTAAAAGAGTATGATGTTATACTAGGAGCAGATTGGTTATCCAAATACCAGGCAACGGTTGATTGCCGTGATAGCAAGATTGTTTTCAAGGAATTTCTGGAACTGACTTATACTAGTCCTAAGAGTCGAAGCAAATCCCCTCTTATTTCGGCTCTTCGAGCAAGCAAGCTCGTCAAGAAAGGATGTGTATCCTTCCTTGCTTTTGTCACTATTAAAGAAGCTAAAGAAACCAAGATAGAGGACATTCAGGTAGTGCGAGAATTTCCAGACGTATTTCCGGAAGAATTGCCGGGATTACCCCCGCAAAGAGATGTGGCCTTTACCATCGACTTAGCCCCTAGTGCTGGTCCTGTTTCAAAGGCACCCTATAGAATGTCCCCTGCAGAACTAAAAGAATTGAAGAAGCAATTGATGGAATTGATTCAAAAAGGGTTCATTAGACCAAGTACTTCCCCGTGGGGAGCCCCAGTCCTATTTGTAAGGAAGAAGGATGGATCCATGAGATTGTGTATCGACTATCGACAGTTGAATCATCTTACTATCAAGAACAAGTATCCACTGCCGAGAATCGATGAATTATTTGATCAGATTTCTGGATCCAAACATTTCTCCAAGATTGATCTCAGGTCTGGTTATCATCAATTGAGGATTAAAGACGAAGATATTCATAAAACTGCGTTCAGAAGCAGGTATGGCCACTATGAATTTGTTGTTATGCCTTTTGGACTAACAAATGCCCCTGCTGCCTTTATGCAGTTGATGAATAGCATATTCAGGCCTTATCTAGATCAATTTGTGGTGGTTTTCATTGATGATATATTGATATATTCCAAGACTAAGGAAGAACATGAAGAGCATTTGAGGATTTCATTACAAATCTTGAGGACAAATCAATTATACGCTAAGCTCAGCAAATGCGAATTCTGGCTTGAAGAAGTGACTTTTCTCGGACATGTGATATCCAAGGATGGATTATCTGTAGATCCGTCAAAGGTTGAAGCAGTTAGGAAATGGGAAAGACCAACCAATGCTAGCGAGATCAGAAGTTTCTTAGGCCTTGCAGGCTATTACAGGCGATTCATCAAAGACTTCTCAACAATCGCCGTGCCACTTACAAGGTTAACTCGTAAGGAGATCCGATATGAATGGAGTGAGGAATGTGAAAGAAGTTTCCAAACTCTCAAAGATCATCTCACTACAGCTCCAGTGTTAGCTCTACCAACAGAAGGAGAGAAATTCGAGGTCTACACTGATGCTTCTGGCATTGGCCTTGGATGTGTCCTAATGCAACAAGGAAAGGTCATAGCATACTCTTCACGTCAACTGAAGAAGCATGAGGAGAATTACCCCGTCCATGACTTAGAACTGGCCGCGGTAGTATTTGCCCTAAAGATATGGAGACACTACTTATATGGAGTACAGTTTACTGTATACTCCGATCACAAAAGTCTCAAATATCTATTTTCACAAAAGGAGCTAAACATGAGACAAAGACGCTGGCTAGAATATCTCAAGGACTTCGACTTCAATATACAATACCATCCCGGAAAGGGTAATTATGTTGCTGACGCCCTTAGTCGAAAGCCGAGAGCAATGATAGCAAATTGTATGATGCAAGAATGGAGGTTACTTGAACAATTCTCCGAGCTCAATATAAGCTTGGACACGGAATCCAAATTTGTCACACTATCTCATGTAAGCATACAGTCAGATTTGTTATCTGAGATACAAACACTTCAGGATGATGATCCTATATTAGTAGAAATCAAAGGCAGATTAGAAGGACAATCTGATTTTCAACTAACTTCTGATGGAAGATTATCGTTCAAAGATAGAACTTGTATACCCGATTGTCCGGAATTAAAGAAGAAGATCTTAGATGAAGCTCACAGATCAAGATACACTATTCATCCTGGATCAACTAAAATGTACCAAGATGTAAAGAGGAACTTTTGGTGGCCCAATATGAAAAGAGAAATAGCGGACTATGTATCACGCTGTCTCACATGCCAACAGGTCAAGGCGGAACACCAAAAGCCTGCGGGAAAACTACATCCTCTAGATATTCCTAAGTGGAAATGGGAGGATATTGGTATGGACTTCATCATGGGTTTGTCTAAATCTAAAGGAGGACATGATGGAATCTGGGTTATCATTGACCGATTGACTAAATCGGCACATTTCTTGCCAATCAAAAGCCGATGGTCAATTGATGTGCTAGCTGCACTATACATCAAAGAAATAGTCAGGATACATGGAATTCCTGTCTCAATCGTGTCTGATAGAGATCCCCGTTTTACTTCTCATTTTTGGAAGGGATTACAACATTCGTTGGGAACAAGGCTCAACTTTAGTACTGCTTTTCACCCACAAACGGATGGTCAGACCGAGCGAACTAATCAAGTTGTTGAAGATATGCTGAGAGCATGCATTATTGACTTTGGAGGAAGCTGGCATGACCACTTACCTTTAGTTGAATTTGCATATAATAATAGCTACCAAGCTAGTATCCAAATGGCACCTTTCGAAGCCTTATACGGAAGGAGTTGCCGATCTCCCATATGTTGGAACGAAGTTGGAGAGAAACAACTATTAGGTCCAGACATGGTAAGGGATACAACTGAGAAGATACAGGTAATCAGAGAAAGATTACAAGTTGCTCAGACAAGGCAAAAGGCTTATGCTGATACCAGGAGAAGAGATCTTGAATTCCAGGTTGGAGATCATGTATTTCTTAAAATATCCCCTGGACGTGGCATACGAAGATTTGGTGTTAAGGGCAAGCTTACGCCAAGATTCATCGGACCATTTGAGGTACTCGAAAGAGTTGGCGAGGTTGCTTATCGCATCGCGTTGCCTCCTCAGTTGTCCGAGGTACACAATGTATTTCACATATCTATGTTGAAGAAGTATGTGCACGATCCGTCACATATTATTGAGCATGGAGATCTGGTGATCCAGAAAGATCTCACATATGAACAGAGGCCTTTAAAGATATTAGATCGAGAAATACGAGCTCTAAGGAATAAGGTTATTCCCATGCTTAAGGTGCAATGAATAAGAATCCTGAACACGAAGCGACATGGGAGACCGAGGAATCTATGAAGAAACGATTTCCCGAGTTATTCTAAGAGGTATATGTCCTACACTCTCCACGTGTATAATTATATATATATTGAATTTGGGGACCAAATTCTTTTTAAGTGGGGGAGGGTGTAGCAACCCTAATAAATGAATAATTGAAATGAATTAAAACATATATATTACAGAAGTAATATATATAAAAGGAATAGGGTTAATTGGACGAAATAAAACAAATTAAAAATAACGCCTCTTATTAAGGCGTTAATTTATAAAGAAACGCCTCTATCCATGGCGTGAATAAAGAAAGGACGCCCACACCTACGGTCGTCAGTTCTCACGCGACCAAATGGGTAAGTAAAAGAAACGCCCCTATCTTGGGCGTGTTTTAAAACACGAAACGCCCTTTTTCAAGGCGCTTTTTAAGAAACGCCCTTATGCAAGGCGTTAATTAAAGAATACACGCCCTGACCAAAGTCGTTAATTCCATTCGGAACCGTTCGAACCCAGAACTTATCCAGGGTAAGTGATAACTATGAGGAAGAGTTCGAATGTGGTAATAACTCAATCTTGGAAATATTACTTCCAATCAAACACTACTTTTGTTAGAACTCCAAAATCCTATAAATAGTCTTGATCGACCAAACCCTAAACCTATTTGATCGTTCTGCTGCTGCAAGGTAAGTGAAGAACGTATGTTCTTCTTATTTTCTTTTGCCCTCTGTTTCGACTGCATGAAGAACTGATAATTCTTCATTGTCTTTTCTTTGTAGGAGGCTCCACAGCCACAGCCGAAGAACAAGGTAATGTTCTTCAAACCGTTTTCCTAAACTTCGGTTATATCTTCATACTCCCTCCTTTCTTCCCCTACAGGTTGATTGAAGATCATCGTCGCCATCATCTTCATCAACTGAATTTTTCTTCTTCCTGTCCGATCTGCATACGGCTGCTATTAGAAGCTTCAGTGTGTTCTTATCAAGTCATTCACGTGTTCCATCTCCAGATATCAATTAAGGTAGGATTTTCTCAAGTTATTGTAGCCCAAATAAGAATTAATGCAAGATATCTATACATAAGCATGGCATGCATACTGTTTATAAGGTTTTTATTACGTTCTCTGCAATATTTTGAAAGAAACGCCCTTGATCAGGGCGCTAATTTAAAATACACGACCATGCAGTGGTCGTCAATTTAATATTTGACGCCATGTACGCAGGCGTTAATTTCATAAGACTCACCTGAAAATTGATAATTGATCCTGTTTAAAATTCAATAAATTATGAAATATAGATTCTAATATATTGCATACCCCTACCTGTGAATTCCTGTTATACTGCAACGACATGTCTCATGTCCCTTGAAATTTTATTTCCTGTAATATTGTAAAATTCTTGTAATTCACGACTTGGACAAAGTCGTTTTCCATATTTTAACGCCCCAGAACAAGGCGTGAATCTGAAAAGTAACGCCCCTTCGTAGGGCGTGTATCTGTTAAAATCCTGAAATTTACATATTCTGTAAAATGGAATTAGAAAGTAACGCCCCTTCCAAGGGCGCGTTTTTGATCTCAACTTTGAATAAACGCCCCCAGGCAAGATGTGTTTTTGATAAATTAATGAAATAATGAAAATTCTGCAAATTGGCAATATATGTAAACGCCCTCATGTTAGGCGTTAATTATTCAATACACGACTTTACTCAAGTCGTTATTTTACTGTAACCTGATTTCGTCTTGATTCTATTACCGATGGTTTCATATTATACATATATATATATATATATATATATATCGGCACTATTCTCCATTCCGTGAGTATAGTCCCACTTTTTACGTTGATTTATCGATCACACTCAACTCTCATTGACATACGAGCTCTCCATTGGACATTCCGTTCCTTTGGACTAGCGAGTTAGTCATAGAGACCTCCGTAAGACTCCTCGTAGCCTTGGATTCCCTCAAGGCCGACTGAGCTGGTTGTACCCTAAAAACCCATTACACGATCCTTGCCATGTCAATCTAAAGAAACATGGTATACCGGCCCTTATGATTATACAAAGAGTATATCATAAGAAATTCTTAATGGGATGATGATATCATGCCATATCATGTAGTTCTTGTAAACCCCAATTCTATGATAAGAATGAGGGTATCTTGCTTGATCTTATGTTCATGTGGACCTCAGTTCTATATAAAGAATGTCCATATCGATTTATCATGGTACCTAAGTTAAGGGAACCATATTCTACCTAGTTTTATCGAACTCGTGATTATACCGTTATTATCGCCATTCTACGGCCTTTGTCATATTTTTGGACTCTATTCTATCAATGTTGTCATACGTATCTACAAGCTTGATTATTGAAATTCTATATTGGCTATATAAACAAGAGTGGATGTCAAAACACATGATAAATGCCTGCGCATATAGGGCCCGATCTGGTCCTGGGAGGAGCACCCGAAAGTACTTGTGCCCATGGGAGTTAAAATGATAAGGTATCTGGCATTATACCGAGTACTTGACTTGCTTGATTGGACATTCCACACACATCTTGTACTTGACTCGTACTTGACATGAAATGAAATGCGTGGCCCGAAAAAGGGTAATTTACTTGCTTGCTTGATACATGATAGCCAAAGTTCTTGACATGATTTGTTAAATGTACTTGCTTGAATATCTCGAATAAACTTGTTATCTTGTTGAAAGTTCATGATAAGTTCATCTTATTTCCTTGATACTACATTCTATCTATCCTGTCGTGTTATGCGAGCATGCATAGCTTTATTGCATTCATAAAAATGTAATTACTTAAACCCCTCGCTAGTACTTGAGATATAATTTCCTACTGAGCGTTCGCTCATTCCGTTTGTCCCTTTGTACTTTTCAGGTAAGTCCGACGACGATGGAAGTCAATCGGATGGGAATGGTCAAGAGTGAAAGTGATAGAGCTTCTACAAGTGTCGTCTAGTTGGTTCTATAGTTTTCTCGAGTCAACTATGTACTTTTCTTTTTGTTAAACAGAGTATTGGATTTGTAATAGTCTATCCATTATGAAATAAGGATTGGGTTATCTTGCTATTTTGCGCATCTCTGTCTTCGTGTCGAATACACGACCACTCTGATTGACATGATTGATATAGACACGTCACGCATCTCCGGGTATCTTCCGCGCTCGGGGCGTAACATCGACCATAAGCATTTCCTTGAAATGGTGGTTGAGCTTGGAATTGGTGTTGGATCGGTGGTTTGTAAGCTTGAGATGCGGAGGAGATTGTCGGTTGATTAGGAGCTTGTTGATTTCTCCAATTGAAATTGGGGTGATTCCTCCAGCCCGGATTATAGGTGTTAGAAAATGGGTCATAGTTGGGTTTAGAGAACCCCTGGGCTGCTTGGACTTGCTCCTGTATAAAAGATGGCAATTGGGCTGCTGTTGGGCAATCAGACACATGATGGTCCGAGCTAGCACATAAAGCACACGTCTCATGATGTGTTGGGTCCAGGTATGGGTTGGACGTAGTTGAGATGGTGGTTTCTTGTTTGTTTTGGGCCAGGAGCTGGTCTAACTTATGGGCCAGCATATCAACATGTTCTAGCTTTTGGGCCATGATGTCGACCTTGTCCAATTTTTGATGGATAAAATTCACATCCACTCTAGCATCAGGTTCTACCCGATACATCCCGGCCCGTTTAGAAGGCCCAATGGTTCTCTCATATGAGGATAAGGAAGCATGGTTGATTGAATTATCACTCAACATTTCAAATAAGGCATATGCCTCATCTTCACTCTTACTCATAAAGGCTCCACCACATGATGCATCCACAATCTGCCTAACTTGATCATCTAAGCCCTCATAGAAAGCTTGCACTATTTGCCATTTGGAAAGCCCATGATGTGGGCATTTTCTGAGGAGTTCCTTTAATCTCTCCCATGATTCATGTATTTGTTCATTTGGGAGTTGCGCGAATCCTGTGATTGCACGTCTCATGGTGTTGGTTCTACCGATGGGGTAAAACTTCTTAAGGAACTCATGCTGCATATCTGCCCATGTGCCAATAGGTTTCCCTAAGGTCCCTAGCCAGTATTTGGCTTTGTCCTTAAGTGAGAACGAGAATAAGGTCAAGCGGAGAGCATCATCTGTGAAATTTTGAATTTTCACAGTGGAACAAATTTCTAGAAATTCATCCAGATGTTTATAGGGATCTTCATTGGTCTTCCCATAAAAGGATGGGAGCATCTGGATGGTGCTAGATTTGATCTCATAGTGCAAAGCAGGGACATTAGGCAGTTGGATACAAGTGGATGGCTGATAATTTGAAGGAATGAAATATTCCTTCATTTGTTTGGGCACCCCTAATTGGTGTTGTTCAGCCATAGGTTGGGTTTGATTTTGAGCCGGATTAAAAATGAATCGCTCAATCTCACTAATGGGCTCAACTAAGTCACGGTGTTGAGATCTTCTCCCTTGCATAAACCAAGGTTAAAGATGAGAGATGGGAGAAAATTTTTTATGATGATTTTTAGTTATTATTTTTTTTATTTTTTTGTTTTACTCAAATTAAGACGAAGAGAGAGAAGATGATATTTTATTTTTATTTTTATTTTTATTTTTATTTTTTTTTATGCGAACACAAACAAGTTGTCACACAAATTACTTAATGTCCTAGATGTGACCTACAGCTACAAATTGGGTTTCACAAAATGGCTAAAGTGAAACTTAAGTTCACCCTCAATATTTCCACCGGCCAGGTAAGGGGTGGGGTAGTGGGAGGTTCCCCCTACTTTCGTAGGGACCTAATTATGCCAAACCACTTGCCCGCTTAAGGCGTTTGCCATCCGACCGTCTTGCCTTAGGCACCGGTTTTCATAAGAGGGTAAGCCCAAATAACACAAGAACCACAGTGTGAACCTAGGGCCAATGTCTACTGAATTTTATTTGAGGTCTAGGTGATGCAAAGATGCAAGAGAATTATGATTTGTGGGCTAAGGAAGGGTGATGAAATCCCCACCTTATCTTGCTTATGGGTGTTGCCCTTAAGATATTTTGAAATGATATGCAACAAAGTAAGTTCAAACAAGGGGTTCTATGCAAGCATGAAAATGCATGAGCATGCTTTCGGAAAAGTTAGAGTACTCACCTTGCCTCCCGCAATCTTCAACAATGTAATTAACAACAATTAGACAATGAAGAAAAAGAGCTTCTATCCTAAATGATGCATGACTTAGAACATGAAGGTGTGATTTCTACTCTTGCAATGAAGATTTTTATTGAAGTTCAAGTGATGCCTTTTTTATGTTTTTATTTAGTGAACCTATCTAACCACAAGATATAAAATGTAGAGAAATGAAATTAAAATGAAGGAGGAAAAGTTTGGATACTTACTTGAAAAGCATTCCCCCGTTCTTTTTTTTTCACAATGAATGACAAAAAGACTAAGGAAAAGGTGGAGACTTACCTCTAATTTTTTTTTTTTGAATTTTCAAGTTGCTTCCTTTTTTTTTCTTTTTTCCTGTAAAAATAAGAAAAGAGAACTTTATTAGTACACTATATACATAAGGAAAATAAAGTTCTTAAGTCAAAAAAACACTTAATTGAAAACACCATGACTATGCGCTTACGCTATAGAAAATAATTGTATGAAGTGGAAAGAAAATATAGAAGAAAGAGATAGAGAGGGAAGAAGAGCAAGAACTAGATCAAGAGAGCAACTTTCATTAACTTAAAAGGAAGAGTACATGAAATGTGAAATAAGTTTACACTAATGGCACAATGAGATTACAATGAAGTGAAATAAAACTAAAGCAATAACAAAAAGAGGAGCCTAAGGTGTGAAGATGGTAGTAGCAATGGTGATGACGCCGTCGTCTCCTCCTCGCCGAGCCTTGGAGAGGATCACTCCGCCTTGAAAGAGATCACCGTGGGAAGAGGTGGATGAAGAAGCCGTCGCCGTCCACGTCACGAGCCTTGGAACGTCGCCCGTCTTGATGTGCACGCCACCATGAAAGGGGAGTTGTGGAGGACAAAATGGGAGCAACCGGAGGCCTAAGGTTGGAAGAGAAAGAGGGAGAGTGAAAGATTGCTCAAATAAAAAACTCCCCTTCTCCTCCTTACCATGGGCTATTTATAGGGAAAGTTTGGTAGATAAAGGGTGTAGATTATATCAAAAGGAGATGGATGGCTAAGATTCAAATGGAATATGATGCATGGGGAAGAGTAAAAGTAGGTGGGCACCCCCTTTCTTGGACTTTAGGCACCCCATTTCCCAAGGCTCATCATGTCTCTCCTTTAATTCAAATTTTGGATGTCCTTTTCCTCCTTTCCAAACTTAAAGTTTGGATTCCTCCTTTTCAAACTTTGAATTCGAAATTTTGAACTTTTCTTTCCCTCCAATCAAAATAATTTGAATTCTTTATTTGACTTGGTCAAAATGGTGATGACCCTTTTGCCCCCAACTTCTTTTGTAATTACCTTCGGTGTCCTACACACACATAATTGCACTTTAGTCCATACAAATTACCACAATGTGCACATAAATCTCAAATGCTCATGATTATGCAATGGAGAATTAATGATCATGGCCCTCAACTTTAATTTTTTTATTAAATAAGATAATTGAATTAATCAATTTACGTGAAAGCTCCAATTTAAATGTGGAGTTGAGGTTAACTATGAAATATGCATAATTACCTAATTATATGCACATAAAATGGTGTTTATGCGATGTATTATCATAAGAAATGGAGACTTATCACGGTCGTGCCGTGGGACTGGGGGGAGCGTCGTGGCGATCCTCAGGAACGTCAGCGCCCGGGCGCGAAGGCCTCGCCCCCTATTTCCCTTTTCTGGGCGTGGAGGAAGCCTCTTGCTCCGGGGGCGGAGCTTGCGAGGGTCCTCCCACGTTGTTGCGGATGAGCTGTTGACCGCGGAGGGTGAAGCGGCCCCCACCGGTATGCTGGGACGCACTTCGATGGGGGGGGCTCCCGGACGGGGCGCGGGACCTGGCATCCCTTGCCGCCTGGGCCCTCATGAGCTCCACGAGGACGTCAAGCTTCTTATTGAGGGCCTGGAAGACCTCGTCGCCACCGTTGGGGGGTGCCCCTGTCGCCGTCGGAGGGGGCGGCGGCTCGTTGGTGGGGACGCTGGCGTTGGAGGGAGGGTTCTGTGAGGCCCTAGAGGGGCCATCTCCTGCCGCCACCATGGCCTTACCCTTCTCGACGGTGGATCTCCTCCCTGAGCTTCTTCTCACCATCTTGGCTCTTCGTGCGTTTCCCACAGACGGCGCCAGATGAAGAGGTGAAATCTCGCACTGTGTCCTGAGCGGGCTGTGGATCACCAGAAGATGAACTGCAAGACAGGGAAACGTATCAGAGGGCCCAGGGGGTTTCCCTGGGGAAAAACCCTCCGATGGTTAAGTCAGTAGAGCTGTAGTGGAAGCAGTAATGGGGAGGAGAAAAACTAGTGCGCGAGATTCCTCTCCACCAGAGGGTGAAGTGGATTGCTCAGGAGTTTGGGTGTATGAGTACCTTAATGGCTCCTTTCTTCCACCGGAGGGTATCCCTGGTTTAAATAGTGCGCCGCCTTCAGGAGTCCTGCAAGCTGAGGGGTCTCCGGCGGGAGTTACGTCCTTATCGTGGACTTTCATGGCCTTATCGTGGGAACGTTATCGCCTTGAAGTCCGGCGGCTTCTTGATTCCCCTGTCCGTTGGGGACTCTTAACGGCAGCACGAACGGATAATATCTGGTCTGGCCGAGCTTTTGAAACGCCAGCCCTGTCCGGGCGATGAGCATAGCTCGGCGAAAGAGGGGTCGGATAGGTCGGCTAATGCCTGTCTCTCCTGGGCGGGGAAACGTCTTGGGCCGGACCCTCCTTGTGACCTGACCATCACTCGGGCCCTCCGAGCCTAGGGGCCGTCGGGGAGAGTTGGTTCCTCGAGTGTTTGTTCATTGGGCTTTTCTTTCCTGAGTGGGCCCTGTGGGCTGTCACTCAGGTGAGCTTGCCTCGTTGGACCCTGTTGGGTCTTGTTGAGCTGCTCTTTAGGTGGACTACAGAAATCCCCCTCTCCAGATCTAATCCACAAAACCCTAGCTAGAACCTATAAATAGACCATAGTTTTGACATGCGCGACCCCTACATTGGATCGCATGGAACTAAGGTAAGGAGATAGTATTTTGGGTAAGTTCTTTAGAACTGTTTATTCCTTATACATAGGACTAATCTTCCTCAAAATTTCGTGCTAGGAGATCAACTACACAAGGAGTTTGAAGCTTCCAAAGTTACTGGTTCGACCATAGCAACCCAGGAATCTGTGCGAAAGTCCACTGAAGATCAAGAGATTAGATCACCAAATCAAGGTAATTAGCCTAAGTGTCTTTAGAACATCTATTCCCCTTAGTTCCACCTTCTTACCCTCCAAATTTCATGCCCTTAGGTCAAGAGATTGAGGAGTTAGAGCGACGAGAAGTTGCTAAAAACTCACTGGAAGGAAAGAACTAGGGCGTATCTTGCAGTCCCAAATTGGAAGTTGAAAGCCCAGTAAAGAGGTAGGTTATCTCATGAACGACAAGAATATCATGTTAGGGATAAAAGCCCTCTGGTTTCACTTGAATCCATGCATTATAGACCTTGAATTTCATATTTTAGTAGGTCTATGCATACATGCATGTCCTTAGCCTAAATTAAAGATAAAAGATATTCTCTTGTTCATTCACTGCAACCTATGCATCTAGATAGCCTATTCTTCGTTCTGTCATGACTAGAGTAGTTATTTATTTTGATTCTTCTTGCATGAGAGGTTTTAAATCAAAGTTCTTTTATTTTTACTATCAACAATGCTCTGACGGATTATAGTTAGACCGTCACATGACTCTGACGACCTTATGATAAGTCGTCACACCGCCTGTTGTATTTAAATTTCTCTGTAATATCTGACGGACCAGGATCGGAGCGTTATAACACTCTGACGGCTCCACGATGAACCGTCACAGCCATATGACGCGCCTGTCTTAGACCGCTAGAGTGCTGTGTTCTGTCAACTCGGGACAAAATTGAGAACAATCAAAGTAGCTTATAAATAAGCCTATTTATCTAAGTTTTGACCTATCTTCATGAACTTTGAGTTTATAAATTGATTCATGCATGTCTAAAGCACTTTGAGTTATTTTAAGTACATGTTAATTTCATTTGCTAAAACTATATAGTTTTATATTAAAAGCATGATTTTAAATGATGTATCGACGGAGTTTCATCATGGTTTCACATCGTTACACATTCTTTCCATCTATAGAGTCAATTTCTTTAAGTACATGACATATATTCCGGTATATGACTATTAGTTCACACTTTTTGCACAAAAGGAATATATTCTTGAACTTGAGGACCTCTCTATTGGATATTCCTTCCAATGGATTAGGAAATATGGATTCAAGGCCTCCGTAATTCTCTGTGAGCCTGGGATTCCCACTAGGACGCCGAGTTGGTTGTACCATTAAAGCCTAATTGTTTAGAAAGCACTATTACTATTTTCTGGTTTTGACTATGTAACGGCCTATTACTAGACCGTCAGGCCTATCTAACGGTCCAATATACAACCGTCACATTCATTGAGTCCAATTTATTCTTTCTAGATTCAGCCATTCTAACGGCCTAATTATAAACCATCACGTTCATGTAACGGCCCATTGATCGACCGTCACAATTCTTGAGTACTTTAACCCAAGGTTTGACACAAGGGTTGATATTCCAAAGTTCCTAGATGGATTATTGATGGTCTAGGACTTGTCATATTGTCCAACGATACTTAATTTTAAATTATGAAAGTTAAGGAACGTACTGCTATGCTGCCGATTTATTTCCATGGCATAACCTACCTTTAATATGCTTATTGAAATTCTTTTCAAATAGAAGCATTCTTATGATAGATTACTTTATCATGAACCTATTGTTGAAATTATACATTCTTGACCACATTATTTACATGCGTGGAAGTAGCTTGATTTATACTTGAAGATGTGGATCGAGCACTGATTGTGTTCAAGGGCTCTATGCTAGTCCCCTCGACTGATTATCGGAAACATACTATTGTAAACCATGGGATATGATTCTACTGGCGTCGCATTGCACTGGGAGTACTTTCTCTATAAATAAGTGAAGATCCACGGCTCGTGAAGTGAAAATCCACGACACGATATATACACGTACATGACTTTCTAGCTTGTTACATGATAGTCCACAGAAATTCACGAAGTACTTGCTACTAAGTGAAGAGTACATACTTGATTGTTACATGAATTTCTAGTACATTCTTGTTCATGAAAGGCCATATCATGTTCTTGATACATTCTTGCTAATTCATACTTGTTCATTCTATCTTACGTGATCATCTTGTTACTTTGGTTATTTACATATGATTGATCGCATTCGCATGATTCTACCTTATTCTTTAGAGCTAAAATGATAATCACTTTAATAGTGCCTTCATGTTGATGCGAAGATACCTACTGGGCAAGTGTGCTCATTACCTATTTCCAATCTTTTCAGGAGATGGAAGTGATTCGAATTCGGATTCGAGTTATACTAGTAGCGGGTCCGAGAGCGAATGAAAGTCGTATCAAAATGAGAGTGAAGACTTAGGAAAGTCAATCTTGTTTAGATCGAGTCTTTGTAATTTTCCTTTTTCTTGAGTCTAATGGATTGAAGAAGGTTGAAAAGTTATTGTATTTGAATAGTTTTGATTATTAATGAAATAAAGTTGGAGTTTGAGTAAATTATTGTGCAATTGCATTTTTATGTGTGATTATCTTATGCTTTGATCGTTCTTGCTTGCAAGAGGCTTATCATGTCGGCTGTTCACATTTCTCGAGCTAGTCTTCCGCTGTAATAAAGGCTCGGGGCGTGACAAGATCTGTATTTATTTCTTCAGTGCGGGCTTGTGACGCCTCATCATGCTCTGTGGGTGAAGCCCCATAGCGGCCGGTCACCCCAGCCATATTGCAAGTGAGTATCATGGCTTGCTGCTCCCGGCCTTTATTCATAGCATTTATAGCTTCTAGGGGTTGCTGTGTCCCCAAGGAGGTATGTCTGAAGCTGAGGGAATGCCCTCGGATAGCCCGAGCAATGCAATTTCACCCTTTAGCAGGGCCAGTGATAGCTTACGGCACGCTGAATCGTGCCAGGGATTTGTAGGCGAGGTGGCCTTGCTTGGTCATTCCGCCGCCTCTTCTATCTTTCAGACAAATATCTTCCTGCTGAATGCAGGGCCGGAGTGGTGGTTCCCGAGGCGCCTGGATCGGCATCTCGGTCTCTTTTTCTGGTTCTTCTTCTCTTCTTAGAGCCGGGGCCCGTGGCTGCTTGGGCATCCAAATCTGTTTAAATCTAATTGGCTTAGGGGCCAATCCTCCCTTGGATTCGGACTCGAACTGGTCCCTTCTTCGTTGAGCCAGCGCCTGAAAGGAGTTACGCACCGGCACCATGAAAATTACCCAATCGGGTGTGATCTCGACATGTCGGCCATTCAGAAAGACTCGGACGTCTCCAACGAGTATGGATTTGCCCGAAGTAGAGAGCCGGCTTCGTAGTGTGCCGACGTTCTTCTTGGTTGCCCTCCTAGCAGCCAGGGTCCGCCTCTTGTTGCCTGAGGCGGGGTGGTGAGTGTGGTGGATGTAGCAGCCCACCGCTTTGATCTTCTTTGGTGTCGCCGTTGCAGTGGCGACGGGCTTCGACTCCTAGACGTCCAGGAGGTCCACGAAGGCCACCCCCAAGAAGTTGGGGAAGTCGACCATAGGAGGAAAGTTTCTGAACTAGATCGGCACAGCGAGGTAGCCATGTTCGGCATGGCTGGTGATCACGAGCGGTCCGAATGTGACGGCCATCACGAATGTTGGAATGCAACCTGCAATTTTAAATTGAGGAAGTTAGAGTTTTAGGCAGAGGCCAAGAGGCCCCAAATCCTGGCGAAGAGATGAAAGGTGATCCAGTCCCACTGGGCGTGCTAGACTTGTGGACGCACTTTTTATCGCTTATCTTAAAATCGTATATCTGTGTATCATATATATTTTTTATCGGTTTATCAGTGCGTGGGCGTGCCAGTCACATAGTGACAATATGTTTAGGCTCCGAGACTGGAGTGGTCCGGAGCCAGTGGTGCGCGTCGTCTGACTAATCAGACGATAGTGGGTATTAGGTCGGGACTGGAACCCGCCGCGGCATAAGGGTCACGACGTTAATTATATCCCCTCGGAGAGGGGAAAACCTTTGATTAATCGCCAAGATAAGGGGCCTCATGGCCTAAAAATTGAATTTCATGTAATGGATGAAGGGTGTGTTTAAAAGCATTAAAATCCCCTACATTAGGGTGCAAAAAAAGGATATTTGAAATTATGTCTGTCATGTGTTGACCATTTCATGTTCGGACGGAAGTCCGTGTTGAGAGCATAACAAAGATGGAGATAAAACCCGTACAAATGTCTGTCGAGTGCACGGCAAGTTTGATAAAAGATTAGGATTAGATCCCCATGGGAACGGGTCAGATTTAGTGAGCTATTGGCACGAGCAATGCCGAGTCATGGCCATATTGGGGTGGTTCCCGAGGGCCAAGTGCGGCTTGCAAGGCACCATTGATATCTCCTTCACTCCGGGTCTGGGGAGGCGAGGAAAATGCCTTTAATTCCTTAAGGATGGCATTTAGGTTCATTTCTTTTATTATATTATCATATTTTTGTGGCATTTCTTTTATTATATTATCTCCCTTTTTAAAGCATTGTTACGCTTTCATGGCAATATTTTTATTGTTAGATTATCATTTTTTTTTGCTTTTTTTATGGCTTATTGTTTCCTCTTTTCTTTTCTTATATCTCTCTTGTTTTTTGTTTGATGGGGCTGAGTCGACGCATGGGGGCCATCTGTGTCGACGCAGCATAGAGAGGGAAGCAGCCTTGAGATCCAGGGATTGGCTGCGTCGACGCAGGAGGCTACCTGCGTCGACTCAGTGCACAACAGGGAGCAACCCCAGGAGCCAGGGCATGACTGCGTCGACGCAGGGGGCTGCCTGCGTCGACGCACCCCTCCTCATCATTTCATTTCTTTGTTATTTTGTTACGATTTTCTCTCTTTTTTTGTTGAAATGTTGATTTCGGTCGATCGAAAATTAAATTCGGTCGACCGATCCTCCCAGGGGTGGGGGCTTGCCGAAAGGGTCGACCTCAGCAGCATGGAGCGTCAACTCCACTGCTGACCGGTTGACCGATGAAGGGTTTCGGTCGACCAATCTTCTTGTTTGATGTGTTTTATTTTGCTTTGGTCATTCTTGTAGGTTATGAAAAATCCACTAAGAAAAAGAAATATGAAAAACTATAGAAATATAAGCAAGAGATATGGCAAAAGAGGGGGAAAACAAGAAGAAGAGGGAGCATGCATGGATGTTAATAGGAGGGTGATCACTAGAGACACGTGGGCCTCAAATGAATAGAACAATAAAAGAACACGGAGGGGTCGCGAATAATACCTTTAAAAGCGTGGGGAGATTATGAATGTACACCTTCTCTTCCAATCGGCCGGCCGATGAAGAGAGTTCTTCTTGACTTGATTACCCTTGCAAAACAACAATAAACACCAATAAAAGATATGGATTAGAACCAAGGTGAGTGTAACATCAAATTCATAATAGAAATAAACAATGAAACCATGTATAAGAACAAACCTTGTTGGTGTTTTGGCTTTAAACCCCTATGCAAAGGGTAGGAGGGATATGAAATGATATAGAGGGTGCAAGTGTTGCATAATGGGGGATCTCAACGTGGTTGAAATGATAAAAAGAAAAAGAATATGATATGATGCATACAATCCTAAAGTAAATAAAATAGGAGGAAAGGGAGAGAGAAAGGCTTATTGTTTTTCTCCAATTTGGCTTCAAGGGATGAAGAACTCCAAAAGATTCAGCTTGGGGTGCATGGGAGACTCCCTCCTTGAGCCTTCAAACCGGCAGCACCTCCCCTTTAATTATTGTTGATGCCTTAAACATGAGGGAGAGACCTATTTATAGAGGTAAAATTTAGAGTTTAATTCTATAGAAAGTAGAAAAACCAATTTTATTAGGATTGGAAGGAGAATATTCATTGACCATGTGTCCCCTCAACCTTAGAAAGCCTTATGATCCTTTCCCAAATGGAAAATGACCTCAAAATGGAGAAATAAGGAGGTTCTGTCCGGATTCGGAACTCTGTAAGAATAGGCGATCACCATAGTGGGCGCCAATTAAAATAGCGACAGATCGAAGAGCCGCCAATTCTAAGCCTTTTTAGGAAGGATTAAGAATTTTTTAAATTGGAAAAGAATTGGCGCCCATAGGCTGGTCACCAATTAGGAATTAATATGAATTTTGGACAGAGTAAAAGCTCAAAATAAAGCAAGAAAATCGGTGATCTGTGGTCTGGTCGCTCATTTATGAATTAGCGATCTTCTAGACAGTCGCAGAATCAAAAATAACCCAAATTCGGCTCAAAACATGAAGAAAAGAATTGACGCCTTCCTTCAAGTTGCCAATTAAAGAATTGACGACCTTCCGAAGTGTCACCAATTAGAAAATAGATTAAAAATGTAAAACTAAGAATGGGCAACCTTCCAGGAATTCACTAATTAAAGAATTGGCGCCCTTCTAGTCGCCACCAATTTCAAAAGGCCCCGAAAAATTGGAGAAAAATCCCAAAAAAAAATTCAAAAAAATAGGAAAATATGTGAGAAAGTCGATAAAAGCTGAAAATATTGAGGAAAATGAGGAAAACCACTCAAATAAGTTGATTTGAGGGTCAAATTGGGGCACTGCAAGGCAACATGAGATGTGCTCAAAATGATGTCAATTTTACCGTGTCTATAGCTGTCCCGCCTTAGCATCAGCTTTGCAAGGGAGTGAGACGGAGTGGAATGGAATTGAGTGAAGTGGAATGGAGTGACATCGAACTGAAAAGTAGACGCCAATGTGTGATGAGACACGCAATCAACACCACTTGATAAGAATTGATTCCAAAGCTCAAAATGATGCAATCTTGGGGAGATTCAATGAAAGCAACAATCGTTTGGATGAAGGATGGAGTGTGCACGTGGACACGAAGGAGATAAAAGAGTGATCAACTTCCAGCGCGGAGGAAGTACCCCAGGTCACAAACATGTAGGTTTCACCATTGGAGTGCGGTTACCAGCCAATGTGGGCGTGCTACATCCAAGGTCGATCTAAGGGACATAATTGAAATAAGAGGATATAAATCTAAACAAAGGAGTTTTCATGGAAACAGCCCAAAACGGCAACAAGGTGAACTGAGGACTCAATTCGGCATAGAATATCTCATATCTTAAAAATTAATGATCAATTGACTCTCCACAATCAAATTATTAAAATGATTTTCCCAAAGTTAATTCAAAATCCTACATGAATGCATGCTGGGTTTAAAGGAAAAATTAAAGCAAACTAAAATAGAAGATAATAAAGGATAATATTGTTAAGCTGTACAGACCGAGTCAAGAAATCGATTTCGCGAGCTGATACTAAGCCAAAGTCCATTTATCCGGACACCAATTCGCAAAAGGGAAATATCATCCCCAGTCTTAGACAGCTCAACGGCCTATCCGTGCGACTAAGATTCCTCTGAAATCATCATCATTTTTGATGAAGGGGAACTCAAATTCCAGATTCATCAAAGCCACAAGGTCCTTAATATAATCTAATAGCATAGTTAACGTACAGTAAAAATGCATACATGGAAGATGGTGAAGGCAATAAGCATGTGGGGACTAAGAAATGAGGTGCAAGCACCGTGTGACCTGAGTGTTGTCCAAACGGTGGGACCAAAGCTTCTTTCTTGCACTCAAAAATTCATTAGCCAAGATATCATGAAGATAACAAGCAATAAATAAAGGCATTAAGCATATCAACCATCATGAATAACATAGCATGCATCAAGGCATCAATAAGCAATCACAACATAGGCGTCAGAGCAATTAAAGCATAGTGTCGATAGCATAGTGTGGATAGCGAGCATAAAACCATAAAGCATCATTGTTTATTATTTCATTTAAACCATGAGGATGACACCTTTGCCAATCATAAGATTGGGACTTGAAAGATGAGAGTGATGTCCAGAATAGTTAGGCAAAGCTAACAGAAAACAACTTTAGAATGATTTAGCTCTTGAATGGTTAGAGTGATGCCCAGAGTGACAGGAATAATCCAGTAAAGTCATCAAGAGTTACTTAGAAAGATTTGGAAATGATAACCAATTGATGCCCAGAGTGGCGAACGAATATGTTGATGTTGAGAACATGGGGAGAATCAAAAGGTAGATAGCAATGAATGGAGAGGACTCATCCCGTGCTCTTGATCCTTACAAAGGTTGTCCCTGTAAAAAAACACCATCAGGAGATATAATACAATTTTTTTAGATATTGAAATATACAAAATTTTATGGGTTTTGAAAAATATTCAAATTTTTATGGATTTTTGGGGAATATTTGATTTCTTGGAATTTTTTGAAAATATTCAACTTTTTTTATTTTTGTTAAGAAATATTCATTTTTTTAAATTTTGATTTAGACATTACTAATGCAACATCAAAGGATGACTTAAATCACTGGCTAGAGGTCCTTGTTCCTTCCCCTTTCACTAAGAACTGTCCAAAGCAGGGCGTGCATTGAAAGGTGGCGCCCTATAGTCGGCTACCCTTGTTAACGGTGTCCCTACAAAGGCCATACCTGAGAAACACTCAGTTTTGGAGGGAGAAGAGAAGAAAAATTTGGTGATAAGCCTGATATAAATTAAGAAGACATCGGGTTTAACTTCTTTCCATAGCATAACCCCTAGAGATTCAGTCTATTGCACCGGGGCTTTGTGTCATATCATCGAACCTTACATTCTCACTTAGGCACGCATACGACCGGGTTCATAACGTCCCGCGGGGAAACTGTACTGCCCTCTTGCGATGCCAAAAATTTGGATTTTTTCTTTTGATTTTGCTCATATTTTTTCATTTGATCATCATTTTTTGCTCTTGTTGTGTCCTTTGTTAGAGCTGGTGCGATGGATTCAGAGGGGGGGGGGGTGAATGAATCCCTCAGTGAAAACTCGACCAATTTAAAAGTTCAGACAAAGACGAAATCGATCTGGACTTCATGAACTAATGCAATACTTGACTAAACAGAAAGATGCTCTAATGAAGCACACAGTTGAACACTTAACCTGCACCCTTAGCAGACGCAGACGATTTAAGCAATCAAGCTAAGTCACCAGATAAGGAATTAGAACGAGATCCTAAGCATGCATCTAGCGCTGAGCACACAACAATGCAAACCACACAGTGCACAAGGATTTTTTAGGTGGTTCGGTCCTTCAGACCTACGTCCACCCCACACTCAACCCGAGTGTGGATTCCTACTGACTCACAGCTTGCAAAATCGTTGGGCTTCACAGCTTGACTACAACTGCTAAGCAATCACAGATTGTTGTCCAGAGGAACCGATCCTCTGCTACCGCTGAGCAACACAGCTTGCTGTCCAGAGGAACCAATCCTCTACAACCGCTGACAAACAGCTTGAATAGATGTCAAAGAAGAAAGAATAAAAAGGACCAAATACAGCAACAGAAGGCTGTCGATAAATCTCAACTAAAATGCTCACACAGAGCCAAGTGTCTCGGATCTGATCCAGAGAACACTTCAGAAAACTTGATCTTCAATTTGCTGCTCTTGCTTTCCTTTAAGCTAACTCTCTCTTTCTATCTACTTTCTTTTCAGGTGCTCGATCTTCTCTCTTTCAGATTCTTCAGAACTTCTCTTCTTTATCATCTTTTCGAAGTCAGCTCCCTATATATATATATCCAGCAGAAGAGAAGCGTGTGGAGCAACCAATTTTCCCGCTCAGATTTCAGTCCGGATCTGAGTCTTCAGAGGTCACGTGCCAGCCTTAGTATCCTCGAGCCAACATCCTAGCAATCATACTAGATTCGAAGTCAGCCTTATGATAGTTGAACACAAGACATGGAATAATGAGATTGCACGAAGTTAATAAAACAATAGGCCTACTATGCACCGACCACCTCAGCATAAGATCTCGTATGCACAGAGTCAAGCTATGCACACATCAAGTCTTGCACGGACTGCGTGTGTGCGAGATGCAAGGATTGTATTGACAGCATGCGTGCAGGACATCAGTAGTGCACTGACTATGTATATCCAGAGTACAGACATTGCACGGACCATAAATGCATGAATTTCTTATGCACAAAGTTGGTTACGAGGTGGGCACAGACTAGGTTTAGCATGGGATCAAGTATGCACGGACTCAAGTATACAAGGCAAACATATGCACAGACTTGCCTTGCATGCGGAGCTATAAGTTGCACAGACTATGTGTATGTGGTATGCATGAGCTGCACTGAGATAGAATGCTATGACCTGTCTTGCACCGACTTTGCTCATGCGAGAGATAGATGTTGCACCGAGTCTGAATACATGCGACGACAGGTATTGCACCGACTTTATTGCTGAGAGCAACCCTGCACCGACCTAGTATGCATGATGCAAGAGACTTGCACAGACATTGTGTGCGAGACGATAGCCTTCAATGTCTTGTGTATGCGTGTAACACCTGAACTAGCACCGACCTTGCTATATGCGAGACCCAAAACATGCACCGACTTCTATAATGGAAATGCACTGGCCTTATATGCAACTAGCCTCGACATTGCAAAGATTCAGTCACGTGCAGGACAAAGATTGCACCAACTCACCTGATGAATGCAATGACTTGGTCGTGTGCGTGTACAACGGCAAGAGTTGCACCGACCTCATGAATACATGCAAAGACTATGCTGTGGATCAAACACAGAATTGCACCGATATGAATGTAGTTAGAACATGTATTGCATAGACCTAAGGCAGTACAAGGCAAACCAGGCAAACACTGCAACATCTTTATTTAATTTAGTCTAAACACGACTCATAAGTTGTCATTATCAAAATCAGATTTCTAAAAATCTCCCCCTTTTTGATGATGACAACATGATGAGTCATGTATGAAAATTCACACAATCAATCAATCAAACTCATTTGCTGCCATGCATATAACAAACACCATTGCCGTACAAAATGCAATATGAGTTCCTACAAATGCACACTAACACTTCTGTGTATAAGAATAAGATTTAAAGTGTGTTTGATTAGTTTCTCTTTAAACATTCACAAGTATCCACAGCTTTACAATCATGTCCATAGAAAAAAAATTCACAAGTATCCACAGCTTTACAAGCATGTCCACACAAAAAAATTGCAGTATAGCATTATCAGCAGCAACATCTTTGCATCTTAATCATCAACATAACATCAATAGCATTAACATATGCAGCATTAACAACAAGCCATAGCAGTAACAACCTCCTCATACATGACATTCTCTCCTCCTTTGTCATTATCAAAAATGGGGAACTTAGAAAGAATCAGTGACCTCGGTAACTCCCCCTGTCTCTTGGATGATATGCAGAGCTGGAACCAGGGGTTGAAAATCTGTTCTGCACAGAGGTGTGAGGATTTCTAATAGAGTCTGACAGCTCATCTAGTTTTCGATGTACTGTGTTCCCCAGTCTGTCCACTAAGGAGGTGGTAGAAGCCTGTTTTGTAAGATTTTGCTTAATACTCTCTGAGAGGGTCTCCAGTTGAGACTGGGCATCTTGAAACTTGTTGATGATTTTAGGTTGGCTGACTGCAATGTTGTTCAAGGTATTCTTTATCAATTCGAATTCAATCTTAAGATCAAACGTGTGACTCAGAATTTGAGCAAGCTTGGTGAAAGTTGAGATTTGTGTATCTTGTATTTTGCTCACTATGTCAGCAATTCTGTTGCTGATTCCCATAAGAGATTCCAAGATCTCTCGAACTATTGCATCAGTTCTTTGCTTAGCAGTCAAAAACTCAATCCCTTGGGTTTTCACAATCCTTTCCAGATGTTGCAATCGGGCATCTACTCTGTCTAGTTGAATGGTATTGAACAGAAACTGTTTATTCATCAATTCATTTTGATTCATCACTATCTTAGTTAAATTTGACAGCATCTGTGCAATATTAGACTCAGCACTGTGTCCCGGTGAACTGAATGTAGATGTACTAGACTCTGGAAATTCAGTATAGTATGCATGCTGCTGTTAAGGAGGTGGAGTGGGTGGTATACCAAGACTAACTACCCCCCCGAAATGTGGACCATATTCAGGAGCTTGAGCAAATGACATTCTTGGATACCTCCTGTAATGAGGGGCAGGACCCAAAACAAATTCTTGTAAGTCTTCCTCAGCTATTCCTTGAGCTGATGTCTGAGCTTCCTCATATGGAGCTCATGTCTCTGTCTCTTGAATTTCCTAAGGAACACCTTCATCTTGAGCCTCTTCTTCCTCTTGTTCTTTCATTTCCACCTCTTCCTGAACTTGTTCTTCTGGCTGCTGTTCACCAATCTCTGGTTCAGCTGATACTTCTTCAATGAGTGATATTGTCTGCTCGGACTGACCAGTAGACTGTTGTGACTGAAAAGATGTTCCAAATTTATCAAATATTTCATCAATAGACTGATCCAACTGGTGCTTAATTTGAGCTTTAGGAAGATTAAGCTCATCAACTTCTTGTTCTAGCTGGAGGTCTTTAAGATGCTTCTCAGCTGGCATCTCAGCACTTTCTTGTTTAGCTTCTCTCACAACATTTTCGGGCTGTACACTGGTGTGACCACTTTCAGATAATACCTTCACTTGGGGCAAATCCTCCCCCTAAGCTTGTGCTTCCTTGGCCTTCTTTGCCTTCTTTGATTGACTCCTTTTAACAGTCTGACTAGCTTCAGTGGGTTTCAATCCCATGAATGTAGAGATAAAATCCATAGTGTAAATGTTTACTTTTGGTATCTCTACAAATCTCTCATCCTCAAGAGAAACCCCTGATTTCTTGAAGATAGCTGTTAAGTGGGCTCCATAGGGTAGGCGTCTTCTCGACTCCTTGCATGTCTTCATAATTTTTATAATAACCTCTGGTAGACATATTTTTATACCCTTCAATAAACAGTACATGATAAATCTCTGAGTGTCTGTCACTCTCCCTCTGCCTCCAACTTGTGGGGTTAACATTGTTGTAATTATGTGATGCAGAAGTCTCTTGAGAGGGGAGAATTTACTGGCATTGTAGGAACCAAGTTTCTTCTGTTCTTTATCACTAGGATTCTTTGGCAAGTCAGTGATGATGGAGTATGCATCATGCAGATTAAATCTATATTGAAACTCAACCACTCCATCTTATGAAATTCTAAATACTTTTGGAGAAATTGCCTTGTTATCTCAATCCTAGTTCCTTTGACACTTGATAACAACATAGACTTATCAACATCATAAGCTAGATTCTTATAGAATTCAACAATGAGTCTAGGATAATAGACCATGAATTTGCTCAGGAACTTTTTCCATTTCTGAAATTTTACAATATCAACCAATTCAAGAAATTTTTGAATGATCTTGCTGTCATGAAGGTCTATGAACCGAGGAGGCACAATTTTTCTTATTCCCAAAATGATTTCGATTTGCTGGAAGGTTTTGCAGAAGTACCTTTTTCTTCTGAAACTTCACCCACTTTCCCTTTTCCCTTTCTCTTCTTTCTTTCAGAAGCCTTTTCGCTTGGCTCAGCTATGACTTCCTCTTGGGGCAAAAGCTCTGTAGCCTTCCTTTTCCCTTTGGCTGAAGCTTTCTGAATGGGTTCGGAAGAAGCTTCCTTTGCATGCACCTCTTCAGACATACAAACTAGAGGAGTTGTAGGCTGCTGCTCCTCGAACGACTTCTTCTTCCCCTTGCTCTCTGTTGCCAGAGACGACATCATGAAGAAGAATGATTGAGGGAAATGTGATGCCTTTCAAGAATAAAGAGGGCAGACGATGAAGCAGGTGGAGAGAGTGTGAAGAGCCAAGTAGAAGAACCGCGGAGAGGTGAGACTAGAGAAGCGCTCTCGGCGGGGAGTCGTGAGTGGGGGAATGTCTGGGCTTGAATGAGGAGGCACAAACGACACTTTAGGGTTAAAAGAAATATAGAATAAACTATCGCCTTTACCCGATAGACATTTTGTACCCAAACTACCTCTCTCATATATAAAATACTTTTCTTCTCCTCTTTTATGGTCTTCGGCGTATTGAGCTTATATCTTATATATTTATTCCTCTAAAAATCATTTTTTAACGCACAATCAATGGAGATAAACATTTTAATCACAGTACAATGTCCCTTTACTCATTATTTTCATTAGATAAAACTGGTTTCAAAATAAATCTTATATTGCGTTTAAGTCCTGTTTCAGCTTCTGAAGTAGAACCAGAGTCAACCATATCAATTTTTCATTTATTTTCTTTTCTTAATTGGAGCACTCTGGTATGACTGGTCTTTTTACTCAAGGAGACATGTTTATCAGACACCAGAATCTCTGGTTACTCAGCACAGTCTACCTTTATGCCATCTTTTATGAACAGAGATATCTCATTTCTTCATGACATAACTTCTAGGTTTCTTTGATCTAGATAGCTAGTTTCTCAGAAATTTTGCCATTGCTATGCCAGATTACATTTATTTTACTTCATGGCGTATTCCCTGGTCTACATCCAGAATAGCTTGAAGACGTGATTTAAAACACCCTATAAGACATCCTCTTCTACCAGATTATCCTATTACTCACAATTTTCAGATTCATGATTTTTCTTTAGCTGGACACTTCCAGTTATTAGAATGTTTTCAGCACCATTGAACATACATTCAAGAATCATTTTGAGCAATTAATTACAAGATATAATTTTTATAGATCGAAGATCACTTAATTGGAGAGATCAACATTTTTTATACAAGCAAAGGGGTGGTTTCAGTAACCAATAGTGTATAATAAGTAAAGGTAATAGAATTCCATATATTACTCTCTCTAAGTGTCAGCATATGAGAATGAGTAGATGGAATTAGATGAGAAGAGATAGACAATGAGCAGATAACACTGATGGAAGATGAGGGAATGGAATGTCTAGGCACATGAGAACAAGAGTCCAATTCGGTACTGAAATACAGACAGCCTTAGACACAAACATCCTCAGCCTACACTTGACCCAAAAATTTCACATTAGCTCCTAACAATACCAGCTCAATATGAGTAGTGATCAGTTCAAATTTCACAGCACAACTTATCAGCTCAACCAACAACAACTTCCAAATACATGATATTCAGCATGCAATCCACTGATTCCAATCTATCCAGATCAGCTCTGCTCCCCCTCACGAAGTGCATAGATTCTAATCAAACATAACTTTGCTTTTCTTGCAAATACACAGAAATGTAGATTCTATATGCATGTTTTATTTCTAGATACATGAATAAGCAATCAACTGATTCTTTTTGGATTTTTTTTTGGGATTTAATGATATACAATGAACTCAATTCCTAAATGCAGCATGTGGGGAAAATAACAAATCATGCATCAAAACAAGGATGTGCAAGAAATTTAGAAGCAAACTACACTTAGCTTCATGTGCATTCATTTGAGGCAGATACATTTAGAAATCAGTATAGGAGCAGAGATTTCAAGACTAACCTGAGAGACGCAGTCATGGGGTGTTCTTCTCGAATGCCTTGGTTTATTTACCCCATTTTTATTCCTCCAAGGCACACCTGCAAGATAGCCATTATGTTGCACAAGTAGGTACCCAAGTAGTCTTGGGACCTGAGATAACAGTGGCACCTTTGAATGGTGCTCTCCATGATTTTTGAGCATTAAGGTTATCAATTTTTAACAAGTGACAGTTGGACATGACATGACCAAACCATCCACAATGGTGACAGGAAATACTAGAATTCATGTTCTTTTTATAGAAGTGAGCATGAGCATGAAATGGATATGATTGAACATGATTTCTACTTCTGTTAACATGAAACCTCCTTTTTCTGTTTACACTAGAATCATTCTTTTTCTGAACATGCCAACAGTCTTTGACTGAGTGGCCAGCCTTCCCACAATGGGAGCATTCAATATATATGCCTCCAGAATCGAGGTAAGTTCTATGAGAGACATAATTCACAGGAACCTTATTCAGGTTTGAAAGATTTCTTTTAGCAGAGAATGAAACAAATTTAGACTTATGTTTCTTCTCTGGAGCATGCCAACAAAAGGCAGCAATGTGGCCAAACTTGCCACAGCAATAACATTGAATTTTCCTTTTCTGGTTAGTAGGAGGTTTCCTAGGAAGATGATTTCTAGGATATATCTTAACAGCATTTCTTTCATCATTTATCAATGTTAAGCAGTCATCCATAATATGTCCACCCTTCCCACAATAGTGACATGTTACTACCTTTTTATTCACTTTCATTTGATTGACAGAATGAACATTCGCATGAGAGTGTGAATGTGTGTGTGGTAGTAAGCATCATGCACATGTAAATCAGGAACAGGTTTGGGCTTATTCATATTAACATTTTTCTTTGATTTTTGAGACTTTTTCTGATTTTTATCTGAATTTTCAGCTCTCTTTACAGTAAATTGAAAAATGGAAAGACTAGATTGGTTAGCCTGTTCAGAGCTTTTCACGAAAATAGTTGACTTCTCCTTTTCATTAGTCCGTTTACTGATAGGCATATAACCGAGTCCTTCTTTCTGAAAATTCACCTTAGAGGCAAGTAGTTTATTCAAATTATTCTTTCCTTTCACAAATTTAGACAAGGAAGCTTTTAGGTCATCAATTTCAGTTTGCAATAATACAATGTCCTCTTCACATGAAATTATTTCATTATGCAAACCATCATTGAGTCTTTTCAAATCTTCATTTTCCTGTAGTATCGTCAAATTCTCATTATCTTCTTTGTCATTCGAAATTGCCTTTCCTTTTTCAATAGCCATCAGTTTTTCAGAAAACATAGTGTTCAAAACCATCAGTTTCTTGTTTTGATCTTTCAAGTAGCCATGCTCTTCAAACAGTTTTTCTTCATTTTCTTCAACCTCAATTTTCTTTTCCAATAATAATTTATTTTCTTCTTTCAGGGAGTTGATTAATTCCTTTTGTAAATTGTCATCATGATCTATATCATTTATCAAATCTCTAAGAAGAGCACATTCATTGCAAGAGTCACTTTCTTTGATGAGCCTATTCCTTAAACTCTCATTCTCAGACTTTAATTGTTTCATTTCATCTTCTTTTCTGTTCATATCTGACTTTAGATTTTCATTTTCCACCTTCATGCTTTTGACTTCATGCAACATTTCTTTTCTTTGTTTCTTCTTCTAAGATTTAAGTTTATCGTACTTCTCAATTAAATGCTCATTCAACACAATCAAATTTTTAAGAGAGAAGTTACCAATGTCAGAGTTTACCTGTGATGAAGTTTCCTCCATGTAATCCTCGTCTTCGTCTGTTGCCATGAGACACTTCACCTCATCCTGACATTTGATGGCTGCAACCATATTGACAGCCTCTGACGCACTGCAACAGTCAAGCACACATTGAAACTTGTCAGTATTTATAGCCCTTCGAGTTAGCTCCAGGGCCTTCTGATTCTTTGCGAATTTTAAGTGGTCCGAAGTTTTCCATAAGGAATTATCCTTTGGAACTTCATAAGAGCTGTGTGTAATTATTATCCATAGATATTGATTAACCCGCATCACACACTCTCTAAATTGATTAAACCACTTGTAAAATCCTAGACCCTCAAACCTCGGAAGATCAATTATGGATTCCATGCTCAGACAAGATCAGAATACTAAATAAAGATCAGATCAAACAATGCAAGCGAACTGATCAACTCAGATTGCACCAAAGCTAATTACGATCGGATCTGCAGGTCGCTGAACCCTCTATATAGAAACCCGCTCTGATACTAACTGTTAGAGCTGGTGCGATGGATTCAGAGGGGGGGTGAATGAATCCCTCAGTGAAAACTCGACCAATTTAAAACTTTAGACAAAGACGAAATCGATCTGGACTTCCTGAACTAATACAATACTTGACTAAACAGAAAAATGCTCTAATGAAGCACACAACTGAACACTTAACCTGCACCCTCAGCAGACGCAGGCGATTTAAGCAATCAAGCTAAGTCACCAGATAAGGAATTAGAATGAGATCCTTAGCATGCATCTAGCACTGAGCACACAACACTGCAAACCACACAGTGCACAAGGATTTTTTAGGTGGTTCGGTCCTTCAGATCTACGTCCACCCCACACTCAACCCGAGTGTGGATTCCTGCTAACTCACAGCTTGCAAAACCGCTGGGCTTCACAGCTTGCCTACAACCGCTGAGCACTCATAGCTTGCTGTCCAGAGGAACCGATCCTCTGCTACCGCTGAGCAACACAGCTTGCTGTCCAGAGGAACCAATCCTCTACAACCGCTGACAAACAACTTGAATAGATGTCAAAGAAGAAAGAATAAAAAGGACCAAATATAGCAAGAGAAGGCTGTCGATAAATCCCAACTAAAATGCTCACGCAGGAGCCAAGTGTCTCGGATCTGATCCAGAGAACACTTCAGAAAACCTGATCTTCAATTTACTACTCTTGCTTTCCTTCAAGCTAACTCTCTCTTTCTATCTACTTTCTTTTCAGGTGCTCGATCTTCTCTCTTTCAGATTCTTCAGAAGTTCTCTTCTTTATCATCTTTTCGAAGTCAGCTCCCTATATATATATCCAGCAGAAGAGAAGCGTGTGGAGCAACCAATTTTCCCGCTCAGATTTCAGTCTGGATCTGAGTCTTCAGAGGTCACGTGCTAGCCTTAGTATCCACGAGCCAACATCCTAGCAATCATACTAGATTTGAAGTCAGCCTTATGACAATTGAACACAAGATAGGGAATAATGAGATTGCACGAAGTTAATAAAACAATAGGCCTACTATGCACCGACCACCTCAGCATAAGATCTCGTATGCACAGAGTCAAGCTATGCACACATCAAGTCTTGCACGGACTGCGTGTGTGCGAGATGCAAGGATTGTATTGACAGCATGCGTGCAGGACATCAGTAGTGCACTGACTATGTATATCCAGAGTACAGACATTGACGGACCATAAATGCATGAATTTCTTATGCACAAAGTTGGTTACGAGGTGGGCACAGACTAGGTTTAGCATGGGATCAAGTATGCACGGACTCAAGTATACAAGGCAAACATATGCACAGACTTGCCTCGCATGCGGAGCTATAAGTTGCATAGACTATGTGTATGCGGTATGCATGAGCTGCACTGAGATAGAATGCTATGACATGTCTTGCACCGACTTTGCTCATGCGAGAGATAGATGTTGCACCGAGTCTGAATACATGCGACGACAGGTATTGCACTGACTTTCTTGCTGAGAGCAACCCTGCACCGACCTAGTATGCACGATGCAAGAGACTTGCACAGACATTGTGTGTGAGACGACAGCCTTCACTGTCTTGTGTATGCGTGTAACACCTGAACTAGCACCGACCTTGCTATATGCGAGACACAAAACATGCACCGACTTCTATAATGGAAATGCACTGGCCTTATATGCAACTAGCCTTGACATTGCAAAGATTCAGTCACATGCAGGACAAAGATTGCACCGACTCACCTGATGAATGCAACGACTTGGTCGTGTGCGTGTGCAATGGCAAGAGTTGCACATAACTGATGAATACATGCAAAGACTATGCTGTGGATCAAACACAGAATTGCACCGATATGAATGTAGTTAGAACATGTATTGCATCAACCTAAGGCAGTACAAGGCAAACCAGGCAAACACTGCAACAACTTTATTTAATTTAGTCTAAACATGACTCATAAGTTATCATTATCAAAAACAGATTTCCAACATCCTTTGGACTTTGAGAGATATTGCAATTGAGCATTTTGAGAATAGGTCATAATTGACTGCCCCTATTTGAGACTTCCTCTTGTCGGGGTGTACTTAGGTTGGTTGTTTTGCCGAGGCTATCTTTACCCTCATATTTCAGCCGAGTTAAGAAGAGAAAAAGACTTCGTGCCCTCGAGCATGGCCCGAGTAGCAACGGTGCTTTACCAAAGGAGACGACTAAGGACGCCGTGAAGTGTGTGCGGTGCCCAGCTAAGGGTTGCCCATAACAAGCGGGGGGAGAATGCCGAACTCCCAACGCGGAGTTCTTATAACCAAAAGGTGCTGCAAAAGGAAGCCCAAAGACTCTTTTTCTTTTTTTTTGATTTTTAAATTAAGCAAAGACCTAGGATAAAGGCCTACAATACCACTCTTAATCAAGTTAAGAGGCATTTTGTGTTGAAAACTATGCGTAAAGATGAATGATATAATAAAAATACATACTTACGCACATACGTTACCTTGCAACCTTGTAGAAGAAGCAGCTGCCAGAAGTAATGTTGATAAACATGGGATTTGTGGTCCTCATTTGATAGAAAAGATTTGAAGTGGCTTAACAAGAGGAAACGGTATCTAAACCAGACTCAGACGAATAAGGAGAAAATGAAAAGAGGTGAGGGCTAGAACTCCCCCACTAAGGCACAGAGACCCTGATTACATGAATGGCGTACAGAAGGAAAGGGGAATCAAGAGGAGGAGTGAGAACTAAAGCCTCGAAAGTAGTGGGAGAACGAGCAGATGCCCAGGGCAGTGGATGCGGAAGAAGTCAGGTCAGACCCGAGATCAGGAGGAATCAAGAGAAGAAATTGGTAAATTGAAAGTGGAGGGTCCGGAGGGTCTGGAGGTAATGGAGGAGAATCATGATGGGAAGAAGAATGAGAATCCAGAGGTTCCAGGGGGATAAAATGGCGAGGGATGCGATGCCCTGGGAAGAGCCAGGGAAAAAGATGATTTAAAAAGAGGCAAAGAACAAAGGACGCGATATCTCGGAGGAGTAGAAGGACAAATTGGAAGAAAGAAAGGGGGTCCGGAGGTTCCGGAGGAATAGAGTGCCGAGGGATGCGATGTCCTGGGAGGAGAGAGGAATCCGGAGGTTCCAGAGGAATATGAGAAGGAAGGGCGCGATGCCCTGGGAGAAGAGGTAGAAAGTCCAGAGGTTTCAGAAGGAGGAAATAGGAGGGGACGCGATGCCCTGGGAGAAGAGGTAGAAAGTCCAGAGGTTTCGGAAGGAGGAAATAGGAGGGGACGCGATGCCCAGAAAGGATTAATGAAGAGAATAAGAGATCCGGAGGCCCCGGAGGGATGGAGTGGATAGGGACGTGATGCCCTTGGAAGAGAGGTAAGTCCAGAGATTCTAGAGGAATGTGAAAAGGGAGGGTGCAATGCCCTAGGAGAAAAGATGGTGAATCATCAGGAAGGAGAGAATAGGAGCGGACGCGATGCCCCAGAGATTGATGATGGAGAAAATAAGAAGGGGCGCGATGCCCCAGGGAGAGGGAGAAAGAGAGCGGATGAGGAGGATCCAGAGGTTCCGGAAGACGGGGAAGGTGCGGGTTCAGAAACTCGGGAAAGAAGGATAAATGCAAATGCATGAAATGTAATGAATGTGATGGATGCATGGAATGCAAAGGATGCAGGAAGTGCAAGGAAGGAAGTCTCCTTCTCACCCCGTGAGTGGCCCATAAGTAGGAGTTGGTAGGTGGTAGGGTGAATGGAATAGAACAAATGGTGAGTGGATTGGCGGAAGACCCTTCAATAAAAGAATGACCGCCCCCCCATGGTAAATGGCGTTCCCGACCAAACGGCTCAAAAGATGGAAATAGTGCCCATAAGCCCTCATTGGGAGTAGAATGTGTTATAGTAATGCAGGGGAAGAACCCCTTCTTTTGACTAGAAAGTTGTATAATGATGGAACAAGGGGTAATGAGAGCTTTGAAAGAATGTTGACCAATGGGCAAAGTGATTTTATCAATCTCGACCTTGGGCCGCCATGGCATCAAATCTTGACATTTTTCTTCAATGAGCATTAGCGGGGACTTAGCCTCTTCAAAGATGCCCGACACAAAAATGCGAATCGGCATCCAACAAATAAACTCTTGACTTTGAAATAGCATAGCTATGGCCAAATCATTCTTGCCCGGCTCTTAGACATCATCTTCGGCACGTGTGCTTGTAATCACACACCTACTTCGAGTGGTAGTTGAAGGTGAAGCGGAGGCAGTAGGCTTAATGAATGACGAAGGTTTAAAGGATGGCGTTAGTGGAAGGGTAGATAAAAGTGGAGGTTGAAACGCGGCGAGCTCCTCCCCTTGCTAGGAAGTGGATGGGGTTGACTCGAGTGCGCAAGGAGGTGGATCCTGCTCAGGATTAGCCACAGGTGTAGGTGAAAGGCTGCGTGGAGGGTTAGGAAGGATTGGCATTTGGGTTATAGGGATAGTGGAGGGCCGAGGTGGCGGCAATGGAGAGTTGATTGGTTTGGAAATAGGAAAAGCGGCAAGCTCGGTGGGCTTGGTGGAAGGCTCAATGGAGGTCGGTGGTGAAGTTGTTGATGGAGGCAAAATGGTTGGAGGGGAATCATTAGAGGGCCTAGAGGGCTTGGTGGAAGTTAAAGGTGTGGTATTTGGAGGTGTAAAAGGAGGGGTGTGACGACCCGGATCCCGGATATCGGATATACCTGATAGGACTACCGAGCAGACCCGATACCACTTGGAACCCGTGAAGCCTCCCAAGAGCTGTAAAGCTCCGAAGGGAAAAAGGATTATCGTGTAGTACATTGAAGTCACAGAGATATAACAGTAAGCAATTAAATTTCATTAGATCGATTAGAGAAAGTAGCGGAAATAAAATTACTTTTTAATTAACAGTTAAAATTTAACAATTATACTAGAGTCCAGTCCAAAGGAAAGACAAGTAGTGCAGTCCAACAGAAAAGAAAGACGTACACTGAGGTCGGGGGAAGCCCGACGTAGGTACCGCTGGCTGCTACGGACACGCCACACCAGGAACCGCGGAAGCAGAACAACGCCACCCACCTGAAAAGCAGGGGTGAGCCTCGTGTCACTGGCCCAGTAGGGGTCACGCGGATCCCCACTAAAAAATACGCAGTAACACGGAACGACAAAATAGTAGTAGTAGCAAAGCAGGAAAACTACCACTAGAAAGCTGTATAAGAAAATCGGAACGGAAGGAGTAGAGCAGCCAAAAGAAAAGGGAAAATCCGTACCGAACAAAACACGGCTACCGAACAAACCTCGGCCCCTAAGCTACTCCAAACAAAAATAGCAACAGATGGGTAAACTCTGAACTGACGAAGTCAGAAGTTACCGATCTGCTGACACAGCACAAAGCCCTAGGCGAAAGCCTGCGAAGACAGGCGAAAAGCCTAGAGAAAACCTAGACAGACGCAAACAGACTCTAAAGCATACACGACTCGATTGCCATGCACGCTCTTCTAGACACGACCACACATGACTAGAATGTCGTGCACATGACACAACATTGACCTCGGGCAAGACCACGAGAGGGCTAACCCGGAAAGGTCACGATGTGTGAGAAACACGAGAGTCACGTGTCACGTGACGGAAGTACCCCCTCACTAGAAGAACAGCCAGCTGCGTCCACTGACGTCTTATGCTGCGCCTACGAGCGTCTTGTCTACTATGCCACCCAAACCACGACAGAGACTAAGACACTGAACCAGAACAGGAACTATAGTAACGAGTGACTAGATAGGGGAACGCCCGTCGGCGTCAGTCCAAAGCCCCTGACCACGTGTGCACACACCGACTCTTGCTAGAGAGCCAGGCCTCTAGCTAGTTTTCCCCACCCAGTAGGACGCTACAGTACAGCGGGGGCCCACAGAAACTAGCTTACAAACCGTATATCGGGAACTGCCCTGCCACAAGGGCCGACATGCCATAACGTGTCGTAAAGCTATGACTAGTGGAGGCTCACAAGACACAGACTCCAAAACACGAGTGCCGGAGTACAGACAGGCAAAGAAGCACTGTCATACGTACTACGAAGCTCAAGACACGAGGTAGCATACCAGATTGCCACCGGACTCAGGACAAGGCAACTAGACCTGAAAACACAACGATCCTTGAGTCTCACGACTCGGAGTCAAGATCGTCGTACAAAGCGGAACAAGCCACCAATCGGTCTATTCCTATGCCAGAAGAAACAACCGGAGAAAACGACACACGGGGACTGGAGGGAACACCAAGACCCTCAGCATGCATTGACACGCAAACTGAGGTAAAATGATACCTTGAGGCATCCAGAACCACGTCTCGAATTGGACAGAACTGCCGAGACACTCAAGGTTACCTGTCAACCACTGGGTCACCCCGGGTTGACCGGAACCCCGACAATGATGATTCTACAGTAGGAAAGAAAATCCTACTTCAAGCAAGAAAACTCCTAGCTATCTCCTAACACGGTCTTTGCCCTCATAAGACATCCAAAGATATCCATGGGAATGGCAAACCACAAGGTCAAGCCAAGATATACGGAAATCGAAATGACGGGAATGACACTCTGGGCATAAGTGATCCATCATTCAACTGCTAGGGAAACCAAGCAGTCAAGGAGGAAATCGCTATGCACATAGAGACAAGAACACTGGCGGTCAGGGGTAGAGCCACGAGGAGACTGTAGCGGTCAAGGACGAACCACTAGACTCAGTCAACTCCAGCTGACCTGCCCAATGAACCACCAAGCGATCGATGACAGACACGCTACACGGACTAGGCGGTCCAAGAGAAAACTTCCATACTAACCGCCCTAAGATACTGACCTAAGACAAACGACTCGTAGCGGCCTAAGGAAGGCGCGCTACCACGAAGAAACGCATGAAGGTTGGGCCACCAAGGCCAATCGACTTAAAATCTTAACTAGGTCTAAAACCACGGTAGCATGAATACCGAGGTAGACCACATGTCGCCGAGACCATTCCCTCAAGATGGGAAGTCAAGGAAGGCCACTCACATGTGGGGGAACACCACCGCACTCACACCGATACACGGTGACTCAATCAAGCGTAACAGAAAGCTCAAAACACGCATGCCATCGGGCACACTAATCGAGGTAATACGACACCTCCTGACACCCCAGAAACATGGACACGGAACCCACAGGGTGTCCAGGACACTCACGAGGCCATAGGTCGGTCATTGGGTCTCAATGGGACCGACCGGGAGTCAAAACGGTGAAAAACACTGCATTTCGGTCGACCTGACCCCTAGGGGCGGTCGACCTAACATGGTCGGTCGACCGGACCTGGGCGGCCAGTCGACCGGACCGACAGGTCCACTAGCCCGCTGGCACGAACGTCGGCCAGTCGACCGCTCCGCCCGTGGCGGTCGACCGGTTACGACGGAAAATCGGCAGATCCTTGCCCAAAAGCCCGGTTCCACGCCCTGTTCGATCCTGATCGAAGGGGAAACATACATAACGTCGCAGAATGATGACATACAACATTTAGACTCCAATGGGAGTCGAATTGACCAAGAAACGGCGAGAAACGGGCGATTTCAATGAATCGACCATATTTGGGTCACTAGGGTTCCCGGACTCATACCGGCCCCAAATGACAACAAAACGACACGAAATCAGTGGATCTAGAATGCTGACATTCCAGGGAGTCCATTGATACTAACCGATCTAAAAACCGTCGCCATTTTTTGGTGAACCCTACGAACTCAACAAAAGCGCGATTATTACCGAAGCTGAGCGAAACCCACTCAAACTTGCACCGAACAACGTGAAATTATAGGGAAAACATGCAGGAAGAGTAGGTGATCTGTCTTCTGTTAGGGTGCTAGGCCCGGATACAGAGGGGGGGTGAATGTATCCTTCTATGTATAATGGCCAAATAAAAACTTGGATGCTAGAGATAGACACAGAATAGAACCAATTTGATTCAACTCAAATACAAACACTTGGAGCGTGCCTATTCAAGCATCTAGCGGAAGCAAAGCAAACAATCAAACCACTGCACAATAGATTTTTAGGTGGTTCGGTCCACAGACCTACATCCACCCCTCACTCCCAACCGGAGTGAGGCTTCCACTAGCTTAAGCTAGAACGCAGACTTAGTCTGCAAACAGTTGCTGCCACACAGCTTGACCAGGGGAACAACCTACCCTCTTCCTCCCAACCGGAGGGACACCCAAGTGACTCCCAGCCACTTGGAAACTAGAGGTCGAAGACCTCTCTTCCTCCAGACCAGGAGGGACCACTGGACTTGCAACCACAAGCCCAGAACTGGAGGACTAGCCTCCCTTCCTCTAACCAGAGGGAACCCACAAGTGACAACCTGTCACTTGCAACCCGGAGATCAGATCTCCCTTCTCCTGAACCAACAGGAGGAACCCGATCCCCAGCAGGGCAATCGGAAGAACAAGATAACCAAATGAAAACGGAGAAACAAAAACACGAAATGAAAATAACTTCAGCAAACAGAAAGTTGAAAGATGAAATGCACAATATGGCTCTCAACAGAGCTGACTGGCCTGGATCTGATCCACGGTCTAGTGAAGATAGATCTTCAGATGAAGCTTCCTATCTCTCGTTCTCTCTTCTTCTTTCTCTTCCTTTTCTTCTCTACTTCCTTCTCTCACTCGCGAGCTCTCTCTCTTTCTCTTTTTACTTCTGCTGCTTCTCTCACTCTGCCACTCTTCTTTTTCTTCTTCTACTCTATTCTCTGTATCGTGGAGGCACTCTCTGCTCTTCTATATCTGCCAACCGATGGAGGAGACTCCATATATATATACCAGCAGCAAGCAGCTAGGACTTATGCTCTTTTCGATTCTCGCCCAAGCTTCAGTGGTCCACGTGTCAGCATTTCAGCCAGCTTCAGCACACGTGTCACAATCCTGTCTGCCCTTCCAACCTCGAATCACGTGCCCTCCATAAGCTTCACGATCAGAACACCTGTCAGACAGAGTATCGGATAAGTCATCAGTTTAAGTGAAGAACTCTGTGTAGACTTGTAAAGACGATCATGCTGTATAGACTAAGTGTGTACAGTGTGAGGGAGTGTATAGACTTAGTTAGAAGGAGCCCGATGTACAGACTTGCCTATGCGAAGCCACTGTACAGACATTGAAAACGTGAAGCCAAAGTGTAGACTTCACGCTGTACAGACTTGAGGCTTTGATGAACGAAGGTTCAGTGTAGAGTTGGAATGTTAGGCCCAATGTATAGACTTTATGCGTGAAGCAGCACACTGAATAAGTGTGTACATTGAGACCCAGTGTATAGACATGACCTAACAGTCCAGTGTATAGACTTGAATAGCTGAAAGCTACAGTGAGAGAGTGTATACACTTGACCAGATCAAGGGCAATTCGAGTGTACAGACCTCATGCCATGAGACGCTGAGAGAGACAGTCCAATGTACAGACTTATGAAGACTGATGCATGAACAGTAATGCATAGACTTAGGAGCATGGAGGCCAATGTATAGACATCAACTATCAAGATGCTAAGGAAGACGAACAATGTACAGACTTCCTGTAACAGTCTGATGTACAGACTTCATGAAGCTAGACCAGCGGCTGTACAGACTTTGAAGGAGGACAAATGTATGGACTTGGTGACGTGAAAGCGATGTACACACTTATAGCGTTGACGCTAATGTCTTGAGAATGCTCACAGCGTTGACGCTGCATGAGACGTAGGCTATACAGACTTAGCATGTGAAGACTGATGTGCATACTTGCTGAGTTGACGCTGCAGCCCAATGAGTTGATGCTGCAACATATATTCTTGATGATCAACTGATGATGTATAGACTTCATCAAATGAAGAAACTGAACTGAAGCGTCGACGCAACAGCTCAAGGAGTTGACGCACTACTGTATGGACAGATACAAATATGACCAAGGGGTCGACGCATCGGCACACTGAGTTGACGCACTGCAGTGACAACTGTGCAGACAGAGTGTAGCAATGAATGCTTTATGCATCAGTTAACATGACTGAACATCAAAATATATTAAACTAAACTGAGCAACAAGATGATTGAACATTTGATTAACTCACATCAACAACCAATCATCAAAACCGTGTGACTAATCCGCGTTGAAAACGCCAATACACGAACCGCGCCGATCTCGGAATCCACCGAGGGATCGTGCCACGCCATGCTCAAACCGTCGCTCTATCCCGCGTCCCGATCACTCCATCGCGTCCTCGCCTCGGCCAGCTCCGCAACGGTGCGTGCCCCGCGCCGAACGGCCCAGAGACGAGAGAGAACGAGAAAGAGATGAGAGAAATGAGGGAGGAGAGAGACGGTTGAAAGTTAAAATAGAAAGAAATTAGGAAATTTTCCTAATTTCTGAAAATTTCGATAATTAGCCCAAAAATGTACTAATTCAGAAAAATACGTAAAAATAGTCGAAACGATCCTCGGGAACAGTACATCGAACTGCGGCATCCACGAGTCGATGAATTGAGAAACAAACTCACCGTAGGGTTCCGTAACTTGTACGAGAGAAAAATCCACACGGATCGTTAAACTCAACTCAAGACCCACAAAAACGATACGAAACTCTCCGAAAAGGACCCGAAAGACCTAATAAAGATCTGATAAGAATCCAGGGCATCACATCCTCCCCTCCTTTAAGAAATTTCATCCTTGAAATTTAAGGACTAGCAAAGGAGAAGCAGGGAAGAACAACCCCAAGACATAACTTGAAACAACGCGAATCTCGAAAACACAACTTAGAGGAACATAGTCAGACCATAATCACGGGCACACGCTCTAGATCGAGCACGGCACTAGTGAACACAAGTCCGACACCTCCGAAACAAGGCAACACCGCTTACGTCTCGCAGGAAAGGAGACACGACACATGCCACGACAACATATACCGGGAAAAACAAAAACGATAGACACATCGAGTATCAGCTTAAACAAGGAAGCATAGTCCTCTCAGCCGACAGCTCGACACATCACCGGCTCCAGTGCCAAAGGCAACATGGAACACCTAGCACACAGGACACCAATGACAAAGCACTAGACCACAAGCACAATCAAGTCAGTCCTCTCTTAGATATTACATATGATCGAGTCTCATGCTAACTCTACCAGGAGAAGAGAGTACAACAAAGCTAACCAACAAGACCTGGTCCACACAGTGCCAAGACAGACATACAAAATCATAGAGAAACATCGATCAAACGACAACAACAACACATGTAGGATTCCGGCTCCGTATTGAACACAGAACCACGGAACACAACCGCAAGTTAGGTCACATCAAGGCATAACGACAGCTGAACGCACGACCATAAGGGACGAGTCATGCATCGAGCACGTTCACCAAGAAAAGACCCACGACGATGAAATCGACAACAATATCAGGGAATGTATCTCAAGGGCCACGATCACGTCTCGAGAGCACAATACCCAAGAAGGAATTACAGAGCAGAGGGTACTCAACCAGCAGAAATGCCGAAAGATTTCCCAATACTCGCAAATGCCAGTGCCAACACCAGAATGACTCCAGCAACGACACGGCAAGAGGCCACATCAAGACACAGAAAGCAAAGATGAAGTCACATCGAGAAAAATAATTCTCTCGACCCGTGGGTAATCAGCCCACACGCTTCCACTGCGCACTCATACAACGCACACCGACATCAGAAATATCTCGGTATCCGTATCTCAGCACACACTCGGTGCCATCTCAATTCAAGAAATCGCAATATATTACGCCACGAGTACTGATCCTGCGAGCAACCGATCACAAATCACCTAAGTGCAAAGAAGGAGAGTACCAGCTTCAGCACAAAGCACAATGAAAGGCTAATCTCAGCTTACCATTACGTCTTGAAACAAATAATGAGCCTTCACAACATATCAGCCCTCAGACACGGCACGACGAACACGACGCACAACAGCTCTCAACATAAAGATTAGGTCCAAAGCCAGGCAACCGTAAAACAAAGAGAAGATCAGGCTCAGAAGAAATACTGTCCACCCTTAAGTAGACACAGGACAAAGGTCTCACCAAGACAGCAATTCCAAGGCTTACCTCGAAAAAGACTCCACCAAACAGGATGAGAAGAATCAAGCTCGACCAACAGAAGCTCACCAGGAAGAAAAATCATAGGTCGCCTGAGCATCTTCTTAATCGAGGAATCTAATCGAGCACTTCGACAGAAGTGAAACACCTCAGGAGCTGCACAGACTTAAGCTGGGATGATCAAAACAACGTAAGAACGTGTAAGGCCATTACACTAACTCGAAAAAGTCACCAGCCACCTGAATAAACCATGGAAAAATCTCGAACAATGTACTATAGATTCAAGTCTATCGGTGAACTCTGCCAAGTACAACACGATCGAGACAAACACCACGACAAAAAAGAGCATCCCGTCGCATCTTGACAAGAGCAAAACCATCTCGTACAGTGCTGACACAGCACGCACAAGATAACACACGGAAACAAAGCGACAAAGAATCACAAAACCTAGGCCAGCGAAAGACTGTACTGGACTTTCAGGACTCTGGTAACTGTATATCTCGGATTCCCATGTACTTCACGTAACAATGCTCTGATACCAACTGTGACGACCCGGATCCCAGATACCGGATATACCCGATAGGACTACCGAGCAAACCCGATACCACTTGGAACCCGTGAAGCCTCCCAAGAGCTGTAAAGCTCCGAAGGGAAAAAGGATTGTCATGTAGTACATTGAAGCCACAAAGATATAATAGTAAGCAATTAAATTTCATTAGATCAGTTTGCTAAAGTAGCGGAAATAAAATTACTTTTTAATTAACAGTTAAAGTTTAACAATTATACCAGAGTCCAGTCCAAAGGAAAGACAAGCAGTGCAGTCCAACAGAAAAGAAAGGCGTACACTAAGGTAGGGGCAAGCCCGACGCAGGTATCGCTGGCAGCTACAAACACGCCACACCAGGAACCGCGGAAGCAGAACAACGCCACCCACCTGAAAAGCAGGGGTGAGCCTCGTGTCACTGGCCCAGTAGAGGTCACACGGATCCCCACTGAAAAACACACAGTAACACGGAACGACAAAACAGCAGTAGTAGCAAAGCAGGAAAAGTACCACTAGAAAGCTGTAAAAGAAAACCAGAATGGAAGGAGTAGAGCAGCTAAAAGAAAAGGGAAAAGCGGTACCGAACAAAACACGGCTGCCGAACTAACCTCGGCCCCTAAGCTACTCCAAACAACAATAGCAATAGATGGGTAAACTCTGAACTGACGAAGTCAGGATTTGCCGATTTGCTGACACAGCACAAAGCCCTAGGCGAAAGCCCGCGAAGACAGGTGAAAAGCCTAGAGAAAACCTAGACAGACGTAAACAGACTCTAAAGCATACACGACTCGATTGCCATGCATGCTCTTCTAGATATGACCACACACGACTAGAACGTCGTGCACAGGACACAACACTGACCTCGGGCAAGACCACGAGAGGGCTAAGCCGGAAAGGTCACGACGTGCGAGAAACACGAGAGTCACGTGTCACGTGACGAAAGTACCCCCCTCACTAGAAGAACAACCAGCCGCATCCACTGACATTTTATGCTGCGCCTACGAGCGTCTCGTCTACTATGCCGCCCAAACCACGACAGAGACTAAGACATTGAACCAGAACAGGAACTACAGTAACGAGTGACTAGACAGGGGAACGCCCGTCGGCGTCAGTCCAAAGCCCCTGACCACGTGTGCACACACCGACTCTTGCTGGAGAGACAGGCCTCTAGCTAATTTTTTCGACCTAGCAGGACGCTACAGTACAGCGGGGGCCCACGGAAACTAGCTTACAAACCGTATATCAGGAACTGCCCCGCCACTAGGGCCAACACGCCGTAACGTGTCGTAAGGCTATGACTAGTGGAGGCTCACAAGACACAGACTCCAAAACACGAGTGCCGGAGTACAGACAGGCAAAGAAGCACTATCGTACGTACTATGAAGCACAGGACACGAGGTAGGATACCAGACTGCCACCGGATTCAGGACAAGGCAACTATACCTGAAAACACAACGATCCTTGAGTCTCACGACTCGGAGTCAGGATCGTCGTACAAAGCGGAACAAGCCGCCAATCGGTCTATTCCTATGCCAGAAGAAACAACCGTAGAAAACAACACACTGGGACCTGAGGGAACACCAAGACCCTCAGCACGCCTAGACACGTAAATCGAGGTAAAATGATACCTCGAGGCATCCAGAATCACGTCTTGAACTGGATAGAACCGTTGAGACACTCAAGGTTACCTGTCAACCACTGGGTCACCCCGGGTTGACCGGAACCCTGACAATGATGATTCTATAGTAGGAAAGAAAATCCTACTTCAAGTAAGAAAACTCCTGGCTACCTCCTAACACGGTCTTAGCCCTCATAGGACATCCAAAGATATCCACGGGAACGACAAACCACAAGGTCAAGCCAAGGTATACGGAAATTGAAACGACGGGAACAACACTCTGGGCATAAGCAATCCATCATTCAGCTGCTAGGGAAACCGAGCAGTCAAGGAGGAAACCGCTATGCACACAGAGACAAGAACACTGGCGGTCAGGGGTAGAGCCACGAGGCGACTGTAGCGGTCAAGGATGAACCACTAGACTCAGTCAACTCCAGCTGACCTGCCCAATGAACCACCAAGCTGTCGATGACAGATACGCTACACGGACTAGGTGGTCCAAGAGACAACCGCCATACTAACCACCCTAAGATACTGACCTAAGACAAATGACTCGTAGCGGCCTAAGGAAGGCGCGCTACCACGAAGAAACGCATGAAGGTTGGGCCACCAAGGCCAATCAACTTAAAATCTTAACTAGGTCTAAAACCACGGTAGCACGAATACTGATGTAGACCACATGTCACCGAGACCATTCCCTCAAGACGGGAACTCAAGGAAGGCCACTCACATGCGGGGGAACCCCACCGCACTCACACCGATACACGGTGACTCAATCAAGCGTAACACAAAGCTCAAAACATGCATGCCATCGGGCATGCTAATCGAGGCAACATGGCACCTCCCGACACCCCGAAAACATGGACACGGAACCCACAGGGTGTCCGGGACACTCACGAGGCCATAGGTCGGTCATTGGGTCTCAATGGGACCGACCGGGACTCAAAACGGTGCATTTCCTAGGGGCTTTCAACCTAACAGGGTCGATCGACCGGCCCTGGGCAGTCAGTCAACCGGATTGACAGGTCCACCAGCCTGCTGGCACGAACGCCGGCCGGTCGACTGGCCGGCCCGCGGCGGTCGACCGGTTACGGCGGAAAATTGACGGATCCGAGCCCTAATGCTCGGTTCCACGCCCCGTTCGATCCCGATTGAAGGGGAAACATACATAACGTTGCAGAACGATGACATACAACATTTAGACTCCAATGGGAGTCGAATCGACCAAGAAACGGTGAGAAACCGGTGATTTCAACGAATCGACCCCATTTGGGTCACTGGGGTTCCCGGACTCGTACCGGCCCCAAATGACAACCAAACGACACGAAATCAGCAGATCTGGAATGTTGACATTCCAGGGAGTCCATTGATACTAACCGATCTAAAAACTGTCTCGTTATCTGGCGAACCCTACGAACTCCACAAAGCATGATTTTTACTGAAGCTGAGTGAAACCCGCTCAAACTCGCACCGAACAATGCAAAATTACAGGGAAAACATGCAGAAAGGGTAGGTGATCCGTCTCCCTACCACCACCGAAGAAATCGTGCGTCGAAGTGACTAATCAGTGCCGAAAATGCCAAAACACAAACCGCGCCGATCTCGGAATCCACCGAGGGATCGCGCCACGCCACGCTCAAACCGTCGCTCTATCCCGCGTCCCGATCACTCCATCGCGTCCTCGCCTTGGCCAACTCCGCAACGGTGCATGCCCCGTGACGAATGGCCCAGAGACGAGAGAGAACGAGAAAGAGATGAGAAATGAGGGAGGAGAGAGACGGTTGAAGTTAAAATAGAAAGAAATTAGGAAATTTTCCTAATTTCTGGAAATTCTGATAATTAGCTCGAAAATGAACTAATTCAAAAAAATACGCAAAAATAGTCGAAACGATCCTCGGGAAGAGTACATCGCAACTGCGGCATCCACGAGTCGATGAACTGAGAAATAAACTCACCGTAGGGTTTCGTAACTTGTACGTGAGAAAAACCCACACGGATCGTTAAACTTAACTCAGGACCCACAAAAGCGATCCGAAACTCTCCGAAAAGGACACAGAAGACCTAATAAATATCCGATAAGAATCCAGGGCATTACAAGGGGGTTTGGTGCGTAGGAAACGTCAGATTTTGGTGGGGCGTGGAAGATTCAAGGTAAGGGAAGGTTCATGATGTTCGGTGTGGGTAATTGGAGTATTAACTCATCATCGTTACACCAATTGATTTCATAAATGGGGGTGGGAGCAGTGGCTTCATCCTGAGTAGGGGGTTCTTCTTGTGGTAGTGGGGGGAGAGGAAAACGAAAGAAACTCGGAGTGGGTGCCTCTTGAAAATCTTCATCTTGTGCACATGCCGTCTCCAATTCTTCATAATCATTTAATTCAAGTGGACGTCGTGGTGGAGGCGTAATGATGGGTGATGGGGGAGTGTAATGTGGAGGGTTTTGTGGAGGGTTGTGTGAAAGCGGAGGCGGAGGGCCACATGAATGAGCGGGATATATGGGTGATGGAGGGCGGACGACGTCCACTTGACCATTAACACTTGTCAAAATATCTTGCTCACTTAGATTGTCGATGCCATTATCTCTCCTCTCCTTCCAATCTTTTTCCATCTTGGTGATGTTATTTATAAAAGCATGAAGAGGATTGACTTGAGGAGGAGGAGGGGGAGCGGGCCGCGGGCTTGTGACCCTCTTTGGTTGTTCCTCCATTGAAGTAATTTCATCAAAAAGAACTTGTCACCCGAGCGGGAGTGTGAATAAAAGAAGGTGGGTGATGGGCCACCCGTGAGGGATTGAAAGGAGAATGAGAAGAAGCTACGCCCTCAACAATAGACTTAAAGGCTTGGATTTGTTGAGATGTGAGATGATCTAATGCATGAAGGACTTGGGAAACCTTCACATCATGTGGAGGAGACAGTTTCCGAGGAGTAATGGCTTGCAATGGATGCAAGGGACCATGAGGTTAGAAATTGCCCATGGGTCGGGCAAAACCATAAGAATGAGGACGTGGTCCCTTAGAAAAATTATGGTGAGAGTTATGAAATTAAGGATTATAAGATGTGCTAGGCTGATCATCCTCATGAATGTATGAATGTTTAGACATGTTGGTTTTATTATGAAGGTGAAACATCATGCAAATCAAGTAACAATTCAATCAAGGCAATTTGTGAAGATATCAAACAAGTTGGATGTTTGCGCTTGATTTTTTTTTGAGTTGAGCCTTGGTGAATTAGATGATTTTGACAAGTTTTGATATGATTCACTCAAGGTAGGAACCTAATTTCAATGTGATTTTCTTCAATGGCAACTAGGTACACTCTCTCACCACATATAGGCCAACTAACCTGGGGAATTTCAAAGGTACAATCGGCCTAGCTTCTGTGAGGGAATCCACAGGTGCGAGGTGTGACGACCCAAGATCCGGATACGGGAAGAGCCCGATACCATTCAAATCTGGCCGACCACCCACGTGCCGGGAGGGCTCGGAAGGATGGCGAGCTAGGATTCGAATGGTATCGGGCTCTTCCCGGTATCCGGATCTTGGGTCATCACAGTTGGTATCAGAGCACCCACTCCGACACCTCAAACCACAACCTTAACACCTCAGGGGTTGGACAAAACCTCAAATTAGAGTGGCCAAAATGACAATAACTCTCTCGGAGCATACTCTCGGCCACTTAACCACGAGCAATCCTCACCCGCCACCTGACCTCGCTACGGATTCCTCGAACACAACACTGCAGCAACGCACGCCTGCCAGCAACTTTTGCCCAACGTAGCACGACTGGGGCCACCATCCATCGAGAAGAAATCTCTCTATCACATCCCTTGGTGTAACACCCTGGGTTTTTCGGATCATTGTTCGGGTCAAGATCTGTGGGTTTCAGATCGCTTTTGTGGGTACCGAATTGAGTTTTGCGATTCACGCGTGTTTTTGTCTGTCGGACCTTCGGAACCCCGTGTAGGGTTAACCGTTGCGTTCTCCGACTCTGGGACGTTAGCACTGCGTTGTGCATTTTTCGAGGATCGTGGGGAGTATTTTTCCCTATTTTTTTATATTTTTTGGAATTTTTGGATTTTCTATATATCAAAACCTCTTTTTCTCTCTCCCCATCTCTCATTTTTTCTCCCTTTCCCTCTCTCTTCTCTCCCACGTTCTCTCCTCTCCCCCTCTCTCACTCCGGGCGGCCGACGGAGGCAGACGAGGGTGGGGCGGCGATGCTCGTGGGGCGTGGAGCGACGGGCACGGGACGAGGATCACGATGGTGGAGGCGGTTCGTGGGATCAAGAGCCTGTGGCGGGTAAAATAATGTTTTCTTGGCGGATCAGCGTCGTCGGCGCGTGGAATCTTTGGTGGAGGTAGGGGGATGGATCCTTAACCCCTGTACTTCATTTCCCGCGAGTTTGGTAGCCCGAGGCGAGCCGAGTGGTTTATTTTCCCGCCGGGGTTAAAATGTGTAATTTTGGGGTCTGAGTCGGATTTCACGTTTCGTCGACAATTTTGGGGTTTAAATGGCTCCTCTCGGTACTAAAGAGGTTGGGGACTAGTTTTCCCTTATTTTCCCCATCACATTGGTGTGAACGGGACGTGGAATGGATTTTTCCCGTGATTTCTGCCGTTTTCAGCTCAGGTCGAGAACGCGCTCGACCAAGTAGCCGCGGTCTTCAGAGAAGGCGCCGTATCGCGATGCTGCGCTCATCAGGGAAGACGAACAGTAAGGCGGTTAGGGTCACGCCCCGTTGACCAGGCGCGACCACGTCGCACTCTCCATGTCGGTCCCGTTCATCGGGTAACGCGCCCAGTGCTCTTGCCGCATCTAAGGGTTAATGCTCTCCGTTGACCACGTGCGTCAACGGCCAACACCGTGTCGTGCCTGAGATTTCCGCCGCGTCAACTGTGGATCGCAGTAGTTGTCTCTATCGCATTCTTCGAGAACGAGCTCGAGACTTGCGCCACCTTCATTAACGCGCCCTGAGGGGTGTGCACATTAATGAAGGTGACCCGTTTTGCGGGCCAGAGCGGGGGAAAGCCGCCAGGCATGGTTCCCTTGGCCCGTGTGAGTCCCGGACACCCTTTGGGTTCCGTGACCGTATTTTTGGGTGTCTGGAGGTACCGTGTTATCTCGATTGTGTGCCCGTAGGTTTGGTGGGTCCGGGTGACCCCATGTGTTCCGGGCTTCCGTGTTCTCGCTAGATTGTGTCGCCGTGAGTCGGCCTGAGTGCGGTGGGCCCTCCTCGCACGGCGTGGGTTTCTCCGGAAGGTGGTTTCCGAGTGGGCCATGTGTGTGGCCTTGGACTGTGAGTCCAGTCAACCAGCCTGGGGCTGGAGGTTTCCGTGTGTCCCTGAGACAAGGGACTAACCTGGCGGCTTATGAGATGCCTCGGTATTTATGCTATCGTGGTTTAGACCTAGGGATTAGGCTAGATTAACGACACTATGCCATTGTGTATGACGATCTTGACCCGAGTCTGTGACTCAAGGACCGTTGGACTTAGTAGGTCTAGTGGGCTGTCCAAAGTCTGGTGGCGTCGTGCCACCTATTACTCCGCGTTACTCGCGATGGGTGCGTGCGTGGCTTTCCGTGTTCACGTTTAGTGACCTCCCACTGGTAGTAGCCTTCTTACGCCACGTGTGTGCTGACCCACCCAGGAGTGGTGGCGCGGCTTACCAGAGAGAGACGGTTTTTAGGCTAGTTACCGTAGGGCCCCTACGTGCAGCCTGTGTCCGGGCTTCGGGGGAAGAACTAGCTAGAGGATCTGACCTAGGGCGCATGGTCTGTGTGTGCATACGTAGTTGGGGGCTGTCGAACCTACGCTGACGAGCGCGACCCTAGCTAGTCCTTGTTCATGGTACTGGTTACTGTTGTGTCTCTGTCTCCGCCTGGGGCGTCACAGCGAGACACTTGAGGCGCGGACTAAGATGTCAGTGGACGTATCCGGCTTTGCTTCTGGTGGGCAGTGCTCCCATCATGTGATGTGAGTTTCTTGTGACTTGAGTTTTCGCTTCCCGCCTGCGAGACGTGGTTTTACGTGCAATTTTTGGGAGTGTTCCTAAGGTTGAGGTCTAGGGTTCCGGTTAGCGTCACCGATGGTTTTCCCTAGATGGTGTTAGGTTCACGACAGCGTTGTCGTGATGTCTCTTCTAGTAGAGTACCCAGTGGTTTCCCGTTAGATCGGTGGTCCCCTGAATGTGAGATCGGGGCATGTTTTCATGTACAGTAGGAGTAGCTATAGTGCCGAGTTTCTACCGACCACCGGGTTTGCTGTTCCTGCTGTTGTTGTCGCAATCCGCTACCATCGTTGTTTATGATTGGGGTTCCGTGGGACCCCTACTGAGCTAGTGATAGAAGGCTCACCCCTGCTTTTCAGTTGCGGCGGTTCTTCCTCGAGGTCTGAGGGTGCTGTGCGGAGGTTTTTAGTTGTCAGTTTGTCAGGCCGAGTGTTCACTTGGCGTTGGATACGTTCTCTGCCTTAGACTGTACTTTTATTGGACTGGACTCTATTGTAGTTGTTTATTTATTTCTGTTAATTGTTGAATTATCTGCTTTATTTCCTATTTCTTTGTACCTCTACACTCCTTTTAGCCCTTCCGAGCCCCGGCTCGTGGGCGGCGGGCCAGGATTCGAATGATATCGGGTTCCTTTCCTAGTATCAGGATCTTGGGTCGTCACAGTTGGTATCAGAGCATGGTTGTGGTCGTACATGGGAATTCGAGATATTGCAGTGATCAGAGTCTGTAAGGTCCAGTATAGTCGACAGCTGGGATAGGGTTTTGTGCATGTTTTTCGCTTGGTTTCTCGCATAAGAGCTTGAGGGTTCGGCGTTGGCACTGTGAAGGTGGTTGCTGTTTCGTTGGAGTGCCGATGTGGGGCCCGAGGGATCTGATAGAGAGATTTCTTCCCGATGGGTTGTGTCCCCAGTGATGCTGCGTTAGGCAGAGGTTGCCGGCAGGCGTGAGTTCGCGGTGTTGCGTTCGAGGAATTTACGGCGAGGTCAGGTGGCTGGCGAGGATTGCTTGTGATTACGCGGCCGTGAGCGTGCTCTGAGGGAGCTGTCATTGGTTTGGCCACTCCAGTCTGAGGTTTATCCAGCCCCTGAGGTGTTAAGATTGTGGGTTGAGGTGTCGGAGCGGGTGCTCTGGTCGAGAATTGTGCTTGGGTAGGGAGAGGATCTTCTGGGTGAGCTGCTGATTGTCTGATGTTCTTGTCATGCTCTGTGGCGTCAGAAATGACGTGTCGGTCCCGAATATTTTTACAGATTTCAAGGCAGGATTGTGCGGGGTTGTCCCAGTAAGTTCTTGCTCCTGCGCTTCTGCGTGTGGATATGTTGCGTTCACTATAGAATTGGCTTGAGATGTGAAAGCTCGACAGTGAGTTCGAGACTCGAGGATGAGCGTTGGCAGTTGCCGGTTACCTCTCGTGTTGCGGCTCTTGGCGTAGCGTGTTGCAGTTCTAGAATTACAGCAGTGGTGTATCGAGAGATGCTATGATCATGGTCTGACGAGACACTTGGTGAGTGTTGTCAGAGGAGCTGACCTGATAGAAGTGATGGTTTCTTGATGCTGGAAGGTGTTGTTCCCAGCGTGTGCAAGGTTCGAGATTAGGTCGAGCGGGGAGACCTTCCGTTGGTCGGAGGTATATTAAAATTTTCCCTTGGTTGGAGGAGATTGCATTTTGCCAAGGTTCGTCGTCTTGCATCATGTGTTCGGATTGGTTGGCGCCGTGTGCCATGAAGTCCATGCAAGACGCGTCCTGTGTTTTTGGCAAGGTGGTTGCCTGTGAGAAGAGTTGCCCGTTCCCTAATGTGTAAGGGTGCTGGCGCTGTTCTGGAAGGACGAGTGCCAGTTGGGCGGTGTTCGTGAGGAATTGCAGCTAGTGTTGTGGTTCCCGATGAGTTGAGGATCGGAGCTTGCAGAGTTGCAGAGGATTGTCAGGATGGTGGATCCAGAGTCATTGTGTTGGCTGTGCGCGTGGATCAGAGTGCGCAGCGAAGCCTGGTGTGCTTGTAACCCACAGGTTCTGGATCGTAGCGTTGGTTGCTATGGGCGGATTTTCTGAGGATGTGTAGGGCATTGGAGGATTGGTTCCTCGATATGAGATTGTCTCCGGCGGTGTGAGACGTGTTGTTGCCGTGCCGTTGCATGAGATCTTGTGGTTCACGGCACTGGCAGGATGGAGAGTTGGGGAAATATGTTGGCAAGTGTGCTGCATGAGTACCCTGTTTCATGTTGGAAGCTGTGTCCGCGGATGAGGCTGTATTTTTGGAGAAGTGATCTCTGAGAGATTATGGGTCCCAGTTGGTAGCTGTGAGCGGCTGGCAAGGTTGGCCGAGTGGTTGGCCATGGTAAGATGTGTATTGTCTGGGGACCCGTGTGCATTGGTCATGGCGCTATCGACCAGGTTGCTGTGACAGCATGTGGCGCTTGGTTGCCTTGGAGCTGTGTGCTATGAATTGCTCAGGTTGTGCCCCGTGGCTTTGTGGTAAGAGTAGAATCGGGATTGACATGCGTCTATTTGGAGTAATTGAGATGACACAGGATTCGATGAGACATGACGGTGAACGATGCCTGTGTGTGGAGGTCCTTGATGGGACGTTGGCGTGGGAATGGTGATCCCTGGGCCGTGGCCAGCAAGGGAGGATCCCCCTGTAAGTCTGAGTCGAGTGACGTGAGGACCGAGGAGAGACCTTGTCATGTGGTTTCTCCGTGCTCCCCTGAGAGGGTAGAGTTGGCATGATGATAGGTCTGGATGTGGTGTTGGTCTGTGCGTGAGTCAACGGATGGCTTGTTGAGATTTGGAATGTGCCCTTCGGATCTGGTGGAGGACCAGGAAAGAAGGAAGAAGCTGAGCGAGTCAAGGGTTTCCCGTTGACAAGTATCTGGTGACCGGTGTGTGGTCTTTCTCAGACAGAAGATGCTGGTGGCTGTAGTTTGAGAATGGTGAGAGCTGTGCGCAAGCGAGGCCATTGGCGGCCGTTATCCGTGATATGCTTTTTCCAGATGGGACCTGGGCTTTGTCGAAGTTTGAGTTCTGACAGAGCTGGTCCAGTGCCGTTGTTGGCGTTCGGCTTGCCAGGTGGGAGATGGTCCTTGGCGCGAAGCCGACGAACTTGTGGCGGTCAGCTAGTAGAGAGGCTGACGTTTGGTTGGTTCACTGAGCGTGGTTGGATCGGTGGCCATTTCTCGTAATGAGGATTGTGTTTCATCGGTAAGCGAGATTGTGGCAGCGGTGCTATGATTGGGATTCGTTGTGATTGAGGTTGTGCCAGACTTGTGCTTTTTGTGTATGCCTGCCCTGATGATCGGTGTGTACGGTGTGCGGAGCGAGGTAGTGGTCGTGATTATGGTTTGGCAGTATCCCTCAGGATCGGTGCTTTTGTGAGAATTGAGGTTTTTCTGCCCTGGGGCTCTGACAGCGTTGCCAGTTGGTTAAGATGTCTTTCCCCTGTGGCTTGGCGCTAGTCCTTAATTTCGAGGATGAAATTTTTTTAAGGGGGGAGGGCTGTAACGCCCCGGGTTTTTCAGATCATTGTTTGGGTCATAATCTGTGGATTTCGGATCACTTTTGTGGGTCCCGGATTGAGTTTTTTGGTTCACGCGTGTTTTTGTTTGTCGGACCTTCGAAATCCCGTGTTGGGTGAACCGTTGCGTTCTCCGACTCTGGGACATTACCATTGCGTTGTGCATTTTTCGAAGATCGTGAGGAGTATTTTTTTCCTATTTTTAGTATTTTTTAGAATTTTTGAATTTTCTATATATCAAAACCTCTTTCTCTCTCTCCCCATCTCTCATTTTCTCTCCCTTTCCCTCTCTCTTCTCTCTCACGTTCTCTCCTCTCCCCCTCTCTCACTCCGGGCAGCCGACGGAGGTAGACGAGGGCGGGGCGGCAATGCTCGTGGGGCGTGGAGCGACGGGCATGAGACGAGGATCCCGATGGTGGAGGCGGTTCGTGGGATCGCGAGCCGGTGGCGGGTTAAATGGCGTTTTCTTGGCGGATTGGCATCCTCGGCGCGCGTAATCTTCGATGGAGGTAGGGGGATGGATCCTTAACCCCTATACTTCATTTCCCGTGAGTTTGGTAGCCCGAGGCGAGCTAAGTGGGTTTCTTTTCCCGCCGGGGTTAAAATGCGTAATTTTGAGTGTGAGCCAGATTTCCGGTTTTGACGGCATTTTTGGGGTTTAAATGGCTCCTCTCGGTGCTAGAGAGGTTGGAGACTAGTTTCCCATTGTTTTCACCTTCACATGGTTGTGAACGGGGTGTGGAATGAATTTTTCCCATGATTTTTGCCGTTTTCGGCTCAGGTCGAGAACGCGCTCGACCCAGTGGCCACGTTCTTCAGAGAAGGCGCCGTATCGTGACGCCGCGTTCATCGGGGAAGATGAATAGTAAGGCGGTTAGGGTCGTGCACGTTGACCAGGCGCGACCAGGTCGCACTCTCATGTTGGTCGCGTTCTTCGGGTAACGCGCCCAGTGGTCTCGCCGCGTCTAAGGGTGGTTAACGCACTCTGTTGACCAGGCGCATCAATGGTCAACACCGTGTCGCGCTTGGGGTTTCCGCCATGTTAATTGCAGACCGCGGTAGTCGTCTCTGTCGCGTTCATCGAGAACGCGCTCGAGACTTGCGCCGCGTTCATTAACACGGCCTGAGGGGTGCGCGCGTTAATGAAGGTGACACGTTTTGCGGGCCAGAGCTGGGGAAAGTCACCGGGCGTGCTTCCCTTGGCCCGTGTGAGTCCCGGACACCCTTTGGGTTCGTGACCATGTTTTTGGGTGTCTGGAGGTACCGTGTTATCTCGATTGCTTGCCCGTAGGTTTGGTGGGTCCGGGTGACCCCATGTGTTCCAGGCTTCCGTGTTCTCATTAGATTATGTCACCGTGAGTCAGCCTGAGTGCAATGGGCCCTCCCCGTATGGCGTGGGTTTCTCCGGAAGGCGGTTTCCGAGTGGGCCATGTGTGTGGCCTTGGACTGTGAGTCCAGTCAACCAGCCTGGGGCTGGAGGTTTCCGTGTGTCCCTGAGATAAGAGACTAACCTGGTGGCTTGTGAGCTGCCTCGGTATTTATGCTATCGTGGTTTCAGACCTAGGGATTAGGCTACATTGACGGCGCTGTGCCATTGTGTACGATGGTTTTGACCCGAGTCTGTGACTCATGGACCATTGGATTTAGTAGGTCTAGTGGGCTGTCTAAAGTCCGGTGGCATCGTGCCACCTGTTACTCCGCGTTACTCGCGATGGGTGCGTGCGTGGCTTTCCGTGTTCACGTTTAGTGACCTCCCACTGGTCGTAGCCTTCTTACGGCACGTGTGTGCTGACCCACCCGGGAGTGGTGGAGCGGCTTACCCGAGAGAGACGATTTTTAGGCTGGTTACTGTAGGGCCCCCAGGTGCTGCCAGAGTCCGGGCTTCGGGGGAAGAACCAACTAGAGGATCTGACCTAGGGCGCATGGTCTGTGTGTGCACACGTAGTTTGGGGCTGTCGGACCCGTGCTGATGAGCGTGACCCCAGCTAGTCCTTGTTCGTGGTACTGGTTATTGCTGTGTCTCTGTCTCTGCCTGGGACGTCACAGTGCTACACTTGAGGCGTGGACTAAGACGTCAGTGGACGCATCCGGCTTTGCTTCTGGTGGGCAGTGCTCCCATCACGTGACATGAGTTTCTTGTGATTTGAGTTTTCGCTTGTCGTCTGTGAGATGTGGTTTTGCTTGCAGTTTTCGGGGGTGTTCCCGAGGTTGAGGCCTAGGGTTCCGGTGAGCGTCACCGAGTGTTTTCCCTAGATGGTGTTAGGTTCATGACAGCGTTGTTGTGATGTGTCTTCTGGTAGCGTACCCAGAGGTTTCCCGTTAGTTCGGTGGTCCCCTGACTGTGAGATCAGGGCATGTTTTCGTGTACAGTAGGAGTAGCTATAGTGCCAAGTTTCTACCGACCACCGGGTTTGCTATTCCTGCTGTTGTTGTCGCTTTCCTCTACCACCGTTGTTTGTGATTGGGGTTCCGAGAGACCCCTACTGAGTCAGTGACAGGAGGCTCACCCCTGCGTTTCAGGTGTGGCGGTTCTTCCTCGAGGTCTGAGGGTGCTGTGTGGAGGTTTTTAGTTGCCAGCTTGGGCCGAGTGTTCACTTGGCGTTGGGTGCGTTCTTTGCCTTAGACTGTAATTTTGTTGGACTGGACTCTATTGTAGTTGTTTATTTATTTCTGTTAATTGTTGAATTGTCCTGCTTTATTTCCTATTTCTTTGTACCTCTACACTCCTTTTTAGCACTTCCGAGCCCCGACTCATGGGCGGCGGACCAGGATTCGAATGGTATCGGGTTCCTTTCCCGGTATCCGGATCTTGGGTCGTCATACTCAGGGCCCACGCGGGCACTCCACGAAACAACAACCACCTTCACAACGCCAACGCCGCGCCCTCAAGCTCTCACGCGAGAAACCAAGAGGAAAATAAGCACAAAACCCAATGCCAACAGTCGACTGTACTGGACCTTACGGACTCTGATCACTGCAATATCTTGAATTCCCATGTACAACCACAACCACAGCTCTGATACCAACTGTAACGACCTAAGATCCGGATACCGGGAAGAGCCAGATACCATTCGAATCCTGGCCCGCCACCCACGAGCCGGGAGGGCTCGGAAGGGCTAAAAGGAGTGTGGAGGTACAAAGAAATAGAAAATAAAGTAGGACAATTTAACAATTAACAGAAATAAATAAATAACTACAACAGAGTCCAGTCCAACAGAAAGTACAGTCTAAGGCAGAGAAACGTATCCCACGCTGAGAGAACACTCGGCCCGGTAAGTTGACGACTAGGAACCTCCGCACAGCACCCTCGAACCTCGAGGAAGAACCGCCGCACCTGAAACGCAGGGGTGAGTCTCCTGTCACTAGCTTAGTAGGGGTCCCGCGGAACCCTAACCGTAAACAACGGCGGTGACGGAAAGTAGTAACTACAGTAGGAACAGTAAACCGGTGGCCGGTAAAAACTCGGCACTACAGCTACTCCTACTGTACACGGAACACTCCCCGATCTCACAGTCGGGGGACCACCGAACTAACGGGGAAACCTTTGGCTACGCTACCAGAAGAGACATCCCGACAATGCTATCGTGGACCCAACACCGTCTAGGGAAAACCCTCGGTGATGCTCACCGGAACCCTAGACCTCTACCTCGGGAACACACCTGGAAACTGCACGTAAAATCAAATCTCGTAGATGGGAAAAAAAAACTCGAGTCACGAGAAACTCACGTCACGTGAATGGAGCACTACCGACTAGAAGCAAGGCTGGATGCGTCCATTGACGACTTAGTCCGCGCCTCAAGTGTCTTGCTGCGACGCCCCAGGCGGAGATAGAGACACAACAGTAACCAGTACCATGAACAAGGACTAGCTAGCTGGGGTCGCGCTCGTTAGCGCGGGTCCGATAGCCCCCAACTAAGTGTGCACACACAGACCATACGCCCTAGGTCAGATCCTCTAGCTGGTTCTTCCCCAGAAGCCCGGACTCAGGCTGCGCGTGGGGGCCCTATGGTAACCCGCCTAAAAATCATCTCTCTCAGGTAAGCCACTCCACCACTCTCGGGTGAGTCAGCACACGCATGCTGTAAGAAGGCTACGGCCAGTGGGAGGTCACTAAACGTGATCACGGAAAGTCACACACGCACCTTACTGTGAGTAACGCGGAGTAACAGGTGGCTCAGTGCCACCGGACTCTGGATGGTCCACGAAACCTACTAACCGAACAGTCCTTGAGTCATACGACTCGGGGTCAAGACCGTCATACATAACAGCATAACGCCGACAATCTAGCATAATCCCTAGGTTTGATACCACGGTAGCATGAATATCGAGGCAGCTCACGAGCCGCCAAGCTGATTCCTCATCTAGGGGACACTCGGGAAACCTCTGATGTGCTCGAACACTCGTCGTTAAAAATGCCGTGCCGCAATTTCAAAAATTAACCGAACTCACTCACTAAAAAGATAAAAAATCTAAGTAGAGTGGTAAGCACGGGTCGATCCCGCGAGGAGGAAATATTTTCAATTAAGCTTAGTTGAAAAATCCATGTATTTGAAATCGAATCATTTATTTGGAGTGCATTTGTACAAAAATAGAAAATTAACATGAACGAGAAATAAATTTAACTAAAGAAATTGAGAGGGGTTGAGAAGAGAAATTTGGAAGAGATAGATTGCCAACATGAATTTTTATTTTTGTGGAAATAAGAATTACAACTATAAAAATCAAAAGCACAACTTGAAATTAAAAGAATAAGAGAAGAAATGAGTCGACGAATTGGAAGAGTGACGCCGTCCACGCCGTGCCGAGGCTTTGATCGCCACCCCGCTTTGGTGTAGAACGTTGCCGTGAGAGGACCGAGAGAATCAACTCTGCCATAGGGATGTGTGAAGAATATGAAGAGAGGGAGATGGAAGAGAAACAGAGGGAAAATTATACTAAAAATAGGGCAAGTTAAGGAGAGAAATAACTTTAAAACCAGAGAGAATTAGAAGACGTAACAGAAGAGAAAGTTGAAGATCGGAAGGCTAGGAAGATGTTTCATGAAGAGTGAAGAGATATAAAACGAGAGGAAGAATGTGAAAAATAGGAAAGACTAGGATCTATAGGCGCGGATGAACTGTGACTGAGTAGAAAATAGAACTGTGGGAAATTAATTATAACTTTAAAACAAAGAAGAATAAGAGGAAGTGATAGAATAAAAAAATCTAGATCTACAAGATAGGAAGAACGTTCATGAAGAACTCAGAGAGAAAATAAGATCAGAAGGGTTTCAAAACGGAGGAATAGCAGAAACTAGCATCTCTGATGAACAGTAACATGCCAGGATAGAACTTAGAAAAACGTACAATAACTTGAAAACAAAATAGATTCAAAGGAAGTGGTAGAAAAAGAAAATGTAGAGAACTTAAAGATGAATAAGTTTGCAGAAGACATGAAATTGAAATGAAGATCATAAAAGTATGTAAAGGGCTACGAAAGACTAAAATCTTAAGAACTTACAATAACAACAACTTAAACTTACAAACCAACACTGCTAAAACAAAACACATGTAACTCCACACCCCCACAAGAGAACCTCTTCACACATCATAATAGGAGCCCATTTTATAGGCCCAACCAACCCATTTGCTTATCATGTGAACACTTTGACAATTTTAATGCAATTTTTGTTGAAAAATGCAAACCCACCATCTATTTCTCTTCTCTTTTCTCTTTCTTTCTCTCTCTCTCTTTGGCCGATGCCTTTCTCTTCTTCTTTCGGTGACCCACGGTGCCTGCCGCTTTGACCTTGCACCCGTCGAAGCCGCCGTGTGTTCATTCTCCTTTCTCTCTTCCGTCGCATGTGAAGACCGAAGCTGCTCGTTCGCCCGCCATTCGCGTTCAACGCCCGTGCCGCATGGAAGCCTGCCGAACAAGCCCACCTGCCGCGTGAACGCTGATGTTGACCTTTCCTTCGCCCGCGAAGAAAAGAGGCCAGCTGGCCACCTACTGCATGCGCCGAAGTCACTGCCTGAAGAAGCATGCCGTGCATGCAACATGTGCATACAACATGTAGTGTATATATACATATATACGTGAAGTGGCTAGTGCGTTGGCTAGTGAAGCCTTGTGGATGCATGAATTGTGAAGCCTCTCAACTGCATCATATATATATATATATATATATATATTTATACATATATCTAGTTGCTATATATATAAAATTTTCTTTTTTTATTTTAAGTAAGCTCATGGGCCTTTGGCCCATTTGTACTCTTTTTTTTTCTCTCTCTCTTTTTTCTTTATTTTAACAAACCCACGGGCATTTGGCCCATTTATACTTTTATTTTTTTTAACTTTTTTCTTTTCATCTTTAACGGACTTTGGCCCGTTATTGTACAGACTAGTATTTCTTGCCATCGTCTTCTTTGTACCTGCAAAATGAGTAAATTTATTCATTAAAATTACTTAATTCCATAAAACTAAATATTTTACTTTAAATTATGATTAAGTGTGATAAATACATAATGATACATATTAAAGCTCATAAAAGTATGATATAACATTAATTAATATGTATAAATGCATACTCATCACACCCCTTAACTTACTCATTACTAGTCCCTTAGCAATGTAAACAATTAAAAATTCAGGACCAACAAGAGTTTACAAAGTCCATACTTTCATATCCAGCTTTTCTTTCATAAAATTAACTAAAGATTAGGAATATAGAAGCATTAACGCACACTAACCTTAAATTTGAAAATTAAGGTACATGATCAAGAATTCAACTTAAAATTTAATAGCACTAGTGCATGTGTAAATATTAAATTCACAGCGTAGATAATTACGTTCTTCATTTGCTATTTCAAATAAGTGCATTTCAATCGTGCACCTCTCAATCAGAGCATTAAGCATATCAACTTTTTAGTCTGTCTTATTGCTTCGTCCATTCGGGATCTTTTTATTTTTCTACACACATGATGCTGCACTACCCTTCACTGTTTAACATGAACCTCGAAGCAAGCTCGGTTTCGCAGATCAAGGTTCCCTTATCCTTTTGATGCGAACTTCAACACGTCTTAGGTGAAGTAGACCCGGTTACTCAGATTCAGAGCATTTTTCATGGTGTTTTCTTTTCTCAATTTTTTTTAATTATGCTTTTGCACTAATTTTTGATAGATAACTTGACAGAAAGCTTATAAAAGATCTCTTCTTTACGAAGTGCAGAATATCAGGCAACATACTCAAAATAGCAGAAGGCTTGTCCGGTCATGTTTCATTAACGTGCAAGTGATTTTTATTTTTCTAAAGTGCATAAGAACTTTAAAGAGATTCTTAGATCAGTTTTCCATGGCTAGATTAAAGAAATTTTTCATCATCATTCTCCCAGTCTTTTCTATTTCAGAATTACTTTCAATGGAAGTATGAATCATGAAACTCAAAATGGGTTATTTTTTATTTTTTATTTTTTATATTTTGACTAAATAAGGTTGTATATGAATGCAACATGTGCAACATGATTTCCGTCCTCCCAACTTAAATGACATTATCCTCAATGGCATGAACAATATGAAATAATAGAACAATGTAGACATGAAATTTGTGAAGGAACGGGACAACCTGATGGAAGTGAACTTCGACGGACATCCTTGCTTGAATAACAGGCGGTACTAGGCTTTAAAAATCTGGGCAACAGAGTAAGCAATCTGCTCTCTCCCCCCAACTTATCCTTTATTCACACCTGCAAAATAAAAATAACAACGCAAGAAAAACTTGGGTTGTGTCCCAAGAAGCGCTAAGTTTTACGTCTTCAGCCAGACGCATGTAAGCTCTATAACCAACGAGTTGATTTTAAAATGAGCCACCAGAGCATTTTATCATTTTCAAAATTTTCTTTTTCATGCCCTGAGAGAAACAACTGTAACTGGTGAGTATAATGGCAAAGCATATATCGGGGTGGAGGCATCTCAAAAGGACCACCCCGATCAGAGAAGAGAGGAGGAACATTGGCAAAAATCATGTCATCAATTATGAAATATTCCTCCTGAAGGTCTGTGAAAGGTGTGAATGGAATGATGCAGACCTTGTTATCTTCTTCTAAAAAATTATTTTCCACCTCAATTTTGGGAATTTCATGAATGTTATTGAGGTGAGAATAGATTGGAGGGTGACGGGTTCCCATAAATTGATCTGTGTCAAGGAGATTATCAATCTCAAGAGTAAAAGAAACATGCTCCTCAACATAATGGTCGTGAGATTCAATGGGATCTGTCAATTCGGCTAGAGCAAAATTAGACCAATCGACCGGAAGAATTTCAAAAGAATCACTGTGGTCACAAATGGGCAAAAGCTCTACCCTTTACTCCAGATTGAAATTATCATGCGACACACTCAATTCATTCAATTCCTCATTAACCCTAACTTCATTGTTCAAATAAATGTTTAATTCTTGTTCCATCTTCAATTCTTGTTCCTTCTCATCTTCAAAGAGAATTTCATCAAATTCGGGGAGAGACGTGATTAAAGATTTGAGGTTCATTATACTCTTCCTCTCCCCCTAACTGGAGATCATCCACCTCTCTATTATTCTCCTCAAGCGCAAGCTCCTCAAATTCAATTTTAGGAGGGGGAATATGATCATTCATTAGTTCATCACCTTCCTTTATTTCTTTTCCAACAAATTCTTCAATCCCCTCAAATTTTCTAGGTTCCTCGTTCAAATTTTCCTGGTAAGATCTCTCCATAATTTCTTCATCTTCTGAGTCTGAGTCACAGTGGATCTGAATGTTATGATAATGGGAATTCAAGGATTGATCGTAGTTAGTATTAAGAATTTGATGAGTAGGAGTGGGTTCAGAGTAATCAAAGAATTGAACTCCCTCCATGTTTTTGACTTCCTCGGTCAGCCTATTGATTTGCTGTTGGAGGGATTGACTTTGGAGAATTAACTAATTGAATTGATCATCTGGGTTATTATCTCAGGGTGGAAGAGATGAATAGCAAGGAGGGGAATGATTTGTATATTAGGCTGGATCATAATAGTCATTAAAGTTTGGGGCCCAAATTTGATTTTCATTATTCTCTTGTTCTCCCCCAACTTAGACTCCTCATTATTTTCCTTGACCATTACAAATTGAGATTTATTAGCTTCCCTCCAATTTTCCTGATATGGCTGCTCCATGTTATCCTCATCATCAAAAATTATGTAAGAGTTGTTAAATTGAGGATTGATGGATAGATCATTCAAGCTGATATTATAATCGTAATCAAGAAATGGATTTTCAAGATTTTCTGTGAGGGGGCTAGCATGTTGGTCCATTTCAAGCTCTCTATCAAGTTGGCCAAGCTGGGCTTGGATAATTTGGCTCTGAGCTTGAAGGGACTGCTGATTGATGAAGATGAGTTGAGTCATTTGATTGAACATATCCTCCTTATTGAAATTTGACTGTGGGAGAGCTGGATGTGTTGGGTTGTACTTAGACTGGGGTGAATAAAGATCAGAATAAGAATCAGTCTGGTACTGAGGTGAATGTGAATAGATAGGTTATCCTTGGGAATGAGCTTGATTGTAAGGATCATTGGAATATGAAGTCCAATCTGAAAAGTGTAAGTTTGAAGTATTTTGCATGGGGTCTTGATAATGTGTCCAAGAAGATGATTGTTGGTTTTCTCACATAGAATATGGATTTGTGTGAGAGAAAGAGGTGGAAAAATCCGATGATAACTGATATGGTTCTTGGGTGAAACATGAATTGTTAAATTCATTGTGGAAGAGTGAAGGAGTTTGATGACAATAGACAAATGAAGGATTTGAATTCAAATAGCCCGCATGGTTGAACATGAAAGAATCCATTAATGGGCCTGAACAAAAGTGGATGTGGCAATGCAAAAGGCCCAAGAAAAAGTGATGATTTTTTCTTTTTTTATATTTCTTTTTCTTTTTTATGTTTCTTTTTCTTTTTTATTCTTTATTGTTTTATTTTATTTTACACGAAATTATTTTTTATGTATTTTTTATTTTATGTTATTTTATTTTATTGAAATAATACAATGAATTAATTCTTAAATGAATGGTTTACGTAACAATGATGATGATTTTTTTTTTAATTTTGAAGAATTAGGCGATGAATGAATTACTAAATGCAAATGTTATGAATTAATAACTATATGAATGCAAACATGATGGTTTTTATTTTTATTTTTATTTTTTTATTTTTTACAAAAGTGGAGTCGGGACCTGCTATCAAGTTGTTTCACCGGTCAGGTAAGAGGTGGGGTTGTGGGAGGCTCCCCTAACTTTCGTAGGGACCTAATTAAATAACCACAAGTCCGCTTATAGCGTTTGCCGTTGACCTCTAGCCCTAGACACCCGTTTTTTAAAATAGCAAGAAATTATAAAACTTCTTTTTAACCTTCTAAGGGCAATCTAACTCCGGGGTGCTTCTTGGTACAACCTGTCACGCCCCGAGCGCGGAAGATACCCGGAGATGCGCGACGTGTCTATATCAATCATGTCAATCAGAGTGGTCGTGTATTCGACACAAAGACAGAGATGCGCAAAATAGCAAGATAACCCAATCCTTTATTTCATAATGGATAGACTATTACAAATCCAATACTCTGTTTAATAAAAAGGAAAAGAATACATATTTGACTCAAGAAACTATAGAAAAGACTAGACGACACTTGTAGAAGCTCTATCACTTTCACTCTTGATCATTCCCATCCGATTGACTTCCATCGTCGTCGGACTTACCTGAAAAGTAAAAAGGGACAAACGGAATGAGCGAACGCTCAGTAGGAAATTATATCTCAAGTACTAGCAAGGGGTTTAAGTAATTACATCTTTCATGAATGCAATAAAGCTATGCATGCTCGCATAAAACGACAAGATAGAGAGAATGTAATATCAAAGAAATAAGATGAACTTAATCATGAACTTCCAACAAGATGACAAGTGTATTTAAGGTATTCAAGCAAGTACGTTTAACAAGTCATGTCAAGAACTTTGGCTATCATGTATCAAGCAAGCAAATAAATTACCCTTTTTCGGGCCACGCATTTCATTTCATGTCAAGTACGAGTCAAGTACAAGATGTGTGTGGAATGTCCAATCAAGCAAGTCAAGTACTCGGTATAATGCCAGATACCTTATCATTTTAACTCCCATGGGCACAAGTACTTTCGGGTGCTCCTCCCAGGACCAGATCGGGCCCTATATGCGCAGGCATTTATCACGTGTTTTGACATCCACTCTTGTTTATATAGCCAATATAGAATTTCAATAATCAAGCTTGTAGATACGTATGACAACATTGATAGAATAGAGTCCAAAAATATGACAAAGGCCGTAGAATGGCGATAATAACGGTATAATCACGAGTTCGATAAAACTAGGTAGAATATGGTTCCCTTAACTTAGGTACCATGATAAATCGATATGGACATTCTTTATATAGAATTGAGGTCCACATGAACATAAGATCAAGCAAGATACCCTCATTCTTATCATAGAATTGGGGTTTACAAGAACTACATGATATGGCATGATATCATCATCCCATTAAGAATTTCTTATGATATACTCTTTGTATAATCATAAGGGCCGGTATACCATGTTTCTTTAGATTAACATGGCAAGGATCGTGTAATGGGTTTTTAGGGTACAACCAGCTCAGTCGGCCTTGAGGGAATCCAAGGCTACGAGGAGTCTTACGGAGGTCTCTATGACTAACTCGCTAGTCCAAAGGAACGGAATGTCCAATGGAGAGCTTGTATGTCAATGAGAGTTGAGTGTGATCGATAAATCAACGTAAAAAGTGGGACTATACTCACGGAATGGAGAATAGTGCCGATATATATATATATATGTATAATATGAAACCATCGGTAATAGAATCAAGACGAAATCAGGTTACAGTAAAATAACGACTTGAGTAAAGTCGTGTATTGAATAATTAACGCCTAACATGAGGGCGTTTACATATATTGCCAATTTGCAGAATTTTCATTATTTCATTAATTTATCAAAAACACGCCTTGCCTGGGGGCGTTTATTCAAAGTTGAGATCAAAAACGCGCCCTTGGAAGGGGCGTTACTTTCTAATTCCATTTTACAGAATATGTAAATTTCAGGATTTTAACAGATACACGCCCTAGGAAGGGGCGTTACTTTTCAGATTCACGCCTTGTTCTGGGGCGTTAAAATATGGAAAACGACTTTGTCCAAGTCGTGAATTTCAAGAATTTTACAATATTACAGGAAATAAAATTTCAAGGGACATGAGACATGTCGTTGCAGTATAACAGGAATTCACAGGTAGGGGTATGCAAGATATTAGAATCTATATTTCATAATTTATTGAATTTTAAACAGGATCAATTATCAATTTTCAGGTGAGTCTTATGAAATTAACGCCTGCGTACATGGCGTCAAATATTAAATTGACGACCACTGCATGGTCGTGTATTTTAAATTAGCGCCCTGATCAAGGGCGTTTCTTTCAAAATATTGCAGAGAACGTAATAAAAACCTTATAAACAGTATGCATGCCATGCTTATGTATAGATATCTTGCATTAATTCTTATTTGGACTACAATAACTTGAGAAAATCCTACCTTAATAATGGATTTGAAGATGAAAGACACGTGAAGATCTTGATAAGAACACCCTGAAGCTTCTAACAGCAGCAACCAGCAGCAGGCAAAGAACCTTTGTTCTTTGATAGATCACTAGAGTTTTCCTACAGAGGGATATGAAGAGATATTAGTAATTTCTTCATAATGCTTGGCTGAAGATGGAAGATAGAAGAACTTACCCTTGTTCTTCACGAAGTCTAGGCTTCTTCAACCTGTAAGAAGAAAGAGGGTGAAGAATCATTAGTTCTTCACGTAGGCAAAGCAGAGAACAAAAGGAATTAGAAGAACAGTTTGTTCTTCACGTACCTCTGCTGTCGAATGAATCAAATAGGTTTAGGGTTGTTCGATCAAGACTATTTATAGGATTTTTTTGGGAATCCTATTAGGGCTAGAGTTTGATTAGAAGTAATGTTTCTAAGATAGAGTTATTGCCACGTTATAACTCTTTCTAATACTTATCACTTACTCTGGATGAGCTCTGGGACGAACGGTTCCCGAATGGAATTAACGACTTTGGTCAGGGCGTGTATTCTTTAATTAACGCCTTGCATAAGGGCGTTTCTTAAAAAGCGCCTTGAAAAAGGGCGTTTCGTGTTTTAAAACACGCCCAAGATAGGGGCGTTTCTTTTACTTACCCATTTGGTCGCGTGAGAACTGACGACCGTAGGTGTGGGCGTCCTTTCTTTATTCACGCCATGGATAGAGGAGTTTCTTTATAAATTAACGCCTTAATAAGAGGCGTTATTTTTAATTTGTTTTATTTCGTCCAATTAACCCTATTCCTTTTATATATATTACTTCTGTAATATATATGTTTTAATTCATTTCAATTATTCATTTATTAGGGTTGCTACACCCTCCCCCACTTAAAAAGAATTTGGTCCTCAAATTCAATATATATATAATTATACACGTGGAGAGTGTAGGACATATACCTCTTAGAATAACTCGGGAAATCGTTTCTTCATAGATTCCTCGGTCTCCCATGTCGCTTCGTGTTCAGGATTCTTATTCCATTGCACCTTAAGCATGGGAATAACCTTATTCCTTAGAGCTCGTATTTCTCGATCTAATATCTTTAAAGGCCTCTGTTCATATGTGAGATCTTTCTGGATCACCAGATCTCCATGCTCAATAATATGTGACGGATCGTGCACATACTTCTTCAACATAGATATGTGAAATACATTGTGTACCTCGGACAACTGAGGAGGCAACGCGATGCGATAAGCAACCTCGCCAACTCTTTCGAGTACCTCAAATGGTCCGATGAATCTTGGCGTAAGCTTGCCCTTAACACCAAATCTTCGTATGCCACGTCCAGGGGATATTTTAAGAAATACATGATCTCCAACCTGGAATTCAAGATCTCTTCTCCTGGTATCAGCATAAGCCTTTTGCCTTGTCTGAGCAACTTGTAATCTTTCTCTGATTACCAGTATCTTCTCAGTTGTATCCCTTACCATGTCTGGACCTAATAGTTGTTTCTCTCCAACTTCGTTCCAACATATGGGAGATCGGCAACTCCTTCCGTATAAGGCTTCGAAAGGTGCCATTTGGATACTAGCTTGGTAGCTATTATTATATGTAAATTCAACTAAAGGTAAGTGGTCATGCCAGCTTCCTCCAAAGTCAATAATGCATGCTCTCAGCATATCTTCAACAACTTGATTAGTTCACTCGGTCTGACCATCCGTTTGTGGGTGAAAAGCAGTACTAAAGTTGAGCCTTGTTCCCAACGAATGTTGTAATCCCTTCCAAAAATGAGAAGTAAAACGGGGATCTCTATCAGACACGATTGAGACAGGAATTCCATGTATCCTGACTATTTCTTTGATGTATAGTGCAGCTAGCACATCAATTGACCATCGGCTTTTGATTGGCAAGAAATGTGCCGATTTAGTCAATCGGTCAATGATAACCCAGATTCCATCATGTCCTCCTTTAGATTTAGACAAACCCATGATGAAGTCCATACCAATATCCTCCCATTTCCACTTAGGAATATCTAGAGGATGTAGTTTTTCCGCAGGCTTTTGGTGTTCCGCCTTGACCTGTTGGCATGTGAGACAGCGAGATACATAGTCTGCTATTTCTCTTTTCATATTGGGCCACCAAAAGTTCCTCTTTACATCTTGGTACATTTTAGTTGATCCAGGATGAATAGTGTATCTTGATCTGTGAGCTTCATCTAAGATCTTCTTCTTTAATTCCGGACAATCGGGTATACAAGTTCTATCTTTGAACGATAATCTTCCATCAGAAGTTAGTTGAAAATCAGATTGTCCTTCTAATCTGCCTTTGATTTCTACTAATATAGGATCATCATCCTGAAGTGTTTGTATCTCAGATAACAAATCTGACTGTATGCTTACATGAGATAGTGTGACAAATTTGGATTCCGTGTCCAAGCTTATATTGTGCTCGGAGAATTGTTCAAGTAACCTCCATTCTTGCATCATACAATTTGCTATCATTGCTCTCGGCTTTCGACTAAGGGCGTCAGCAACATAATTACCCTTTCCGGGATGGTATTGTATATTGAAGTCGAAGTCCTTGAGATATTCTAGCCAGCGTCTCTGTCTCATGTTTAGCTCCTTTTGTGAAAATAGATATTTGAGACTTTTGTGATCGGAGTATACAGTAAACTGTACTCCATATAAGTAGTGTCTCCATATCTTTAGGGCAAATACTACCGCGGCCAGTTCTAAGTCATGGACGGGGTAATTCTCCTCATGCTTCTTCAGTTGACGTGAAGAGTATGCTATGACCTTTCCTTGTTGCATTAGGACACATCCAAGGCCAATGCCAGAAGCATCAGTGTAGACCTCGAATTTCTCTCCTTCTGTTGGTAGAGCTAACACTGGAGCTGTAGTGAGATGATCTTTGAGAGTTTGGAAACTTCTTTCACATTCCTCACTCCATTCATATCGGATCTCCTTACGAGTTAACCTTGTAAGTGGCACGGCGATTGTTGAGAAGTCTTTGATGAATCGCCTGTAATAGCCTGCAAGACCTAAGAAACTTCTGATCTCGCTAGCATTGGTTGGTCTTTCCCATTTCCTAACTGCTTCAACCTTTGACGGATCTACAAATAATCCATCCTTGGATATCACATGTCCGAGAAAAGCCACTTCTTCAAGCCAGAATTCGCATTTGCTGAGCTTAGCATATAATTGATTTGTCCTCAAGATTTGTAATGAAATCCTCAAATGCTCTTCATGTTCTTCCTTAGTCTTGGAATATATCAATATATCATCAATGAAAACCACCACAAATTGATCTAGATAAGGCCTGAATATGCTATTCATCAACTGCATAAAGGCAGCAGGGGCATTTGTTAGTCCAAAAGGCATAACAACAAATTCATAGTGGCCATACCTGCTTCTGAACGCAGTTTTATGAATATCTTCGTCTTTAATCCTCAATTGATGATAACCAGACCTGAGATCAATCTTGGAGAAATGTTTGGATCCAGAAATCTGATCAAATAATTCATCGATTCTCGGTAGTGGATACTTGTTCTTGATAGTAAGATGATTCAACTGTCGATAGTCGATACACAATCTCATGGATCCATCCTTCTTCCTTACAAATAGGACTGGGGCTCCCCACGGGGAAGTACTTGGTCTAATGAACCCTTTTTGAATCAATTCCATCAATTGCTTCTTCAATTCTTTTAGTTCTGCAGGGGACATTCTATAGGGTGCCTTTGAAACAGGACCAGCACCAGGGGCTAAGTCGATGGTAAAGGCCACATCTCTTTGCGGGGGTAATCCCGGCAATTCTTCCGGAAATACGTCTAGAAATTCTCGCACTACCTGAATGTCCTCTATCTTGGTTTCTTTAGCTTCTTTAATAGTGACAAAAGTAAGGAAGGATACACATCCTTTCTTGACGAGCTTGCTTGCTCGAAGAGCCGAAATAAGAGGGGATTTGCTTCGACTCTTAGGACTAGTATAAGTCAGTTCCGGAAATTCCTTGAAAACAATCTTGCTATCACGGCAATCGACCGTTGCCTGGTATTTGGATAACCAATCTGCTCCTAGTATAACATCATACTCGTTTAGATCTAAGCAGATAAGATCAATAGGAAAATTCTTTCCTCGAACCAATACCTCACAGTTTTGGTAATGATGTGTGATATCCGTCTCGTCTCCGAGAGGAGTAGACAATATTAACTTCATCCATTCTGGTTCTAGAGGTAATGGGTCCGCAAACTTCTTGGAAATAATGGAATGCGATGCACCCGTATCAAATAAGACATGTGCATATTTGGAACAAATTTTTAATGTACCTTCCACCAATCCGCCTTCTTCTTCTGGTTCGGTCTCTTGGATTGCATGAAGACGCGCGTTCCTTGTCACTGGGCGTTTACCCTCACCGTCTTGGTCATTCATTAATGGACAATCGGGAATCCGATGTTCACGACTCCCACAACGGAGACATGCTCCTAATTTCCTCCAGCATTCTTCTGTTTTGTGACCAGCCTTGTCACAATGCTTGCATACTACGTTTGAAGGTGTAGTGGTGATAGAGAAAGGCTTGGATTTCTTGAACTTCTGATCTTGAGAGGAAGAACCTCCATTATTGGGCCTCTTCTTAAAGTTGGGTTTAAAAGAACCCGAACTTGTGACTTGCTCCTTTTTGTCTTTCCCACGGATCCTATCAGATAGTTCCGTGGCATCTTCAAGCAACTGAGCTCGGCGCACTATTTCAGTATAAACTTGAATATCCATAGGCGCCAGTTGAGTAATGTAGTGGGGCCTAAGCCCATTAAGAAATCTACGGGCTTTCATCTTTTCCGTGCTAATTAAATGCTTAGCATATCTAGACAGTCTAGAAAACTGTGCTTCATAATCAGCCACCGATAAAGATCTTTGCTTTAATGCGGCAAATTCGGCGGCCTTCTTTTCCTGGACCCTATCAGAGAAATATTTGGCGTTGAAATATTCAACGAATTCACCCCATGTAACTTGAGTTGGGTCAATAGTAGCTTCAATCGACTCCCACCAGCATCTAGCATCCTTTTCTAACTGGAAAGTAGCTAATAAGACTTTGTCCTGATCCGTGCATTGCATAACACGGAATATACGTTCAATCTCCCGAACCCAATGCTCGGCATCGTCTGGATCGGTCGATCCCATGAACTTCGGGGGATTCATATTCTTGAATGCTTGGTGTAAGCTTCCAGCTCGTGGAGCACCACCTTGTGCTACCTGTTGTAGCACTTGGGTCATCCCTTGAAGGGTACGCTGCATGTTGCGCCATTGAGCATGTTCGGCAGCCATTATCCTACAATTACAATAGCTATGTTAGTATTATATCACTATGATCTTATAAAGGACTCATTGATCATTTAACCCTTGGTTCTACCCACTCTCACTTGGTTAAAGGTTTTGAAACCTATCCTTGGACTTGGGTTTCCTAGGAATTGAATACCTTAGGCTCTGATACCACAAAGACTGTCACGCCCCGAGCGCGGAAGATACCCGGAGATGCGCGACGTGTCTATATCAATCATGTCAATCAGAGTGGTCGTGTATTCGACACAAAGACAGAGATGCGCAAAATAGCAAGATAACCCAATCCTTTATTTCATAATGGATAGACTATTACAAATCCAATACTCTGTTTAATAAAAAGGAAAAGAATACATATTTGACTCAAGAAACTATAGAAAAGACTAGACGACACTTGTAGAAGCTCTATCACTTTCACTCTTGATCATTCCCATCCGATTGACTTCCATCGTCGTCGGACTTACCTGAAAAGTAAAAAGGGACAAACGGAATGAGCGAACGCTCAGTAGGAAATTATATCTCAAGTACTAGCAAGGGGTTTAAGTAATTACATCTTTCATGAATGCAATAAAGCTATGCATGCTAGCATAAAACGACAAGATAGAGAGAATGTAATATCAAAGAAATAAGATGAACTTAATCATGAACTTCCAACAAGATGACAAGTGTATTTAAGATATTCAAGCAAGTACGTTTAACAAGTCATGTCAAGAACTTTGGCTATCATGTATCAAGCAAGCAAATAAATTACCCTTTTTCGGGCCACGCATTTCATTTCATGTCAAGTACGAGTCAAGTACAAGATGTGTGTGGAATGTCCAATCAAGCAAGTCAAGTACTCGGTATAATGCCAGATACCTTATCATTTTAACTCCCATGGGCACAAGTACTTTCGGGTGCTCCTCCCAGGACCAGATCGGGCCCTATATGCGCAGGCATTTATCACGTGTTTTGACATCCACTCTTGTTTATATAGCCAATATAGAATTTCAATAATCAAGCTTGTAGATACGTATGACAACATTGATAGAATAGAGTCCAAAAATATGACAAAGGCCGTAGAATGGCGATAATAACGGTATAATCACGAGTTCGATAAAACTAGGTAGAATATGGTTCCCTTAACTTAGGTACCATGATAAATCGATATGGACATTCTTTATATAGAATTGAGGTCCACATGAACATAAGATCAAGCAAGATACCCTCATTCTTATCATAGAATTGGGGTTTACAAGAACTACATGATATGGCATGATATCATCATCCCATTAAGAATTTCTTATGATATACTCTTTGTATAATCATAAGGGCCGGTATACCATGTTTCTTTAGATTAACATGGCAAGGATCGTGTAATGGGTTTTTAGGGTACAACCAGCTCAGTCGGCCTTGAGGGAATCCAAGGCTACGAGGAGTCTTACGGAGGTCTCTATGACTAACTCGCTAGTCCAAAGGAACGGAATGTCCAATGGAGAGCTTGTATGTCAATGAGAGTTGAGTGTGATCGATAAATCAACGTAAAAAGTGGGACTATACTCACGGAATGGAGAATAGTGCCGATATATATATATATATATATATATATATATATATATATATATGTATAATATGAAACCATCGGTAATAGAATCAAGACGAAATCAGGTTACAGTAAAATAACGACTTGAGTAAAGTCGTGTATTGAATAATTAACGCCTAACATGAGGGCGTTTACATATATTGCCAATTTACAGAATTTTCATTATTTCATTAATTTATCAAAAACACGCCTTGCCTGGGGGCGTTTATTCAAAGTTGAGATCAAAAACGCGCCCTTGGAAGGGGCGTTACTTTCTAATTCCATTTTACAGAATATGTAAATTTCAGGATTTTAACAGATACACGCCCTAGGAAGGGGCGTTACTTTTCAGATTCACGCCTTGTTCTGGGGCGTTAAAATATGGAAAACGACTTTGTCCAAGTCGTGAATTTCAAGAATTTTACAATATTACAGGAAATAAAATTTCAAGGGACATGAGACATGTCGTTGCAGTATAACAGGAATTCACAGGTAGGGGTATGCAAGATATTAGAATCTATATTTCATAATTTATTGAATTTTAAACAGGATCAATTATCAATTTTCAGGTGAGTCTTATGAAATTAACGCCTGCGTACATGGCGTCAAATATTAAATTGACGACCACTGCATGGTTGTGTATTTTAAATTAGCGCCCTGATCAAGGGCGTTTCTTTCAAAATATTGCAGAGAACGTAATAAAAACCTTATAAACAGTATGCATGCCATGCTTATGTATAGATATCTTGCATTAATTCTTATTTGGGCTACAATAACTTGAGAAAATCCTACCTTAATAATGGATTTGAAGATGAAAGACACGTGAAGATCTTGATAAGAACACCCTGAAGCTTCTAACAGCAGCAACCAGCAGCAGGCAAAGAACGTTTGTTCTTTGATAGATCACTAGAGTTTTCCTACAGAGGGATATGAAGAGATATTAGTAATTTCTTCATAATGCTTGGCTGAAGATGGAAGATAGAAGAACTTACCCTTGTTCTTCACGAAGTCTAGGCTTCTTCAACCTGTAAGAAGAAAGAGGGTGAAGAATCATTAGTTCTTCACGTAGGCAAAGCAGAGAACAAAAGGAATTAGAAGAACAGTTTGTTCTTCACGTACCTCTGCAGTCGAATGAATCAAATAGGTTTAGGGTTGTTCGATCAAGACTATTTATAGGATTTTTTTGGGAATCCTATTAGGGCTAGAGTTTGATTAGAAGTAATGTTTCTAAGATAGAGTTATTGCCACGTTATAACTCTTTCTAATACTTATCACTTACTCTGGATGAGCTCTGGGACGAACGGTTCCCGAATGGAATTAATGACTTTGGTCAGGGCGTGTATTCTTTAATTAACGCCTTGCATAAGGGCGTTTCTTAAAAAGCGCCTTGAAAAAGGGCGTTTCGTGTTTTAAAACACGCCCAAGATAGGGGCGTTTCTTTTACTTACCCATTTGGTCGCGTGAGAACTGACGACCGTAGGTGTGGGCGTCCTTTCTTTATTCACGCCATGGATAGAGGCGTTTCTTTATAAATTAACGCCTTAATAAGAGGCGTTATTTTTAATTTGTTTTATTTCATCCAATTAACCCTATTCCTTTTATATATATTACTTCTGTAATATATATGTTTTAATTCATTTCAATTATTCATTTATTAGGGTTGCTACACAACCTGTCCGACTTCCGTAAGGGAATCCACGGGTGCGGAGACTTATGGAGGTCTTTGAAAAGAAAATTCCAGTCCAAATAGAGAGAGTGCTCAATGGAGGGTCATTCAAATTCTAAGAGAGGTGTGCCTATGTTGTCCTAAAAAGGGGAAATAGAGAAGAAGAGATATGGTGATTTTTTCTCTTTTCTTTTTCAAATGACGCGAATAAAAAAAATGCAAAACTAAATGTACAATGTATGAAATTGATGCAACTAAAATGAGGACATGATAGCATGAGATATTTTTTTTCTTTATTTTTTGATTTCTGATTTTTTTCAGGGAATATTTTTAATTTTTTGATTTTTTCAATAAGAGATAAAAATAATAAACTATAAATAATAAAATAAGAAAGACATGCAAATTTATTATAAAATGAAGTTTAAAATGATATTTTTATGTTTTTCAGGGTTTCTGATTTTTTTTATTTTCAGAAAGTTATTTTTTTATTTTTTCAAAAAGAGAGATAGATAAAATATAAATAATAACTAAAAATACTCATTATTATGCAACCTACTGAAAAATAAGGTATAAAAGCATGATTTCTGTGTTTTTATACTTTTTGATTTTTTAAAATTTTTATGTATTTGTCAAGAATTTATCTTGAGTTTTTCAAAATTTTTCAGAAATAAACAGAAAAGGACCTTTTCCTAGGTTTACTGACCTTTAGCGACGCTTGAATTTTCTGGATTTTCTGATTTTCAATTTTTTGCTATAGTTCTGACTTTCAACGACGCTTTCTATGATAATTTATTTTCTGAGATTTTCAGGTCTGATTTTTTGTAAATTTTTTTTCTAATTTTTTCTATAAAATGAAAACAGAAAAATTAGTATTCACATATATACATCAAACACAAGAAATTCCCAACATTAAAAATAAAAAATTTCCTCTCCGGCAACGGCGCCAAAAATTGATGCGCTCGAACACTCGTCGTTAAAAATGTCGTGCCACAATTTCAAAAATTAACCGAACTCACTCACTAAAAAGATAAAAAATATAAGTAGAGTGGTAAGCACAGGTAAATCTCGCGAGGAGGAAATATTTTCAATTAAGCTTAGTTGAAAAATCCATGTTTTGATCACTGTATCCTTGCCTTGCTATTGCCGCCCTTGCATTCTGCAGTGGTACTTCATTGCTTTATGAATCTGCTTGCTATAATTTGAACTTCATTACCTTCCTCCCACTTTTTGATCATGTCATAGGGGGAGAAAAATATGCTGTCTGTGTCCATCATAAAGTTTGTCATCATCAAAAAGTGGGAGATTATTGTATATGCCTTGCATATGTTTTTGATGATAACTAAACTTAATGGTTGATTGCCCATGCTCTTAATGACTGTGTGCATCCATGTTGTTGTTCAAATATGATTGAGATGACAAATGGCTTGAGGCTCAAACATATTGTTCAAATGCATGGCTATATGGTTTTGACCCTTGGCTGAGAATGTTGGTTTTACAAGAGGTTTCAAGCCTACTTCACTCATGGTAATTGCTAGTTCACAATGGTTGCATGGCTCGCTAGCATAACAATTCAGTTTGAGTGCATAAGTCTCTCATTCCAATCAATGACAAATGCTCAAATGGTTTAAGCTTTCCAATTGTACAAATTAAGTTAAACCAAACTCAAATGCGTGGAATGAATGAGGACATGAAGTTCATGCATTCATCATATGGATGTTTGAGCTATAGTTCTAATCAATTATCTATGTTCTTACAGGTCAAAATACTCAGTACAAATCCTCAAGGACAAAGGAGTTTGATCCCACGGACTGGAAATGGGTTTAAGGGGTTGAAAGTTGCAAATCAAGAAAAATCCAGATTTCGGTCGACCGCCAGCACTGGGTCTGTCGACCGGTTTTCCCAGCAACAAAAGCCCTCCTTATGAAAAATTTCGGTCGACCGCCCCATGACCACTGGTCGACCGCCAGCCTCGATAGCCTTCATTGTTGACTTTGTATTCTCAACGTGGGAAGCCCTTCTTCTTGGATTTATCTAATCCCAAAGCCACCAAACCTTCCATGATTTGTGGATCTGGTCTGGGGCATGTCTCTTGACCATTCAAGAGATATAAAAACAACCTAATGGAGTCATAAACCCTAATCACTTCAAGAGATGGAAGGAGAGGCTGCCAAAGGAGAAAGAAGGGTACTGTAGCTCCGTGAACAGTACTTCGTGCAACAAGTTCTTCATACATTCCCAAGCTATTCAAGGTCCATCTGAAGCTAACAACCTCCAATGAAGTGAAGAAGCAAACAAGCAAGGATTCAAGGGAAAGTTACCCAAGGGAGAAAGGAGAAGAAGCAAGCAAGCAAGAAGGGTTGAAGGAGAGGCTGCCAAGGGAAGAAGGAAGGCTACTGTAGCTCCGTGAATAGTAGTTCGTGGAAGAACTCGTCTTTGTGTTTTGAGTTTCAAATCTTGTTCCTTATAATCTGCAAACATTTGTGTGTGTGATTATCGGTTCAGATCCATGGTCATGTGTGTTGTTTTGATTAGATCCGTGTGTGTGCGTGTATCTTCTTAGATCTACGTGTGTGTGTGTGGATCTATCCAGATCCGGTTTTTCTAGTGTGTGGAGTGTTGCATCTGACGCAGCATATGTGTGTTGTTGATCCGACTGTTGGATTGTGTTGGAGCTCGTCTCCGTGTGTGTGTTGGTGCTCGTCTCCGTGTGTGTGTTGGGGTGCATCCCTGTGTGTGGGTGTGCAGGCGTCGCCCTGCGTGTGTGGTTGGAGTGTATCTCCGTGTTGGGGATTCATCCCCGTATTGGTTTACAACAGTGAAGCCTCACCGGATTTTGGTGAAGGGTGGACGTAGGTTGCCGTCGTTGCATCCGAACCACCTTAAAAATCGTCGTGCATTGTGGTTTGATTTGTGTGGTTTGGATCATTTCTTCTACCCCCATTCTGTGTAATCGTACATTTTTATTGTCTCCCTCATATTATATTCCTCGGATCTAGCATATTTAATGATCATGTGTGATAGATTTTGATAGATCAAATTCTTGTGTTGCTAGTTCCTTACATATGTTTTAAATCGGGCAAAAGTTTTTGTAATAGTTGTTATCACCCAATTCACCCCCCCTCTTGGGTGTCATTGATCGCGGGACTTCAATTGGTATCAGAGCAAAGGCTCGATTTTTCATAGATTTAACAATCTAGAGAGATCCAGATCAATGACTACCAAAATATACACCTTGAATTCTCCACCGGTGTTTGATGGTTCTAACTTTGATTTGTGGATAGGAAGAATGTGCAGTCTAGTCAACTCATACGATCCTAAGCTATGGAAGCTTTTTTCACATGGTCCTTATGAGTTGCCTAAAGACAAATCTGTCTGGACTGCAGATTATAAGTTTAAACATGATCAAAATTGCTTGGTTCTAAGTTTATTCACTTCCACAGTTAATGCAAGTAGTTTTCCCTTTGTCTCCCGTTACAGATCCGCAAAGGACATATTGGATGGCTTAGCCGACCTCCAGGAAGAGCATGAAGATACATGTCTTATGGCAGGCATGAGATATCACGACAGTGATCAGCCGAATGGATCACTCTCGGAGGTAAATTCAGATTCTGAAAATATATCTCTTGATGATCTATTGGTTGCATACGATGAGCTTGTAAATAAATATAAGAAGCTAAAATCTGAAAATAAAAAATTGAAAAAGAAGGTAGAATAAAACAACTGTGTTTCCTCCTGTAAAAATTGCTCTCATTTAGAGGAAATGGTTGAGACTCATGTGTTCGACATTGAATTTCATAAAGATCAAATTTGCTCCTTAAGAAATGAGAACAAGGAAATGACTGCAAAGCTAAATTCAATGGACGATGATCAAACCTAGATAAATGAACTCATTCATGATGAAAAGCTTGTAAAGGAAAATGAAAAACTTAAGGAATTGAATAAGGCCATTTCTGAAAGATTGTTGGTTCTAGAAAAAGGAAAATCTGTGGTTGTAAGTGAATATGGAAATGTGGATGAATTAAAGTAAAAAGTAGAATGTCTTAAGACTACCAATGCTGTGTTGAATGTTAGTTTTTCTACTTATGAAGAAGAACTTGCCAATGCTGAATTGCACATTTCATCACTTCATTCTAAAATTCTTGATTTGAATAATTCACTGTCTAAATTTGTAGATGGCAAAGAAAATCTGGGCAAATTGCTGGGAATGAAAGTGAATTTTCAAAGAGAAGGGCTGGGATATGATCCTGTGAACAAAAAGAAATTTGAAAACAAGTTATACGTTCATAGCTCATGTATACCTAGCACCTCCAAATCCAACTCCCAGCAGCACACTATGCTAAGAACTCAGCATAACTTGAGAAAAAGTGTGAATGTCCCAAATGTACATGCTAGAAACATTCATGTAAAACCCCATGCACTTGAGAAAAGAAATGTCGCTTGTCTCTACTGTGGAAAACTTGGACACATGATGCTCGATTGTTTCATTATGAAAAATGATGATTTGAAAGCTTGCAGGAACCGAACTGGCTTCAAAAGTTTAAAGCAATCGCTTACCACAAAACCCTTCATGCATTGCAATCACTGTGATAAAAGTGGTCATACAATTTCACATTGCTAGCTGCTGATGAAGAAAATGAATTTTTATGATGGCCAAAATAAAGTCTCTTCATCCACTTGGAAGCATGCTACAAATATGAATAAAAATCCTCTCATGTCACATGTCAATTGCGACTACTGTGGTAAAGTAGGTCACAAGTTGAATAATTGCTTCATGATAAAGCATGATGACAAGTTTACCTTCCGTAAACATGTTAATCAATCAATAATCAAGAAAATAAGTTTTCATTCAACACATCATGCCAACACACACAAAATGGTGAAGCAAATGAGAAGAACGAATGGGATGTCACATGCTTCAAATGATTCTCATGCTTTTAAGTTTTCAAAGTCATGTTGTCGTTACTGTGGTAAATTTGGGCATAATATGCATGATTGTTTTCTGAACGAAAACGATGAATTGAATGTTGTTGAGAAGTGGAAGCCACGTGCCAAGAGTGCTTCTAACCCACAAGGACCTAAGATGATTTGGGTACCTAAGAATGCAAATTGAGAAATCTGTTTTGCAGGTGTGCCATGAGAATATGAAGTGAGGAATGTGTATTCAGTTAAGAAGGTAAGGCACACGGGCCAAGCGACATAAGTCAGGTTTAAAGAAAAACCAAAAACTGAAATCTGGATACTCAGGTGATATCCCTCTTACTCTCTCCAGTAATTGTGGCATGCCTTGATTCATATTATGCTGAATAGTTATGTGATCATGCATATGTGTGTACATGCATTTCATTCATAGTCAGTTGCTTATCTCTGTGCATATCACTTGTCACATAGCATGTTGTTGTAAGAAGAGGTTGGAAACAATCAAAATTTCACTTCATGCATTGAGTTTGCATATACATTCACACTCTGTCATGCAAAAGTTGAACATTGTGAATTCATGTCATAATGCATTGCAATCATATTACCCTGATCACATCCATGACTACATAGGATATCAAATGGTGACATGTGGAAGGGCAGGTTACGCCTGTCTGAAAGCTATCACTATGCGTGAGCTGATCTTCGGATCTAAGTTCTTCGCCCGGTACTATAAGTCAATTACTTAAAGGCTGCACATGGCAATGAAATTTGAACTGAACATTTCATATTCTTACACAATTAAGGGGGAGTCCCTAGCATAGACATGTGAACTTAGTACCTAAGATCATTACTGAGTCATGCATCAAGTCTAGAGTTCTTAGGGTCACTTTAGTTGCTAAAAGGAGTCTGCATGTCATTATTAATAAATCCAAATCGAAATTGACAAATTAAATTTCTTCAACTGTGGATGCAGATCACACTCCAAAACTCAAGCGATGTTGGGCTAGTCATGGCCAAGCTTGAGTCAACTGAAGGAGCATATAGCAAGAATAAAGACGATGTGAATGACCTCAACTGCTACCAGGAGATGGGTAGGCAGCTTAATGAATCTATTGCACCAACTGGTGGATGAGAAGGAGTCCGGTCTCTCCTGTCACAACACCTGATAACTGGACCAGAAAATCAAGCAAAATATCTCCTTGTTTGCATTGCAACGTTCTGCTCATTGTTGCATGACTACGTGGTATATTAAATGCTTATTTGAGGAAGAGCAGGTCATCCCTGTCTGAAATCTATCACCATGCGTGAGTAGAGTCCTTAGACTTTCACCTCCGCCATGGTACCATGAGTCACTTGTTCATCAAGGTCATATGTTACATGATCTTCAAGAAATGTCAATTGTGAATTGCAGGCACATAGAAAGGGGGAGTCTGTTCTGGAGTGAATGATTTTGAATTGTAAATTGAACTCATCTTTGTGGAAATACATCTCATACTAATAGCCATATCTGATTTGATCATGATATTACTTTGTGTGTTTCGGGACTTCAATTTTTGGGACTAACAATGAACTGCTAGTCTCTTTTAAGGCTATTGTTGAGGTAACATGATTGAGGGCACATGGTGATACTTACTGAACTCAAGTATTGATTCTAAAATTTGAATTGTCATATCTCCAGCCTACCATAGTGAAGTTGCTCATTTGACAGGTATCAATATCTCAAAAAAAAAAAATCAACATGTTATTCTTCCAACATGATGAGATGAACTTGTCAAACTGCTTGAGTGGAATTAAAAATCCTAAAGATTTTGCTGATTATTGAACATCTTTCAATCTGAATTGCTTGAGGTCTTTTGAGCTTAATTGAGTATCTGGTATATCAAATGCTGAGTAGTGAAAATGTGGATTACGTCCACCTGGAAACTCTCACTATGCGTGAGTTGATCTTTGGAACAAAGTTCTCCGTCTCGTACTAGAACTCAGAAAAATTGAATGGTTGATTTGTGAATGAATCCTTGAACTGAGCTATTTCAATTAAAAATATGTTTTTGCTCAAATGATCCAAACAATTGGTTTGTGGATGTTTTATCATTTCTAACTTGTGAAATAATCTGGAAAATCTGTTCTTGAATAAATTTTTGAAAATAATTGGGTTGCATTGTTTATTTTTGATCATATTTGCACCCTTGTTCATAAAGGCCATATCATGAAAATGTTGTTGATAATCATCTGAACGTGAATGCCTTCTTGTGCAATCTGTCATGATCTTCTGAAAATCAAGTCTTCCCATCTTGTTTTGCATCTTGCTTTTGCATCAAGCATTGCATTCTCATGTCGCCATAGGTTGCATACATTTGTATTACATGTATTTAGTTCATTCAAATAAAAAATAGGTAAAACGCATCTTGCACCCGTCTTAAACCTTTTCATGTATTTAGAACCTTCAAATAAAATTTGAAATCTTGCATCACCTTGCATATTTGCATATCATTTTTTACATATCATTCACATAGTGCATTCGAAAAATGAAGCTCATCGTGTGCATTGTTACATAGTTAAAATTTTAAGCATGCATATCTTTGGGGCCAATAATTAAAAAAAACTAAAATTGCATATCTTTTCATCTTGCATTGCATATTGCATTAGCTCCCAATGTGTGCTTGCATGCTTATATATGTTATTTCACCCCCATCCTTTGGAATTTCTATGACCTTATGTTTTCTTGATAAATAATATTACATTTAAGTCATTATTGAAGTGTTTCATGTTATACACTCTGGGAGAGTTCATATTTCATAAGTGCATCTATTTAGGGGGAGTTGCACTATTATGTGTTCATGATATTTTCGGTATACATGCAGAAACAAATTCATAAACTTCATACACAAAAAGTGAAAATGAGTGTTAAAGATAAGGATATAAGAATTTCCTTTCAACACTCTAGCGACTTTAAACTTGCCGCATGTATGTTGAAGAGACAGTTAAGGAAAAAGCTGCCTACCTATCATTGTTGAAAAATCTGGAATGCAAAATGAAAGGCAGAGCAATGCTCGGTCTCACTGAGTAAACTGGGCACATGTCACCTGAGACGTGATGTGGTTCATTTCTGAAAAGTGCTGACTAAAGTACCTCTGTTCAAAATGAGGTGAAATGGTTCAGTATTCTGAGTAACCTGGGATTCTAGCATGAACTCCATGCGTCTACTCGCGTAAAAATGAATTATTTGAACCTGATCACTCTTAAAAAAAAAATTCAGATTATCCTTGTGAAATTATTAAAATTTGGTGTGAAAATTTTTAAGGTAGAACGAAGCCTCCACTACGCTATTCTCAAAATTGAAGTGTAGTCTGTAAAATATCTCCTTGTGTTGATATGAAAATCTGAATATCCATATTACAACTATCATTTTTCATGTTACTCACTCACACTCTTGAAAATTTGATTTAATATGTATTCAGAAAATTGATTGACTGTATTGACCATTGCATGATTCTCCTATATGATTGCACAACCTCCTATGTGCTATACATGTGCACTCCGGTTGTCATGACTCTCATGCATCATTCTTATACCCATTTCCTTCTTAAATAAGTAAGGGGGAGATATGTTACATGTATATATGTATATATATTTGCTTGGTTGCATTGTGTGCATTTCATATGTCATCATTTATTTGCATTTAGCTTCATGTATTTCCAAATAAAAATTTAAATTTTGAAAATCAATGAAAATCTAAAATTTGAATGGACTTCAAATTCCTTCCAATTGGTATCATGGGTTATTTGCTTTGTATGGTATCATCTTGCTCTGTGAATCTTCAGTCTGCATACTTTTCTGTCTCCATAAGTTTCAATTGGCATCAATGAATCAACATGTTTTGATCACCGTATCCTTGCCTTGCTATTGCCGCCCTTGCATTCTGCAGTGGTCCTTCATTGCTTTATGAATTTGCTTGCTGCAATTTGAACTCCATTGCCTTCCCCCCACTTTTTGATCATGTCAAAGGGGGAGAAAAATATGCTGTCTGTGTCCGTCATAAAGTTTGTCATAATCAAAAAGGGGGAGATTATTGTATATGCCTTGCATATATTTTTGATGATAACTAAACTTAATGGTTGATTGCCCATGCTCTTAATGACTGTGTGCATCCATGTTGTTGTTCAAATATGATTGAGATGACAAATGACTTGAGGCTCAAACATATTGGTCAAATGCATGGCTATATGGTTTTGACCCTTGGCTGAGAATGTTGGTTTTACAAGAGGTTTCAAGCCTACTTCACTCATGGTAATTGCTAGTTCACAATGGTTGCATGGCTTGCTAGCGTAACAGTTCAGTTTGAATGCATAAGTCTCTCAGTCCAATCAATGACAAATACTCAAATGGTTTAAGCTTTCCAATTATATAAACTAAGTTAAACCAAACTCAAATGCATGGAATGAATGAGGACATGAAGTTCATGCATTCATCATATGGATGTTTGAGCTATAGTTCTAATAAAGTATCTATGTTCTTGCAGGTCAAAATACTCAATACAAATCCTCAAGGACAAAGGAGTTTGATCCCACAGACTGGAAATGGGTTTAAGGGGTTGAAAGTTACAAATCTAGAAAAATCCAGATTTCGGTCGACCGCCAGCACTGGGTCGGTCGACCGATTTTCCCAGCAACAAAAGCCCTCCTTCTAAAAAATTCCGGTCGACCGCCCCATGACCACCGGTCGACCACCAGCCTCGATAGCCTTCATTGTTGACTTTGTATTCTCAACATGGGAAGCCCTTCTTCTTGGATTTGTTTAATCCCAAAGCCACCAAACCTTCCATGATTTGTGGATCTGGCCTGGGGCATGTCTCTTGACCATTCAAGCGATATAAAAACAACCTAATGGAGTCATAAACCCTAATCACTTCAAGAGATAGAAGGAGAGGCTGCCAAAGGAGAAAGAAGGGTACTGTAGCTCTGTGAACAATACTTCGTGCAGCAAGTTCTTCATACATTCCCAAGCTATTCAAGGTCTATCTGAAGCCAACAACCTCCAATGAAGTGAAGAAGCAAGCAAGTAAGGATTCACGGGAAAGTTGCCCAAGGGAGAAAGGAGAAGAAGCAAGCAAGCACGAAGGGTTGAAGAGAGGCTGCCAAGGGAAGAAGGAAGGCTACTGTAGCTCCGTGAACAGTAGTTCATGGAAGAACTCTTCATCCATTCTCGAGCTCTTCAAGCTCCATCTGAAGCCATTCAAGCTCTATCCAAGTGAAGAAGGAAGCTTCGTTCAAGATCTACATCATACATTCAGGGGAGACTAAATCACGAGTTTTTCTCAACTGTGCTTCACTATCTTTATGTTTTGAGTTTCAAATCTTGTTCCTTGTAATATGCAAACATTTGTGTGTGTGTGGATCAGTTCAGATCCATGGTCATGTGTGTTGTTTTGATTAGATCCGTGTGTGTGCGTGGATCTTCTTAGATCTACGTGTATGTGTGTGGATCTATCCAGATCCGATTTTTCTAGTGTGTGGAGTGTTGCATCTGACGCAGCATGTGTGTGTTGTTGATCCGGGTGTCGGATCGTGTTGGAGCTCATCTCCGTGTGTGTGTTGGAGCTCGTCTCCATGTGTGTGTTGGGGCGCGTCCCTGTGTGTGGGTGTGCAGTCATCGCCCTGCGTGTGTGGTTGGAGTGTATCTCCGTGTTGGGGATTCATCCCCGTATTGGTTTACAACAGTGAAGCCTCACCAGGTTTTGGTGAGGGTTGGACGTAGGTTGCCGTCGTTGCATCCGAACCACCTTAAAAATCGTCGTGCATTGTGGTTTGATTTGTGTGGTTTGGATCATTTCTTCTACCCCCATTCTGTGTAATCGTACATTTATATTGTCTCCCTCATATTATATTCCTCGGATCTAGCATATTTAATGATCATGTGTGATAGATTTTGATAGATCAAATTCTTGTGTTACTAGTTCCTTACATCTGTTTTAAATCGGGCAAAAGTTTTTCTAATAGTTGTTATCACCCAATTCACCCCCCCTCTTGGGTGTCATTGATCGCGGGACTTCAATTGGTATCAGACCAAATGCTTGATTTTTCATAGATTTAACAATCTAGAGAGATCCATATCAATGACTACCAAAATGTACACCTTGAATTCTCCACCGGTGTTTGATGGTTCTAACTTTGATTTGTGGATAGGAAGAATGTGCAGTCTAGTCAACTCATACGATCCTAAGCTATGGAAGCTTATTTCACATGGTCCTTATGAGTTGCCTAAAGAAAAATCTGTCTGGAATGCAGATTATAAGTTTAAACATGATCAAAATTGCTTGGTTCTAAGTTTATTCACTTCCACAGTTAATGCTAATAGTTTTCCCTTTGTCTCCCGTTGCAGATCCGTAAAGGACATATTGGATGGCTTAGCCGGCCTCCAGGAAGAGAATGAAGACAAATGTCTTATGGCATGCACGAGTGATCACGGCAGTGATCAGCAGAATGGATCACCCTCGGAGGTAAATTCAGATTTTGAAAATATATCTCTTGATGATTTATTGGTTGCATACGATGAGCTTGCAAATAAATATAAGAAGCTAAAATCTGAAAATAAAAAATTGAAAAAGAAGGTTGAACAAAATAACTGTGTTTCATCCTGTAAAAATTGCTCTCATTTAGAGGAAATGATTGAGACTCATGTGTTCGACATTGAATTTCATAAAGATCAAATTTACTCCTTAAGAAATGAGAACAAGGAAATGACTGCAAAGCTAAATTCAATGGCCGATGATCAAACCTCGATAAATGAACTCATTCATGATGAAAAGCTTGTAAAGGAAAATGAGAAACTGAAGGAATTGAACAAGGCCATTTATGAAAGATTGTTGGTTCTAGAAAAAGGAAAATCTGTGGTTATAAGTGAATATGAAAATGTGGATGAATTAAAGCAAGAAGTAGAATGCCTTAAGACTACCAATGATGTGTTGAATGTTAGTCTTTCTACTTGTGAAGAAGAACTTGCCAATGCTGAGTTGCACATTTCATCTCTTCAATCTGAAATTCTTGATTTGAATAATTCGCTGTCTAAATTTATAGATGGCATAGAAAATCTAGACAAATTGCTGGGAATGAAAGTGAATTTTCAAAGAGAATGGCTGGGATATGATCCTGTAAACAAAAAGAAATTTGAAAACAACTTATACACTTCATTTGTTCATATCTCATGTATACCTAGCACCTCCAAATCCAACTCCCAGCAGCACACTATGCTAAGAACTCAGCATAATTTGAGAAAAAGTGTGAATGTCCCAAATGTACATGCTAGAAACATTCATGTAAAACCTCATGCACCTGAGAAAAGAAATATCTCTTGTCTCTACTGTGGAAAACTTGGACACATGATGCACGATTGTTTCATTATGCAAAACGATGATTTGAAAGCTTGCAGGAACAGAACTGGCTTCAAAAGTTTAAAGCAATCGCTTACCACAAAACCCTTCAGGCATTGCAATCACTGTGGTAAAAGAGGTCATACAATTTCACATTGCTGGCTACTGATGAAGAAAATGAATTTTTATGCTAGCCAAAATAAAGTCTCTTCATCCACTTGGAAGCATGCTAAAAATCTGAATAAAAATCCTCTCATGTCACATGTCAATTGCGACTACTGTGGTAAAGTAGGTCACAAGTTGAATAATTACCTCATGATAAAGCATGATGACAAGTTTACCTTCCGTAAACCTGTTAATCCATCAATAATCAAGAAAATAAGTTTTCATTCAACACATCATGCCAACACACACAAAATGGTCAAGCAAATGAGAAGAACGAATGTGATGTCCCATGCTTCAAATGATTCTCATGCTTTTAAGTTTTCAAAGTCATGTTGTCGTTACTGTTGTAAATTTGGGCATAACATGCATGATTATTTTCTGAAGGAAAATGATGAATTGAATGTTGTTGAGAAGTGGAAGCCACGTGTCAAGAGTACTTCTAACCCACAAGGACCCAAGATGATTTGGGTACCTAAGAATGCAAATTGAGATATCTGTTTTGCAGGTGTGCCATGAGAATATGAAGTGTGGAATGTGTATTCAGTTAAGAAGGTAAGGCACATGGGCCAAGCGACATAAGTCAGGTTAAAAGAAAAATAAAAAAATGAAATCTGGATACTCAGGTGATATCCCTCTTACTCTCTCCAGTAATTATGGCATGTCTTGATTCATATTATGATGAACAATTATGTGATCATGCATATGTGTGTACATGCATTTCATCCGCAGTCAGTTGCTTATCTCTCTGCATATCACTTGTCACATAGCATATTGTTGTAAGAAGAGGTTGGAAATAATCAAAATTTCACTTCATGCATTGAGTTTGCATATACATTCACACTCGGTCATGCAAAAGTTGAACATTGTGAATTCATGTCATAATGTATTGCAATCCTCCTACCTTGATCACATCCATGACTACATAGGATATCAAATGGTGACATATGGAAGGGCATGTTACGCCTGTCTGAAAGCTATCACTACGCGTGAGGTGATCTTCGGATCTAAGTTCTCCGCCCGGTAATATAAGTCAATTACTTAAAGGCCGCACATGGCATTAAAATTTGCACTGAACATTTCATATTCTTACACAATTAAGGGGGAGTCCCTAGCATAGACATGTGAACTTAGTACCTAGGATCATTCCTGAGTCATGCATCAAGTCTAGAGTTCTTAGGGTCACTTTAGTTGCTAAAAGGAGTCTGCATGTCATTATTAATAAATCCAAATTGAAATTGATAAATTAAATTTCTTCAACTGTAGATGCAGATCACACTCCAAAACTCAAGTGATGTTGGGCTAGTCATGGCCAAGCTTGAGTCAACTGAAGGAGCATATAGCAAGAATAAAGATGATGTGAATGACCTCAACTGCTACCAGGAGATAGGCAGGTAGCTTAATGAATCTATTGCACCAACTGGTGGATGAGAAGGAGTCCAATCTCTCCTGTCACAACACCTGATAACTGAACCAGAAAATCAAGCAAAATATCTCCTTGTTTGCATTGCAACGTTCTGCTCATTGTTGCATGACTACGTGGTATATTAAATGCTGATTTGAGGAAGGGCAAGTCATCCCTATCTGAAATCTATCACCATGCGTGAGTAGAGTCCTTAGACTTTCACCTCCGCCATGGTACCATGAGTCACTTGTTCATCAAGGTCATATGTTGCATGATCTTCAGGAAATGTCAATTGTGAATTGCAGGCACATAGAAAGGGGGAGTCTATTCTGGAGTGAATGATTTTGAATTGTAAATTGAACTCATTTTTGTAGAAATGCATCTCATACTAATAGCCATACCTGATTTGATCATGATATTGCTTTGTGTGTTTCAAGACTTCAATTTTTGGGACTAACAATGAACTGCTAGTCTCTTTTAAGGCTATTGCTGAGGTAACATGATTGAGGGCACATGGTGATACTTGCTGAACTCAGGTATTGATTCTAAAACTTGAATTGTTATTTCTCCAGCCTACCATAGTGAAGTTGCTCATTTGACAGGTATTAATATCTAAAAAAAAAGTCAACCTGTTATTCTTCCAGCATGATGAGATGAACTTGTCAAACCGCTTGAGTGGAATTGAAAATCCTAAAGATTTTGCTGATTATTGAACATCTTTCAATCTGAATTGCTTGAGGTCTTCTGAGCTTAATTGAGTATCTGGTATATCAAATGCAGAGTAGTGAAAAGGTGGATTATGTCCACCTGGAAACTCTCACTATGCGTGAGTTGATCTTTGGATCAAAGTTCTCCGCCTCGTAGTAGAACTCAGAAAAATTGAATGGTTGATTTGTGAATGAATCTTTGAACTGAGATATTTTAATTGAAAATATGTTTTTGCTCAAATGATCCAAACAATTGGTTTGTGGATATTTTATCATTTCTAACTTGTGAAATAATCTTGAAAATCTGTTCTTGAACAAATTTTTGAAAACAATTGGGTTGCATTGTTTATTTTTGATCATATTTGCACCCTTGTTCATAAAGGCCATATCATGAAAATGTTGTTGATAATCATCTGAACGTGAATGCCTTCTTGTGCAATCTGTCATGATCTTTTGAAAATCAAGCCTTCCCATCTTGTTTTGCATCTTGCTTCTGCATCAAGCATTGCATTCTCATGTCGCCATAGGTTGCATACATTTGAGCTCATGCATTACATGTATTTAGTTCATTCAAATGAAAACCAGGCAAAACACATCTTGCACACGTCTTAAACCTTTTCATGTATTTAGAACCTTCAAATAAAATTTGAAATCTTGCATCACCTTGCATATTTGCATATCATTCACATAGTGCATTCAAAAAATGAAGTTCATCGTGTGCATTGTTACATAGTTGGCATTTTAAGCATGCATATCTTTGGGGCCAATAATTTAAAAAAAACTAAAATTACATATCTTTTCATCTTGCATTGCATATTGCATTAACTCCCAATGTGTGATTGCATGCTTATATATGTTATTTCACCCCCATCCTTTGGAATTTCTATGACCTTATATTTTCTTGATAAATAATGTTACATTTGAGTCATTATTGGAGTGTTTCATATTATACACTCTGGGGGAGTTCATATTTCATAAGTGCATCTATTTAGGGGGAGTTACACTATTATGTGTTCATGATATTTTCGGTATACATGTTGAATCAAATTCATATACTACATGCACAAAATGTGAAAATGAGTGTTAAAGATAAGGATATAGGAATTCCCTTTCAACACTCTAGCGACTTTAAACTTGCTGCATGTATGTTGAAGAGACATTTGAGGAAAAAACTGCCTACCTATCCTTGTTGAAAAATATGGAATGTAAAATGAAAGGCAGAGCAATGCTCGGTCTCACTGAGTAAACTGGGCACATGTCACCTGAGACGTGATGTGGTTCATTTCTGAAAAGTGCTGACTAAAGTACCTCTGTTCAAAATGAGGTGAAATGGTTCAGTATTCTAAGTAACCAGAATTCTGGCATGAGCTCCATGCGTCTACTCGCGTAAAAAGGAATTATTTGAACATGATCACTCTTAAAAAAATTTCTGATTATCCTTGTGAAATCATTGAAATTTGGTGTGAAAAATTTTGAGGTAGAATGAAGCCTTCAATACACTATTCTCAAAATTAAAGTGCAGTCTGTAAAATATCTCCTTGTGTTGATCTGAAAATCTGAATATCTATATTGCAACTATCATTTTTCATGTTACTCACTCACACTCTTGAAAATTTAATTTAATATGTATTCAGAAAATTGATTGACTGCATTGACTATTGCATGATTCTCCTATATGATTGCACAACCTCCTATGTGCTATACATGTGCACTCCGGTTGTCATGACTCTCATGCATCCTTCTTATACCCATTCCATTCTTAAAGAAGTAAGGGGGAGATATGTTGCATGTATATATGTATATATATTTGCTTGGTTGCATTATGTGCATTTCATATGTCATCATTTGTTTGTATTTAGCTTCATGCATTTCCAAATGAAAATTAAAAATTTGAAAATCAATGACAATCCAGAATTTGAATGGACTTAAATTCCTTCCAATTGGTATCATGGGTTATTTGCTTTGTATGGTATCATCTTGCTCTGCGAATCTTCAGTCTGCATACTTTTCTGTCTCCATAAGTTTCAATTGGCATCAATGAATCAACATGTTTTGATCACTATATCCTTGCCTTGCTATTGCCGCCCTTGCATTCTGCAGTGGTTCTTCATTGCTTTATAAATCTGCTTGTTGCAATTTGAACTTCATTGCCTTCCTCCCACTTTTTGATCATGTCAAAGGGAGAGAAAAATATGCTATCTGTGTCATCATAAAGTTTGTCATCATCAAAAAGGGGGAGATTGTTGTATATGTCTTGCATATGTTTTTGATGATAACTAAACTTAATGGTTGATTTCCCATGCTCTTAATGACTGTGTGCATCCATGTTGTTGTTCAAATATGATTGAGATGACAAATGACTTGAGGCTCAAACATATTGGTCAAATGTATAGCTATATGGTTTTGACCCTTGGCTGAGAATGTTGGTTTTACAAGAGGTTTCAAGCCTACTTCACTCATGGTAATTGCTAGTTCACAATGGTTGCATGGCTTACTAGCGTAACAGTTCAGTTTGAATGCATAAGTCTCTCATTCCAATCAATGACAAATGCTCAAATGGTTTAAGCTTTCCAATTGTATAAACTAAGTTAAACCAAACTCAAATGCATGGAATGAATGAGGATATGAAGTTCATGCATTCATCATATGGATGTTTGAGCTATAGTTCTAATCAATTATCTATGTTCTTGCAGGTCAAAATACTAAGTACAAATCCTCAAGGACAAAGGAGTTTGATCCCACAGACTGGAAATGGGTTTAAGGGGTTGAAAGTTGCAAATCTAGAAAAATCCAGATTTCGGTCGACCGCCAGCACTGGGTCGGTCGACCAGTTTTCCCAGCAACAAAAGCCCTCCTTATGAAAAATTCCGGTCGACCGCCCCATGACCACCGGTCGACCGCCAGCCTCGATAGCCTTCATTGCTGACTTTGTATTCTCAATGTGGGAAGCCCTTCTTCTTGGATTTGTTTAATCCCAAAGCCACCAAACCTTCCATGATTTGTGGATCTGGTCTAGGACATGTCTCTTGACCATTCAAGAGATATAAAAACAACCTAATGGAGTCATAAACCCTAATCACTTCAAGAGATGGAAGGAGAGGCTGCCAAAGGAGAAAGAAGGGTACTGTAGCTCCGTGAACAGTACTTTGTGCATTCATACATTCCCAAGCTATTCAAGGTCCATCTGAAGCCAACAACCTCCAATGAAGTGAGAAAGCAAGCAAGCAAGGATTCAAGGGAAAGTTGCCCAAGGGAGAAAGGAGAAGAAGCAAGCAAGCAAGAAGGGTTGAAGGAGAGGCTGCCAAGGGAAGAAGGCAGGCTACTGTAGCTCAGTGAATAGTAGTTCGTGAAAGAACTCTTCATCCATTCCCAAGCTCTTCAAGCTCCATCTGAAGCCATTCAAGCTCCATCCAAGTGAAGAAGGAAGCTTCGCTCAAGATCTACATCATACATTCAGGGGAGACTAAATCAAGAGTTTTTCTCAACTATGCTTCACTGTCTTTGTGTTTTGAGTTTCAAATCTTGTTCCTTGTAATCTGCAAACATTTGTGTGTGTGTGGATCGGTACAGATCCATGGTCGTGTGTGTTGTTTTGATTAGATCCGTGTGTGTGCGTGGATCTTCTTAGATCTGCGTGTGTGTGTGTATGTGTGGATCTATCCATATCCAGTTTTTCTAGTGTGTGGAGTGTTGCATCTGACGTAGCGTGTGTGTGTTGTTGATCCGGTTGTCGGATCATGTTGGAGCTCATCTCCGTGTGTGTGTTGGGGCGCGTCCTGTGTGTGGGTGTGCAGGCGTCGCCCTACGTGTGTGGTTGGAGTGTATCTCCGTGTTGAGGATTCATCCCCGTGCTGGTTTACAGTAGTGAAGCCTCACCGGGTTTTGGTGAGGGGTGGACGTAGGTTGCCGTCGTTGCATCCGAACCACCTTAAAAATCATCGTGCATTGTGGTTTGATTTGTGGGGTTTGGGTCATTTCTTCTACCCCCATTCTGTGTAATCGTACGTTTATATTGTCTCCATCATATTATATTCCTCGGATCTAGCATATTTAATGATCATGTGTGATAGATTTTGATATATCAAATTCTTGTGTTGCTAGTTCCTTACATATGTTTTAAATCGGGCAAAAATTTTTCTAATAGTTGTTATCACCCAATTCACCCCCCCTCTTGGTTGTCATTGATCGCGGGACTTCACCAGGGTCTTGGCCGCCTAGCACCCTGGGCAGCCAGACCAGTGGCCACCCACAGACTTGGGCGGCCAGGGTCTTGGCCGCCCAGACCAAGGAACAGACGGCCACAGAAGTGGCCGCCTCCTACGTCTTCCGGTAGACGGGCCGAGCTCCGCCGTGAGCTCGGTTCCACGCCACATTTGATCCCAATCAATGGGGAAAACATAGGGGATCATTCCCCTGACCCCAATACCCAAAAATAGAGGAAGAAGAAGCAAGAAACCTTGCTCGATTCGACGAATCTATCGCACGCCCCCAAAACATGATTTCCCCCCCCCCAAACGAGCAATAAACCCCGCTCGGCTCACCACGACCTATGAAACTCACGGAAAATGAAGTACTCGAGCTAGGGAACCATCTCCCTCCCTCCACCGAAGATTCTGCGCACCGTGGACACCGTTCCGTCGCAAAATGCCCTGCGAACCACTGCCCGCGCCCTGAGCTCGCGAACAACGAATGCCGCGCCTCCACCTCGATCCTCGCTCCATCCTTGCCGCTCCACGCCCCACGAACCTCGTCGGCTCTCCCACGTCCACCTCCATCGGCCGTCGGAGCAGAGAGGGAGAGAGGAGAGAGCGTGCGAAGAGAGGGAGAGAAGAGAGAAATGAGAGTGAGGGAGAGAGAAAAAAGGGGTTTATATATATATAGAAAATCCAAAAATTCCAGAAAATCACCAAAATAGTAAAAAATATTCCCCACGATCCTCAGAAAACGCACAACGCAGTGGTAACATGTCGGAGTCGGAGAACGCAACGGTTCGCCTTCACGGGGTTCCGAAGGTTCGACAGGCAGAAACACGCGTGAACCGCGAAACTCAATCCGAGACCCACAAAAACGATCCGAAACCCATGGATCCTGACCCGATAAATATCCGAAAAACCCAGGACATTACACGAGGACTTATGGAGGCCTTGGTTTAGGAATTTTTAATCCAATGAGATGGAGTGCTCAATGGAGTGTCTTTCCTTAACCAAAAGGGGGGTAAAGTCTCCTAAAAGGTGTAGGGAGAGGAGGTCTCCCAAGTCATTATGTCCGAAATGCAAGAACTAATGCAACATGAAGAGAAAATTCATATACAAATAGAGATATGTGAGAATAATGTAGCTAGAACATGTCACAGAAGTAGGCAAATCTATGAAAAACACTGGGAATTGGTGCCTGGGACAGTGGGCACCAATTTTAAAATTGGCACCCTGTGCCTGGGCGCTATATATATATATAAATAAAATAAACATCGCCTAGGACAGTGGCGCTAATTCAGGAAATGGCGCCCACTGTATGGGCGCAAATTCTTCTTATCACAGCAACTGTCTCCACGGCCAGAAAGCTCACAAAAATGAAAATACCAATGGAAGGAAAGGAAAAAGACTCACAATCACATAACATGGATCATGGCAATCAATAAGAATACGAAATAAAGCATGGCATGTTCAATTTTTTTTTAAGAGAAGAAGAAAAAATGAAATTTCTAAAATCTATCAAATTAACAATCACATGGGGGGTTATGCAAGTGGTGCACAAGAGATGAAAATAAGAAAAAAGTGCTATGTGGAGCACAAGGAGGGATGCACCGTGGATGCAAAAGGAGATGACACACGTGGGTGCCAAGTGGAGAAGGGTAATCAAAGAAAAATAAAAGGTGGTCCCACCATGGTCGTCGATTTGTAGATTATGAAAAATTCACTAAGGAAAAGAAATATGAAAAACTATAGAAATATAAGCAAGATGTAAGACCCAGTAGCTAATGGATTCTTAGCGGATCCTTATCGGTATTGAAGTGTGAAAAGATTCATGAATTTATGCTATTTTAATGGGCTTAATGGGCCTAGTTTAATGGGCTTAACCAATTTTATAAGTATTTAGAATGAAAATAAGGCATATATGTAATTTTGCTTATTATAAGGCCTTATTGCAATTTAAGTTTTTTTAACAAAAAAATAAATATATCAAATTCTTTTTTTTTTGTGAACCCACGAAGGGTTCTCTCTCCCCCTCACCCTCTCTTTTCTCTCCCACGCACGTCTCCCCTCTCTCTTTGCTTCTCGGTGGTGTGATCACCCCGGGATGTTGCAGGGATTGTAGGAGGCGGCCTTGGCGAGCCCGAGGCGAGAGAGGTGCGGTGGTGTTGCCGTGGAGGCGACCGTTGAGCGGGGAAGTGGGAAACCCACGTGGTGGAGCGTGGCGTCCTTCGCGTAGAACGGGTGTGGAACGTCATTTTCGGCTCAATCCAAGTAGGGGGATGGCTTCCTTGCTTCGTTAAGATCATTTTCTACCCATTGCCATGTTAATAGGATGGCCATATGCATGAAAATCGTCATTTATGTTTTCAAAGCATGGACATTATAATTTATGTTTTCAATCCATCCATGGCCATTGTCATTATGTTTTCGGATGTATAATGATTATGGAATGGGTGTGTGATAGCTTAGAACATGTTTTACAATGTTTTCCCATCGATTTGCATCGATTGGGAGGGGTTTCAAATGGAATTCCCGCATTTCGGGTCCTCTGGATGGCTTACGGTCGTTCCTGTTGGATTTTTGTGACTTCCCTAGTGTTTTGATGATGAGCATCACTATGTTAAATATTGTCATTTTAATCAGATATCTTGCGTAATGTTATGCATTTGAAATTTCCATGATTAACAGGAAAACTGCTATGAGGTAGTACCTTGTATGTCCGTACTGTTCCTTTCATACTTCGTGTTGTTTGTGTTTACTACACTTCGTGTTGTCCTTTTGTACGTCGTGTTGTTCCAACTATGTTTGTTGATTGTCTTCGTGTTGTTTACTGAAGCAGCTCGATTTGTTCTGATGAACTTCGAGTCGTTTTCCTTTGAACCTCGTGTCGTTTCTTCAGTATTTAGTTGCTCATCTCGAGTCATCCTTTTTATTTTTGCTCTTGTGTTTTCGTGTCATTTACTGTAGTTACTCGAGTCGTTTTACTGCTTTCACTGTTTTATCACGTGTCGTTGTAGCCGTTCCTGTCTTCTGTCTTCGTGTTATTTTTCCTAGACCCCGTGTCCTTTTTGCTTTGTGACCACACTTCGTGTAGGGTTCTATTTTCGTCTTCGAGTTGGTTTCAGTCCGTGTCGTCCTCGTCTTCGAGTCGTTCGTAAGTTCGAGCAATTTTATATTCGAGTCATTTTTTATGTCTTCGTGTTGTTATTTTTGTGTCTTCATGTTGTTTTTGTATTTGTGTCTTCGTGTTGCTTCTTTCTATCTTCGTCCAAGGTTCCTCTGATCGTGTGTTTCTATCGTTTCACTCTGTGTTATTTCCTTCTCACCTCGTGCTGTTCTCCTCTGACCTCGTGTCATTCTCTCTTTATTTCGTGCTGTAGTCATCTTGTGTATCTCGTGTCGTTCTTAGTATAGTGCATCTCGTATTGCTATCACATACCTCATGCAGTTTTAGTTTTTGTGGCCCTGAGTTTTAATGGTTTTAATTTCTTTGCAGGAGAAGAAGAAAAACAAAAAGAAGAAGGTGGTCCGAGGAAGAATATTCCCCAGTGTCTAGGCTGCACGTGATCCAATACTATAAGGGCACGTGGCAAGAAGGTTCTGGATCGAGCGCGGGAAGCACACGCCTTGCATGAACCCTCCTGATCGCTTATAAAAGTACTGCCTCACCATCTACGAAAAGAGAGGAGCTCCGAGGTTACAGAAAAGAAATTTGAGTGAGAGCAGACGAGAAAGAGCCTCCCTGAGAAACTAGAGTGATCCAGTTGAGAGAGAAGAGAGAGCAGAAGAGTGATCAGAAGATGGGTATTGACTTACGGATCAAATCCGAAGTCTGCTGCTCAGTTTGAGCTACATTGTTTCCAGTTTCTGAAATTTGGCTTCCTTCTTTGTTGTTTTCATTTTTATATGCTTTTTCCTTCTTGATTGAAAGTTCGCTGTGTTACCTCCTGGTGTTCAGGGGAAGAGAGAGACGTGTTCTCTCTGGTTCACTTGCAACAGAGGTTGCAGTATTGTTCCCTCTCGTAGAAGAGGTGTTCCCTCTGGGCTTCAGAGGAAGAGAGACCTTGGTCTCTGGTTCTAGTGACTGCAGATCACTAGTGTTTCCTCCGGTTGGAGGAAGAGGAACTTGTTTCCTGGTTTCTAGGGACTTGGCGTCCTTAGGGTTCCCTCCGGGTGTGGAGGAAGAGGGGAGGGTGTTCCCCTGGTGAAGCTGTGAATCAGCCGTTGTCGCAGACTGAGTCTGCTTTGCTAGCAGGTGCTAGTGGAAGCCTCACTTCGATTTGAAGTGAGGGGTGGACGTAGGCAGACTGGAGGTCTGACCGAACCACCTTAAAAACCTCTGGGTACTCGTGTGATTATCTGTGGTGATTTTGTGGTGTGCCTTCTATCCACTCGAGCTATTGTCCGCACTGCGTTTTTGTGGGTTCAACTCCGAGATTGCTTGTTTTAAGTGAATCATTCTTCAGTAATTCTTAATCGGTTGAAAACAGTGATCTATTCATCCCCTCCCCTTCTAGATCACTTTATATTTCTTGTATCACTTGGTATCAGAGCAGGCATTTCCCAATATGTGGTCCAACGGCCAGGGAAACGGATCCGCTGGTTCTCGCAGCTACATTGCTGAAGGGCAGTCAATCACCCGTCCCCCTTTCTTCGATGGTAATAACTATTTCTTTTGGAAGAACAGGATGGAAGTCTTTATCAGGGCCCAAAGCCACAAGCTCTGGAGAGTAATTACAGATGGTCCGTACCAACTTCCACCGAACGAAGACATGTGGACAGAGGAACATGTTAAACTCTTCGCACTGAATTGGACAGCTCTTAACATCATACAGTGCTCCGTCCACCCGGAAGAGTACTTAAGGATTTCAGCGTGCAAGACTGCAAAGAAAATGTGGGATGAATTGCAGTTAATGTATGAGGGCACATCTCAAGTGAGAGCTACCAAGGTCAATATGCTTACAACTCAGTATGAGTTGTTTAAGATGAAGCCAGAGGAGTCGATCACAGAAATGTATGCTAGATTGTCTGTGATCATCAATAGTCTGAGAGGATTTGGAAAGGAGATTCAGCAAGAAGACATTGTCAGGAAGATCCTTAGGTCCCTAACTCCCATCTGGGATACTAAGGTGACCGTCATAGAGGAATCTAGAGATTTATCCACCATGTCAGTAACCCAGCTGATTGGGTCTCTCATGACCCACGAAATGAACTTCAAACAAGGGAATGATGGACATGACAGAAAGGGAAAGAATGTTGCTCTGAAAGTCTCATGACATACTAAGAAGAGCAGCAGCAGCAGCAGCAGTGGTGGTAGCAGCGAAGACTCTGACGGATTCTCAGACCTGGACAAGGGCGAGCAGGCCATGCTCACCAGGCAATTCAGAAAGTTCTTGAGGACTAAAGGGAAATTCTACAGGAGAAAGAAATTTAATGCTGCAAGGAAGTCTCCTGAACGAGAACTTGAGAAGAACCTGTTTGTTAAGAAGGTTACATGCTACCATTGTCAGAAACCTGGTCACATGAAAAGTGAATGTCCAGAGCTGCAAACTAAGGCTCCCAGATACCAGAAGAAGATGGTGCACAAGAAGAAGAAAGCCATGCTGTGCACATGGAGCGACGAGGAGGAGGATCCACAAGCCACCTCGTCCAGTGAAGGTGAAGAGAAGACTTGCCTCATGGCCAACCATGAGGAAGAGGTAACGAACTTATTTGAGAATTTTACTTTGGACGATTGGGAGGACGCCTATGGCGACCTGGTAGCTAAATATAATTTTCTAACCAAGGTGCACAGAATGCTTAAACGAAAGTTTCACTCTGTTTCTGAGGAACACTCTATTGCTGTTACGGATAACATGAAAACCAAGGAGATGGCCATTGAGCTAGATCAGGCTAGAAGTGAGATCGAGAAGTTTAGAATGGAAAGAGAGGAAAATCTAGCTAGGATGAATGAGCTGAAGAGTAAAACTGAAGAGAGTAAAAAAGAGTTTAGACTGATTGCAGAAAAATATGAGGCGGTTAGAAAAGTTAATCAGGAACTCCAGGACCAATGTAATGAACTTCAGAAGGAGATTGAGGACAAAGGAAAAATGCTAGAAAAATTTACAGAGGGGAGAAATAATCTGAATGCCCTTCTGGGGTCGAGGGTAAACTTCAATAGGGAGGGATTAGGATACTATCCCACAAGTAAAAAACCCTTTGAATTTAAAACTATCACGTTCTGCCCCGCCAAGGGCAAAGAAAAACTGGAAACACCATCCAGTTCCAAATCTGTCTCTACATTGAAGGTTTCGACCAGCAAATCCATTCAATCCACTGGTTAGCAAGCTAAGTCAGGAAATCCTGAGACTAGAACTGCTCCTGTGCAACAGTTGTGGAACAAAGGTTTTCACACGACCATTCCTATTGATGTCACTAGAAAGGTGAACAGTTTCGCTAAGAAAGTTCAGCATGCTAGTTATCAAGGAAAGCATGCAAACATGCATCACTTTCAGCACAATTTTCATTTGAATAAAAATGGTTACATGAATTATGCTCAGCACACACGGGTTTCCTCTAAGAGGCCAAACAACAATTTTTCTGTTAGGAAACAGCATAATTTTAATAGGAATAGGCTCATTCAACACCCACTGAGAAATGCCAAGAAGGAAGAATCAATCCACATGAAATCACTGAAAAGAACAGTAAAACAAATGTGGGTTCCTAAGTGTAATTTGCATAAATTGAAAACTGTCTTTGGACCCAATTTGAATTGGGTCCCACATTACTTTGTCAGAACTCTCGCAGGTTAGCCTGGCAGCCGAGCATAACAAGTGGTATCTTGACAGCGGCTGTAGCAGGCACATGACAGGAGACCGGTCCAAATTTAGTAAACTGAAAATGAAGTTTGGGGGCTTGGTCAAATTCGGTGGAAATAACAGAGGAAGAATAATTGGAATTGGTACAGTTGGTAAGTCCTCTACTAACTCCATTGAAGATGTGTATCTTGTAGAAGGACTTCAGCACAACTTGGTAAGTATAAGTCAACTCTGCGACAAAGGACACAAGGTACTCTTTGACCACAATTCCTGCACTATTTTTGAGCTGAATTCTGATAACGTCATGTTCAAAGGTCATAGAGTAAACAATGTATACATCGTAGACCTGGATGATAATCCTGAAACTAACTTGTGTATGTCTGCTAACTCTGAACAGGTTGCTTTTGACTAGCATAGGCGTCTAGGCCATGCTAGTTTGTCTACAATGAATAAACTGTCTAAGCATAACCTAGTTAGAGGTTTGCCCAGAATAAGATTTCAGTTAGGGTCCAAGCTATGTGATGCTTGTGCACAAGGTAAACAGACTCGTGCAGTTTTTAAGTTGAGAACTGAGAGTCTTTCATCTAAACCGCTGCAGGACTTGCACATGGATCTCTTTGGTCCTACTCGCATACAAAGTTTGTCAGGTAAGAGATATGGATTAGTCATAGTTGATGACTTCACTAGATTTTCTTGGTTGTTTTGTTTAGCAAATAAAAATGATGGTTTTGTTCACTTTGAAGAACTTTTCAATAAAATCAAACTGCAAGGTGAACATAATATCATTACAATTCAATCTGACCATGGAGGAGAGTTTGAGAACTCTTCATTTTCTGAATTTTGCTCAAGAGAGGGAGTGACTCACAAATTCTCTTCTCCCAGGACACCGGAGCAGAACGGAATTGTTGAGAGAAGAAACATGTCAATAATTGAAATGGCCAGGACTATGCTGATTGAGAGTGGACTTCCAAGGAGATTTTGGGCTGAAGCTGCGAATATTGCATGCTACATTCTAAACCGAGCCTTGGTAAGACCTACTCATAGGAAAACTCCTTATGAACTTCTCAAGGGTAAGCAGCCAAACATTTCTTACTTTAAAGTTTTTGGCTCCAAATGTTTTATTCACAATAATGGTAAGAATGGTTTGGACAAATTTGAAGCTAGAAGCTCTCCTGGAATTTTTCTCGGATATTCAGAAACCTCAAGGGCTTACAGAGTTTTCAATAAAGATGATCAAACTGTTGAAGAAACACCGCATGTAGTGTTTGATGAAAATGATTTCTCTAACAAAGTGATGAATGATGACAGGGAGCCATCTAATGAGGGAGATTTCTTGGAGAAAATTGAAGAAGAAGAGATGCAGCCAGCTGCTCAACCAGAAAACTCACAGCAAGAAGGAGCAGCTGAGGTAGGTGAACCCTCAGGTGAGATAATATTTCACAAAGACCACCCTAGTGAAAATGTCATAGGCAATTTGCATGATCCTCCTAGGACAAGGTCTCATTTTAGAATTGTCCAAGAACCGGACTTAGCTGCATTGGTATCTCAGGTGGAACCCAAATCTGTGGAAGAAGCCTTAAAACATGATTCTTGGGTATCCGCCATGTGTGAGGAATTAAATCAATTTGAGAAAAATATTGTATGGGAACTAGTTCCCAGACCTGATAACACTCATGTCATTGGCACTAAATGGGTTTTCAAGAATAAAGTTGATGAGAATGGAGCTATTTTTAGAAACAAAGCAAGACTTGTAGCTCAAGGCTACAGTCAGGAATTTGGTGTGGATTTTGATGAATCCTATGCCCCAGTGGCTAGGATGGAAGCTATAAGAATTCTGCTTACATTTGCATGCTCTAGGAACATTCGGCTGCAGCAGATGGATGTCAAAAGCGCATTCTTAAATGGGTTATTGAAGGAAGAGGTATATGTTGAACAACCTCCAGGTTTTAATTTCTCTGTTCAGCCTAACATGGTTTTTAGGTTGAATAAAGCCCTCTATGGATTGAAGCAGGCTCCCCGAGCCTGGTATGAGAGACTTTCTGAATTCCTTTTGAGCAAGGGCTACACTCGAGGTAAGGTTGACCAAACCCTCTTCACCAAAAATCTCGGAAAGGATTTAATAGTGGTCCAGGTATATGTTGATGATATCATCTTCGGATCTAACAATTCAAAATTGTGTAAAGAATTTTCTGAATCTATGTCTCATGAATTTGAAATGAGTTTAGTTGGCGAACTAAAGTATTTTCTTGGGCTGCAGGTCAAACAGATGGAGGATGGTTGTTTCATAAATCAAACCAAGTATACTCTGGAGATGCTGAAAAGGTTTGGAATGACTAACCTCAAGACTATCTCAACACCCATGGGCACCAACTCCTCACTGGATTCAGACGAAAAAGGTAAAGAAGTGGATGCTAAATTATATAGAGGTATGATCGGTTCACTCCTCTACTTAACAGCATCCAGGCCTGACATTCAATTTAGTGCAGGGATGTGTGCCAGATACCAGGCTAGGCCTACTGAATTGCATTTGGCAGCTGTAAAAAGAATCTTTAGATACTTATCTGCTACCCATGATCTAGGTCTTTGGTATCCTGCATCATGTAGTTTAGATCTCATTGCATATACAGATGCAGATTATGCAGGATGTAAATTGGACAGGAAAAGTACTAGTGGTCACTGCGAATTTTTAGGAGGGTGCCTAGTCTCTTGGGGATCCAAGAAGCAACACTCTGTGGCTCTTTCTACTGCTGAAGCTGAGTATGTGGCAGCAGGGAGCTGTGGCACACAGGTTATATGGATAAAACACCAGCTTCTGGATTACTCAGTTGAGCTAGGTTGCACTTCCATCTTTTGTGACAATACTAGTGCAATAAACATTGCAAAGAATCCTGTACTTCATTCTCGAACTAAACACATCGAAATCAGGCATCATTTTATTCGAGATGAAGTAGCTAGGAAGACCTTTGAGTTGATCCATGTTGGCACTAACTCACAAATTGCAGATATTTTCACTAAGCCACTGGATACTGAAAAATTTAGCACATTGCGCAGAGAATTAGGTATTTACAGAATTTCATGATTGAATAATTGATCTCTGAATAATCTGTCATGTGCTCTTGTGTTTATCTATACTCATTGTCTGTTGCTGAAAATAACCTCATTATGAGTGTTGGCTGATTCACTCGTATTGATTGATATCACTTTGTTTTCTTTGAGGTGTTTTGAGGTTTGTCTTGGTTAAGTCTGAGTTGGAGTCAAGGTCTCAGGGGGAGCTAGATTAATAATAGGTGTCATGCTCTTTTGGCCAAATCTGAACATACTTTGAACGGATTTTTGCTGACCTTATAAGAGAATCAGTTTGAGTAGGTGTATAAAAGAAATTTTTGATGTTTTATCCGTTAAGACTGTTCATCTAATTTCTTGTTGGAATTTCAGCTGTTAGTCCCACTGAGATCAAAATCTGAATTCAAGACTATCTTCCTACACTGTAACTGACTTCTGATCTAGCTAGTACAGCATACCTACTTAGTCTAGTTAAGTCCGAAATGAGGTATATAGTGTTTTAGTCTGAAAAACTTTGGAGCTAGTGTATTGTTCTCAAACTGAATCAAGACTAATTTACAAGGTTTCAAGTGCAGTTTAATGAAAAAATTCATGAAAGAAGTTTTAACAGCCTTGTTAACTGTTCATTGAGAAACTAGGACTTTCATCAATGAAGTGAAAGCATTCCATGTCATGAGATGGCAGTATAAATCAGGTTTAATTAGCTGTCTTGATCATACAGAGCTATGGTACATATCTGGTTAGTAACTGGGGTGTCTGGCCTCTGGTAAAGGTGTCACCTTAATGTCAACACCAGTTAGAATACCATCTCTGTCCTCTTGTCAGAAGGGGTAATGTGGTCTTGCCACCAAGTAACTGGGGATTCCTGCCTCTAAACAAGGTGTCTCCCTAATGTCAAAGGTGTACTTGACAGATTTACCTTTGATCTTGACCATCTTTGAAATTTTTTTTTTCTCCCTCTTGGTATCAAGATCCTGTTCACTTGGCATATAGTTCTTGGTTTGTTTGTTTTCAATACCACAGGTCTTTGTTTTCGTGACTTCCTTGCTTTATACTCTCTGAGTAAAGACTTACTCTGGCCATACTGGTATTTTGTACCTTACCTGCTTAGAATCTGGTTCTGTGTATGGAGCAGATCTTCATTCACCATTTTGCACACAGTCTGACTAACTGATCTTCAAAATCCTCACATTAAATTAATGGCTTTCTTAATTGTCTAAACATCTCAATAACTTTCCTTTATCAGCCATACTCTCTCTTGTTTTCTCTCCACTGTCAGCAATTTTCTTTTCGTGATATCTTCAGACCTGCCCCTAGTTTTGATGATGTCAAAGGGGGAGAGTGTCTTGCTTGTGTTTTGCTGAGGGGGAGCGAAAGATAAGTGCCCTGAGTTATCTAGTCAGAGGAAGGCAGTTGTTGTGTTCAGGGGGAGCTCTTGGGAGTCGTCAGAGGAGGCGAGTGTGTTGTGTGTCTGCATTGCTTATCTTCACATAATCTCATTGCACTTCATCTCTGTTATTTAATATAGTGTTGCCATCATCAAAAAGGGGGAGATTGTTAGATTTTTGTGACTTCCCTAGTGTTTTGATGATGAGCATCACTATGTTAAATATTGTCATTTTAATCAGATATCTTGCGTAATGTTATGCATTTGAAATTTTCATGATTAACAGGAAAACTGCTATGAGGTAGTACCTTGTATGTCCGTACTGTTCCTTTCATACTTCGTGTTGTTTGTGTTTACTACACTTCGTGTTGTCCTTTTGTACGTCGTGTTGTTCCAACTATGTTTGTTTATTGTCTTCGTGCTGTTTACCGAAGCAGCTCGATTTGTTCTGATGAACTTCGAGTCATTTTCCTGTGAACCTCGTGTCGTTTCTTCAGTATTTAGTTGCTCATCTCGAGTCATCCTTTTTATTTTTGCTCTTGTGTTTTCGTGTCATTTACTGTAGTTACTCGAGTCATTTTCCTGCTTTCACTATTTTATCATGTGTCGTTGTAGTCGTTCCTGTCTTCTGTCTTCATGTTATTTTTCCTAGACCCCATGTCCTTTTTGCTTTGTGACCACACTTCGTGTAGGGTTCTGTTTTCATCTTCGAGTTGGTTTCAGTCCGTGTCGTCCTCGTCTTCGAGTCGTTCGTAAGTTCGAGCAATTTTGTATTCGAGTCGTTTTTTATGTCTTCGTGTTGTTATTTTTGTGTTTTCATGTTGTTTTTGTATTTGTGTCTTCGTGTTGCTTCTTTCTATCTTCGTCCAAGGTTCCTCTGATCGTGTGTTTCTATCGTTTCACTCCGTGTTATTTCCTTCTCACCTCGTGCTGTTCTCCTCTGACCTCGTGTCATTCTCTCTTTATTTCGTGCTGTAGTCATCTTGTGTATCTCGTGTTGTTCTTAGTATAGTGCATCTCGTATTGCTATCACATACCTCATGCAGTTTTAGTTTTTGTGGCCCTGAGTTTTAATGGTTTTAATTTCTTTGCAGGAGAAGAAGAAAAAAAAAAGAAGAAGGTGGTCCGAGGAAGAATATTCCCCAGTGTCTGGGCTGCACGTGATCCAATACTAAAGGAACCAATACTATAAGGGCACGTGGCAAGAAGGTTCTGGATCGAGTGCGGGAAGCACACGCCTTGCATGAACCCTCCTGATCGCTTATAAAAGCACTGCCTCACCATCTACGAAAAGAGAGGAGCTCCGAGGTTACAGAAAAGAAATTTGAGTGAGAGCAGACGAGAAAGAGCCTCCCTGAGAAACTAGAGTGATCCAATTGAGAGAGAAGAGAGAGCAGAAGAGTGATCAGAAGATGTGTATTGACTTACGGATCAAATTCGAAGTCTGCTGCTCAGTTTGAGCTACATTGTTTCCAGTTTCTGAAATTTGGCTTCCTTCTTTGTTGTTTTCATTTTTATATGCTTTTTCCTTCTTGATTGAAAGTTCGCTGTGTTACCTCCTGGTGTTTAGGGGAAGAGAGAGACGTGTTCTCTCTGGTTCACTTGCAACAGAGGTTGCAGTATTGTTCCCTCTCGTAGAAGAGGTGTTCCCTCTGGGCTTCAGAGGAAGAGAGACCTTGGTCTCTGGTTCTAGTGACTGCAGATCACTAGTGTTTCCTCCGGTTGGAGGAAGAGGAACTTGTTTCCTGGTTTCTAGGGACTTGGCGTCCTTAGGGTTCCCTCCGGGTGTGGAGGAAGAGGGGAGGGTGTTCCCCTTGTGAAGCTGTGAATCAGCCGTTGTCGCAGACTGAGTCTGCTTTGCTAGCAGGTGCTAGTGGAAGCCTCACTTCGATTTGAAGTGAGGGGTGGACGTAGGCAGACTGGAGGTCTGACCGAACCACCTTAAAAACCTCTGGGTACTCGTGTGATTGTCTGTGGTGATTTTGTGGTGTGCCTTCTATCCACTCGAGCTATTGTCCGCACTGCGTTTTTGTGGGTTCAACTCCGAGATTGCTTGTTTTAAGTGAATCATTCTTCAGTAATTCTTAATCGGTTGAAAACAGTGATCTATTCATCCCCTCCCCTTCTAGATCACTTTATATTTCTTGTATCAGTTCCAAGGACCGTTTGTGTTACGGTGTAAGGTGGTGGACCTAAGCGATCTTACGCTTGACCGTTTAGTGTCTTAGGCGGTCATTCGACCGACTGTTTGTAGACCCTAGCGGGCCAGTAGGTGACCATTTAGTCCTTTTGACCTAGTAAGGCGGTGTAAGCCGAGCGGTCTTTGACTTGACCATTTATCATCCCTAAGCGATCAGTCGCGCGACTGTTTGCGATCAGGTTTCATCCCGTTTAATTATATGAAATGTTCCTGTCCAAGCGGTCATGGAGAGGACCGTTTGGGTCGGTCTAGCGGTCAATTGTTTGACCGTTTACTGTGTCCTTGCGGGCCTATGATAGACCGTTTAGCCCTGCAGTATGTGAATTTCATCCTGTTCATTTAATTATGTATTTAATACTGCATGTTCGCCATGTTTAAATATTTTTATGAACTATGGCACATTTTTAGATCCCAATAGAATTATTTTCTCTTTCCTTGTGATGGAACCACTAGACATAGCCCGACGACCTTTAGTGTCGGCCCACCTGGGAGAGGTGGCGGGGTAGTCCTGGCGTACGGTTTGTAAGCTAGTTTTTATGGGCCACCTTGCTTGGCAGTAGTATCCTACTGGGGAGGAAAACTAGCTAGAGGCCTGACTCAAGGCATTGAGCTTGTGTGTGCACACGTGGTCAGAGGCTTGGACTGACACTGACGAGTGTGACCCTGACTAGTTCTTGACCTTGGTTACTGTTACGTGTCTCACTTGCTGCGTTCCAAGCTCGTGTAGATGCTTGAGACGCAGTATAAGTCATTAGTGGATGCGTCTGATCTTCTTTCTGGTGGTCTTTTCTTTCTCCTGTCACTTGGAATTGTTGAATTATTATTCTATTGGTAGATTATGATTCTTGAGTTTAATTATCCATTTGAATATTAAATGGCATTTTAGTTAGCTGTCTTTAATTCATTCACATGCATGTACAGCTTTATTAATTACTTTTTCTATTATGCCATTGCATGATCAGTTGATGTTATATGTTTAGTTGCGAGGTAGGGATCCACGTGAACCCTACTGAGTCTATGTTGTGAGACTCACCCTTCCTTTTCAGGTGAGGCGGAGCAACAGTCTGTAGGTTTTCCTCGCACTTTTGGCAGGAAGTCATAGACGCCAATAGTGGTCTGTCTGTCTGTCCGTCTGTCTTTTGATTTTCTCTTGACCGGGGTATGCCCCGTGTAGTTGTTTATTTTGACACATGTATAGTGTTGGACTTGTTATGTATGGATCTGGACTATTTTATGTAAATATATCACTCTGTTATTTTAAATTACTCCCACTTTAAAATTGCCATTTTATACTTACGCGTGTAATTCTAGTTCATTATGCACCTCCTCAACCAATCCTCCAACCCTTACGGGGCCTCATCAGCCTCTTGGGTGGCGTCTCCGAGTTCTTGGTATCGGTTTACCGATACCTAGATCTCCGGGTCGTTACAGTTGGTATCAGAGCTTTGTTGGGGTGATGTATAAGAATTGAAATTGCAATAGTCCAGAACAAGGCCATGTGTACCACAATTGCTGGCTTAGGTTGTTTTCCCGTGATTACTTATGGTTCTTTTGTTGTGTGTTTTCGTGTAAGCTTAGATTGCAATGCCGCCTAGATGGAGAGGCCGAGGTCGTGTCCAAATTAATGTGCCCCAAGATGTTCCAAGGGAAGAGAGCGGTACTTCGCCTCCTCCGGTGAATGTTCAAGGCCAAGGCCGTGCTGACCCCGCTGCTGGTGAAGACTTATTGCCTCAAGGTGGTCGTGGTCGAGTTCTGAAGGAATTTCTTCTTTTCCACCCACCGACATATGAAGGACAAGCTGATCCAGATGTGGCTAGGGTTTGGCTAGATGCGACGGAGCGTGTGTTCCGTTCTATGGAACGCACTGAAGATGAGAAGGTGATGCTAGCTACTTTTCAGTTGCAGGGGGCAGCGCTCGTGTGGTGGACCACGGAGTGGGAGGTGACTTTCAAGTCCCGTCCTCTTCGACTGATTACTTGGAAGGAGTTCGTGACTTCATTCGAGCATACATGTAGCCCAGCTTATCTCAGGATGGACAAAATGTACCAGTTCATGGAGTTGGCTCAGGGCGAGATGACAGTCTTGCAGTATCGGAACAAATTTATGGAATTGGGTCGGTATGCTCCTCATATTCTTGCTAATGAAGGGCTGAAGACGGAGCAATTTCTACGTGGTTTGAAGCCGGAGCTGAGGCAGCCTCTGATTGCAACGCGAGTGGCAGAGTTAGATGTGGCTTATCAGGCAGCAGCAACATTAGAACTGGATATGGCAAGATCCCGAGGGCGAACCCAAGTTGAGCCAGTGCAGCATAATGTGCAGCAGCAGGCTAGTAGTCAACCTAGTGTGACGGGGGTACCATCTTCTGTTCCTTCTACCAATGGTACTTCCTCCATGAAATCCAAATTCAAGCGGATGTTCAGGAAATCCAAGAAGCAGTATGATAGGCAAGCTTCCTCTGGTAATGTGCAACAAGCAGTACCCACTTCTTTTCAATGGCAGGGATCGGTGTCCAGTCAGCCAAGTGTTAGCGCAGCAAGAGTGATATAGAAGGGGGGGGGATGAATAGATCACTCCCTATTTAAACAACTTCAGCGGAAAATCACTCCTTCGAAAATCACCCTACCGAATATAGCTAAACAAATTAGCCAATGCAGTGAGAAACTAAGACAGAGTAAAAGGATGCGATTAGAATAGGCCGTCCACACACAAGCACATTGCCAAGCAGATGGAGAGCATCAACGATTGCAGCAAACCACAGAGGAGACAAGAGATTTTAAGGTGGTTCGATTGTAGTCCACAATCTACATCCACCCCTCACTCCAACTAGAGTAAGGATTCCACTAGCCAATGCTAGAAACCTGCAGACTCAGTATGCGAACAATGTGCTGCCTCACAGCTTGAATAACCAAGGGAAACAAATCCCTCAACCAAACTCTGCTTCCCACAGAGCTTGGAACCTGTTCCAGCTACCAGCTAGAACAGAACCGGAGATAGCTCTCCCTTCCTCCAACCTGGAGGGAACCTACTAATGACAACCCGTCACTACCAGAACTAGAGATCTACGATCTCTCTTCCTCTGCAGCCCAGAGGGAAACCGGAGTAACACTCCCTTCCTCCAAACACCGGAGGGGAACAACTCAAGATCAGATATGTGAAGAAATAAAAGGAAAAACAGAAGTGCAAACAAGAACAAACGATGAACACAAATCGTTTCAGAAAAATCAAATACAAAATGTAGCTTCTGAAGAAGCAAATGGACTCTTCTTTCTCACTCAGACTTTTCTCTCACAGGACTGCTCTCTAATCTTTTCTCTCTATCTTCTTTCTGGAACGTGGAGGCTCTCTCTCTTTTCTTCTTTTGCTCAGGAATTCTGCTCTTAGGCTTTTTCTCCAGTTCGCTCCATCTCTTCGCAGAGGGCACCTTTTATATGGCTTTCGACCTGAGTTTCAGGCCTTCACACGAGGGAGTCTCGTTCCCTCCCTTTCCAGAGCCTTCTCGGATCACGTGCCAAGTATCATCCTTGGTTCACGTGCCCAATCATTGACCTATATCACCTGCAGGCTGAGACAAAGGACTGTGATTAGTTAGTTTAGTCAGATACGAATGTATAGACTTTAGGATATCAGATTAAGTAAGTGTGAACACTAAAGGAGTGTATAGACTTGTGAGACTTCAAGCAAACTCAGTGTATAGACTTGCTGAAGAATGCATTAGCACAAAGGATGAAATGTATGGACTTCTGTGAAGTGTATGAGGCCCTTCGAGTGTATAGACTTAGGGATGCCAAATAGGCAAGTGTGTCACAGTGTGAGAGTGTATAGAGTTGAGGTTCTTCAGCGAGCTCAGTGTATGGACTTGTAAGTGTTCATGCGATCTCAATGTGTAGACTTCATTCATTAGACAAGATAATGGATGTATGGACTTGTAAGAGAACAATGCTTGAAGGCATCGAATGTGTAGACATTGAATCAGCAGTTTAAGCAAGTGTTTCAATGAGAGAGTGTATCGACTTGCAGGTTAACAATCGAGTGTATAGGGTTGAAAGCCTAACAATCGAGTGTATAGACTTGTAGGTTTACTGAGTGTATAGACTTCAATAAATATGCATCAGACGACTCTGTATGGACTTGAAGACCCTTAGCCAATGTATAGACTTCAAGTGAAGACCGATGTATAGACTTCACGTGAAAGCCCAATGTGCAAACTTGAGCTATGCAAGCTACAGTGTCGATGTATGGACTTTGTGAATGTTCAGACTTGAATGCTCGACCAGTGTACAGACTTGTAGAGCCGAACCCAATGTATAGACTTGAGGAATTGAAGCCAATGTATAGACTTGTCGAGTGGCTCAGCAATGTATAGACTTGGCGAACCACGGTCCAATGTATAGACTTGAAGCCTTAAGACGCAGCATGAGACGCTGGCTGAGACGGACGCTGTACATACTTGCTAAATGAAATGCTTCGTGAGACACAGCAAGAGACGGTCAACGAGACGCTGACTCTATACAGACTTAAGCTAAAGCAAGACAGTCGATGTATAGACTTGATGCAGAAGCCTTCAAGTGATGTGTTGACTTTGACCAGATGAGACGTTGCAAGAGACGGACCAATGAATAGACTTGACAGTGATCTCTGCAGCGAATGTATAGACTTTGCAAACTGAGACGCAAAGTGAGACGATGAAAGACACTGTGGATGTTCAGACTTTGGCAAGTGTGAGCGAGACAATGCAGACGCTATACATACTTTGAAGTTACACTGTTGATGTATAGACTTGAATGAACGTTGCATGAACAAGCCTAACCAATGTATAGACTTTGATGCACAAACACACAATGTATGGACTTATGAGTACAGCACAGACAGATGCAATGTACAGAGATGCGAATCTGATAGAACACTCATGCACACACTCATGCACAGGGGAGCAATCGCTACTCTAGGGGAGCATTCTCAGCGTCAGGGGAGCATATTATCTGACAATCATATGTACTGCACTCATTAACATGATGAAACATGAATTAATCTAGAGATAGAAGATTGATTTATAGTGTGAGACATCATCAAAACCGTAGGGATGCAACAATCTCCCCCTTTTTGATGATGGCAACACTATGGATCAAGCAATATCATGGCATATCAAGCAATTAACTGCAGCTTCAACAAACAAAGCAAATTCAAAGCAAGTGCAAGGATAGACAAATTAACTGCTACTGCAGAATTCTTTCTTTCTCAAAAACCACTCCCCCACAACTCACTCTCAGCTCTTTTCCTCACAAGACAAGTTATTTCCTTGGCTCAAGAACAAATCTCCCCCTAAACTCAAGATCTGATCTACTGATATTGTTAAACTTCTCTCCGCCTTTGACATCAGCAAAAGGAAATGCAGAATGTATGAAAGTGTTGGAGACATGAGGACGAAGTGCAGTAACTGCTTAGTGCAGAAAGTCATGAGTAGGTCTTAAGAGAATAAGTGAGGTTCTAAACTCAAGAAAAGATTCTGTCAACTCCAGTACTCAATTGAGACATAGAATGATAGAAAGGTTTATCAGCATACAAAGTGTATGATTTAGAGCAGGAGTTAACAAGTATGGCCTGATATAGCTGAGCATTCAACTATCCTACAAGACAGCAAGAGACAAATTAAGAGAGGTGTTCTCAAGGTATTGAGGACAAGCAATCCATTAGTTGCACAACAACAATGAATTTTTGAGATGATTTTCAAGAAGATCAATGAGTAAGTTGGTGATTCACTCTTTTGACATTAGAGAGACACCTTGATTAGAGGCCTGAATCCCCAGTTACTAAGAGTGAGTACCTCATTACTTCCCCCCCTTTTTTTAAGGGACAGAGATAGTAACTATGGCTTTTGACATGAGTAAACACCTTGATTAGAGGCCAGAGTCCCCAGTTACTCACCAGCAAGCCACCATTGCTCTGTCATGTCTTTTCATTCATTTTTAAGCATTTGACATCTCATGACATAGGAGAAATATTCATTTCATTGATGAAACTCCCAGTTTCTCAGTGCCCGAAACAAGACATGTTTGTTCAGTTAAGCCCTTGTGTTAAAGAGATGGAATGATTGAAAACAATACCAGAAGGACTATTTCTTGAAGTGAGTCTTGAAGTCTAGATTTCAAGCTGATTGGGTCAGATGTCAAGACATACAAGTTTTGGCCTGAACTACAATTATTAACAATGTAGGAAGATATACCTTTTACAATTAATCCAGATCTCTGAAAGAATACTAAGGAAAGATTCTGACTGGATTTTAGAATCACTGACTTATAGACTTAAGAATTAAGTGACATTCTACTGTCTGAGAGAACCACACTAGATCTGTCATGAAAGCCAGCAAAGACACATATCTGGTCAAACTTTTTGAATCTGTCAAAGAACTCTTCCTCTCACAGCTCAATCAGCTCCCCCTTACTCAAAGCACTCCTGAAAGCTAACCAACAGATAGACAGAACTCCCCCTCACAAAAAGAACAGACTTCACATTTAAGACAGTTTGTATAAGCCTAATTCTCTCATTAGTGTTGTGAATTTTTCATTATCCAAAGGTTTAGTGAAGATGTCAGCAATCTGATTATCTGTGCCTACATGAATCAGTTCAAAATTACTTTTAGAAACCTCATCTCTTATGAAATGATGCCTTATCTCTATGTGTTTGGTGCGTGAATGTAAAACAGGACTTTTGGCAAGATTAATGGCACTTGTGTTATCACAATAGATAGGTGTGCACCCCAGGTCTACTTGGCAGTCTTGAAGCTGGTGTTTAATCCATATGACTTGTGTTCCACAACTCCCTGCAGCTACATATTCAGTTTCTGCAGTGGAGAGGGCCACAGAATGTTGTTTCTTGGAGCCCCAAGACACTAAACACCCACCCAAGAATTCACAGTGACCACTAGTGCTTTTCCTGTCTAGTTTACAGCCTGCATAATCAGTATCTATGTATGCAACTAAGTTAAATGTGTGTGATGCAGGAAACCATAATCCAAGAGAATGAGTAGCTGACAAATATCTGAAAATTCTTTTCACTGCAGCTAAATGTGATTCAGTAGGTCTAGACTGATACCTTGCACACATCCCTACACTGAATTGTATATCAGGTCTAGAAGCTGTCAAGTAAAGAAGAGATCCAATCATACCTTGATAAAGTTTGGCATTTACTTCTTTACCTGTCTCATCTGCATCCAGTGAGGTATTGGTACCCATGGGTGTTGTAATGTGCTTTAGGTTTTCCATACCAAACCTCTTGAACAGTTTCAATGTGTATTTGGTCTGGTTGATGAAGCACCCATCCTCTAGCTGCTGTACCTGTAGGCCAAGAAAGTATTTTAGGTCACCAACCAAACTCATTTCAAATTCAGCAGACATCATTTTAGAAAATTCATCACATAGTTCATGCTTAGTTGATCCAAATACTATGTCATCTACATATACCTGAACTATGATGAGATCTCTATTTGTACCCTTGGTAAATAGAGTTTGATCAACCTTACCTCTTTTGTAGCCCTTGCTGATCAGAAATTCAGTCAATCTTTCATACCATGCTCTTGGGGCCTGCTTTAGACCATACAAGGCTTTGTTTAACCTGAAAACTTGGTTAGGTTGAGGAGAGAATTGAAATCCGGGGGGTTGTTCAACAAAAATCTCTTCTTTAATGACTCCATTTAAAAAGGCACTTTTAACATCCATTTGTTGGAGTTTTATATTCTTTGAATATGCAAAGGCAAGCAACATTCTTATGGCTTCCATCCTAGCAACAGGTGCATAGGATTCATCGAAGTCTACACCAAATTCCTGACAGTAGCCCTTGGCTACTAATCTGGCCTTATTCCTTGAGATGACTCCATCTTCATTCATTTTATTTTTGAACACCCACTTAGTTCCTATGATATTAACATTATCTGGTCTTGGAACAAGTTCCCAGACATTGTTTCTTTCGAACTGGCCTAATTCCTCACTCATGGCATTGACCCAAGCTTGATCAGCCAAGGCCTCTTCTATTGATTTGGGTTCAATTTGTGAGACTAAAGCAATTAAGTCTTCATTATTCACATTCCTAAAATGAGACCTAGTCCGAAGAGGATCTTCAGGATTGCCTATGACATTATCTATCGGATGGTCTTTAAGAAATCTAACATTGGTTGAAGACTCACCTGTTTCTCTTGGCCCTTCCTGATTGAGGGGATTTGTTATTCCACTCGGCTGAGTCTTCTCTTCTTCTTGGTCTTCTAGGAATTCCCCATCATGATTGGAGTCCATGTCAAAATTTTTAATGTTAGACACACCTTTCTTTTCACTGAAAATAATGTGTGGAGACTCTTCCACTTTCTGATCTGATATGTTAAATACCCTATATGCCCTTGACACTTCAGAGTAACCTAAAAATATTCCAGGGGAGCTTTTAGCTTCAAACTTGTCTAAATCTTTCTTGTCATTGTTATGAATAAAACATTTTGTTCCAAAAATTCTGAAATGAAACAAGTTTGGTTTCTTACCTTTTAGAAGCTCATAGGGTGTTTTCTTGTGAATGGGTCTTACCATGGCCCTGTTGATTATGTAAGTTGCTGTATTGGCCGCTTCTGCCCAAAACCTTCTAGGTAACTTACTTTCAATCAGCATGGTTCGGGTCATCTCCACCACAGTTCTATTTCTTCTCTCCACAATCCCATTCTGTTCAGGTGTCCTGGGAGAAGAAAATCTATGAGTTAGTCCCTCTCTTTCACAAAGATCAGAAAACATGGAGTTTTCAAACTCACCTCCATGATCAGATTGAATAGAACAGATCTTGTGTTTTCCTTCTTGTTTGACCTTATTGAAAAACAGATTAAACTTTTGAAATACATCACTTTTATTTGCTAAGAAGAATATCCATGAATATCTAGAGAAGTCATCTATGATGACATAGCCAAACCTGTTTCCATTAAGACTCTGAGTTCTAGTGGGACCGAAAAGGTCCATATGGAGAAGTTCCATTGGTCTAGAGGACAATGGCTCAGATCTTAATTTGAAAGAGTTTCTGGTCTGTTTGCCTAGAGCACAGGCATCACATGCTTTTGATATCGAATTGAATTTAATTCTAGGCATGCCTCTAACTAAATCATGCTTGACCAATTTATTTAAAGTAGTAAAGCTAGCATGACCTAGACGTCTATGCCATTCAAAAACATCATTTTCAGAATTGGCAGATAAACAAATATTAGATTGAGATTCCTCATCTAAGTCTACTATGTAGACATTATTAATCCCGTTGGCTACAAATTTAACCACATCAGAATTTATTTCAAAGATTTTGCATGAATTATCATCAAATACAACCCTGTGACCCTTGTCACATAACTGACTAATGCTAATCAGGTTGTGTTGCAGACCTTCCACAAGTAGAACTTTTTCAATGGAGTTTGTGGAAGACTTACCCACTGTACCAACTCCAAGAATCTTACCTTTGTTCTTTCCTCCAAACTTGACTAGACCCCCTACCTTCATCTCTATGTTGCTGAACTTGGATCGGTCACCTGTCATGTGCCTGGAGCAGCCACTGTCGAGGTACCACTTGTTGTCCTCTGCTGCCAGGCCGACCTACACAAATAACATCAAGCAGAGTGATTTGGAACCCAAGATGAGTTGGGTCCAAGGACATTATTTAAATTTCTAATCAAGTGTTTAGGAATCCAAATTTACTTCAGCATTGTTTTCTCTGGCACTTTTACTTCTATTTTATTGAAATTATAGCCAGCTGGTCTGGAAAAGTAAGTTTTATTCCATACATTAGGCTTGCCATTTCTTGAATATCTCCTGTAAGTTTGTTGATCAGCAGATTTTTGAAGATGATGATCATTTCTCCAATAGGTCCTCTTTGGACCCATTTGATTGTAGTAATTCCAGCTTTTCTTTTGAATCACTTGCTTGGTCCATTTACCATTTATGTTCTGATTGGTAGGCTTAGTGAAATTCTTCACAGAATTCATTCCCATCTTAAATGGTTGGCCAGCACTGTTTTTAGGACCATCCTTCTGACTTTGAGTTCCCTTGCTGCTGGTTGAGCTGGATGGTGTGTCCAGCTTTTCTTTTCCCTTCTCTAGGCAGAAGGTAATGGTTTTGAATTGTAGGGGTCTTTTGTTAGTTGGGTCGTAGCCTAGACCTTCCTTATTGAAGTTAACCATAGCCCCCAGTATAGCATCCAGACTAGATTTTCCTTGGACAAAGTTTTCCAAAACTTTCTGTTTGTCTTCCAGCTCCTTTTGAAGGGACTCAGAATTTTTTAGAAGTTCACCATTGACTTTCTTAACAGCTTCATATTTTTCTGAGTTCACTCTACTTTCATTCAAGCTTTCTTCGATTCTTATTTTGAGTTCATTGAGCTGATTTTGACTTTCTTGGTTTTCTCCCTTGAGCTTATCATTTTCTTTTCTTAGTGAGGTCATTTCTTCTAGTTGCTCTTTTAGTTTCTGATTTTCCTCACATACCTGGGTTTGTTCTTCAACATTAGTATTAAATTTTCTTTTCAGAACCCTATGCTCTTTACTAAGAGAATTGAACTTATCTAATAACTCAGCATAAGCATCTTCCCAGTCATCAATCGTAAAATTTTCAAAAACATTGGTTACCTCCTCTTCACTGTTTGCCATAAGGCAAATTCCTTCTTCATGCTCCTCTGAGGAAGTATCTTCAGGATCTTCTTCCTCCTCGCTCCATGTGCATACCATCGCCTGCGGCTTCTTCTTCTTCTGCACTTTTGTGTTTTTCTTCTGGAAGTAGGGAACCTTCTTCTGAAGGTCTGGGCATTCGCCTTTCATGTGTCCCTGTTTGTTACAATGATAACAGGTCAGTCTCTTAGGATTTCTATCCCTATAATTGGTAGATTCAACATTCTTGTTAAAGGAGTATGGCTTTTTCCTCCTAAAGGTCTTCCCCTTTCTCCTTAAAAATTTACTGAACTGACGTGTGAGCATTGCCTGCTCCTTCTGGTCGAGATCTGAGAAGCCATCAGACTCACCGCTGCTTCTGCTGCTGCTGCTGCTACTGCTACTCTTGTTGCGAGATGCCTTGAGTGCTACATTCTTAGCCTTCCTATCACTTCCTTCACCACCTCCTTTGAAATTCATCTCATAGGTCATGAGGGATCCTATGAGTTCATTCACTGTCAAGGTCGTCAGATCTTTTGACTCTTCAATCACGATGGCCTTAGTGTGCCATGCTGGGGATAAGGATCTAAGAATTTTTCTGACTATGTCTGCCTCAGCTAGATCCTTCCCTAGCCCCTTAAGTGTGTTCGTGATGAGGGACAACCTGGCATACATCTCAGTAATATTCTCCTCTGCATTCATCATAAACAGTTCATACTTAGAGGTGTAGAGGTTTACCTTCGAGGCTTTCACTTGAGCTGTACCTTCGTAGATTAATTGCAGCTCATCCCACATTCGCTTGGCAGTCCTGTAGGCAGATATACAGGCATATTCCTCTGGGTGAACAGCACACTGGATGATGTTCAGCGCCATCCAGTTGAGTGAAGATAGCTTGACATGGTCATCTGTCCACGCATCCTCGTTCGGTGGCAGATCATATGGGCCAACCGTGATTACCCTCCACAGCTTGTGGCTCTGTGCTATGATAAACACTTCCATCCTGTTCTTCCAAAACAGATAATTATTACCATCAAAAAATGGAGGGCGACTAATGGATTGACCTTCAGCCATGCAGCTTCTAGGACCATTATCATTTCCCTGACCGTTCGCCCACATGATGCGAACCTGCTCTGATACCAAATGTTAGTGCAGCAAGAGTGATATAGAAGGGGGGGATGAATAGATCACTCCCTATTTAAACAACTTCAGCGGAAAATCACTCCTTCGAAAATCACCCTACCGAATATAGCTAAACAAATTAGCCAATGCAGTGAGAAACTAAGACAGAGTAAAAGGATGCGATTAGAATAGGCCGTCCACACACAAGCACATTGCCAAGCAGATGGAGAGCATCAACGATTGCAGCAAACCACAGAGGAGACAAGAGATTTTAAGGTGGTTCGATTGTAGTCCACAATCTACATCCACCCCTCACACCAACTAGAGTAAGGATTCCACTAGCCAATGCTAGAAACCTGCAGACTCAGTCTGCGAACAATGTGCTGCCTCACAGCTTGAATAACCAAGGGAAACAAATCCCTCAACCAAACTCTGCTTCCCACAGAGCTTGGAACCTGTTCCAGCTACCAGCTAGAACAGAACCGGAGATAGCTCTCCCTTCCTCCAACCTGGAGGGAACCTGCTAATGACAACCCGTCACTAGCAGAACTAGAGATCTACGATCTCTCTTCCTCCGCAGCCCAGAGGGAAACCGGAGTAACACTCCCTTCCTCCAAACACCGGAGGGGAACAACTCAAGATCAGATATGTGAAGAAATAAAAGGAAAAACAGAAGTGCAAACAAGAACAAACGATGAACACAAATCGTTTCAGAAAAATCAAATACAAAATGTAGCTTCCGAAGAAGCAAATGGACTCTTCTCTCTCACTCAGACTTTTCTCTCACAGGACTGCTCTCTAATCTTTTCTCTCTATCTTCTTTCTGGAACGTGGAGGCTCTCTCTCTTTTCTTCTTTTGCTCAGGAATTCTGCTCTTAAGCTTTTTCTCCAGTTCACTCCATCTCTTCGCAGAGGGCACCTTCACACGAGGGAGTCTCGTTCCCTCCCTTTCCAGAGCCTTCTCGGATCACGTGCCAAGTATCATCCTTGGTTCACGTGTCCAATCATTGACCTGTATCACCTGCAGGCTGAGACAAAGGACTGTGATTAGTTAGTTCAGTCAGATACGAATGTATAGACTTTAGGATATCAGATTAAGTAAGTGTGAACACTGAAGGAGTGTATAGACTTGTGAGACTTCAAGCAAACTCAGTGTATAGACTTGCTGAAGAATGCATTAGCACAAAGGATGAAATGTATGGACTTCTGTGAAGTGTATGAGGCCCTTCGAGTGTATAGACTTAGGGATGCCAAATAGGCAAGTGTGTCACAGTGTGAGAGTGTATAGAGTTGAGGTTCTTCAGCGAGCTCAGTGTATGGACTTGTAAGTGTTCATGCGATCTCAATGTGTAGACTTCATTCATTAGACAAGACAATGGATGTATGGACTTGTAAGAGAACAATGCTTGAAGGCATTGAATGTGTAGACATTGAATCAGCAGTTTAAGCAAGTGTTTCAAATGAGAGAGTGTATCGACTTGCAGGTTAACAATCGAGTGTATAGGGTTGAAAGCCTAACAATCGAGTGTATAGACTTGTAGGTTTACTGAGTGTACAGACTTCAATCAATATGCATCAGACGACTCTGTATGGACTTGAAGACCCTTAGCCAATGTATAGACTTCAAGTGAAGACCAATGTATAGACTTCACGTGAAAGCCCAATGTGCAGACTTGAGCTATGCAAGCTACAGTGTCGATGTATGGACTTTGTGAATGTTCAGACTTGAATGCTCGACCAGTGTACAGACTTGCAGAGCCGAACCCAATGTATAGACTTGAGGAATTGAAGCCAATGTACAGACTTGTCGAATGGCTCAGCAATGTATAGACTTGGCGAACCACGGTCCAATGTATAGACTTGAAGCCTTAAGACGCAGCATGAGACGCTGGCTGAGACGGACGCTATACATACTTGCTAAATGAAATGCTTCGTGAGACACAGCAAGAGACGGTCAACGAGACGCTAACTCTGTACAGACTTAAGCTAAAGCAAGACAGTCGATGTATAGACTTGATGCAAAAGCCTTCAAGTGATGTGTTGACTTTGATCAGATGAGACGCTGCAAGAGACGGACCAATGAATAGACTTGACAGTGATCTCTGCAGCGAATGTATAGACTTTGCAAACTGAGACGCAAAGTGAGACGATGAAAGACACTGTGGATGTTCAGACTTTGGCAAGTGTGAGCGAGACAATGCAGACGCTGTACATACTTTGAAGTTACACTGTTGATGTATAGACTTGAATGAACGTTGCATGAACAAGCCTAACCAATGTATAGACTTTGATGCACAAACACACAATGTATGGACTTATGAGTACAGCACAGACAGATGCAATGTACAGAGATGCGAATATGATAGAACACTCATGCACACACTCATGCACAGGGGAGCAATCGCTACTCCAGGGGAGCATTCTCAACGTGAGGGGAGCATATTATCTGACAATCATATGTACTGCACTCATTAACATGATGAAACATGAATTAATCTAGAGATAGAAGATTGATTTATAGTGTGAGACATCATCAAAACCGTAGGGATGCAACACCGAGACCATGTCCGAGGTGCGGCGGTAATCATTTGGGACGACTATGTTCGATGCCCGTGGTGTGTTTCAAGTGTGATCAGGTAGGACACATGGTTCATGACTCTCTGTTAAGGCCGAAGCAGCCTGTTACATTTTCACAGCCACAACAGTTCCGACCTCCACAACCTACACAGTCACAACAGTATTCACAGGCATCAGTGTCGTCATCACAACAGTCAACGGCAGGCAAAAAGAAGCAGAAAGAGAGAGTCACGCATATGACTCGTTATGAAGCAGTGGCGTCTCATCTTGTGGAAGGTACCATTATGATTTATGGTCATGCAGCTCGTGTTTTATTTGACTCAGGTGCTTCTCATTCATTTATTTCTAAAGATTTTGTTGCTTGTATTGAGAAGCCGCCATCGGAGATGTCATGTGAGTTACTCGTTGAATTGCCTTCTGGGGAATTCATGTTCACACCTTTCTGTCTTGATGAGGCTCCTATAGTGATTGGGAATAAGCAGTTGCCAGCTAGGTTATATGCGTTGAAGCTGGTAGACTAAGATGTTATTCTGGGCATGGATTGGTTAGAAAGTTATGGAGCCGTGGTTGATTGTAAATCGAAGAAAGTTTATTTTCAGCCATCTGGGAAAGCAACATTCTATTTTCAAGGTATTTGATCTCGTTCTCCTCGCTTGCTTATTTCTGTTATTCGAGCCTGTAGATTACTCAATGCATGTTATTAGGGATTCTTTGCTTCTGTGGTTGCTGTCGAGGCACCACAGCAGGAGATAAATGATATTCATGTGGTTTGTGAATTTCCTGATGTGTTTCCTGATGAGTTGCCAGGTTTACCCCCACAGCGAGAGATTGAGAAGGTAATTGAATTAATTCCAGGTACGACACCTTTAGCAAAGGCACCTTACCGTATGGCTCCTGCAGAATTAAAAGAGTTAAGAGCACAATTGCTAGAATTGCTAGAAAAGGGCTATATCCGTCCTAGCTTTTCTCCATGGGGTGCTCATGTGTTATTTGTGAAGAAGAAAGATGGAAGCCTGAGGCTATGTATTGATTACAGGCAATTAAATCAGGTCACTGTCAAAAATAAATATCCTTTGCCCAGGATTGATGATTTATTTGACCAACTTCAGTCGACAAGCGTCTTTTCACGGATTGATCTTCGATCTGGTTATTACCAATTGTGGATTAGGAAATCTGATGTGGAGAAGACTACCTTCAGTACAAGGTATGGTGTGACGACCCAGAGCTCCGGATACCGATATACCGATGAAATCGATACACCGATACCAAGAACTGGGGAAGCCACCCAAGAGGCTGATGAGGCCCCTGAAGGGTTAAAGGAGTTTGCTGAGGAGTTGCATAACGAATTGGGACCGCAGACGCGCAAGATTAATTAGAACAACAATTAATAAATAAGTGCGGAAGTAAATTAAAATATCAGAGTGGTAGAATATATACAATAGTCCATATTTATAGATAAAAAGAGGTCCACTGCACAACTACACGGGGCATACCCCGGCACAACAGAACAAAAGATAAACCAACACAGTTGGCACTCTAACGACGCTCGACACAACCCCGAGCAGAACCGGCGGATGACTGGGGCGGCTCACCTGAAAGAAGGAAGGGTGAGTCACAGCCAGACTCAGTAGGGGTCACGCGGATCTCTACCCCAAACTAAACAGACAGGCAGGCAAATATAAAAGCAATTAAAGCATGCATTTAAATAATAAGGCAGATGCACAATTTAATAAATAAATAACAACATGAAATAAATCTACCAATAGAATAAACTATCACTAACCAAGTGAAGTGAGAGACGGAACAACCCACCAGAAGAACAAGACCAGACGCGTCCCTTGACGACTTACACTGCGTCTCGGCAACTCGCAAGTCTGGCTCACGACAAGCGAGAGGCGTAACAGGACCAAACCAAGTACTAGTCAAAGTGACACTCGTTAGTGCCAATCCAAGTCTCCGACCACGTGTGCACACACTGACTCCTGCCTAGAGCCAGGCCTCTAGCTAGTCCCCCCCCGTTGGACACAACGGTAACCGCAGAGGCCCACGGTAACTAGCTTACAAACCATTCATTGGGAACACCCCTCCACCTCTCCCGGGTGGGACGACACGCTCGGTCGCTGGGCTACGACTAGTGGTTCCATCATAAGGTAAGAGAAAGCAATTCCATCGGGATCTACTAAGAAGCCATCGGTCACGAAACAACCTAAACATGGCATATATATAACATGGAATGCATTAGAAATTGACCATGCATGCGTTTAAAACCCAAAAGAATGTAACGGTCTAGGGCTGCCGCGTCACAGAGTGTGACGGCCAAGGGAAGGAGCGTCACAAGGGCTGTGACGGTCGAGGACGGGGGCGTCACGAGGGATGTGACGCGCCCAAGGCAGGCCGTCACGGCGAGGCTGTAACGCGCCAGGGCAGGGGCGTTACTCGAACGTAACGCGCCTCCTCGGGACCGTTACACCCGCCCGAGGCTAAAAATAAAACCACAGCGTTCTAACAGAACGTAACGCGCTCCCGGAGGCGCGTTACAACGCCCTGACGGCCGCCCGATAGGCCGTTAGGCCAACCGCCATACGAAGTCAACGGTCAAACGGGTCAGGTAACGGTCATGTGACGGTCTAGCAGATGATCGCCACACCAACTGTGACGCCCCTACAGTGGGCCGTCACACAGCCGTAACGCACCCCACAAGGGCCGTTACAGTGTGACGGCCTCTGGAAGAACCGTCACACCAGCTGGGAGCTTAAACCAAAATGGTCAAAACCAAACCCCCTCCCGGTCGAGCCAGATCGACGGGGAACGTGGGAAAACTGTAAAACCTGCCAAACCACGACATTCTACAACTAATCCATGCATCAAAACATAAAAACAATGCCCATGGAGTGATTTTCAAGGATTTAGCCTAAATTACACTAACATGGAATTTTACATGGAAATTGAAGAAAATGATGTCGGATGGGCGTGCATGCTATGCCAATGCGATCCTAGCGAGGCAAGGATTCCATCCCCCTACCTTAATCGCGACGAAAACCGGATTTGGGCCGCATGCAAGCAACGGGTCACCGCGGCTCCTCCTGCCCCGTCTCACCTCCACGTCCCACGAACCGCGACGAGGTCAGCGTCTACGCGTTCCTTGCGATGAGCCGGTTCCAACAACACCTCCCGTGCCTCGATCCGCGGCCGTCCGGACCAAGACCGAGAGAGTGGGGGCGGAGCGATCGTGAGAGGGAGAGAGAGAAAGAGGGAGAATGAGTGAGGGAGAGAGAAATCGATGGGGATATATATATATATATATATATAAATTAAAAGTATTATTATTATTTTAAAAACTTAACCCTAATTGCCATTTAACCTTAACAAAATTCTGATAAATGCCAAACGAACGCCTAAAAATCCGCAAAAGTAGCCAAAACGATTAGGACAAAGCCTAGATCCGAACTGCTAAGAATCCGCTAAGGCACGAGTGCTACAGTCCCTCCCTCCTTAAAGAAATTTCGTCCCCAAAATTTAAACAGAAGGCGAAAGGAGGCAACTGTAAAATTAAAGCATACCTTGAAAATAAAAGGCTGGCTTCCCACGTGGTATAAAATAGACGTGCTTGTATCTACAGTCAACCACGGCACTATACATTTCCAGCCAATCCATGCCTAGAATAGCGTCATATTCGGCCAACTTAATGCATAAAGCTTCACAGGCATCGGCCGATTGCTGACGACAATAGGGGAATCTTCCAGGCACACCGGAGTGGACATGAAATCTCCAGAGGGTAACTCCACGAGCAAGTTACAGGACACTTCGGTCATCGGCTCCTCGATGCGAGCAAGAAAATCCTCGGACACAAAAGAATGAGTAGCGCCAGAATCGAAAAGAACATGAGCTGGACGATCAAAAATTGAAACCGTACCTTCTACCAGATTAGCTGCCACAGCTTCTGCACGAGTGATGTGAGTGACCCTGCCTCTCTGAGGGCGACTGGCTGCAGAAGACTACTGGGAAGGAACTGGAGTAGGTAGGTAAGACGGCTGAGGTTGAGGCGGCGGAGGAAGATGAAACTGAGGCCGCTGCGGCTGGGTAAACTGTGAAAACTGTACCGGCGTCGACTTCAGCAGACGGTCTCGAACCACATGACCCGGCTGATCACAGCGATAACAGACGATTGGCACGGAACACGGCACGCCTGGATGACTGCCACCACACCTCAAACACAGACGCTGCTGACCACTGGGAAAATCTTGACGCGGTCGAACAGAAGGAACGGACAGCTGACTCGGATCGAAAGGCGCCGGATGCTCAAACTTCCTCTTCGACTTGTTATTCTTGAATTGCCAGAAGTGGGAGTCGGAAAAAGAAGAAACTCCGTTGACAGCAGGAACGGCAGAAGGAACTCTTGGGACAGACGTCTGGTAAGTCGGCTGAAACTGCACAGTCGACTACACCATTCTTGCCTGAGAAAGTCCTCAAGTCCTCGCCATTTCCATCTCCACTGCAACAGCTGCCTGGTACGCTAAATCCAACTTAGACACTCGGGTAGCGAACAACGGCAGGCTCAATTCTGCTTTCAGTCCACGCAGAAACTGTTGAGTCTTCATAGCTTCATCAGCAAAAATATGGGGTGAGTACCTACCCAACTCAATGAACTTATCTCGGTACTACAACACAGTCATGTCACCTTGCGTCAGCTCCAGAAACTGGTACATCTTTGCTAACTTGAGACAGGCTGGAGTGTAAGCGCGCTCAAAAGTAGCAACGAACTCAGCCCAGGTGATTTACTGAAGCGGACGGGAACGGAAGGCAACCTCCCACTCTGCAGTCCACCACGTGTTTGTGGTACCTTGAAGCTGATAAGTAGCCAACATGACTCGCTCATCATCCGCGCACTCCATCGACTGGAACACGCACACAGTGGCATCGAGCCACGATCTAGCTGCCTCCGGATCTGATTGACCCTCGAAAGTCAGTGGGTGGAACAGCAGGAATTCCTTCAACGCTCTACCACGGCCACCGGGCACTTCTTCTTGTGGAGCAGGGTTAACGGAAGCTGGCACAGCTGGGGCAGAGGAAGTGCCACTCTCCTCCCGAGGAGCCCGAGCCTTCTTCCATCGACGAGGCAACATCTTGAGCCTAGGAAACACACGATAACGGAAAGCCACCAGTAATCACAAGAAACATCCTAAGCCAGCAATAGACAACACAGTGGACTAGCCCTGGACCAGCGCAAGTTCTAATTCCTAATACAAATCCCCAACACAGCTCTGATACCAACTGTGACGACCCAGAGCTCCGGATACCGATATACCGATGAAATCGATACACCGATACCAAGAACTGGGGAAGCCACCCAAGAGGCTGATGAGGCCCCTGAAGGGTTAAAGGAGTTTGCTGAGGAGTTGCATAACGAATTGGGACCGCAGACGCGTAAGATTAATTAGGACAATAATTAATAAATAAGTGCGGAAGCAAATTAAAATATCAGAGTGGTAGAATATATACAATAGTCCAGATTTACAGATAAAAAGAGGTCCACTGCACAACTACACGGGGCATACCCCGGCACAATAGAACAAAAGACAAACCAACACAGCTGGCACTCTAACGACGCTGGGCACAACCGGCGGACGACTGGGGCGGCTCACCTGAAAGAAGGAAGGGTGAGTCACATCCAGACTCAGTAGGGGTCACGCGGATCCCTACCCCAAACTAAACAGACAGGCACGCAAATATAAAAGCAATTAAAGCATGCATTTAAATAATAAGGCAGATGCACAATTTAATAAATAAATAACAACAGGAAATAAATCTACCAATAGAATAAACTATCACTAACCAAGTGAAGTGAGAGACGGAACAACCCACTAGAAGAACAAGACCAGACGCGTCCCTTGACGACTTACACTGCGTCTCAGAACTCTCAAGTCTGGCTCACGACAAGCGAGAGGCGTAACATGACCAAACCAAGTACTAGTCAGAGCGACACTCGTCAGTGCCAATCCAAGTCTCCGACCACGTGTGCACACACTGACTCCTGCCTAGAGCCAGGCCTCTAGCTAATTTCTCCCTCCCGCCGTTGGACGCAACGGTAACCGCAGGGGCCCACGGTAACTTGCTTACAAACCGTTCATTGGGAACACCCCTTCACCTCTCCCGGGTGGGACGACACACTCGGTCGCTGGGCTACGACTAGTGGTTCCATCACAAGGAAAGAGAAAGTAATTCCATCGGGATCTACTAAGAAGCCATCGGTCACGAAATAACCTAAACATGGCATATATATAACATGGAATGCATTAGAAATTGACCATGCATGCGTTTAAAACCCAAAGGAATGTAACGGTCTAGGGCTGCCGCGTTACAGAGTGTGACGGCCAAGGGAAGGAGCGTCACAAGGGCTGTGACGGTCGAGGACGGGGGCATCACGAGGGCTGTGACGCGCCCAAGGTGGGCCGTCACGGTGAGGCTGTAACGCGCCAGGGCAGGGGCGTTACTCGAACGTAACGCGCCTCCCCGGGACCGTTACACCCACCCGAGGCTAAAAATAAAACCACAGCGTTCTAACAGAACGTAACGCGCTCCCGGAGGCGCGTTACAACGCCCTGACGGCCGCCCAACAAGCCGTTAGGCCAACCGCCATACGAAGTCAATGGTCAAATGGGTCAGGTAACGGTCATGTGACGGTCTAGCAGATGACCGCCACACCAAGTGTGACGCCCCTACAGTGGGCCGTCACACAGCCGTAACGCACCCCACAAGGGCCGTTACAGTGTGACGGCCTCTAGAAGAACCGTCACACCAGCTGGGAGCTTAAACCGAAATGGTCAAAACCAAACCCCCTCCCGGTCGAGCCGGATCGACGGGGAACGTGGAAAAACTGTAAAACCTGCTAAACCACGACATTCTACAACTAATCCATGCATCAAAACATAAAAACAATGCCCATGGAGTGATTTTCAAGGATTTAGCCTAAATTACACTAACATGGAATTTTGCATGGAAATTGAAGAAAACGACGTCGGATGGGTGTGCATGCTATGCCAATGCGATCCTAGCGAGGCAAGGATTCCATCCCCCTATTTTAATCTCGACGAAAACTAGATTTGGGCCGCATGTAAGCAACGGGTCACCGCGGCTCCTCCCGCCCCGTCTCACCTCCACGTCCCATGAACCGCGACAAGGTTAGCGTCTACGCGTTCCTCGCGACGAGCCGGTTCCAACAACACCTCCCGCGCCTCAATCCGCGGCCGTCCGGACCAAGACCGAGAGAGTGGGGGCGGAGCGATCGCGAGAGGGAGAGAGAGAAAGAGGGAGAACGAGTGAGGGAGAGAGAAATCGATGGGGAGAGAGAGAGAGAGAGAGAGAGAGAGAGAGAGAGAGAGATATATATATATATATATATATATATAAAAATTAAAAGTATTATTATTATTTTAAAAACTTAACCCTAATTGCCATTTAACCTTAAAAAAATTCCGATAAATGCCAAACGAACACCTAAAAATCTGCAAAAATAGCCAAAACGATCAGGACAAAGCCTAGATCCGAACTGCTAAGAATTCGCTAAGGCATGAGCGCTACATATGGTCATTATGAAATTTTTGGTTATGTCATTTGGGCTAACCAATACTCCAGCAGCTTTTATGGACCTCATGCAACGTGTGTTTCATCCATATTTGGACCAGTTTGTAGTGATCTTTGTGGATGATATTTTGGTCTATTCTGCCTCTGAGGAAGAACATGTTCAGCATCTTCGGGTAGTATTACAGACTCTGCGAGATTACGAGCTCTATGCTAAATTCAACAAATGTGAGTTTTGACTTTGGGAAGTTCAATTTCTAGGCCATGTGATTTCTAGCGAGGGAGTGGCAGTTGATCCTGTTAAGATTGAAGCTGTTCTTCAATGACAGAGTCCTAAGACTGTGACAGAGATCAAGAGCTTTTTGGGTCTTGCTGGTTATTACAGAAGATTTATTCAAGATTTTGCACGAATTTCTGCGTCGATGACTAAGTTGACTCACAAAGATGTGCCGTTTGTGTGGTCGGATAAGTGTGAATAGAGCTTTAATGAATTGAAAAGGCTGCTCATCACTTCTCTAGTGCTTATTTTGCCTTCTGGCTCTGGTGGATTCGTTGTGTGTACGGATGCTTCTCGGGTAGGTTTGGGTGCAGTGCTTATGCAACATGGCAAGGTTGTGGCATATGCGTCCCGGTAATTAAAGCAACATGAAGAAAATTATCTCACTCATGATTTAGAGTTAGTGGCGGTGATTTTTGCATTGAAAATCTGGCGACACTACTTGTATGGTGAGAAGTTTGAGATCTTTATAGATCATCAAAGCTTGAAGTATGTGTTTTCTCAGAAGGATTTGAATCTTCGTCAACGCAGGTGGATGGAGTATATGAAAGATTATGATTTTACTCTGTCTTATCAACCTGGCAAGATGAATGTGGTGGCCGATGCATTGAGTAGGAAGGTGCAGATCAGTCATTTATTGATTCAAGAATGGAAGTTGTAGGAACAGTTTCCTTATGAGACATTCAGATTGAAAATTCCTCGTGATCCGATGGTAGCTGTGTTTTCTAGTATAGTGATGACTCCAGCTATTTACCAACAGATCAGGGAGGCACAACAGGCAGATTTTGAGTTATCTCGTATTGTGTTAATGCCAGATGTGGAGTTTGGTGATGACTCAGTGGTTAGATTCAGAGGGAGACTTTATGTTCCAGCTGATGAATCTTTGAGGAATGTTATTTTGCGTGAAGCGCATGGATCCCGCTATGTTATTCATCCCGGCATCACGAAAATGTATCATAATGTTAAAATGCAATTTTGGTGGCCAGGTATGAAGAAAGATGTAGCTGATTTTGTGTCTAAATGTTTGACGTGTCAACAGGTCAAAGCTGAACATCAAAAGCCTAAAGGAATGCTTCAACCCCTGGAGATTCTGATGTGAAAATGGGACCACATCACTACTGATTTTATTGTGAGTTTACCTCGCACTTCTCAAGGCTATGATGGTATTTGGCTGTTAGTTGATCGTCTGACTAAGACAGCGAGAATGTTGTCGATCAAGGTAACGTGGAATGTTCAGAAATTGGCGGAGCTTTATGTTGAAAAGATTGTGCCATTGCATGGAATTCCAATATCTATTATGTCAAATCGTGACCCGCGTTTTACTTCTGGCTTCTGGCAGAGCTTTCAAAAGGCATTGGGTACAAATTGGCATTTAGTTCGGCGTATCATCCTCAGTCTGATGGTCAGTCCGAGAGGACTATTCAGACATTAGAAGATATGCTGCGATCATGTTGTTTAGATTGGCAGGGTTCGTGGAGTCAATACTTGCCACTGGTGGAATTCTCATACAATAACAGTTACCATTCCAGTATTGATATGGCTCCGTATGAAGCTTTGTATGGGCATCCTTGTCGTACACCGTTGGACTGGTTTGAGACTGGTGACCGACTGTTAACAGGACCAGATATGATTCTGCAGTGTGTTGATGTGGTGCGCCTGATCAGACAGAAAATGTTGACAACTCAAAGTCGACAGAAAAGTTATGCAGATCGACGTAGAAGACCATTGCAGTTTGAGCCTGGAGACTCTGTTTTTGTGAAAATATCTCCGATGAAAGGCGTGATGAGATTTGGGAAGCATGGAAAGCTTAGTCCCTAATATATTGGTCTATTTCCTATCCTGGAACGTGTGGGCCAAGTGGCTTATCGACTTCAGTTGCCATCGACGATGCAAGCAATCCACGATGTGTTTCATGTTTCTCAGTTAAGAAAGTATATTCTTGATGCATCTCACGTGTTAGATGATTCAATGTGGCCTGAGGTGACAACGGATCTATCCACGCCAGAGTTTCCAATACGGATTGATGATTGTCGTGAACAACGACTGAGGAATAAGGTAATCCCTCTGGTAAAGGTAGTATGACAGTGTCATTCGGGTAATGAAGCTACTTGGGAACGTGAGGATGAAATGCGTCAGCAGTTTCCATTTTTATTCGAGTAAGGTATATCTTCTTTCAGTTCTCTCCTTGTGCTTCCTTTTAAATTTCGAGGATGAAATTTCTATTAAGAGAGAGGGACTGTAAGACCCGATAGTTAATGGATTCTTAGCGGATCCTTATCGGTATTGAAGTGTGAAAAGATTCATGAATTTAGGCTATTTTAATGGGCTTAATGGGCATAGTTTAATGGGCTTAACCAATTTTATAAGTATTTAGAATAAAATAAGGCATATATGCAATTTTGCTTATTATAAGGCCTTATTGCAATTTAAGTTTTTTTTAGCAAAAAAAATATATCAAATTCTTTTTTTTTGTGAACCCACGAAGGGTTCTCTCTCCCCCTCACCCTCTCTTTTCTCTCCCATGCACGTCTCCCCTCTCTCTTTGCTTCTCGGTGGTGTGATCACCCCGGGCTATTACAGGGATTGCAGGAGGCGGCCTTGGCAAGCCTGAGGCGTGAGATGTGCGGTGGTGTCTCCGTGGAGGCGGCCGTGGAGCGGGGAAGTGGGAAACCCACGTGGTGGAGCGCGGTGTCCTTCGCGTAGAACGGGTGTGGAACGTCATTTTCGGCTCAATCCAAGTAGGGGGATGGCTTCCTTGCTTCGTTAGGATTGTTTTCTACCCATTGTCATGTTAATAGGATGGCCATATGCATGAAAATCGTCATTTATGTTTTCAAAGCATGAACATTGTAATTTATGTTTTCAATCCATCCATGGCCATTGTCTTTATATTTTCAGATGTATAATGATTGTGGAATGGGTGTGTGATAGCTTAGAATAGGTTTTACATTGTTTTCCCATCGATTTGCATTGATTGGGAGGGGTTCCAAATGGGATTTTTGCATTTCGGGTCCTCTGGACGGCTTACAGTCATTCCAGGGACCGTTTGCGTTACAGTGTAAGGCGGTGGACCTAAGCGGTCTTATGCTTGACCGTTTAGTGTCTTAGGCGGTCATTCGACCGACCGTTTGCAGACCCTAGTGGGCCAGTAGGTGACCGTTTAGTCGTTTTGACCGAGTAAGGCAGTGTAAGCCTAGCAGTCTTTGACCTGACCGTTTATCATTCCGAAGCGGTCAGTCGCGCGACCGTTTGCGATTAGGTTTCATCCCGTTTAATTATATGAAATGTTCGTGTCCAAGCGGTCATGGAGAAGACCGTTTGGGTCGGTCTAGCGGTCAATCGTTTGACCGTTTATTATGTCCTTGCGAGCCTATGCTAGACCGTTTTGCCCTACAGTATGTGAATTTCATTCTGTTCATCTAATTATGCATTTAATACTGCATGTTTGCCGTGTTTAAATATTTTTATGAACTGTGGCATATTTTTAGATCCCAATAGAATTATTTTCTCTTTCCTTGTGATGGAACCACTAGTCGTAGCCCGACGACCTTTAGTGTCGGCCCACCTGGGAGAGGTGGCGGGGTAGTCCCGGTGTACGATTTGTAAGCTAGTTGCCGTGGGCCCCCTTGCTTGGCAGTAGTGTCCTACTGGGGGGAAAACTAGCTAGAGGCCCGGCTCAAGGCATTGAGCCTGTATATGCACACGTGGTCAGGGGCTTGGACTGACACTGACGAGTGTGACCCTGACTAGTTCTTGACCTTGCTTACTGTTACATGTCTCACTTGCCACGTTCCAGGCTCGTGTAGATGCTTGAGACGCAGTATAAGTCGTCAGTGGACACGTCTGATCTTCTTTCTGGTTGTCCTTTCTTTCTCCTGTCACTTGGAATTGTTGAATTATTATTCTATTGGTAGATTATGATTCTCGAGTTTAATTATCCATTTGAATATTAAATGGCATTTTGGTAAGCTATCTTTAATTCGTTCACATGCATGTACAGCTTTATTAACTGCCTTTTCTTTTATGCCATTGCATGATCAGTTGCTGTTATATGTTTAGTTACGAGATAGGGATCCACGTGAACCATATTGAGTCTATGTTGTGAGACTCACCCTTCCTTTTCAGGTGAGGCGGAGCAACAGTCTGCAAGTTTTCCTCGCACTTTTGGCAGGAAGTCATAGACGCCAGCAGTGTTCTGTCTGTCTGTCCGTCTATCTTTTGATTTCCTCTTGACCGGGGTATGCCCCGTGTAGTTGTTTATTTTGACACCTATACAGTGTTGGACTTGTTATGTATGGATCTGGACTATTTTATGTAAATATATCACTCTGGCATTTTAAATTACTTTCGCTTTAAAATTGCCATTTTATACTTGCGCGTGTAATTCTAATTCATTATGCACCTCCTCAACCAATCCTTCCAACTCTTACAGGGCCTCATCAGCCTCTTGGGTGGCGTCTCCGAGTTCTTAGTATCGGTTTACCGATACCCGGATCTCCGGGTCGCTACACAAGAGATATGGCAAAAGAAGGGGAAAAGAAGAAGAAGAGGGAGCATGCATGGATGCTAATAGAAGGGTGATCGCCAGAGACACGTGGGCCTCAAATGAATATAACAACAAAAGAACAAGGAGGGATCGCGAAGAATACCTTTAAAAGCGTGGGGAGATTGTAAATGTCCACCTTCTCTTCCAATCGACCGGCTGAAGCAGAGAGTTCTTCTTGACTTGATTACCCTTGCAAAACAACAATAAACACCAATAAAAGATATGGATTAGAACCAAGGTGAGTGTAACATCAAATTCATAATAGAAATAAACAATGAAACCATGTATAAGAACACACCTTGTTGGTGTTTTGGCTTTAAACCCTTATGCAAAGGGTAGGAGGGATATGAAATGATATGGAGGGTGCAAGTGTTGCATAATGGGGGATCTCAACGTGGTTGAGATGATAAAAAGAAAAAGAATATGATATGATACATACAATCCTAAAGTAAATAAAATAGGAGGAAAGGGAGAGAGAAAGGCTTACTGATTTTCTCCAATTTGGCTTCCAGGGATGAAGAACTCCCAAAGATTCAGCTTCGGGCGCATGGGAGACTCCCTCCTTGAGCCTTCAAACCGGCAGCACCTCCCCTTTAATTATTGTTGATGCCTTAAACATGAGGGAGAGACCTATTTATAGGGGTAAAATTCAGAGTTTAATTCTATAGAAAATAGAAAAACCAATTTTATTAGGATTGGAAGGAGAATATTCATTGGCCATGTGTCCCCTCAACGAGCACATCCACAATGCCTGTAGATATATATATGCGTATAGAGGGAAGAAATGCAAGGTAGGCATGTTGTTGCTCTGAAGGCTAGGCAAGTCAGCAGGTTTCTTATGTTCAAATATGAGAATGCATGAAATACCAATGAATATCCCATGCAACTTCAAGGTGTGAGATTGAAATGCATATGGGGTTTTGTTTGTATTTAGGATTCTTGCATGAAACGATGCATGCGTGAGGGTACACATGTTATCTTGATGAGCACATGCCACATTTGATGACTATCATGAGAATCAGTGAAACCCCTGCCGTGTTTATGCCATCTGGTGACAAATCATGCAAATACATTTATCTTGGTCTCTCCCACTTTTTTTTAAAGCAGATCTGTTTTGTAGGGCGGTGGGCCTGTAGGGAGTCGACTCCCTGAGTCGACTCCTGGGCAGACCTCCACCCAAACAGAAGCCTGCCAAGAGGGAGTCGACTCTCTCTCGACAGGAAGTGGGATTTCAAAGGGAAGCTGCCCTCAGGTCGACCTGAGGTTTGCAGCAAGTCGACCTACCCTTTTCTTCCAGAAATGTGTATGCTTTGATCTGCAATGGGATGCTCAAAATGAAATCGTGCATTGGGTATGCTATGAAGGGAGCGTGCAACCCTATGAGATGCAAGAGTGACTTTGCAAACTTTATGCACATGTCATGCAAGAATTCAATTGTGTTTCACAAAGAGAGACCCCGGGTACATGGCAGAGTATATTTTGGCTCTTGCAGCATACTCTTCAAATTTTGGCTCTCGCAGCCTACTCTCCAAAGTTTTGGATCCCGTAGCCTACTCTCCGAATTTTGGCTCCTGCAGCCAACTCTCCAAAATACTGGCTCTCGCAGCCTACTCTCCAAATTTTGGCTCTTGCAGCCTACTCTCCAAAATGCTGGCTCTCGCATCCTACTCTCTCAATTTCGACTCTTAAAGTCTGCTCTCCCAATTTTAGCTCTCGTAGCCAACTCTCCCAAAATCAACTCTCGCGGCCTACTCTCCGAATTTTGACTCTTAAAGCCTACTCTCCCAATTTTGGCTCTTACAGCCTGCTCTCCCAATTTCGGTCCTTAAAGCCTACTCTCTTAACTTCGGCTCTTAAAGCCTTCTCTCCCGATTTCGGCTCTCGCAACTTGCTCTCCCAATTTCGGCTCTCGTAGCCTACTCTCCAAATTTTGGCTCTCGCAGCCTACTTCCCAAATTTTGGCTCTCGCACTTGCTCTCCGAAAATCGACTCTCGTAGCCGCATAGTGAGAGTTTTCATGCGGACATTAGCCGGACTTCCACCATTCACCATTTAATATACCCAAAGGGTAATGGCATACAAGCACTCCAGAATGGAATGAAGTATTCATGAAACCTTTTCTGATTTTTGTGAATCAAGGCACACATGAAACAAAGCACGCATGAGGGTGCAAATGGTGTGTTCAGCTTTGAAATTCATGAAATATATCATGAGTTCTCAAGCAGAAAATGCTAAGCAATTGCAATTGCCCAGTCAGAGATTCATGTTTGATCTGAGAGCTTTAATTTCTAGCTTCTTCCTTTTTCTTTTATCTTGTTCATCATTGCTTAAGCAATTTTCTAAAATTCAGTTCACCACAACGTCTTGTTATCTGTTCATGCTTACTGCACATTAGTTCATAGAGTTTTTTTTTCTGGTTCAGTTATCTGTCCATTTGTCATAGTTCTTTATATGTCATTAATCTTCAAATTGTCTGGTGAAAATCCGACAGCACCGCCCGTAGACCCAGAGTCTTTGGAGGGGTTTAATCGGGTACACGTCCACGGAGAAAAAACTTTGAGACGACCCCAAAATGAGAAGGGTGCGCAGGAAGTGGCAACACCCGAGGATGCGCACGGAAGCGGCAACATCCTATAACCCGAATTAGGCACGGAGATCTCGAGGACTAGCCTACAAGGGACTCCAATGACCCGAGGGCTGCCACAATCTTGTTTCTGAGGCGTGGACTTAGATTATTGCCACATTATATGGCCATTAATGTTCACCCTTTGAAGGAGATCATGTGGGGACCACGCTATGTGGAAGTGAGTCCTTGGAGATCAGAGAGTGATCGGAAAACTTTGGAAGAGAAATGGAGAGAGCTAAAGAAAATCAAGGAGCAACCCGTAGGAGCTCAAGTGAGCGTGAACTCCGAGTCATATCCATGAGGATGGATAAACCCGGAACCCTTCCCGCAGAGCACATTATAACGACCCAAGATCCAGATACTGAGAAAGGAACCCGATACCATTCGAATCTTGGCCCGCCGCCCACGAGCCGGGGCTCGGAAAAGTTAAAAGGAGTGTGGAGGTACAAAGAAATATGAAATAAAGCAGGATAATTCAACAATTAACAGAAATAAATAAACAACTACAGCAGAGTCCAGTCCAACAAAAGTATAATTTAAGGTAGAGAACGTACCCAACACCGAGCGAACACTCGGCCCGGCGAGCTGACAACTAAGAACCTCCGCACAGCACCCTCGAACCTCGAGGAAGAACCGTCGCACCTGAAAAGCAGGGGTGAGCCTCCTGTCACTGACTCAGTAGGGGTCCCGCGGAACCCCAACCGTAAACAATGGCGGTAACGAAAAGTAGCAACAACAGTAGGAACAGCAAACCCGGTGGCCGGTAAAACCTCGGCTATACAGCTACTCCTACTGTACTAGAAAACACCCCCCGGCCTCGAGTCGGGGAAACACCGATCTAACGGAAAGACCTCTGGCAACGCTGACAGAAAAGACACCCCGACAACCCTGTCACGGAGGCCCGTCTCGCAGACAAAGGCCTAACCCAAGACCACTCGATCTAGGAACACGGTCATAACCTCACCGTTGGGAGACCAACACCGTCTAGGGAAAACCCTTGGTGACACTCACCGGAAACCCTAGACCTCCACCTCGGGAACACACCCGGAAACTACACGTAAAACCACGTCTCGCAGATGGGAAATGGAAACTCGAGTCACGTGAAACTCACGTCAAGTGACGGGAGCACTGCCCACCAGAAGCAAAGCCGGATGCGTCCACTGACGTCTTAATACGCACCTCAAGTGTCTCGCTGCGACTCCCCAAGCGGAGATAGAGATACACAGTAACCAGTACCACAAACAAGGACTAGCTAGTGTCGCGCTCGTCAGCGCGGGTCCGATAGTCCCCAACTAAGTGTGTAAACACAGACCACACGCCCTAGGTCAGATCCTCTAGCTAGTTCTTCCCCCGAAGCCCGGACTCAGGCTGCGCGTGGGGGCCCTACAGTAACCAGCCTAAAAATTGTCTCTCTCGGATAAGCCGCTCCTCCACTCCCGAGTGGGTCAGCACACGCGTGCCGTAAGAAGGCTACGACTAGTTGGAGGTCACTAAACGTGAACACGGAAAGCCACACATGCACCCATCATGAGTAACACGGAGTAGCAGGTGACACAATACCACCAGACTCTGGATAGCCCACTAGGCCTACTAAATCCAACGGTCCTTGAGTCATACGAGACTCGGGGTCGAGACCGTCGTACACAATGGCACAACGCCGTCAATCTAGCCTAATCCCTAGGTTTGAAATCGTGGTAGCACGAATATCGAGGTAGCTCACAAGCCTCCGAGGTAATCCGTTGTCCAAGGGACACACGGAAAACCTCCAGCCCTAGGCTGGTTAACTGGACTCGCAGTCCAAGGCCATACGCTTGGCCCCCTCAGAAAAACACTTACCGGGAAGCCAATGACGTGCGAAAATAACCCACCGCACACATGAAGATACACGGTGATTCATTCTAGTGAAAACACGTAAGCCCGGAATGCATGGGGTCATCCTGACCCACCACACCTGTGGGCATGCTAATCGAGATAACATGGTACCTCAGGACACCCAAAAACACGGTCACGGAACCCACTGGATGCTCGGGATGCTTACGAGACTGAAGGTCAACCACCAAGTGACAACCGGGTCGATCGGGGGTCTACACAACGTAATCGGAACACAATTGGCACGAAAATAGGATGGCGCTCCTCCCTGGACCGTCACACCTAAAGGTAGTCCACCTTGGGCCATAGGCCAACAGTTACGCGGTCCACCCTAGGCCGCAAGGCAAAGTTAAGCGGTCCACTCTGGGCCGCAAGGCACCTAAGGCGGTCATGAAAAAATTGCTACTATCCGGAAAGCATGGACGAGGGATGGTCACCTCCCAGACCGTCACCAATAGAAACAGCCAGCACCTGGGCCGCTAAACCCCAAGTAGCGGCCCTGGCCTAACCGCAAGCCTCTGCGGCGGTCAGCCTCAAGGCCGTTACTGTACGGGGTTACAGAGAAGGGGTGGCAGCCGGCCCCTGGCCACACCAGCCATGAAACAGTCGTGCTTGGACCGCTATGCCAACATAGCAGTCTATCGTGAGACCGCAACCCAAAACACGGTAAAACGGGAGAGTGGCGGCGTCCTTGAGGACCGCCTCGCCTAGTGGCGGTTCCTGGTATGATCGCCTCTATTTCGAAAACCCCAAAACGGCAAAAATCATGGAAAACTCCATTCCACTCCCCGTTCACGCCCACGTGAAGGGAAAAATATAGGAAAACTAGTCCCCAACCTCTCTAGCACCGAGAGGACCCATTTAAACCACAAAAACATGGTTAAAACGCTAGATCCAGCTCACTCCCCAAAAATATGCATTTTCCCCCAAATGCTCAAATAAGTTTGCTCGGCTCGCCACGGCCTACCAAAATCGTAGGAATGGAAGTACACGAGCTGGGGATCTATCTCCCTTCCTCCACCGAAGATTTGACCCGCCGAGGACGTCGATCCATCACGAAACGCCCTCGAAACCCCCGCCTGTTCACGAACGCGCCACCACGCCTCGATCCTCGACCCGTCCTCACGCTCCTCGCCCCCACGTCGTTGCCACCTTGCCCGCCATCGCCTCCGTTGGCCACCCGGACGAGAGGGGAAGATAAAGAGATGAGAGAGGGTGAGAAAGAGAGAATGGGGAGAGAGAGAGGGGGTTAAGGGGGGGTTATTTATAAGAAAATCCAGACATTTCAGAAAATACCAAAAAATAGGAAAAATACTTCCCGCGATCCTTGAAAAATCCACTACACAGTGGTAACGTTCCGGAGTCGGAGAACGCAACGATTCACCCTACACGGGGTTCCATAGGTCCGACTGACAAAAACACCCGTAAACCGCTAAACTCAATCCGGGACCCACGAAAGCGATCTGAAACCCACGGATCCTGATCCGATAAATAATCCAAAAAAATCCGGGGCGTTACAGCCCTCCCCCCTTAAACAAATTTCATCCTCGAAATTCAAGATTAGCACCAAGCCACAGGAGAAGAACACCCCGAACCAACTGACAACGCTGTCAGAACCCTAGCACAGAAAATCTCGATTCTCATGAAAGCACCCATCCTGAGGGATACGACCAGACCATAATCACGACCACCGCCTCGCTCTGCACACCGTACACACAAATCATCAGAGCAGGCATAACACAAAAGCACAAGTCTGGCATCACCTCAGTTATAACAAAACCCACTCACGGCACCGCTGCCACAATCTCGCTCACCGAGGATGCATAGTCCTTGTTACGAGAAATAGCCATCAGCTTCACCCCCAGGTGACCAATCCTCACGCCCCACACCAGGGACAACCATCGCTGAGCCTCCAACAAGCTCGCGCAGTCTTTCCAACTGACTGCCACACAACCGTCAGCTCCACGCCAAGGACCCTCTCATACCTGGAAAGTTGAACGCCAACAACAGTACGAGACCAACTCTATCAAAACTCAAACTTCGACAAAGCCTAGGTCCCAATCTGAAAAAAGCACATCACAGAAATGGCCACTAAAGGCCTCGCTTGCACACGGCTCTCGCCATTCTCGATGCGCAACCACTAGCATCTTTTGTCTGTGAAAGACCAACCATTGGTCACCAGACACTTGCCAACGGGAAACCCTTGACTCGCCCAGCTTCTTCCTTCTTTCCTGGTCCTCCACCAGATCCGAATGGCACATTCCAAATCTCGATAGGCCATCCGTTGACTCGTGTACATACCAACACCACATCTAGACCTATCATCATGCCAACTCTACCCTCTCAGGGGAGCACGGTGAAACCACATGACAAGGTCTCTCCTCGGTCCTCACATCACTCAACTCAGACTTATAGGGAATCCTCCATTGCTGGTTGCAGACCAGGGATCACCATCCCAACGCCAACGTCCCATCAAGGACCACTACCATATGCAGGCATCGTCCAACACCCTATCTCATCAAATCCTATATTATCTCAATTACTCCAAATGGACGCCTGCCAATCCTGATTCCGCTCTTATCACAGAGACACGGGACACAACCTGAGCAATTCACAGCACACGACTCCAAGGCAACCAAGTGCCACTTGCTATTGTAGCAACTTGGTTGACAGTGCCACGACCAATGCACACGGGTCCCCAGACAATACTCATCTTACCATGGTCGACCACGTGGCTAGCCTTACTAGCCACTCACAGCTACCAACAGGGACCCATAATCTCTCAGAGATCACTTCTCCAAGACACAGCCTCATCCGAGAACACAACTCCCAACACACGAGCAGGGTACTCATGCGGCGCACTTGCCAACACATTTCCCCAACTCTCCATCCTGCCAGTGCCATGAACCACAATATCTCAAACAATGGCACGGCAACAACACGTCTCACACCGAGGAACCAATCCTCCAATGCTCTACACATCCTCAAGAAATCCACCTGTAGCAACCAACGCTACGAACCCAAACCTGTGGGTTACAGGCCCACCAGGCTTCCGCTGCGCACTCTGATCCACACGCACAACCAACACAACGACAACTCGGGATCCTCCATCCCAACAATCCTCTGCAACTCCGCAGGCTCCAATCCTCAATGCATCAGAAACCACAACACCAACCACAAATTCTCATGAACACCGCCTAAGCGGCACACATCCTTCCGGAACAGTGCCTAAACCCTTACATACCAGGGAAATGGGCACGACTTCTCATAGGCAACCACCTTGCTAAAACACAGGATGTGTCTCGCACGGACTTCATGGCACACGGGGGCTAACCAGTCCGGACATACGATGCAAGACGATGAACCTTGGTAAAACGCGATCTCCTCTGCCCAAGGAAAAAACTCAATACACCTCCAACCGACGGAAGGTCTCCACGCTTGACCTGACCTAGAACCTTGCACACGCTGGGAACAGCACCTTCCAGCATCGAAAAAACCCATCACTTCCATCAGGTCAGCTCCTCCGACAACACTCGCCAAGTGTTCCGTCGGATCACGATCACAGCATCTCTCGATGCACCACCACTGCAATTCCTTGAACTGTAACACGCCACGCCAAGAGCCGCAACACGAGCCATAATCGGCAATCGCCAACGCTCATCCTCGAGTCCTGAACTCACCGTGGAACCTTCCCATCTCAACCCAAATCCAGGGCAAACACAATCCATTCATACGCAGAAGCGCATGAGCAAGAACTTACTGGGACATCTCCGCCCAATCCTACCTCGAAATCCATAAAAATAATCGGGACCGACACGTCATTTCTGACGTCACAGAGCATGACAAGAACATCGGTCTCGATGATTAGCAGCTCAACAGAAGATCCTCCGCTCGCCCGAGCCCAATTCTCGACCAGAGCACCCGCTCCAACACCTCAAACCATGACCTTAACACCTCAGGGGCTGGATAACCTCAGACTGGAGTGGCCAAACTCTATAACAGCTCCTCTTAGAGCATGCTCATGGCCATGTAATCACGAACACTCCTCGCCAGCCACCTGACCTCGCTGTAAATTCCTCGAACGCAGCACCGCAGCAACACACCTGCCGGTAACCTCTGCCCACTACAGCACAACCGGGGCCACCACCCATCGGAAAGAAATCTCTCACAACTGGGGCCACCACCCATCGGGAAGAAATCTCTCTATCACGTCCCTTGGGTCCCACATTGGTACAAAAGCCGCGAACAGTAACCACCTTCACAGCGCCAACGCCGCGCACTTAAACTCTCAGGCGAGAAACAAAGCGGAAAAAAAATACAAAACCCTATGCCAGCTATCGACTGTACTGGACCTTACGGACTCTGATCACTACAATATCCCGAATTCCCATGTACGTCCACAACCACGCTCTGAAACCAACTGTAACGACCCAAGATCCAGATGCCGAGAAAGGAACCCGATACCATTCGAATCCTGGCCCGCCGCTCACGAGCTGAGGCTCAGAAGGGATAAAAGGAGTGTGAAGGTACAAAGAAATAGGAAATAAAGCAGGACAATTCAATAATTAACAGAAATAAATAAACAACTACAACAGAGTCCAGTCCAACAAAAGTACAGTTTAAGGTAGAGACGTACCCAACACTGAGTGAACACTCGGCCCCGGTGACCTGGTAACTAAGAATCTCTGCACAACACCCTCAAACCTTGAGGAAGAACTGCCGCACCTGAAAAGCAAGGGTGAGCCTCCTATCACTGGCTCAGTAGAGTCCCGCGGAACCCCAACCGTAAACAACGGCGGTAACGGAAAGCAGCAACAACAGTAGGAACAGCAAACCCGGTGGTCGGTAAAACCTCGGCTCTACAGCTACTCCTACTGCACTAGAAAACACGCCTCAACCTCGAGTCGGGGAAACACCTGTCTAACAGAAAGACCTCTGGCTACGCTACCAAAAAACACACCCCGACAACCCTGTCGCAGAGGCCCGTCCCACAGACAAAGGCCCAACCCAAGACCACTCAGTCTACGAACAGGGTCACGACCTCGCTGTCGTGAGACCAACACCATCTAGGGAAAACCCTTGGTGACTCTCACCGAAAACCCTAGACCTCCACCTGGGGAACACACCCGGTAACTACACGTAAAAAGACGTCTCGCAGACGTGAAATGGAAACTCGAGTCGTGTGAAACTCACGTCAAGTGACGGGAGCACTGCCCACCCGAAGCAAAGCAGGATGCATCCACTGACGTCTTAGTCCGTGCCTCAAGTGTCTCGCTGCGACGTCCCAGGTGGAGATAGAGACACACATTAACCAGTACCACGAACAAGGACTAGCTAGGGTCGCGCTCGTCAGCGCGGGTCCGACAGCCCCCAACTAAGTGTGCACACATAGACCACACGCCCTAGGTGAGATCCTCTAGATGGTTCTTCCCACAAAGCCCGGACTCAGGCTGCACGTGGGGGCCCTACGGAAACCAGCCTAAAAATCGTCTCTCTCGGGTAAGCCGCTCCACCACTCCCAGGTGGGTCAGCACACGCGTGCCGTAAGAAGGCTACGACTAGTGGGAGGTCGCTAAACGTGAACACGGAAAGCCACACACGCACCCATCACGAGTAACGTGGTGTAGCAGGTGACACGATGCCACCAGACTCTGGACAACCCACTAGACCTACTAAATCCAACGGTCCTTGAGTCACATGAGACTCGGGGTCGAGACCGTCGTACACAACGGCACAATGCCGTCAATCTAGCCCAATCCCTAGGTTTGAAACCACGGTAGCACGAATATCGAGGTAGCTCACAAGCCGCCGAGGTAATCCCACGTCCAAGGGACACACGGAAAACCTCCAGCCCCAGGCGGGTTAACTGGACTTGCAGTCCAAGGCCATACGCTTGGCCCACTCGGAAAAACACTTATCGGGAAGCCAATGACGTACGAAATAACCCACTACACACGTGCCGATACATGGCGATTCATTCTAGCGAAAACACGTAAGCCCGGAATGCATGGGGTCATCCTGACCCACCACACTTGTGGGCATGCTAATCGAGGTAGCACGGTACATTCGGACACCTAAAAATACGGTCACGGAACCCACGAGGTGTCCGGGATGCTTACGAGACTGAAGGTCGACCACCAAGTGACAACCCGGTCGACCGGGGGTCTACACAACGTAATCGGAACACAATTGGCACGAAAAATAGGATGGCGCTCCTCCCTGGACCGTCACACCTAAAGGTAGTCCACCTTGGGCCATAGGCCAATAGTTACGCGGTCCACCCTAGGCCGCAAGGCAAAGTTAAGCGGTCCACTCTGGGCCGCAAGGCACCTAAGGCGGTCATGAAAAAACTGCTACTATCGGAAAGCACGGACGAGGGATGGTCACCTCCCAGACCGCCACCAATAGAAACGGCCAGCACCTGGGCCGCTAACCCCCAAGTAGCGGCCCTGGCCTAACCGCAAGCCTCTGCGGCGGTCAGCCTCAAACCGTTACTGTACAGGGTTACAGAGAAGGGGTGGCAGCTGACCCCTGGCCACACCAGCCATGAAACGGTCGTGCTTGGACCGCTATGCCAACATAGCGGTCTATCGCGAGACCGCAACCCAAAACACGGTAAAACGGGAGAGTGACGGCCTCCTTGTGGACCGCCTCGCCTAGTGGCGGTTCCTGGTACGACCGCCTCTATTCCGGAAACCCAAAAATGGCAAAAATCATGGAAAACTCCATTCCATGCCCCGTTCACACCAATGTGAAGGAGAAAATAAGGGGAAACTAGTCCCCAACCTCTCTAGCACCGAGAGGACTCATTTAAACTCAAAAAATGCGATTAAAACGCTAGATCCGGCTCACTCCCCAAAAACATGTATTTTACCCCAAATGCTCAAATAAGCCCGCTCGGCTCGTCACGGCCTACCAAAATGGCGGGAATGGAAGTACACGAGCTGGGGATCCATCTCCCTACCTCCACCAAAGATTTGACGCACCAAGGACGCCGATCCATCGCGAAATGCCCTCGAAACCGCCGTCGGTTCACGAACGCGCACCCGAGCTTCAACTCGCCACCACGCCTCGATCCTCGACCCATCCTCAAGCTCCTCACCCCCACGTCGTCGCCACCTCGCCTGCCATCGCCTCCGTCGGCCGCCCAGAGGAGAGGGGAAGAGAAAGAGACGAGAGAGGGTGAGAAAGAGAAAATGGGGAGAGAGAGGGGGTTAAAGGGGGGTTATTTATAAGAAAATTCAGAAATTATAAAAAATACCAAAAAATAGAAAAATACACCCCGCGATACTCGAAAAACGCACAACGCAGTGGTAACGTCCTAGAGTCGGAGAATGTAACGGTTCACCCTACACGGGGTTCCGAAGGTCCGACTGATAAAAACACATGTAAATTGTTAAACTCAATCTGGGATCCACGAAAGCGATCCGAAACTCACGGATACTGATCCGATAAATAATCCGAGAAAATCCGGGGCATTACACGCATCGTGCTTCTTCCCGGAAGATCTGTAAAAGCAAAGGCTTCGGGGTAATTTATTCAGGGGTTAATCTCCATATATCTCACCCCTTTGGAATTGTGACTATGAATTAATCAAATCCCAAGGTGGGGTTTTGAGAGATGGTGGATCTCCCTATAAAAATTTGACCATGGTAAAACCTGCCAGCAAAAGAATATAGCACACAAAGGAATGAGGAGGGAAGCAGGAGCATCAAAGGTTAGAGATCATAGGAATTGCATCATTGAAAATCTCCCTAAAGGAGTGCTTCTTTAGTTCATAACATGGGGGGGAGAAATAATACATCGAAGAGCGTAACAAGAAAGAAAAGAAGAAAATACCGAAAAGAGGGGAGGGAGCATGGGTCGGAGCCTCCTGCTCCCCTTTCCCTCACCTCTTTCTTCTCTATCTCTATCTCTTTATCTCTCTTCAACTCTTGCAGCAGAAATCACTCAGCAATTCTCTAGCATCTCCTTTTCTTCTCTTCTGCAATGGGGCTTGTATATATAGGGAAAGCAGGGGGTGTAGGGGTCCCGTTCGGAATGAGAGCCCCTGCTTCTTCCTCTTTTTTGTTGTTGTTATCTGCTGTTGCCGCTGTTGCTGCTGCTGCTAACGTGGCTGCTTCACAGGAGGGCAAGGTTGCTGCTGGGCGTGGCTGAGCAGGGGAGAGCGGCGGCATAGGGGAGAGCGACGAAGTAGGGGAGCATCCTCTCCCTGCGCAGCATGGGCTCGCCGCTCGTGAAGAGGGAATGGGATGAACAGTGCAAGACACGAGGGGAGAGACACAGACACAGGGGGGTCCGTGCGGTATTTTCTTTCTATTTTCCTTTCTTTTTTTTGAAATCCCTTCTCTTACATTTGGCCCTCCTTCTTTCTCCCATTTGCGCATCTGCCCCTTTCTTCTTCTATCTCATTTGGTCCTTTCACATTGGGCCCATTTCATTTCTTCTCTTTTTCTATTTCATTGGACCCATTTATGCTTGTGCCTTCTTCCTTTCTTCTTTTTTCTTTTTTCTCTTCTTTTTGTTTGCCTTTAGGAGTCGACGCGTCGCCTTTGGTGTGTTGACGCACTACTCATCGGTGAGAAAATTTTTCTCTTCTTTTTTTTAAGTGTCCACATGGGTTCAGTCGACCGACCAGGGCGGCCTGCAGCCTGGATGTGGGCCAGGTCGACTGACCCTTGTGTAGGTCGACCGACCCAATGGGTTGCTAGACCGAAATACAGTTCCTTCGCATGTTTTGGCCTTCGGTCGACCCGGTTGAGACCCTTTGGTCGACCTTTGGCACTGTGGATGTCCCGGACACCCCGTGGGGACCGAGATCGCATTTTTGGGTATATGGAGAATCATGATACCTTGATTAGCATGCCTGTGTGATTTTGAGGGTCCTGGTGACCCCGCGTGATCCGGGCTTCCTCGTTGTGCTAGATCGAGTCACCGTGTACCTATGTACATGTGGAGGGCTATCCCCATTCAGTGTTAGCTTCTTCGAAAAGTGGTTTCTGTGTGGGCCATGAGTATGTCCAATGACTGTGAGTCCTGTAACCCAGCCAGGGGCTAGGGGGCTTCTTAGTCTCCCTTAGAAAGGGAATGGACCCGACGATTGTGAGCCGCCTTAAGAGTCCTTTTGACCATGGTCTCTGACTCTTAGACTAGGATAGTTTGATGGTATATTGCCGTATGGTATAACGGCCTTGGGATGAGTCGTGTGACTCTATAGCCATTGGTTTAGCGAGTCTAGCTAGTCGTCCCGAGTCTGGTGACATCGTGCCACTTTGTGTTCCGAGTTACTCATGACGAGCTCGTGTGTAGCCTGTCAGTACCCTGGTGGTTTCCTTTTGAGGGTTCCCATGTCGAGTGACTTACCCACTAGTCATAGCTTGTCTAGGTACGTGTGTGTCGACCCTCTTGGGAGTGGTGGAGAGCTAGACCCCTTGGGAGCGGTGGGAGACACCTGAGGCATAGACTAAGTTGTCAGTGGGCTCATCTAGCCTTGCTTCTAGTGGATAGGTTCTCCCATCACGCGACACGTGACTCTCCTGACTCGAGGTTTTGGTTTCCCATCAGCAAGGACATGGTTCTTTGGGTAGTTTCTGTGTACCTTTCCCTGACATAGAGGTCTAGGGTTCTGGTAGAGTTACAGATGTTTCACCCGTAGATACTGTAGGGTTCACGACAGCGAGGTCGTGACTGTACCCTAGGACCGAGTTGTCCTGATTTGGGCCTTCGTCAACGAGGACAGGCCTTCACAATTGGGATGTCGTTGTTTTCTCCTTCCCAATAGTATAGCCAGGGTTTTCTGTTGGTTTGGCGGTCCCCGACTATAACGCCCCGAATTTTTCTCAGATATTTTTCGGATCTGGATCTGTTGATTTTGGATCGCTTTTGTGGGTCCCGAATTGAGTTTTCCGGTTCACGCGTGTTTTCATCTGTCGGACCTTTGGAATCCCGTGCAGGGTGAACCGTTACATTCTCCAACTCCCGGATGTTACCAGAGCATTGTGCATTTTCCGAGGATCGTGGGGAGTATTTTTCCTTATTGTCTATAATTTCTGTATTTTCTATATTTTCTATATGTTAACCCCTTTTCTCTCTCTCTCCTCTCATTTCTCACTCTCTCCCTCTCTCTTCTCATGCTCTCTCTTCTCTCCCTCTCTTCTCCGGCGATCGACGGAGCAGGATGGGGGCGAGGCTGCGAGGTTCGTGGGGCGGGGGACGGTGAGGATGGGTGAGGATAGAGGTGGTGGAGGCGCGACGAAGCTCGGCCACGAGTTCGGGGCGCCGCGGTAGTTTGTGCGGCGTTTTCTTTGCGGATCGACATCCTCAGTGTGCGGAATCTTCGATGGAGGTATAGGGATGGTTCCGTAGCTCGAGTACTTCATTTCCCGTGAGTTTGATAGCTCAAGGCGAGCCGAGAGGGTTTATTTGTCCGCCGGGGTATAAATGCATGATCTTGGGGTGTGAGCCGGATTTCGTGTTTTGATTGCATTTTCGGGAAATGGGTCCTCTCGGTGCTAGAGAGGTTGGGGACTAAGTTTCCCTTATTTTCCCCTTCACATGGGTGTGAACGGGGTGTGGAATGCGGTTTTCTACCGTGTTTGCCATTTTCATGCTCGGGACATCTTAGCGGTCCTTCCAGGGACCGCCAAGTGACCTCGCGGCCATATGGAGACCGCCAGGGGTCCCCTTATGTCGGTTCGAGCCTTGCGGTCTTGCGATGGACCGCCACCGAGCTTAGCGGTCTTGATGAGACTGCCAATCTGTGCTTAGCGGTCAGGGCATGACCGTTTTTATGGTTTTGGCTGTTCGGGTTTAGGTTGAGTAGCGGCCTTGCGACTAACCGCTAAGCGACGCTAGCGGTCAGGCTAGGACCACCACTAAGGGCTTGCGGTCTTGGGAGGACCGTTTCATTTCCTGGTGTCTCTCCTGGCTAGCGGCCTAATGGTGGACCGCTAAGCTGGGCCTTACAGTCCAGAGTAGACCACTAAGCTAGGGCTTACGGTTCAGGGTGGACCGCCAAGCGATGTGACGGTCCAGGGAGGACCGCCACCCTGTTTTCCGTGCTAGTTGTGTTCCGTTTGCGTTGTGTTGGCCCCCAGTCGACCCGATTGTGACCCAGTGGTCGACCTTTGGTCTCATGGATGTCCCGGACACTCTGTGGGTTCCATGTTCATGTTTTAGAGGTGTCTGGAGGTACCGTATTACCTCGATTATCATGCCCATGGGTTTGGTGGGTCCGGATGACCCCATGTGTTCCAGGCTTTTGTGTTCGCGCTAGAACAAGTCGCCGTGTATCGGCATGTGTGCGATGGGTTATTCCCGCACGTCATTGGCTTCCGGTAAGTGTTTTCCGAGTGGGCCGTGGGTTTGGCCCTTAGACTGTGAGTCCAGTCACCCAGCCTGGGGCTGGAGGTTTCCCGCTCTTCCCTTGGATAGAGAATTGTCTAGACAGCTCATGAGCTATCTCGGTATTCGTGCTACCGTGGTTTATGACCTAGGGATAGGCTGGATTGACGGCAGGGAGCCATCCCGGTACGACGGTCTTGACCCTAGTCATGTGACTCAAATACCGTTGGGTTTGTTAGGTCTAGTGGGCTGTCCAGAGTCTGGTGGCCTCGAGCCACCTGGTACTTCGTGTTACTCGCGATGAGTGCGTGCGTGGTTTTCGGTGTTCATGTTAGTGACCCCTCACTAGCTGTGGCTTTCCTGCTCACGCGAGTGTGGACCCACCCAGGAGTGGTAGAGAGCTTTCCCTAGAGAGACGATTTTTAGGCTGGTTATCCTAGGGCCCCTCACCTTTGTCGCCTGAGTCTGGGCTGGGGGGAAAACTAGCTAGAGGACTCGACTTAGAGTGGATGGTCGTTGACGAGCGTGACCCCAGCTAGTCCTTGTTCTGTGGTTACTGGTATGGTGTCTCAGTTCCTGTTGGGCCGGAGGGAGACACCTGAGGCGCGGACTAAGTCGTAGCCTTGATTCTAGTGGGCAGGTGCTCTCGTCACATGACGTGAGATTCTTGCGGCTTGAGTTTCCCTCTTTCATCTACGAGGCGTGGTTTTACGTGTAGCTTCCGGGTGTTTCCTGATGTCGAGGTCTAGGGTTTCCGGTGGGTGTTACCAAGGGTTTTCCCTAGGCAGTGAGGAGTTCACGACGGCGAGGTCGTGACCGAGTTCCCAGACTGCGTGGTCTTGGGCTGGGCCTTAGTCAACGAGGACGGGCCTCCACGAGAGGGTTGTCATGATGTGTTTTTTGGCGGTGTAGCCAGAGGTCTTTCCGTTAGACTTGTGGTCCCCCGACTGTGAGATCAGGGCGTGTTTTTCGGTACAGTAGGAGTAGCTATAGTGCCGAGTTTTTACCGGCCACCGAGTTTGCTATTCCTGCTGTTGTTGCTGCTTTCCGTTACCGTCGTTATTTACGGTTGGGGTTCCACGACTGAGCCAATGATAGGAGGCTCACCTCTACTTTTCAGGTGTGGCGGTTCTTCCTCTTGATTCAAGGGTGCTGCGCAGAGGTTTTTAGTTGCCAGCTCGTCGGGTCCAGTGTTCACTCGGTGTTGGGTACGCTTCTCTGCCTTAGACTGTACTTCTATTGGACTGGACTCTATTGTAGTTAGATTATTTATTTCTGTTAATTGTTGAATTGTCCTACTTTATTTCCTATTTCTTTGTACCTTCACACTCCTTTTAGCCCTTCCGAGCCCTCCGGCTTGTAGGCGGCGGGCCAAGATTAGAATGATATCAGGTTCTTCCCGGTATCCGGATCTTGGGTCGTTACACCGACTGTGAGATCGGGGTTTGCTTCTCGTCGCGGTTAAGAGTAGTGTAGGAGCCATAGTTCCACCTGCTATAGTTGTTACCTTTTGTGCTACGGTTGTTACTTCTATCGTATTGTTGTTGTTGCTACTACTGTTACTGTTGTTATTGTTATTTCAATTATCGTTGCTGTTTACCGCCATTGTTTCATGGTGGGATCCGCGGGACCCCTACTAAGCCAATGAGATGAGGCTCACGCCTATCTTTTCAGGTGTTACGATTCCTCCTCGAGGTTCGGAGCTGTAGCACGGAGGTTCGTAGTTGCCAGCTTGCAAGAGCCGAGGGCGTACTCGACGATAGAGTACGTTTCTTATTTCTTTCCCTGTATAGTATACTTTGTAGGCTGGACTCTATAGTTAACTTATTAATTAAAAATGTAATTCATTTCTTGCTATTTGAACAGTTAAGTTTGTAGTTATATCATGCATTATTTTAAATTTCAATGTACCTCCATACACCTAAATAACCCTTCCGACCCTTCCGACTAGTGGGTGGTGACCAGAATTCGAATGGTATCGGGTAATTCCGGTATCCGGATCATGGGTCGTTACAACCCTCCTGCGAGACTTTAAGACCCGCCCGCAGTAAGTTGACGAATCGTGGATAGACGCAATACCTAGCGTCTTATGGGCGCACCGTACCACCGCTCGGGTAGCCACAGGTAAGAGTCCATTTCACTTGGCGTACGGGGTAGAGGCAGTAATTCTAGTGGAAATCTCCAACCCCACTCTCAAAGTGAGCCAGTTCGACAAAGCATGCAACAACCAAGCATTAAAAGAGAACTTGGACTTACTGACTGAGAATAGGGAGTAGGCCTGAGCATAATAGATCGCTTACCAATAGCGATTGGCTCAGTACTACAACACTCGGGGTGAAGAAACGTCTCTTCCTCCCCGGTGACTTGGTTCTACGGTGCTGTAGTGTTGCAGACTCGGGAGCAGTCGCGGGGAAACTGGCTCCCAACTGGGAAGGCCCATACATGGTCACAAAGGTGCTCAAAAAAGGTGCGTATCAGCTCTCCACCCTCGATGGTCGAAAAATCCATCAAACCTAGAACTCTATAAACCTTAAGGCCTATTATCAATAAAGGGTTCAGAACCCACTATTTTGCAGTGCCCCCCTGATGCATTCATAGGTACCCCATGGGTAGCACAACACTTCCATGAGGGAGACTAACTGGTCAGCTCTCTTGGGGGACCTGACTACCTAGCTCTCTCAAAAATGATGAGTGGTATTTGATACCTTCCCAGAGGTGGGCTAATAAGTCCCCTCCTATTAGGAGAGAAGGACATATATGTCTCCCCTCAGAAACCAAGCCTGCGGGCTAACATCTTTTGGTAGGCCAATCGAGCCGCTCGCTAAGAGTAAGGCTGACAAGCCCCAATAACGAGAGACCAACTAGTTAGCTCCTCATGAAAAAGTGACCAACTGCCCCCGGGTACAATAGACTAAGGGCTACATCCGTCGACTATGGACCACAAGCCATTTGATAGAGCCTCGCAAGGTTCCATTATGTTGACACGCCAGGAGCTAAACAGCCCCGGCGAGTGCCAAGGCCTATATAGCCCACGACAAACGCCCTCACCTCCCTCATGACTCTTGTAGCACGATGCCCTTGGGCCCCCCCAGAGAAAAGGGAAATAACCCGGTGACCACATACGCAGGAAAGAGGGAAGCGGAGGAGAACCATTCATTGCTTTAGAAAAAAGGGGTGTACAAACAAGTCTTAATCGTCAATCTTAGGCCCAAACAAGTCAAAAGTGAGGCTCATTACCCCCTTCAGGGCATAAATCTGGTGGACTTTGTATAAGGCGGCTTGCCAGCCTGCCAAGTAGCCCCTCCGGAAAGACGCAGACTCCTCTCATACTTAGGAGCTCTATGACGTCAGAGACAAGCTCATCTCAGGTAAGGTGTAACAACCTGCTTCAATTAATAAATGAAAATTTGATAATAATATTTACACATGAGAAAACAAAAATGATATAATTACAAGATTGAATATAATCATGAGCAATGGGAATAATTAATAAATAATATTTCTTGTGATAAAATAATATAATGGTAAATTAAAATATCATTTTGTGAAACATCAAATGAATATAGTGTTGACTAAAATTTATATTTGTAATAATTGACATAAGTCTTTAAATTAACTAAGATTAAATTAATCTGGACTAATGATAAAATCTCTATGGGCCTTAAAGGGTGTTAAAACACTAGTTTTATAGAAACCTTAAATCTAATTACGTTAATAGGCTGTTAGTGGGCTAAACCCTAGAATTCTCAAGAACATTGAGGATAGGATCTACCTTGTTAGGTTTGCCATCATCCAATTAGCATTTTAAGTGAGATAAAATCATTTTTAGAAGAGTCCTTCATGGATTATTTTGGAGATAAATCAAAATTTTGGGTATTTGGTATAATACCATTGAGATCTAGAGGATTAGGACTCTAGGTAGGCTTTAGATCTATAAATATTCATGATCCCCTCCCAGCCAACCCTAATCATTCTTGGGAAGGCTGATGGGCATGATCAAGGCGTGTTCGTGGTAAGATTCATGCGAGTTCTCCAAGTTCATCATTGGTTTTTTGTTTTCTTTTGTTCTTCGATTTGGTAGGTTTTCTCTCAAGTTAAACCTAATTAAATCCCATGATATGTTTAGTTAGATGCATGCTTCAATTTTATGCAAGTTTTGTTTTGAAAGCTCTTAAATTCATTATCAATTTTGACTTCAAAATCATGGATTTTTGGAGTTCCGATGTTGTTCTTCGAGTTTCTGCTTTGCAGACTGAGATTGTGTCAATCGCAGAGACCATGATATGAACGCGATCGTGTGATAGACCACGACTCTATTAATTACACAGATCACATTCTCTGTAAAGATTGTGATCTTGTGTTCTTCATCCTTAATGCGGCACCTGAGACGATCACGTCCAGACCAGATTTATGTAATATTCTAATTTTCAAAATAGTATTTTAAACTATTAATTTTATTTTAAAAAATCATGTCTTTTTTGAACCATGCCATCCGGAATAAAATTGGATAGGTAACGTACTTGTGAAATCGTGTTAAATTTCTTGATAACTATATTCTAATTCTTCCTAAGTTTTTTATTTGATTGATTCTACCTTTATGTCCTTACTTCTACATCATACCTTGTCTATCCTCTTCTAAATTAATCTCTTCATGTCTAAAAAGTTAGGTCTTCAACTTATAATTTAACCTCATTACTTGTGTTATAAGATTTTACTCTCCATGATTAATATCTGCTTTTTAATTATTTTACTTATTATGATCAGCGTTTTAGATACGTGATGATTTTACTCTCCATGATTAGTCTCTTTAAGTCTGAACCTCTTAATTTTTGTGTAATAGGAGATTTCTATTCTTATAAACTTGATCTTTTGATTCCTTGATCTTACTAAGTGATGTAATTAGTTTTCCATCAATTCATATACTTCTCGGTAAAATTCTCACTTGCTCTAATTGAGATCCCTACACTGTATTTGATCTATTTCACATTACTTGAACATGACTTTCTTGAATCTACATGACTATTACATGAAATTGTCTGGTGATTTACTTAGGACTTTGGGTATACTTGACACTCAATGTTGGTAATTTGGGGGACCGATCTAGTCCTGGGCGGAATATCTGAAGTACTTGTGCCCAAGAAGTGTGAATGATCGGTGTGGTATTACACCAACTGATATGCAAGATTTGATCTAGACAATTTACCTACATGTCATATGATTGATTGATTGATACTCTTGTTGTATGATTAATTGTTTGACTTGCCATTGATATTCTTGGCCTGAAAGGGTATATACGTTTGTTTGGAATTCATTTGTATATTACCAAATCTATAGTTATGTTCATTGGTGCATATTCATCATTTGATATACGTTTATCTATTAATTATTGATTCTTTGGGAACTATGTGTCATACGGGGTGAAGTGCTACGCTATAGAAGCCACCTCTTGAGTCCGTATAGAGTAAAGTGCTATATAGTGGGAGCCACCTCTTGAGCCTATATTGGTTACCTCTAGGATCCGCTCATGCTACAAGTTATATTCCTTTGAAATTGAACATTATGATATCCATTGACTTATTATATCTTGATCTCTAAAGTTCATCAACTTGATTTTTTATGTCCCTACTGATTAGACCCTCATGTCAACTAATTACTGCTCTATGGATTTGTTTTATGTAGTCGCACTATTTTATCATTTAATACCTTTGTATTATTATCAACATGTTAATTACTTATATTTGCCTGATCGAGAGATATAATTCCTACTGAGCTTTCACTCATCCAATATTATTTAATATTATTTAGGTAATTTTGAAGATGTAATCCACTCAGATAGGAAGGGCGGAGAGTGGTCGAGTGCACCAGCAACCCTATAGGTGTGCCTATTTTATAGTCTTATCTAAAATGAGAGAGAGTCTATGTATTTTCCTTTTTCTTTAGAGTTGAAAATTTTGAGTCTTTTAGAGGTCAATTGTAATAGACTCATTATTTTTGGAGATTTATAAATATAACTGCCATGTTTCAATATTTCGTGCTCGAGATGTGACAGTTTTGTGGTAGCAGAGCCTTGGTTTGTTACGACCCTAGATTTTTGGCCACATGATTAGCTTTCCATGGATATTAGGACCTTAACCTATGTCAGTATCTTGTTAGGCAACCGGTGAGATTGGGTAGAGCCTTGGGATAAGTGCTAAAATATGTTTAATTCTAGAAGAAATAAAATGACGAGGATCGTCAAGCAGCAAGGGCATTTATCAATTTATATCTATTTTGAGTGTTTTATTTTAAGTGGTCACATTAGTGAGTCTATATGTGTAATTTTCTTTTAAGATGTCACTATCATGTACTAGTATTTAGTGTCTTTAGTCGTCCACAGAAAGTTCTGTGTTAGGTGATGTTAGTCATAAATGATTAAGTGTTAGGTGTTGAAGATTAAGTGTTAGGTGAGGTTTGATATTAATAGTCGTGGATGTTAGGTGAGGTTTGACTAAGTTGTTCATGTGAAGAGTCTATATAAGAGTTGTAATCTTATGTTATGGGATAATGAAGTTAAGATGAGATTATTGGAAAGTTATAAGGTGTGATGTCTTTGCCTCTTTGCTTTGTTTCTTCTCCGAGAAGGAGACGGGTGAGATGCCTGCCCCGAGGTGAGAAGCCCCTCTCTATCCACCTAGCCACTACCATCATCATACACTTCCCCACCACCACCTTCGCTGCCCCCCATCTCCCCCTGACATGCCCATATGCATTGCCCCTCTTCTGCTCCCTTGTCTTCACTACACCAGCTACTTGCAAACCCACATATTGTCATCCACTCCTTCCTCCATTCTCCTCCACTACCACCATCTCAGCATAAACACTGCTACAACGCAGCCCCAACCTCCGTTGGCCTGCCAGTCTACCATATCCCCCACTGGCCACCTTCCGCACTTCCCTCTTCTCTCCCCTTGGACAACACTCCCTCACCCAGCCCCACTCCCCTGGCTAACCCACATGCATGGTCCCTCACATCTGCAAGGTTGTAATAGCAAGAAGGCCCTCTGTCGGCAACAGTAACACCACCAACACACCATCCCCTCGCATGCAACATCGCCAGTGCCACCTCCCTCGTCTCCCACCACGGCCATGCATGCGACCTCGCGGTGCCCACACCGGACAGGTCCCTCCCCCAGCAACCATGCTCCCATCGCCTCCGCCATCCACGTCACCATGGGTGCTGCCACCTTGCACCATCGGCGACGCGAACACAGGACCGCCGTGTCCCTGCCGGTTTGGGCCCCCTGCAGGCGTCCAGCCCTCCGAGCATGCTGGCCTACATGACCTCTGCTCCGCCACCCCTGCCGCGAGCTCCCCTACCGATCGCCAGAGTCCATCCCCGGCCATTCGCCGCCGTCGCTTTGATCCCTTCTTAGAGGGTCACTACTGCTAGCGGCGGCCTTCCTTCCGAACCCGGCCATCACAACACCGCCTCTCTCTCTCTCTCTCTCTCTCTCTCTCTCTCTCTCTCTCTCTCTCTCGCGTAAAAAGTCTTCAAAGAAAAAAAGGAGTTGATGTTATTATTAAAAAAAGACAAGTTAAAAAAAGAGAATAAATAAATAAATAAAAGAAAATTTAAATAAAAAAATAGATGATGAGTTTTCACAAAAACAAATGAGAGTTTATGGAATAAAAATGAAATAAATAAAAAAGAAGAGAAGGTTTAAAAAGAGAAAGAGAAACGTTCAAAAAAAAGGAAAGAAATAAAAAAATATATAGTGAAAAAAAAGAGAGCAAAAGAAAAGAAATTAGGAAAAAAAATTATGAGAGAAAGTGAAATAAAATGAAATAGAAAATAAAAAAGGGAGAAGTTATTTTCAAGAAAAATAAAAAAAAGAAAATAGGAAGTAATGAGAAAACAAATGGTGAAGAAAATATTTTGTGAAAGGAGAAAAGAAGGTGAAAAAAAATTACGAGAAAAGGAAAAAAAATAGAAAATGAAAGTCATAAGATTCGGGATTTTTTGTCCCGCATCAGTTTGGTATCAGAGCAAGTTGTCCACTTGTTCTCACAAGTCAGGTCCTTGGCCAAGTCCGCTCCACCGGGAAGGAAGAATTTGACGCTTCGAATGTATCGTCCTTGAGATGGGGGCGGGTGCGAGACCCCATTCGAAACCCCAGATCCGTCCTCCTCCGCTCTGCCGTGAAGGGAGAATTTGAAACTTTGGGTGCATCGTCCTTGAGATGGGGACGGGTGCGAGACCCCACTTGAAGCTCTAGGTCCGTCCTCCTCTGCCGTCCGTCTTCGCCTCCACCAAATGCCGCTGTCACGAGAGTCCTGCAACTCAAGGTTCGAGGTCGAACCTCTTACAAGCGGAGGGATTTGACGAGGATCGTCAAGCAGTAAGGGCATTTATCAATTTATATCTATTTTGAGTGTTTTATTTTAAGAGGTCACATTAGTGAGTCTATATGTGTAATTTTCTTTTAAGATGTCACTATCATGTACTAGTATTTAGTGTCTTTAGTCGTCCACAGAAAGTTCTGTGTTAGGTGATGTTAGTCATAAATGATTAAGTGTTAGGTGTTGAAGATTAAGTGTTAGGTGAGGTTTGATATTAATAGTCGTGGATGTTAGGTGAGGTTTGACTAAGTTGTTCATGTGAAGAGTCTATATAAGAGTTGTAATCTTATGTTATGGGATAATGAAGTTAAGATGAGATTATTGGAAAGTTATAAGGTGTGATGTCTTTGCCTCTTTGCTTTGTTTCTTCTCCGAGAAGGAGACGGGTGAGATGCCTGCCCCGAGGTGAGAAGCCCCTCTCTATCCACCTAGCCACTACCATCATCATACACTTCCCCACCACCACCTTCGCTGCCCCCCATCTCCCCCTGACATGCCCATATGCATTGCCCCTCTTCTGCTCCCTTGTCTTCACTACACCAGCTACTTGCAAACCCACATATTGTCATCCACTCCTTCCTCCATTCTCCTCCACTACCACCATCTCAGCATAAACACTGCTACAACGCAGCCCCAGCCTCCGTTGGCCTGCCAGTCTACCATATCCCCCACTGGCCACCTTCCGCACTTCCCTCTTCTCTCCCCTTGGACAACACTCCCTCACCCTGCCCCACTCCCCTGGCTAACCCACATGCATGGTCCCTCACATCTGCAAGGTTGTAATAGCAAGAAGGCCCTCCGTCGGCAACAGTAACACCACCAACACGCCATCCCCTCGCATGCAACATCGCCAGTGCCACCTCCCTCGTCTCCCACCACGGCCATGCATGCGACCTCGCGGTGCCCACACCGGACAGGTCCCTCCCCCAGCAACCATGCTCCCATCGCCTCCGCCATCCACGTCACCATGGGTGCTGCCACCTTGCACCATCGGCGACGCGAACACGGGACCGCCGTGTCCCTGCCGGTTTGGGCCCCCTGCAGGCGTCCAGCCCTCCGAGCATGCTGGCCTGCATGACCTCTGCTCCGCCACCCCTGCCGCGAGCTCCCCTACCGATCGCCAGAGTCCATCCCCGGCCATTCGCCGCCGTCGCTTTGATCCCTTCTTAGAGGGTCACTACTGCTAGCGGCGGCCTTCCTTCCGAACCCGGCCATCACAACACCGCCTCTCTCTCTCTCTCTCTCTCTCTCTCTCTCTCTCTCTCTCTCGCGTAAAAAGTCTTCAAAGAAAAAAAGGAGTTGATGTTATTATTAAAAAAAGACAAGTTAAAAAAAGAGAATAAATAAATAAATAAAAGAAAATTTAAATAAAAAAATAGATGATGAGTTTTCACAAAAACAAATGAGAGTTTATGGAATAAAAATGAAATAAATAAAAAAGAAGAGAAGGTTTAAAAAGAGAAAGAGAAACGTTCAAAAAAAAGGAAAGAAATAAAAAAATATATAGTGAAAAAAAAGAGAGCAAAAGAAAAGAAATTAGGAAAAAAAATTATGAGAGAAAGTGAAATAAAATGAAATAGAAAATAAAAAAGGGAGAAGTTATTTTCAAGAAAAATAAAAAAAAGAAAATAGGAAGTAATGAGAAAACAAATGGTGAAGAAAATATTTTGTGAAAGGAGAAAAGAAGGTGAAAAAAAATTACGAGAAAAGGAAAAAAAATAGAAAATGAAAGTCATAAGATTCGGGATTTTTTTGTCCCGCATCAGTTTGGTATCAGAGCAAGTTGTCCACTTGTTCTCACAAGTCAGGTCCTTGGCCAAGTCCGCTCCACCGGGAAGGAAGAATTTGACGCTTCGAATGTATCGTCCTTGAGATGGGGGCGGGTGCGAGACCCCATTCGAAACCCCAGATCCGTCCTCCTCCGCTCTGCCGTGAAGGGAGAATTTGAAACTTTGGGTGCATCGTCCTTGAGATGGGGACGGGTGCGAGACCCCACTTGAAGCTCTAGGTCCGTCCTCCTCTGCCGTCCGTCTTCGCCTCCACCAAATGCCGCTGTCACGAGAGTCCTGCAACTCAAGGTTCGAGGTCGAACCTCTTACAAGCGGAGGGATTTGACGAGGATCGTCAAGCAGTAAGGGCATTTATCAATTTATATCTATTTTGAGTGTTTTATTTTAAGAGGTCACATTAGTGAGTCTATATGTGTAATTTTCTTTTAAGATGTCACTATCATGTACTAGTCTTTAGTGTCTTTAGTCGTCCACCGAAAGTTCTGTGTTAGGTGATGTTAGTCATAAATGATTAAGTGTTAGGTGTTGAAGATTAAGTGTTAGGTGAGATTTGATATTAATAGTCGTGGATGTTAGGTGAGGTTTGACTAAGTTGTTCATGTGAAGAGTCTATATAAGAGTTGTAATATTATGTTATGGGATAATGAAGTTAAGATGAGATTATTGAAAAGTTATAAGGTGTGATGACTTTGACTCTTTGCTTTGTTTCTTCTCCGAGAAAGAGACGGGTGAGATGCCTGCCCCGGGGTGAGAAACCCCTCTCTATCCACCTAGCCACTACCATCATCATACACTTCCCCACCACCACCTTCGCTGCCCCCCATCTCCCCCTGACATGCCCATATGCATTGCCCCTCCTCTGCTCCCTTGTCTTCACTACACCAGCTACTTGCAACCCCACATATTGTCATCCACTCCTTCCTCCATTCTCCTCCACTACCACCATCTCAGCATAAACACTGCTACAACTACCACGTAGCCCCAGCCTCCGTTGGCCTACCAATCCACCATATCCCCCACTGGCCACCTTCCCCACCTCCCTCTTCTCTCCCCTTGGACAACACTCCCTCACCCTGCCCCACTCCCCTGGCTAACCCACACGCATGGTCCCTCACACCTGCAAGGTTGTAACAGCAAGAAGGCCCTCCGCCGGCAACAATAACGCCACCAACACGCCATCCCCTCGCATGCAACATCGCCAGTGCCACCTCCCTCGTCTCCCACCACGGCCATGCATGCGACCTCGCGGTGCCCACACCGGACATGTCCCTCCCCCAGCAACCATGCTCCCATCGCCTCCGCCATCCAGGTCACCATGGGTGCTGCCACCTTGCACCATCAGCGACGCGAACACGGGACCGCCGTGTCCCTGCCGGTTTGGCCCCCCTGCAGGAGTCCAGCCCTCCGAGCATGCTGGCCTGCACGACCTCTGCTCCGCCACCCCTGCCTCGAGCTCCCCTGTCGGTCGCCGGCGTCCATCCCCGGCCACTCGCCGCTGTCGCTCTGAGCCCTTCTCAGAGGGTCACTACTGCTCGCGGCGGCCTCCCTTCCGAACCCGGCCATCTCAACACCGCCCCTTTCCCTCTCTCACACCCGCAGCTGCCAGACCCCCGAAGTGGACGCCCACGAACGGCGCACCCGCACCACTGGGAAGCCCATCGTCTGCCCCCCCCTTCCCTATTCTCCCTCGACAGTACCCTCCGCCACTGCCGCACCCCACTCGCCACCACCATGCCCCATCCCCCGTCTGGGAACCCAACCCGCCCACCATCGCCGCCGCCTGCTCATCTCCCCACCACACTCTATTCCTTGCTACCGCTGCATGCAGAACCCGTCCCCCCTTGCCGTCTACGACCACAATGCCGCCCCCCCTCCCGTGTTCTCTCTCTCTCGTAAAAAGTCTTCAAAGAAAAAAATGGAGTTGATGTTATTATTAAAAAAAGATAAGTTAAAAAAGAGAATAAATGAATAAATAAAAGAAAGTTAAAAAAAAAAATAGATGCTGAGTTTTCATAAAAACAAATGAGAAGTTTATGGAAGGAAAATGAAATAAAGAAAAAAGGAGAGAAGGTTTAAAAAGAGAAAGAGAAACGTTCAAAAAAAGGAAAGAAATAAAAAATATATAGCAAAAAAAAGAGAGTAAAAGAAAAGAAATTAGAAAAAAAAATGATGAGAGAAAGTTGAAATAAAATGAAATGGAAAAAAGGGAGAAGTAATTTTCAAGAAAAATAATAAAAAAAAGAAAATGGGAAGTAATAAGAAAACAAATGGTGAAGAAAATATTTTGTGAAAGGAGAAAAGAAGGTGAAAAAAAATTATGAGAAAATGAAAAAATTGAAAATGAAGTGAGAAAAAATGAAAGTCAGAAGATTCGGGATTTTTGTCCCGCATCATAAAATAATGAACTTTTGAAGTTGTTTTGTAGGAGTTAGATTGTTGTTGAGATGACAGCCGAGCGTGCTCAATGGAGGGAGATGCGAAGGACTGTCTAAGGATTGACTCAAACTTTCCAACAAGTTGCTCAAGGTGAAGTTCATCGTGGAGCTGGGAACTTGCATCAAAATTTTAGAGGATTGAATCTCTAAAGATTTAATGATTCCACTGACCCTTATGAAGCTGAGCATTGGGTTAAGGAGTTGGAAAGGATATTTAGGGTCATGCAATGTTCTAACCCAGAGAAGGTGTTGATAGCTACGCTCCAATTGGAGAGAGATGTTAATGTTTGGTGGGAGTCTATAGAAATAATTTTGCCCTATGACCAAGAAACTTGGAATGATTTTTTAGAGCATTTTAACAACAAGTATTTTTCGGAGAGACTTCGAGAGAAGGAGTTGTCCCCAAATATTTAACGATTCCACTGATCCTGATGAAGCTGAGCATTGGGTTAAGGAGTTGGAAATGATATTTAGGGTCATGCAATATTCTGACCAAGAGAAGGTGTTGCTTGGTACGCTCCAATTGGAGAGAGATGCTAGGATTTGGTGGGAGTCTATAGAAGCAATTTTTCCCTATGACTAAGTAACTTCGAATGAATTTTTGGAGCATTTTAACAACAAGTATTTTTCAGAGAGAGTTCAGGAGAAGGAGGTGGAGTTTGCCTCACTTAAGCAAAGGAGTCTGTCTGTAGTAGAGTATGAGGCCTAGTTTTCTCGTTTGGCCCGTTATGCCCCACATCTGGTTAGCACTGAAAGGATGAAGGCTAAGAGATTCCTAAGTGGGTTAAGACTTCATTGTATTCCCCAATTGGTACCCATGGATATTCAAACTTATGTTGATATAGTTAGGAAGGCCCAATTGTTATAAGATGGTACGAAAATGGCTGATAGGTTTAAAGGGAAGGTTGTGAAGAAGGAGCAAGTTGTTGGTTCTAAGGATTCCAAGTTTGCATTTGATAAGAAAAGGCCGATAGGAGATAATGGATTTCAAAGAGACAAGAAGTTTAAGGAAGGAGGTCGGCAGATCGTCCCTGTTGTATCATATCGAGAAGGTGTAATGATGGAAGGTACCTTCTCTTTAACTCTAAATCTATTTGATATTGGATGCTTATTTGGTCATCTAGTGTGCATGGTTATGGAAGGATGTGTTGTGATTTTAGGAGCTTCTTGGAATTGATTGAAAATAATAAAAGATAATTAAAGATTTCGAATATAGAGAAAGATACTTAAGAGTTAGAAAATGTGAATTGAGAAGAAGTATCTGGAGTTATTTTGAGGATAGTGCTTTTATACCCCTTCTATTTTAGAAAGAACATCATGTGAATTTGGAGGACCAAATTCTTTTTAAGTAGGGGAGGATGTAACAATCCGTCTAAATTAATAAATAAAAATTTGATAATAATATTTACAAACGAGAAAAGGAAAATGATATAATAACAAGATTGAATATGATCGCGAGCAATATAAATAATTAATAAATAATATCCCTTGTGACCAAATAATATAATGATAAATTAAAATATCATTTTGTAAAACATCAAATGAATATAATGTCGACTAAAATTTATATTTGTGATAATTGGCATAAGACTTTAAATTAAATAAGATTAAATTAATTTGGGCTAATGATGAAATCTTTATGGACCTTAGAGGGTGTTAAAACCCTAGTTTTTGAGAAACACTAAATCTAATTAGGTTAATGGGCTGTTAATGGGCTATACCCTAGAATTCTCTAGAACATTGAGAATAGGATTGACCTTGTTAGGTTTGACCTCATCTAATTAGGGTTTAGAGTGAGATAAAATTATTTTTAGAATAGTCCATCATGGATTATTTAGGAGATAAATTGAAATTTGATTAGGACTCTAGGTAGGGTTTAGATCTATATATACCTTGTAATCCCCACCCAACAAACCCTAATCATTTGTGGGAAGCCTGTTGGGCGTGATCGAGACATATTTGTGGGGAGATTCATGGGAGTTCTCCAAGTTCATCATCGGTTCTTAATCTTCCTTTGTTCTTCAATTCGGTAGGTTTGTCTCTCTGGTAAACCTAACTAAATCTTAGGATATGTTTAGTTAGATGCATGCTTCGATTTTATACAAGTTTTGTTTTGAAAGCTCTTGAATTTGTTGTCAATTTTGCCTTCAAAATCATGGATTTCTAAAGTTTCGACGTTGTTCTTCAAGTTTCTGCTTTGCGGACTAAGATTGCGTCCATCCCAGAGACCGCGATATAAACGCAGTCGTGCGATGGATCGCGACTCTTTTAATTGCATAGATCACATCCTCTATAAAGACCTGGATCTTCTATTTTTTATCCTGAACGTGGTGCCTGAGACGACCGCGTCCAGATCTAATTCATGTGATATTTTGATTTTTAAAATAATATTTTAAACTATTAACTTTATTTTCAAAAGTCATATCTTTTCTGAACCATGCCGTCTAGAATAAAACTGGATAGGTAATGAACTTGTGAATCATGTTAAATTTCTTGATAACTATATTCTAATTCTTCCTAAGTTTCTTATTTGATTGATTCTACCTCTATGTCCTTATTTCTACATCATGCACTGTCTTTCCTCTTCTAGATCTTCAACTTACAATTTAGCCTTGTTACTTGCGTTATAAGATTTCACTCTCCATGATTAGCCTCTGCTTTTTAATTGTTTTACTTATTATGATCGATGTTTTAGATACATGATGATTTAGATTAATGTTTTATCTTGAGATCATGTCACTGCGGTGACACGTATCCATCGATTATATTCTGGTTTGATTCTCACAAACCCTTTCTTAATGAAGTTAGGACCCTCCGCCATGTATTTCTCTTGTCGGACTGGAACTTCTTCACTAAGACCTCCGTAAGTCTCTGCGAGCCATGGATTCTCATATGGACGTCGAGCTAGTTGTACCACAAAAACCTTAAAGACACTTCTGGATCTCATCTTACTGTCTAAGATGTGATTCAAGTGACCTTTGGAAATGCGTTCCCTATCTGGGACATGGTTCTGTTCTGTCTGTTCTGAGCGCGGTGCACCCGTAGACTGCATTCATTCTATTGTCTCCCGAAGACGACTCCACGATAGACCACATTTTGGTTAGCTTATTTTGAATGTAGTCATGACCCAGACCGCATTTCACCCAGTTTCTTCTGAACGTGACTGTGAGCCTGACCGCGTTCTACATGATTGCATCTAAATGTGTCCATGAGACCAACTACGATCTATCCTATTCTTTATGAACGTGACCCTGCAATTGACTACGTTTTATCAAATATCTGTTAATCCGCGTTTGACTATTGAGATGCAATTTGACCTATGTTTTAGCATGGTTTTCTGTGAAATTTGGTTATTATCATTTTTGTAAGTCTGAACCTCTTAATTTTTATGCAATAGGAGATTTCTATTCTTACAAACTTGATCTTTTGATTCTTTAATCTTAGTAAGTTATGTACTTAGTTTTCCATCAATTCATATACTTCACGGTAAAATTCTCACTTGCTCTAATAGAGATCCATGCACTCTATTTGATCTATTTCACATTACCTGAACATGCCTTTCTTGAACCAACATGGCCATTATATGAAATTGTCTCATGATTTATTTGGGACTTTGAGTCTTGACACTCAATACTTGCAAGTTGGGGGCATGATCTGGTCCTAGATGGAATGTCCAAAAGTACTTGTATCCATGGGAGTGTGAATGATTCGTGTGACATTGTACCAATTGATATGCAAAATTTGATCTAGATAATTCACTTACATGTTATAGAATGATTGATTGATACTCTTGTTATATGATTGATTGTTTCACTTGCTACTTGATATTCTTGGCCCGAAAGGGCATATATGTTTTTTTGAAATTCATTTGTATATGGTCAAATCTATAGTTATGTTCATCGATACATATTCATCATTTGATATATGTTTATCTCTTGATTATTGATTCCTTGAGAACTATGTGTCATACGGGACCAGCACTACGTTGTGGGAGCTACCTCTTGAGTCCGTATAGAGCAAAGTGTTACATAGTGGGAGCCACCTTTGGAGCCTATATTGGTTACCTCTAGGATCCCCTCATACTACAAGTTATATTCCTTTGAAATTGAACTCTATGATATCCCTTGACTTGTTATATCTTGATCTTTAAAGTTCATTAGCTTGATTTTTTTTGTCCCTACTAATTAGACCCTCATGTCAACTGATTACGACTCTACGGATTTATTTTATGTACTTGCACTATTTTATCATTTAGTACCTCTGCAGTATTATGAACATGTTAATTACTTATATTTTCCTAGTCGAGAGATATAATTACTACTAAGCTTTTGCTCACCCAGTGTTATTTAATTTTTTTCAGGTAATTTTGAAGAAGTAATCCACTCAGATAGGAAGGACGAAAAGTGATCGAGTGCACTGGTAACCCTAGAGACGTGTCTATTTAGTAGTCTTGTCGAGAATGAGAGAGATCCTATGTATTTTCCTTTTTCTTTAGAGTTGAAAAATTGAGTCTTTAAGATGTCAATTGTAATAGACTCATTATCTTTGGAGATTTATAATAAGATCATAGCATTGTCCAATTTTGGCATATTTGGAATTGCCTCTTTTCTGAATGTTGATGTCTTATAGTGTTTGCTCTAATTGCTTGATATAACTGTCATGTTCTAATATTTTGTGCTTGGGATGTGACATAAGGGCTCTTTGTTACGACCACCAATTTGGGCACTAGCCCAATTGAGAATAATTCGGGCCCGTGAACTCAATGAGCTATAAATATGGACATGTTATTGAAGGATCCTTAGGAAATTGGTAACTTGCCATAGGGAGGCCAGAATTAGATGAAACCAAAGACCATGCAACGACTATTAGGTAGGGAACAACTTTGATGAAGAGTATAACTTCTGAAAAATGGGCCTAATAGGAGATAAGAAGGAGTTATGATAATGGGCCAAAAATATTACAAAAACACAGTCACCCGTTAAAATAAGGATATCTCGGTCCACAGTCAACCAAATGGGATGAAACTAGGCTCATTAGAAAGCTTGGGCCCTTATCCCAAACTCTTCTGTTGACATAAAAACCCAATTCGCACTAGAACCTAAGGTTCTTAGCCCATTTGCTGCCAGCTGTCACGAAGAGGTGTGACTGTTAGGAGAATTTGGATGTAATTAATGGGAAATTCATAACTTTATCTGTGGTTAATGAAATGACATGAAACCAAGGCCATAATTCCAAGTGAGATGTTAGCTACAACTTCTATGTTGTGGTCAAGGTCAAATACTACCTGGATACTGGATCTATACCCGGATTACCTCGGGCTACCGAAAGGTCGCCACTGGAATGAGGGAGAATAAATGATAATATTGTAAAAATCATAACTCAGGATATGAATGAGGAAATTCGATGAAACCACCTCTGAACGTTAGATCTGTAAGTCCTCATGATTTCATTTGAAGACATCCCAAACCAAATCCCAACATAAGAGTGCCCCCACTCGCATTTATGCCTAGGTAGATGAAGGGTCGCGACTGGAATAGAGGAGAAATAACGTTAATATTGTGAAATTCATAACTCAAGGTAGAGTTAATGAAATTCAATAGAAACCAAGACTTAAAGTTAGATCTAGAAGTCCTATTCATTTCATATGAAGACACCCCAACCTAAATCCTAACGAATAAACGTGTCCATTTGTATCTTTGATCGAGTAGATGAAGGGTCACACATGTTCAAACCCGAAGGGATGCTTAGCATTAACCGCTCTTTAAGCCAGCGACCTGGGGGCTGGGCTGAACCTTGCTAGACGTGGGACAAGCCTTGGGAGGCTTTAAACCTATATAAAGAAGTGGGTTCCAAGGATGATCAACCTTTAGCAACACCTATCCTCAACACCCACCATCTACGGTTTCTCTCGGGTAAGGAAGAGGAGTGAGGAACCTTGACATTTCGTAAAGGGTGAACCTGCAGTGAAGTCTGGTGGGTCTGGGGTGTGGAACTCATCCCCGGATCGGAAGAAAAAGCTTTAGGAGGATCTGGGGTGTGGATTTCATCCCCGGATCGACGGTTTAGCATCTCAAAGGTAGGCACCTATCCTCAAATCTTAGGGGTCAAAGAAGCAATAAAATGATTTTAAAGTAGTTTATATATGCCAAAGAGGGATTAAGGGCATGTGGGATTGGCTACCAAGTCTATTTACTAGTTTTTCCATCAAATTATGTGTTTTTGCGAGGTTTCTTGGAATTTTAATTAAAAATATTGGGTGGTGTCGACACTGCCCACGAATGTGCTGACACATTCCTATGAATGTGCTGACACATCCCATGAACGTGTTGACACTTCCCCTGGACGTGCTGACACTTCCCCCTGAATGTGTCGATATATACCCCGGGACGTGTCGACACTTCCTCTTTAGAAACTGTTAGATATGCTGACACTGCCCATGAACGTGATGACACTTCCCCCTGAATGTGTCGACACATACCCTGGACATGTCGACACTTCCTCTTTAGAAACTGTTAGATGTGCTGACACGGTCCATAGACATGCTGACACTTCCCCCTGAATGTGTCGACACATACCCTGGACGTGTCGACACTTCCTCTTTAGAAACTGTCAGATGTGCTGACACTGCCCATGGACGTGCGGACACATCCCCCTGAATGTGTCGACACATACCTTAGATGTGTCGACACTTCCTCTTTGGAAACTGTCGGATGTGCTGACACTGCCCATGGACGTGCTGACACTTCCCTCTGAATGTGTCGACACATACCCTGGATGTGTCAACACCCTGAGAACGATGTCCCCAATTTCCAGAAACGTGGAAAAAGAGGGTTTTGAGTGGTCATATTAATTTAGAAAAATCTAAAAAATTAGAAAATGGAAGAAGGGTAAGTTGGTAACCCACAGTAAAAATTTCATGCTCATATAAATTCTGCACTTGAAGTTATTGTTTATTTTCTACCCATGTGTAGGGTTGACAGGTCGACACTTCCTTTGGACAGGTCGACACCCTGAGCACACTGGACCAATTTTTAGAAACGTGGAAAAAGAGAGTTTTGAGAGGTCATATTAATTCAGAAAAATCTGAAAAATTAGAAAATGATAGAAGGATAAGTTAGTAGCCCACGGTAAAAATTTCATACTCACGAAAATTCTGTACTTGTGATTGTGTTTTGTTTTGTACGCATGTGTAACCTAGAAATCAACATGTCTTCTTTTTCGGTAACCTGATCATGTTCGGTTCCACAACAAATAGGCTTATGATTGTGATTTGTTCACTTAAACTATTTGGAAGCATGCTTGTTATGATAAAGTATCATACTAATATTTATGAAAATGAGTATGAATGAGAATGCGAATACGATGTGAATGTTAAGAATGGAAACAATAGCATTATGTGAGATAGGACTTCGCTCCCTTTGTGGGACGGCCATGGTTTAAAATCCTATTGATTATATCTTCAGTCCCATTGTGGGGCGGCCTTTGTGTTGTGGCGTTACGTATCGTCACGGGGCCACAAGAATCTAGGTGGGAGTTCGCTCTCTGCTTTTAAATCCTATTGATTCTATCTTCGGTCCCATTGTGGGGCGGCCCTTGTGTTGTGACGTTGTGTATCATCACGGGGACATAAGAATCTAGGTGGGAGTTCGCTCTCTGCTTTAAAATCCTATTGATTCTGCCTTCGGTCCTATTGTGGGGCGGCCCTTGTGCTGTGGCGTTTCGTAACGTCACGGGGCCACAAGAATCTAGGTGGGAGTTCGCTCTCGGGTCTGCGCAGTACTCTTTCGTTCGTTCGTTTGTGTGTGGGCCTCCTATGTTTGTGGCAGTTGTTTGTTTCCCTGACTAACAAAATGTGAAAATATGGAAATGTGAAATGTGAAAATGTGAAATGTGAAATGTGAAAATGTGAAATGCAAAAATGTGAAAATGTGATATGTGAAAGTGTGAAAATATGGAAATGTGATAATGTGTAAATGCTTATTCACCGTGGTTTTAGCGCATGCATGGGTACCTTATATGTCAATTTAAGAGTGTGTATTTTCCTCTTCTGAGTTATTTTCAGCTGACTACAATGAATGGATTATACTATTATTAATATCTGAATTATGTATATAATTCGGTTATATAAATGCAAGTTAACCCCGGTTTGTTTAGGCTGCCTATTGAGCGTCACACTCACCCCTTTTGTGACACACGTTTTCAGGAGATATAGAGACGGAGGCTGAGGAGGAGGCTGTAGCGGAGGTGTAATGCTAGTGCGTAGTTCGACTGGGTATGTTATGGATGAAGGTCTCTCTTATATGTATAGCTATGGGGCAATAAGCATGTATGGGCTCAGGTTTATTTTGGAACAATGGCCATGTACTCTTCTCTGGAAATTATGAATGGTTGAGATGATATTTACATTTTTGTAACTGTGGTTTCTCTCTCTCTCATGCGAATGTATGCATGTTTATATATTGTGCTTCCGTGATACGTACGAAGTAATGCTTCGGGTCCGATAAATAATAAAAAAAATATACCCATAATTTGGGACTCGGATCTCGGGACGTTATAGAGTGGTATCAGAGCACGAGAGACAAACCATGGCTACAACAATTCTAATTGCCCAAGTAGTAGAAGAAGAGGTAGGCTAGAGTGAAAAAGGGTAGAGTATATTTAGAACCATTTCAAACAGACAAACATGTTAGCGCAGCGAAGAGTGATATAGAAGGGGGGGATGAATAGATCACTCCCAATTTGCAAAACTTCAGCGGAAACTCACTACTTCGAAATACAACCCTTCAGATATAGCTAAACAATACAGCTAACGCAGTGACAAATTAAGACAGGATAATAAGGTGCGATTAGAAGAGGCCGTCCACACACAAACACAATGCCAAACAGAAGGAAAGCACAAACGATAATAGCAAGCCACAGAGGAGACAAGAGATTTTAAGGTGGTTCGATTGTAGTCCACAATCTACATCCACCCCTCACTCCAACTAGAGTGAGAATTCCACTAGCCACTGCTAGAAAACTGCAGACTCAGTCTGCGAACAAAATGCTGCCACACAGCTTGAACAACCAAGGGAAACAAATCTCTCAACCAAACTCTGCTACCCACAGAGCTCGACACCTGGACCTGCTACCAGCAAGACCAGAACCGAAGATGGCTCTCCCTTCCTCCAACCCGGAGGGGACCTGCTAATGACAACCCGTCATTGGCAAAACCAGAGATCACAGATCTCTCTTCCTCTGCAGCCCAGAGGGAAACCGGAGTAACTCTCCCTTCCTCCAAACACTCGAGGGTAACAACTCGAAATCAGAGATATGAAGAAATGAAAGGAAAAACAGAAATGTAAACAAGACCAACGATGAACAACAATCATTTCAGAAAAACCAAAATCAAATGTAGCTTCCGAAAAAGCAAATTGGACTCTTCTCTCTCACTCAGACTTTTCTCTCACAGCAATACTCTCAAATCTTTTCTCTATCTTCTATCTGGAACGTGGAGGCTCTCTCTCTTTTCTTCTTCTGCTCAGGGATTCTGCTCTTCAGCTTTTTCTCCAGTTCAGTCCATCTAATCGCAGAAGGCACCTTTTATATGGCATTCGACCCTTCACACGAGTGAGTCTCGTTCCCTCCTTTTCCAGAGCATTCTCGGATCACGTGCCAGCTATCATCCTCGGTTCATGTGCCCAATCATTAACCTGAATCATCTGCAGGCAGAAATAAGGAAATGTGATTAGTTAGTTCAGTCAGATATAAACAAATGTATATACTTTAGAACAACAAATGAGTAAGTATGTACACTGAGAGAGTGTATAGACTTGTAAGTGTTCATGCGACCTCAGTGTGTAGACTTCATTCAGCAGGCAAGACAATGGATGTATAGAGTTGGTCGTGTGAAGGAGGACGAGTGTAAAGACTTGTAATGAAGAGCAGCAATGTGTAGACTTGTGAAGCACAACTGTATGCAATGCATAGACTTCAATGTATAGACGTCGATGTATAGACTTCGATGAGAACAAAGCATGAAGGCATCGAATGTGTAGACTTAGAAACAGCAATTAAGCAAGTGTGTCAAATGTGAGAGTGTATACACTTGAAAACAGCATATTGGCAAGTATGAACAACTTGAGAGTGTATACACTTGAAGGCCTTCAGCATCCTCAGTGTATTGACTTGAAATCTGATGTATTAACATGACAAAGGGGAATGTTAACTTCTGTGAAGTGTATGAAGGAATAGAGTGTATAGACTTGCAAACAAGGGATTGTACAGACTTGATTATAGAGTGCATGTGAAAGGCAGTGTACAGACTTGAGATGAACAAAGCATGAACGAGTCTATCCAATGTATAGACTAGAAGCATTTGAACATATGGACAATGTATACACTTGGCCTTTGAGGAATGGTGTATAGACTCTGAACGTGAAGGCAGGCTGTATAGACTTGGAGACTATTGAAGCACTGTATAGACTTGGTAAACCTGAACCAATGTACATACTTGGAACGCCTGAGGACCAGTGTACAGACTTGGAATCAATGAAGGCGTTGGCTGTACAGACTTGCTTGAACGATGTATACACTTTGCCAATGTGTAGACTTAGGGTGTAGCTAAAGAAGCGAACGTAGGAATAGGTTGGAACGTATAGACTTACGTTCGATCACCAATGTACAGACTTCAACTAGGGAAGCTACAGTGCTATGTCTAGACTTAATGATGCAGGCCTTGTATAGACATTGGAACGCTTGAAGCGATGTACAGACTTGATGAGCGCCAAGCAATGTACAGACTTTGATGAACATCGCTCGCTGTACAGACTTCGAATCAAGGCATGAATAGAGAATCAATGTCTAGACTTGGATGCCTAAGCCAATGTATAGACTTGTGCAGTGCAACCAGTGTATGGACTTGTACAGTGACTAGAGGCTGTACAGACTTTGGGTCATGATGTGTGAGACGAGGGACAGTGTATTGACTTTGAAATGGCAGACGATGTATAGGCTTGGGGTTCAACTGAGGATGTATAGACTTGGAAGATGAAAGGCGATGTGTAGACTTTGGGGTTCAACTGGATGTATAGACTTGGAAGATGTGAGGCGATGTGTAGACTTGGAAATGAATGAGAGAATGTATAGACTTGGCCCCTTGAAAGGATGTATAGACTTCAGATACAAGCTACAGTGCCGTTGTATGAACTTGATCTCAAGGAATGGCTGTACAGACTCTGAAGGCTTTGCGGAGGGTGTACAGACTTTGAATATGAAGTTCAATGTATGGACTTCAGGTGAAGACCAATGTACATACTTTGAATATGAAGTTCAATGTATGGACTTGGAAGGCAAAGAGGGCGTCGACCCATCAGAGGGGGGGGGGGGCGTCGACCCATCACTGTCCAGACTATGCAGACAGTGTGAAGACATGATCAAGTAGTGCATATCTATCTGACAACCATATGAACTGCACAGTCCTACATGATGAAGCATGAATTATTCTAGAGATAGAAGATTGATTTATAGTGTGAGACATCATCAAAACCGTAGGGATGCAACAATCTCCCCCTTTTTGATGATGGCAACACTATGAATCAAGCAATATCAAAGCTTAACAAGAAATTAACTGCAGTTTCAACAATCAAAGCAAATTCAAGGCAAGTGAAAGCACAGCCAAATTAAACACTACTGCAGAAGCACTTCTTTCTCCAAAACCACTCCCTCTCAGCTCCCCTACAACCCATTCTCAGATAAAGTCATCACATGACAGGGTAATCTCCCCCTTAGCTCATGAACAATACTCCCCCAAAACCATGACAATACATGATCTACTGATATTGCAAAACCTCTCTCCCCCTTTGACATCAGCAAAAGGAAATGCATAATATATGAAAGTGCTGGAGACATGAAGAAGAAGTACAGGAACTTCTTAGTGCAGAAAGACACAAGCAAGTCTTAAGAAAATAAGTGAGGTGCTAAACTCAAGTGAAGATTCTTGAACTCCAGTACACACTAGAGAAATAGAATGATAGAAAAGTTTATCAGCATACATAGAGTATGATTTAGAGCAGGTGTTAACAAGTATGGCCAGATATGGCTGAACTGTCAACAATCCAAGAAGACAACAAGAGACAAAGTCAGAGAGGTGTTCTCAAGGTATTGAGGACAAGCAATCCATTAGTTGCAAAACAACAAGGAATTTTTGAGATGATTTTCAAGAAGATCAATGAGTAAGTTGGTGATTCACTCTTTTAACATTAGGGAGACACCTTGATTAGAGGCCTGAATCCCCAGTTACTCAGAGTGAGTACCTCATTACTTCCTCCCCTTTTTTTTATTAAAGGAACAGAGTTAGTAACTGTGGCTTTTGACATAAGGAAACACCTTGATTAGAGGCCAGAGTCCCCAGTTACTCACCAGCTAGCCACCATTGCTCTGTCATGTCTTTTTCATTCATTTTAAGCATATGACACCTCATGACATAGGAGAAATATTCATTTCATTGATGAAGCTCCCAGTTTCTCAGTGAACAAAACAAGACATGTTTGTTTAAGCCCTTGTGTTGAAGAGATGGAATGATTGAAAACAATACCAGAAGGACTATTACTTGAAGTGAATCTTGAAGTCTAGATTTCAAGCTGATTGGGTCAGATATCAAGACATACAGGTTTTGGCCTGAACCAGAATCATTGACAATGTAGGAAGATATACTTTTTACAATTAATCCAGATCTCTGAAAAAATACCAGAGGAAAGATTCTAACTGGACTTTAGTATCACTGACTTATAAACTTAAGAATTAAGTGACCTTCTACTGTCTGAGAGAACCACACTAAATCTGTCATGAAAACCAGCAAAGACACACATCTGGTCAATCTTTTTGAATTTGTCAAAGAACACTTCCTCTTACAGCTCAACCAGCTCCCCCTCACTCACAGCATTCCTGAAATCTAACCAACAGGCATACAGAACTCCCCCTCACAAAAAGAACAGACTACACAATTAAGATAATTTGTATAAGCCTAATTCTCTTCTCAGTGTTGTGAATTTTTCATTATCCAGAGGTTTAGTGAAGATGTCAGCAATCTGATTATCTGTGCCTACATGAATCAGTTCAAAATTACTTTTAGAAACCTCATCTCTTATGAAATGATGCCTTATCTCTATGTGTTTGGTGCGTGAATGCAAAATAGGATTTTTGGCTAGATTAATGGCACTGGTATTATCACAATAGATAGGTGTGCACCCCAGGTCTACTTGATAGTCCTGAAGCTGGTGTTTAATCCAAATGACTTGTGTTCCACAACTCCCTGCAGCCACATATTCAGCTTCTGCAGTGGAGAGGGCCACAGAATGTTGTTTCTTGGAACCCCAAGACACTAAACACCCACCCAAAAATTCACAATGACCACTAGTGCTTTTCCTGTCTAGTTTGCATCCTGCATAATCATCATCTGTGTATGCAACTAAGTTAAATGTGTGTGATGCAGGAAACCATAAACCAAGAGAATGAGTAGCTGACAAATATCTGAAAATTCTTTTCACTGCAACTAAATGTAATTCAGTAGGTCTAGATTGATACCTTGCACACATTCCTACACTGAATTGTATATCAGGTCTGGAAGCTGTCAAGTAAAGAAGAGATCCAATCATACCTCGATAGAGCTTGGCATTTACTTCTTTACCTGTCTCATCTGCATCCAGTGAGGTATTGGTACCCATGGGTGTTGTAATGTGCTTCAGGTTTTCCATACCAAACCTCTTGAACAGTTCCATTGTGTATTTGGTCTGGTTGATGAAGCACCCATCCTCTAGCTGTTGTACCTACAAGCCAAGGAAGTACTTTAGTTCACCAACTAAACTCATCTCAAATTCAGCAGACATCATTTTAGAGAATTCAACACATAGTTCATGCTTAGTTGATCCAAACACAATGTCATCTACATATACCTGAACTATGAGGAGATCTTTATTTGTACCCTTGGTAAATAAGGTTTGATCTACTTTACCTCTTTTGTAGCCCTTGCTGATCAGAAATTCAGTCAATCTTTCATACCATGCTCTTGGAGCCTGCTTTAGACCATACAATGCTTTGTTTAACCTGAAAACTTGGTTAGGTTGAGGAGAAAATTGAAATCCAGGAGGTTGTTCAACAAAAATCTCTTCTTTAATGACTCCATTTAAAAAGGCACTTTTAACATCCATTTGTTGGAGTTTTATGTTCTTTGAACATGCAAAAGCAAGCAACAATCTTATAGCTTCCATCCTAGCAACAGGTGCATAGGATTCATCGAAATTTACACCAAATTCCTGACAGTAGCCCTTGGCTACTAATCTGGCCTTATTCCTAGAAATGATTCCATCTTCATTCATTTTATTTTTGAACATCCACTTAGTTCCTATGATATTAACATTATCTGGTCTTGGAACAAGTTCCCAGACATTATTTCTTTCGAACTGGCCCAATTCCTCACTCATGGCATTGATCCAACTTGATCAGCCAAGGCCTCTTCTATTGATTTGGGTTCAATTTGTGAGACTAAAGCAATTAAGTCTTCATTATTCACATTCCTAAAATGAGACCTAGTCCGAAGAGGATCTTTAGGATTGCCTATGACATTATCTATCGGATGATCTTTAAGAAATCTAACATTTATTGAAGACTCACCTGCTTCTCTTGGCTCTTCCTGGTTGGGAGGATTTACTGTTCCACTTGGCTGAGTGTTCTCTTCTTCTTGGTCTTCTAGGAATTCCCCATCATGATTGGAATCCCTGTCAAAATTTTCATTGTTAGAAACACCTTTCTTTTCACTAAAAATAATGTGTGGAGACTCTTCAACCTTTTTATCTGTTATGTTGAAGACCCTATATGCCCTAGACACTTCTGAATATCCCAAAAATATTCCAGTGGAGCTTTTAGCTTCAAACTTGTCTAAATCTTTCTTGTCATTGTTATGAATAAAATATTTTACTCCAAAGATTCTGAAATGAAACAAGTTTGGTTTCTTACCTTTTAGAAGCTCATAGGGTGTTTTCTTGTGAATGGGTCTTACCATGGCCCTGTTGATTATGTAAGTTGCTGTATTGGCCGCCTCTGCCCAAAACCTCTTTGGTAATTGACTTTCAATTAGCATGGTTCGGGCCATCTCCACCACAGTTCTATTTCTTCTCTCCACAATTCCATTCTGTTCAGGTGTCCTGGGAGAGGAAAATCTGTGTGTTAGACCCTCTCTTTCACAAAGATCAGAAAACATGGAGTTTTCAAACTCACCTCCATGGTCAGATTGAATAGAACAGATCTTGTGTTTTCCTTCTTGTTTGACCTTATTGAAAAACAGATTAAACTTTTGAAATGCATCACTTTTATTTGCTAAGAAAAAGATCCATGAATATCTAGAGAAGTCATCTATGATGACATAGCCAAACCTGTTCCCATTAAGACTCTGAGTTCTAGTAGGACCGAAGAGGTCCATATGGAGGAGTTCCATTGGTCTAGTGGACAATGGCTCAGATCTTAATTTGAAAGAATTCCTGGTCTGTTTGCCTAGAGCACATGCATCACATGATTTTGAAATAGAATTGAGTTTAATTCTAGGCATGCCTCTCACTAAATCATGCTTGACCAATTTATTTAAAGTAGTAAAGCTAGCATGACCTAGACGTCTATGCCATTCAAAAGCATCATTTTCAGAATTGGCAGATAAACAAATATTAGATTCAGATTCCTCATCTAGGTCTACCATGTAGACATTATTAATCCTGTTGGCTATAAATTTAACCACACCAGAATTTATTTCAAAGATTTTGCATGAGTTATCATCAAACACAACCCTGTGACCCTTGTCACATAACTGACTAATGCTAATCAGGTTGTGTTGAAGACCTTCCACAAGTAGAACTTTTTCAATGGAGTTTGTGGAAGACTTACCTACTGTACCAACTCCAATAATCTTACCTTTGTTCTTTCCTCCAAACTTGACCAGACCCCCTACCTTCATCTCTATCTTGCTGAACTTGGATCGGTCACCTGTCATGTGCCTGGAGCAGCCACTGTCGAGGTACCACTTGTTGTCTTCAGCTGCCAGGCCGACCTACACAAATAACATCAAGCAGAGTGATTTGGAACCCAAGATGAGTTGGGTCCCAGGACATTATTCAAATCTCTAATCAAGTGTTTAGGAATCCAAATTTGCTTCAGCATGGATTTCCCTGGCACCTTTACTTCTGGTTTATTGAAATTAAGTCCAGCTGGTCTGGAGAAGTAAGTTCTATTCCATTCATTAGGCTTGCCACTCCTAGGATATCTCCTGTAAGTTTGTTGATCAACAGATTTTTGAAGATGATGATCATTTCTCCAGTAGGTCCTCTTTGGACCCATCTGATTGTAGTAATTCAGCTTTTCTTCTGATCCACTTGCTTGGTCCATTTACCATTTATGTTCTGATTGGTAGGCTTAGTGAAATTCTTCACAGAATTCATTCCCATTTTAAATGGTTGACCAGCACTGTTTTTAGAACTTTCCTTCTGACCTTGAGTTCCCTTACTGCTGTTTGAGCTGGATGGTGTGTCTAGCTTTTCTTTTCCCTTCTCTGGGCAGAAGGTAATTGTTTTGAATTGTAAGGGTCTTTTGTTAGTTGGGTCATAGCCTAGACCCTCCTTATTGAAGTTAACCCTAGCCCCCAGTATAGCATCCAGACTACATTTTCCTTGGACAATTTTTTCCAAAACTTTCTGTTTGTCTTCCAGCTCCTTTTGAAGGGACTCAGAATTTTTTAGAAGATCACCATTGACTTTCTTAACAGCTTCATATTTTTCTGAGTTCACTCTACTTTCATTCAAGCTTTCTTCAATTCTTATTTTGAGTTCATTGAGCTGATTTTGACTTTCTTGGTTTTCTCCCTTGAGCTTATCATTTTCTTTTCTTAGTGAGGTCATTTCTTCTAGTTGCTCTTTTAGTTTCTAATTTTCTTCGCAGACCTGGGTTTGTTCTTCAACATTAGTATTAAATTTTCTTTTCAGAACCCTATGCTCTTTACTAAGAGAATTGAATTTATCTAGTAACTCAGCATAAGCATCTTCCCAGTCATCAATCGTAAAATTTTCAAAAACATTGGTTACCTCCTCTTCATTGTTTGCCATAAGGCAAATTCCTTCTTCATGCTCCTCTGAGGAAGTATCTTCGGGATCTTCTTCCTCCTCGCTCCATGTGCAGACCATCGCCTGTGACTTCTTCTTCTTCTGCACTTTTGTGTTCTTCTTCTAGAAGTAGGGACCCTTCTTCTGAAGATCTGGGCATTCGCCTTTCATGTGTCCCTGTTTGTTACAATGATAACAAGTCAGTCTCTTAGGATTTCTATCCCTATGATTGGTAGATTCAACATTCTTGTTAAAGGAGTATGGATTTTTCCTCTAAAGGTCTTCCCCTTTCTCCTTAAAAATTTACTGAACTGACGAGTGAGCATTGCCTGCTCCTTCTGGTCGAGATCTGAGAAGCCATCAGACTCACCGCTACTGCTGCTGCTGCTGCTACTGCTACTCTTGTTGCGGGATGCCTTGAGAGCTACATTCTTAGCCTTCCTATCACTTCCTTCACCACCTCCTTTGAAATTCATCTCATAGGTCATGAGGGATCCTATGAGTTCATTCACAGTCAAGGTCGTCAGATCTTTTGACTCTTCAATCACGATGGCCTTAGTGTGCCATGCTGGGGATAAAGATCTAAGAATTTTCCTGACTATATCTGCCTTAGCTAGATCCTTCCCTAGCCCCTTAAGTGTGTTTGTGATCAAGGACAAACTGGCATACATTTCAGCAATATTCTCCTCTGCATTCATCCTAAACAGTTCATACTTAGAGGTGTAGAGGTTTACCTTCGAGGCTTTCACTTGAGCTGTACCTTCGTAGATTAATTGCAGCTCATCCCACATTCGCTTGGCAGTCCTGTAGGAAGATATACGGGCATATTCCTCTGGGTGAACAGCACACTGGATGATGTTCAGCGCCGTCCAGTTGAGTGAAGATAGCTTGACATGGTCATCTGTCCACGCATCCTCGTTCGATGGCAGATCATACGGGCCAACAGTAATTACCCTCCACAGCTTGTGGCTCTGTGCTCTGATAAACACTTCCATCATGTTCTTATAAAAGAGATAATTATTACCATCAAAAAATGGAGGGCGACTAATGGATTGACCTTCATCCATGAAGCTTCTAGGACCATTAGCATTTCCCTGACCGTTCCTCCACATGATGCAAACCTGCTCTGATACCAAATGTTAGCGCAACGAAGAGTGATATAGAAGGGGGGGGATGAATAGATCACTCCTTATTTGCAAAACTTCAGCGGAAACTCACTACTTCGAAATACAACCCTTCAGATATAGCTAAACAATACAGCTAACGCAGTGACAAACTAAGACAGGATAATAAGGTGCGATTGGAAGAGGCCGTCCACACACAAACACAATGCCAAACAGAAGGAAAGCACAAACGATAATAGCAAGCCACAGAGGAGACAAGAGATTTTAAGGTGGTTCGATTGTAGTCCATAATCTACATCCACCCCTCACTCCAACTAGAGTGAGAATTCCACTAGCCACTGCTAGAAAACTGCAGACTCAGTCTGCGAACAAAATGCTGCCACACAGCTTGAACAACCAAGGAAAACAAATCCCTCAACCAAACTCTGCTACCCACAGAGCTCGACACCTGGACCTGCTACCAGCAAGACCAGAACCGGAGATGGCTCTCCCTTCCTCCAACCCGGAGGGAACCTGCTAATGACAACCCGTCACTGGCAAAACCAGAGATCACAGATCTCTCTTCCTCTACAGCCCAGAGGGAAACTGGAGTAACTCTCCCTTCCTCCAAACACTGGAGGGTAACAACTCGAAATCAGAGATATGAAGAAATGAAAGGAAAAATAGAAATGTAAACAAGACCAACGATGAACAACAATTGTTTCAGAAAAACCAAAATCAAATGTAGCTTCCGAAAAAGCAAATCGGACTCTTCTCTCTCACTCAGACTTTTCTCTCACAGCAATACTCTCAAATCTTTTCTCTCTATCTTCTTTCTGGAACGTGGAGGCTCTCTCTCTTTTCTTCTTCTGCTCAGGGATTCTGCTCTTCAGCTTTTTCTCCAGTTCAGTCCATCTAATCGCAGAAGGCACCTTTTATATGGCATTCGACCTGAGTTTCAGGCCTTCACACGAGTGAGTCTCGTTCCCTCCTTTTCCAGAGCATTCTCGGATCACGTGCCAGGTATCATCCTCGGTTCACGTGCCTAATCATTAACCTGAATCATCTGCAGGCAGAAACAAGGAAATGTGATTAGTTAGTTCAGTCAGATATAAACGAATGTATATACTTTAGAACAGCAAATGAGTAAGTATGTACACTGAGAGAGTGTATAGACTTGTAAGTGTTCATGCGATCTCAGTGTGTAGACTTCATTCAGCAGGCAAGACAATGGATGTATAGAGTTGGTCGTGTGAAGGAGGATGAGTGTAAAGACTTGTAATGAAGAGCAGCAATGTGTAGACTTGTGAAGCACAACTGTATGCAATGTATAGACTTCAATGTATAGACGTCGCTGTATAGACTTCGATGAGAACAAAGCATGAAGGCATCGAATGTGTAGACTTAGAAACAGAAATTAAGCAAGTGTGTCAAATGTGAGAGTGTATACACTTGAAAACAGCATATATGCAAGTATGAACAACTTGAGAGTGTATACACTTGAAGGCCTTCAGCGTCCTCAGTGTATTGACTTGAAATCTGATGTATTAACATGACAAAGGGGAATGTTAACTTCTGTGAAGTGTATGAAGGAATAGAGTGTATAGACTTGCAAACAAGGGACTGTACAGACTTGATTATAGAGTGCATGGGAAAGGCAGTGTACAGACTTGAGATGAACAAAGCATGAACGAGTCTATCCAATGTATAGACTAGAAGCATTTGAACATATGGACAATGTATACACTTGGACTTTGAGGAATGGTGTATAGACTCTGAACGTGAAGGCAGGCTGTATAGACTTGGAGACTATTGAAGCACTGTATAGACTTGGTAAACCTGAACCAATGTACATACTTGGAACGCCTTAGGACTAGTGTACAGACTTGGAATCAATGAAGGCGTTGGCTGTACAGACTTGCATGAATGATGTATACACTTTGCCAATGTGTATACTTAGGGTGTAGCTAAAGAAGCGAACGTAGGAATAGGTTGGAACGTATAGACTTACGTTCGATCACCAATGTACAGACTTCAACTAGGGAAGCTACAGTGCTATGTCTAGACTTAATGATGCAGGCCTTGTATAGACATTGGAACGCTTGAAGCGATGTACAGACTTGGTGAGCGCCAAGCAATGTACAGACTTTGATGAACGCCGCTCGCTGTACAGACTTCGAATCAAGGAATGAATAGAGAATCAATGTCTAGACTTGGATGCCCAAGCCAATGTATAGACTTGTGCAGTGCAGCCAGTGTATGGACTTGTACAGTGACTAGAGGCTGTACAGACTTTGGGTCATGATGTGTGAGACGAGGGACAGTGTATTGACTTTGAAATGGCAGACGATGTATAGACTTGGAAGATGAAAGGCGATGTGTAGACTTTGGGGTTCAACTGGATGTATAGACTTGGAAGATGGAAGGCGATGTGTAGACTTTGGGGTTCAACTGGATGTATAGACTTGGAAGATGTGAGGCGATGTGTAGACTTGGAAATGAACGGGAGAATGTATAGACTTGGCCCCTTGAAAGGATGTATAGACTTCAGATGCAAGCTATAGTGCCGTTGTATGGACTTGATCTCAAGGAATGGCTGTACAGACTCTGAAGGCTTAGCGGAGGGTGTACAAACTTTGAATATGAAGTTCAATGTATGGACTTCAGGTGAAGACCAATGTATATACTTTGAATATGAAGTTCAATGTATAGACTTCAGGTGAAGACCAATGTACATACTTTGAATATGAAGTTCAATGTATGGACTTCAGGTGAAGACCAATGTACATACTTTGAATATGAAGTTCAATGTATGGACTTGGAAGGCAAAGGGGGCGTCGACCCATCAGAGGGGGGGGGGGGCGTCGACCCATCACTGTCCAGACTATGCAGACAGTGTGAAGACATGATCAAGTAGTGCATATCTATCTGACAACCATATGAACTGCACAGTCCTACATGATGAAGCATGAATTATTCTAGAGATAGAAGATTGATTTATAGTGTGAGACATCATCAAAACCGTAGGGATGCAACAAAACCATCATATGTAATAACTGAAACCATAAGTATTTTAGGGACATATTAAGTTAGGTTCTAATGAATACCTATGTATAGGTCCACTAAGGAGCAGAAGACGATAGGCAAGAGGCCTAGGAAGGCAGAAGGAAGGCAGGACAATGAAAAGGTGGCACGTCAGGAGCTGGTACCAAGGAACAGGCTGGGGGTTCCATTATGTGTCCATTGTAAACGAACTCATCCCGGGCAGGAGTGCTGGCGGACAACGGGTAAGTGCTATGGATGCGGCGAGGCTAGACATATTGCAAGGAACTGCCCAAAGAAGACTCGGCAAAAGCCAGTACCACCGTTGGAGAGGATTCTGTACAGAGGGAGAGTTTATACACTAATGCAAGAGGAGGTAGACAATACCCCAACCATGACTGAAGTTACGGAGCAATGACCCATTTTAGTTTGCAAGTCGCATAACAGGCTGAACCTCCGAATGTAACTGATAAAAACCCTAAAAGCATACACTGTGAGGCATGAGTTGTAGGTCACCATTATTTTAAGTAAGATGATATTTAATGAGCCCTTGAAAACATAGCTTGTGCATTACACGTGAAAGTTTCTTCTCCATGTCAGAAGAAGGTCAACTGATCATTGATGACTGGATTAGGAAGTACGACATGCAATTTCAAACCATCTGGCTGGTGAAGATTTTATGGACAAATTTCTCAAGTTAATTTCGAGGACGAAATTATTTTAAGGGAGAGGGGATGTTACGACCACCAATTTGGGCACTAGCCCAATTTAGAATAATTCGGGCCCGTGAACTCAATGAGCTAGAAATATGGACATGTTATTGAAGGATCCTTAGGAAATTGGTAACTTACCATAGGGAGGTCAGAATTAGATGAAACCAAAGTCCATGTAATGACTATTATGTAGGGAACAACTTTGATGAAGAGTATAACTTCTGAAAAATGGGCCTAATAGGAGATAAGAAGGAGTTATGATAATGGGCCGAAATTATTACAAAAACACAGTCATCCGTTAAAATAAGGATATCTCGGTCCACAGTCAACCAAATGAGATGAAACTAGGCTCATTAGAAAACTTGGGCCCTTATCCCAAACTCTTCTGTTGACATAGAAATCCAATTCGCACTAGAACCCAAGGTTCTTAGCCCATTTGCTGCTAGCTGTCACGAAGAGGTGTGACTGTTAGGAGAATTCGGATGTAATTAATGGGAAATTCATAACTTCGTCTGTGGTTAATGAAATGACATGAAAGTAAGGCCATAATTCCAAGTGAGATGTTAGATACAACTTCTATGTTGAGTTCAAGGTCAAATACTATCTGGATACTGGAGGTATACCCGGATTACCTCAGGCTGCCAAAAGGTCGCCACTAGAATGAGGGAGAATAAATGATAATATTGTAAAAATCATAACTCGGGTTAGGAATGAGGACATTCGATGAAATCACCTTTGAAAGTTAGATCTGTAAGTCCTCCTGATTTCATCTAAAGACATCCCAATCCAAATCCCAAAATAAGAGTGCTCCCACTCGCATTTATGCCTAGGTAGATGAAGGATCGTGACTGGAATAGAGGAGAAATAATGTTAATATTGCAAAAATCATAACTCAGGGTAGAGTTAATGAAATTCGATTAAACCAAGACTAAAGTTAGATCTAGAAGTCCTATTCATTTCATATGAAGACATCCAAACCTAAATCCTAACTAATAAACATGCCCATTCGTATCTTTGACCGAGTAGATGAAGGGTCACACATGTTCAAACCCGAAGGGATGCTTAGCATTAACCCCTCTTTAAGCCAGCGACCTGGGGGCTGGGCTGAACCTTGCTGGACGTGGGATAGGCCTTGAGAGGCTTTAAATCTATATAAAGAAGTGAGTTCCAAGGGTGATCAGCCTTTAGCAACACCTATCCTCAACACCTACCATCTACGGTTTCTCTCGGGTAAGGAAGAGGAGTGAGGAACCTTGGCATTTCGTAAAGGGTGAACCTGCAGTGAAGTCTGGTGGGTCTGGGGTGTGGAAGTCATCCCCAGATCGGAAGAAAAAGCTTTAGGAGGATCTGGGATGTGGATTTCATCCCCGGATCGACGGTCTAGCATCTCAAAGGTAGGCACCTATCCTCAAATCTTAGGGGTCAATGAAGCATTAAAATGATTTTAAAATAGTTTCTATATGCCAAAGAGGGATTAAGGGCATGTGGGATTGGCTACCAAGTCTATTTACTGATTTTTCCATCAAGTTATGTGTTTTTGATGTTGGATTAAGTGGATGGTCAAACTAGAGGGGGAGGGGGTGAATAGGTTGCCCCTTTGAAATCTTTTGCGAAAAATCACAATCAACTTTTAAGAACCAGAATACTATTTCAAAATTCAGTAAACAGACGGTGTGAAGATCGAACCTAATTAATCATCTAGCGTCACACACAAATTGTAAGAGACAGCAAACCACAAGAGAACACAGATTTTTATGGTGGTTCGGTCTCCCTGTGGAGACCTACGTCCACCCCTCACTAAATCAGTGAGGATCCCTGCTGAGCCTTACAGCTTTGCTAAACCGAGGAACAATCCCCTCAACACTGCTGACCACTACAGCTTGGTTGACAAGAGGAATATATCCTCTTCACCAGATACCCACTAACAAACAGCTTGAGGGCATACAAGCCCATACCCCTTGACCCAAGCACACTCCGCTGGATCAAAATCCCCTCCCTCTACTCAACTAGTACAAGGGAGAATTACAGTAGTAAAGCTCAAACTGAAATGAAAAACAATAAACGAAATCACTTGAAAATGGAAGAAGGAGCCTCAGATATATGATGGTGCTGATTCACAAATCTCGAACATAGAGATCGGAGAGGAACGGCTTCGTCGATCAGATGGCCTTCTCCTTCTGGATGGTAGATAATCTTTCAATGATCAACTGCCACTGGGCTTCCTCTGATCTTCAGTGGATGCAACAGCACGCACTCAGCAAGCCGATGATGCAGACCTTCTTCTGCTTCTTCTGCAGAACTCTCCTTCTCTTTTTTTTCGACTGCTACTCCTTCTTTTGTTCTATTTTCCCGCGCTCTACCTATTCACGTGAATATTCCTTTTTGTGGGTCCCAACCATATTTTCTGGTTAGCCCAATGATTGTTGTCCTAGAGGCTTCTGGAATCGAGAGGGAAAGAGAGCGCATGCTCTTTTAGATGACGTGGCATCTAACGCCACTTACGACTGGGGTCCACCTAATCATCTCTTGATGAAATTCAGATGGCGTCAACTCGTTGAGACCATGAGGTTGACGTAGCCTTGAAATGCCCCACATGTCTTTGAGTATAAAGCTGGATGCATTGACGCATGGGGTCACTACGTCGACCCACTGAACTGACCCAGAGCGATCTTTATCTCAGAATGACCTGCTGCGTCGACGCTATCATGCTGTAGCATTGACGCACCGGGGTATTTCCAGTGAACAATGATTCTGCCACTTGAACTGCTGCATCGACGCTGCTGAACTGTGTCGTTGACGCACTAAGCTATGCCAGTGATTTGATACTTCTGCCTCTTGTACTGATGCATAGACGCAATTAGCATTCTACGTTGGCGCTGTCCTTTTATTCAAATCGCTGCGTGGACGCCGTGAGCATCCTGCGTAGACCCTGTTTCTTTCTTGCATTCAAGAATAAAGTATATACATGCGTTAATGAATCAAGGGTTAATTCATCAATTCTGTTGAACTCAACACACACACATCTCATGGTTGTCATCATCAAAACAAAGGGCACAACAATCTCCCCCTTTTTGATGATGGCAACTATGAGGTGTATGCCATTGCATCTACATAAAAATGCATTGTTCAGATCAAGGGTTAATTCATCAATTCTGTTGAACTCAACACACACACATCTCATGGTTGTCATCATCAAAACAAAGGGCACAACAATCTCCCCCTTTTTGATGATGGCAACTATGAGGTGTATGCCATTGCATCTACATAAAAATGCATTGTTCAGATCAAACAAGTAATCCACTTCAGAGACCAGAACACCAGTTCAGTTCATTTCATTTAAGTCCAAGGTTTAACATCAATAAGAGGAACAAAAGAACTTTTCTAACAAAAAGTTGGTCAATCTCACAGACAATTTCTTTCGAGCATTTCACAAAATATGTAAAAGAAGGAAAATTTCACTCAATCACATTCGATGCAGATGCAATGCAATTCCAGATTCCAACTTGAGTTCATGTCTCTCCCCCTTTGACATCATCAGGAAGGGGAGCAGGTGAGGAAGAGTGTGACTGAAGGATGGTTGCAGACACATTGTCCAGTTGTTGCTGAAGCTGAGTTATAGAAGATGCCAAACTGTCTAGTCTGTCCGAAAATTGCTGATCTCTTTGCATAATAGACTTATGATAATCCTGTACTTTTGAAGTGACACTGTCAAACCAACTGTGTAAAATGTCAAACATATAGTCCACTTGAGCTTTCTGCTGAGATCCCCATTATGGTGTAGAAGAGGAGGCTTCTGTTGGTGGAGGGCAGTGCACATCACGCTGATCCTCAAGTGTGGGTGAGAAATTTTCTTTTAGAATGTGCAAAACATCCATTACCTCATCACCCACTAGAGTGGTTCGTTCAAACAGTTTAGCAAGGTCCGTACCAAAAGATGTAATCTTTTCAAACAAGGTTTGAACCTTTTCACTGAACTCATTGTTCTTGTCAATCAGGGTGGAATATTTCAAATTCAACTTGGATTGGTTTTCCTTGACATTATGGTTATATGTCTGGACAGCCTGTAGCCTGTTCAAAAATTATTGATGCAAGCTTTTCAGATTGTGCATTACTGACCCAGCTTTCTGACAGACTTGAAGGAGGGATTCCATGAAGTTATGAAGCTTTTTGTCTGACTTGAATTTGTCTTGCTTGAACTGTTCCCATCTGTTGTCTGATTTCTGCTCAAGATGATAAATCCTCATTTCCATAGTTGAGCTCAGATGCATTATGGAAGAATCAATGTTTTTGAATTTCATTTCCAGAAATTGAATCAAAGTGGGATTGATACCAGAAGTCTGATCATGCATGCCAGCATCATAATAAAAATTATCTGGCATTTCTTCCTTAGGAAAGTAGGTAGATTCATGTTCCCTTCAAGGAGAGGGTTCCTGAAAAGGACCATGTATGATCATAATATCTCTAGTGACAGCTGAGAGATTTGGAGCAGTATTTGTGACAATATCAGCTTGGACAGGATTGACTTCTTGTTGGTCTATTCTGGCAGGACTAACCTCTTGTCTGTCTACTCTGGATGGACTGGCCTCTGGGTTTTCTTGTGCTGTTTCTCTCAATTCTACAACAAGAGTCCCAGAGGCAGAGGCATGCTTCTGACTTGGCAGTACTCTGACTGGCTGTCCATTCACAATTTTAAATCCCATGAACTTATGAATGTATGATAAGGAGTATCTATTCCCTCTGGGAATGTTTAGTTTCTTTTCATTTCCAAAGTTCACTCCAACTTTTCTAAAAATTGCAGTCAATGGGGCAGCATATGGAAGTGTCCTAGACTATTTCAGACATGTACCCATGGTCTAAATGATAACATCAGTCAATGAAATCTTGATCTATTTTAGCATACAGTATAGCAAGAATCTTTGCATCTCAGTAACTCGTTCCCTACCACTGCTCTGGGGTGTAATGATGGATGTGCAGATATGATGTAGCAGTCTGTTGAAAGAAGGGAACCTATTGGCTTTCAGACTAGATAGGTATGTCTGCTTGACATCTGTAGGATCACTAGGCTGTTCAGTCATAAGAGCATAAGCTTCATGTTCATCAAAATGAAAACTGTGTAGCTGAACCCCATCCATTGGAATTTTCCATGATCTGGCAAACAGTTTATTTGTTAACTCAAAACGGACATTTCTAACTGTTGAAGAAACTTTGGGGATTTGAGGCTCATATTTCAAATTTTGGTAAAATTCCCTAACGAGGGTGGGGTAGTATATCTTATGATTTGTGACAAAAGACCACCAACCCTGAAAATCCAAAGTGGGAAATAATTGCAGAAAAACCTCAAGCATCTCAACATCGGTAGCAACAATATATCGTGGAATAAGGACTTTCAGAGGTTCTTCTATATTGAAGGTGAGAGAGGGATCAGAAGACCTTGCATGTGAACTGTCCACACATTGCTTCCCCTTCGCAGCAGCTAAAGATGTAGACTGCTCCTCTGCCCTTAAGGTAGAGAGCTTTCTCTTTTTGGTTGGTGGGCTTGGATGGAGACGGCGTTTCCGAAGAGATAGCTCTATCTCTTTTCCTTTCCATTTCCTTGGAGCTGAAGGAGACGGTATCTCCTCTGGAGGATCTGCCATGGGAACATTGTGAGTCTCCTTCTACTTCGCTGCCCTTGTCTTTGTCGACGAGCTCTTTTCTTTCCCTTTACGTTTCCGTGGAGCTGACTGAGACGGTGACTCCTCTTGAGCAGGTTGAAATTTTGTACGAGGCACAATCTTGCCCTCAGCTTGGATGGGAGCTCTTCTATTTAGACCCTTCTTCTTCTTCTTGTCCTTTTTCTATTTTGCTGGAGGAGCCATGGTAGCAAGGTGAATCACCTGGCGACAGGGAATAGAAGTGCCGCGGGAAGAAAGAGATGAGAGAAGCGAAGAGGTAGGAGCCAACAGGGCTTTTGAAAGAGGCGAGGAGACAGAAGCGATTACGCTGAGGGGTTTTAAAGAGATGACCCCTTGGTTTCAAAGAGACAGAGCCGGTTCAAAGAGATGAACCGGACTGGGTTGATGGAGCGACCACGCGACTGCGTTGATGCATTGGAGGCCTGAGGCGACGCCACCAAAAGGAATATGAAGGCAATATCGATTTAAGAGCCACAATATTGAGGCATTCAAAAGACACTGAAACATGAAAGATGAGGATTGCATTCAGGGATTTTTAATTGATAAAATTGAAGTTCCCTTATGAGAGATATGATAATAGACCCTAATTCATTTAATGATGTGGAGAAAGACAAACTTATGAGTTTGAGTTAAGCCCATGAACGAGAAGAGTATGTGTATGGAATAAAGATAGAACAGTTTGCACACCAGGAACTTTCTCAAAACTATCCCCTAGATTGTTCAATTTCAAGAGACCCTTATAGAAGTGAATTTAACGAGTATTGAAGATGAACTCGATAGGATTTTATGTGAGCTTAAGAACAACCACACACACACACACACACACACACACACACACACACACACACACACACACACACACACACACACACACACACACACACACACACACACATATATATATATCTATTTATTCATATTTTTTTAATTTTTATTTTTAATTTTCATTAGCAGTCAAGTGCAGCTAGCATATTAACACAGGTACACATGTTTATCAGACACCAGAGTCCCCGGTTATTCAGCATAGCTAACTATTCTGCTCCAATGAAACAGAGTTGGCAATTCACATCATGACATGCCTCTCAGCACTTCATTGGTGCATGAAGGTAGTTTCTCAGTGAAAGTTTACCATTGCTCTGCAACGAATTATTTTTCTTTGGGAACAGAGATAGGAACTCACATCATGACATGCTCCTTAGCACTTCCTTGGTGCATAGAGACAGTTTCTCAGTGAGAACTATCCATTGCTCTGCAAATTATTTCATATATGTATATAGAGAGAGAGAGAGTTTATTCCTTCAGCTCTTATTAAACATATTCTGAGTTTAAGGTCAATACAGAGATTAAATTCATTTTGCACAAGGTGGTCTCTTTACTTTTGATCATCATGGTTCTAGAGTGAAAGAGTTCACAGTTTTATTAAATAGTTCTAGCTATTCCAAATGCAAAGCACTTTTAAGTTCAAGGATTTGTAACCTTCAAGGATCATAAGATTTATAAGTCTCCAGCCATTAAATTTATATAGAGTCGGTCGGTGAAGACCAAAACCTTTCATAAAGGAATCATCATTTTAACTCCCCCTGAATCAATGGCATCAATTCAAATCCAGAGCTCATGAACCTTACCTCATACTTGAAGATTGATGAGTTATTCAACAACTAGCTAAAAAGATGAATGGATGAAGTATGTGAGGAAGAAATGAATTGATGAGAAGTTGACAAGGCTCCAGGCTTCAGACAATCTAAGGTACTGGAAGTGCCATTTCAGAACACATTATCATAGCAGCAGACTTTGAAGCACAACAGACATTGTGACAGCTTCTTCTCACCAAAAATGTCCATTGTAGGCAGAATTTTCAGATTGCGTTGACTCAACGCCAGTACTGAGTTAACCCCTCTCATGTGAGCAAGCTGACTCCAGAACGGTTTACACCAGGTTTCTGTCGGTGCGTCAACTCAACCACATCACAGCGTTAACTCACTCCACCAATCAGCTGAACTGCCAGCACTATTTCTAGATTAGTTCTATCAGTGCGTTGACCCAGCCTCATCACTGCGTTAACTTTGACTTCTTCACCAAAAAGCCAGTTCAATCAACTGAGTGAGCCACACTTCAGGTTCACAAAATATTAATCTCAAGGTGGTAACTTGTTCTCCTCAGCAAGAAAAATCCAGTACAAGCTCCCCCTCAGATCATGCATGACAAAAAGTTTTGATGAAAATGCAGTGATTGACATGATGGGCTTTTTACTCATCATCTGTTTTTCAAGACAGAGAGTATGACCAAAAACTGAGCTCCCCCTAGATTTGTGACTTATTTAGAAACCAAGCACTTTCAACTCAAGCAAGGCATGTAATCAATTTATTGCTAAGTAAAATTAACCAATCAAATTCCAAAGAATAAACTGAGCTATCAAGTTAGGCAACATGATGAAAATTACATAGTCCAAGCTCTCTCCTAAGACAAGTAAATCTTTCATTACTCAGAGGCTTGGTAAAAATGTCAGCAATTTGATGTTCTGAGTCTACAAAAATCAATTTAAAGCTTCCTTTATTAACTTCATCTCGCAAGAAGTGATGCCTAATTTCTATATGTTTGGTCCTAGAGTGCTGAATTGGATTTTTTGCCAGGTTAATGGCACTTGTGTTATCACACAATATTGGTACACACCCAAGATCAATTTGATAATCTTAGAGTTGGTATTTGATCCACAACACTTGAGTGCCACAACTCCCTGCAGCGACATATTCTGCCTCTGCAGTGGATAGTGCCACTGAGTGTTATTTCTTGATGCCAAAGAAACCAAACACCCTCCCAAAAATTGGCAATAGTCACTTGTGCTTTTCCTGTCAAGTTTGCAACCAGCATAGTCTGCATCAGAATAAGATACTAAATCAAGAGTGTAAGATGCAGGATACCAAATCTCTAAATCTCGAGTTCCGGCAAGGTATCGAAAGATACGCTTAACAGAGCTCAAGTGGGATTCTCTAGGATCAGATTGAAACCGAGCACACATGCATACACAAAATTGGATATCTGGCCTAGATGCAGTAAGATAGAGGAGTGATCCGATCATACCTCGATAGGTCTTGGCATCCACTGATTTACCTTTCAGATCTGCATCCAGAGTTGTGTTGGTGCTCATGGGAGTGTTGATTGCTTTAAGAGTCTCCATTTGATATTTCTTCAATAGTTCAGAGATATACTTTGCCTGGTTGATAAAGCATCCTTCCTTGCTTTGGGTGATTTGAAGTCCTAGAAAAAATTGTAGCTCACCCATTAGACTCATTTCAAATTCTGTAGTCATCAATTGTGCAAATTCCTCACACATGCTTGGTTTAGTGGATCCAAAGACTATATCATCAACGTAAATTTGAACTAGAACAATGTCATTGTTTCTTACCTTGGTGAATAAAGTTTGGTCCACTTTACCTCTTGAATATCCTTTTTCAGTGAGGTATGAGCTGAGTCGATCGTACCATGCTCGAGGTGCTTGTTTAAGCCCATAGAGAGCTTTGTCTAATCTGTAAACATGGTTAGGACTATCTATGCACTCAAAACCAGGGGATTGTTCAACATACACCTCTTCTTTTATTAGACCATTAAGAAACGTACTTTTTACATCTATTTGTTGTAGTTTTATTCCATGGCAGCAAGCATATGCAAGTAATAATCTAATGGCCTCTAATCTAGCTACTGGAGCAAAGGATTCTTCAAAATCAATACCGAATTCTTGGTTATATCCTTGAGCTACCAGTCTTGCTTTATTTCTTATCACAATTCTATTTTCATTTTGTTCATTTCTGAAGACCCACTTAGTTCCGATTACAGAATGTTCATTGGGTCTAGGTACAATGTGACATACTTTATTTCTCTTGAATTGATTTAGTTCTTCATGCATTGCATTTATCCAACATTCATCTTTTAGGGCTTCACTTACATTTTTAGGTTCAATTTGAGATACAAGAGCCAAATTATCCATTTCCTCAATCATCCTAAAGTGAGATCTAATTCTTGTAGGGTCATGCAGATTACCAATAATGCTTGATAAAGATGATCTCTTAACATTCTAATATTGGTTAGAGAATTACCTTCATTAGCATCTGCATTACCTTGAATGCTTGATTCTGCCAGACTCTCACCTGGCCTTGACTCTTTCTCCTGAAGATCTTGTTCTTCCTTTACTTCAAGGAACTCCCCACCATCCTTGTCTCTGCAAGATTGTTCATTTTCATATCTAACATTCATTTCATCAAAGACAATATGTGGAGATTCATCTACATTTTGAGTTTTGACATTTAGGACTCTATAGGCCCTAGAGTGATTAGAATATCCCAGAAAAATGGCTGGTTCACTCTTAGGTTCAAACTTATCCAAGTCCCGTTTGTCATTATTTTGAACAAAGCATTTTGACCTAAAAACTTTGAAGTGAGCAACAGATGGCTTCTTACCTTTCATTAACTCATATGGAGTCTTTTTGGACAGAGGTCTTACCATTGCACGATTTACAATGTAGCACGAGGTGTTTACCGCCTCAGCCCAGAATTTCCTTGGAAGTTGTCCTTCGATCAGCATTGTTCTAGCCATCTCCACAAGAGTTCTATTTCTTCTTTCCACCACTCCATTCTGCTCAGGAGTTCTTGGTGATGAAAATTTATGTGATATTCCTTTTGCCCTGCAAAAGCCATCAAATTCTGAATTTTCAAACTCTCCTCCATGATCTGACAGGATAGATGAACTAGTATACTTACCATCCTGCTGAACTTTCCTGAAAAATGCATGAAATTCTTCAAACGCATCATTTTTATGAGATAAAAAGAACACCCAAGTAAACCTAGAAAAGTCATCTACCAAACTAAAGCCATATCTATTCCCACTTAAACTTGCTGTTATGGTGGGTCCAAACAGATCCATGTGAATAAGTTCAAGAGGTTTAGAAGACTAGTTTTCTATTCTAGATTTAAATGACTTCCTAGTATGCTTACCTTGAGTGCATGCATCACAAACTTTGTCATTTTGTTTAAATGAGACATCAGGCAAGCCGTTTACCATGCTGAATTTAGCTAACTTACGCATGACACTATAGCTAGCATGTCCTAGTCTACGATGCCATAGCCAAGCCAGCTCACTTTTATTAACGGTAAGACAGAGATTGTTATCAGCAGGATCATCCAAGTCTACCATGTACATGTTGTTTATTCTTTTTCCAATGAACTTAACATTTTCAGAATGCATTTCAAGAATGGTGCATGCATGAGAATCAAACACAACTTTGTGTCCCCTGTCACACAGTTGGCTTATACTAAGAAGATTGTATTCTAGTCCTTCAACAAGTAGCACATCATCAATGGAGTTCAAGGGATTTTTGCCAACTTTACCTTTTCCAATAATTTTACTTTTATTGTTACCCGTAAACGTGACATGCCCTCCTTCTTTCTCAACCAAGAAACAGAATTTTGCCTTGTCTCCCGTCATATGCCTTGAGCAGCCGCTGTCAAGATACCATCTGTTGTATACAGCTGCAAGGCACTCCTGCAATTCACATCAAACAAGAGATTTTGGAACCCAAATACACTTGGGTCCCATCACACCATATGATTGTGTTAAATAAGACAACATGCTTTTGTGAATCCATTTTTTTTATAATAAACCCTGCCTGGGGTTGAATGGGAGAATGCACCCTTTACCTTAGGTAAAGAGAATAGCCATTCCACCATTCAAACCTAAGAGGTAAATTTTATTGATAATGGAGAACAAAATAATTACATCAATTGGATGCTAGGCATTCCTAGCTTGTCCAGTCGAGCAGTACCTTTGACAATCTTAGGAAGCTCATGAGAAGCAAAGAAAGAGTTACACTTTGTACTACAGGCAAGAGATGCCAGTGAATCAGCAACCGTGTTGGCTTCTCTGAATATGTGAGAGAATTTGTCTGCAGAGTTGGATATTTTCCAAATATTTCTGACATAAGGGAGAATGATCCAAGGACAGGTTGTTGTCTTAGAGATTGTCTGAATCAACACCTTGGAGTCACACTCAATAATGGCAGGCTGGTCCGAAATTGTTTGAAGATATAGAAGACCATCTTGTAGTGCCCTTGCTTCAGCAATGAGGCTATTAGAGTGACCATAGTAATGTGAGAAGGCAAGAAGAACATTTCCTGCATGGTCTCGAATAACTCCACCACCGCCCGATATACCATTAGATTTGCATGCACCATCAGTATTTAGTTTGATAAAGGGCCATGAAGGATTTAACCACTTTATGAGCTTTAGGCGAGGACAATCTCTAGCATCAGCTTGAACTTCAAAGTCATCCAAAACATTGCGCTTCTTGTGTGATTTTTCCTTGAGTCCTGAATGGGCTATAATTTCCTTCGCTTGGGCAGTGATTTTAAAGAGGATAGACTGTTTTGAAAATTTCCTCCCTTCAAATTTAGCAGAGTTCCTGGAGGTCCATAGCTCCCACAGTCCATAGCTAATAGTAGCAAGAGTGAAGCAATCCAGCTTGGATTGTCTGCTGATGGACTGAATTGTGTTGAGTATAAGGTTATTGGCAGTTCTACCATGGATTTCCAAACCTTTGGAGTGGAGGGACGACCAGATAAATGAAGCAATTTCACTGGAAATAAAAATATGGTTGGCGGTTTCCTCAGAGGGAAGATTGCAGTAGTGACATTTAGAACAAGTGGGAATGCCAATGGCTTTGATTCGGTCATCAGTTGGAAGACATTGGTGAATGGTTTTCCAAAGATGGATTGATAACTTAGAAGGCAGCCAGCTAAACCATAAATTATTCCAATTGGTGACATGCTGCTGATCTTGAACAGTTAAGGCCTTTTTACAGACAGAGGAAACAGAACAGTCCCCAGTGGACGATAAACTCCAAACAGCTTGATCTTTGTCATGTGAGAGATTAATGATCTGAACAGCAGACATGATATCCTTCGGCAGAGATCTGTTAAGTAAGATATTGAGATCAGTACTGTGCTGGGTATAGAACTCATTGACTGACAGTTTGGAATTTTGAATCAGGTCTGCAGTAACAAATGAAGCCATAGTTTGGTTGCCAAGCCATTTGTCATTCCAGAAATTGGCATTTAAGCCATCACCCAAAATTGTTATCTTGTGTTTGATGATGAGATCTTTAGCATGTAGCCAAGACTTCCGAGTAATACCTTTCATGTTTTTGAACTGAACTTCAGAGATGTGACTACCTTGAATATATTTAGCTCTAAAGTAGCTTGCCCACAGAGAATCAGCATGAATAGCTCTCCATAACATTTTGACTCTCAAGGCTATCTCCATCTGTCGAAGGGACATGACACCCAGTCCACCCTGATCTATAGGTTTGCAGATAGAGGCCCATCCCTTCCAATGCCTCTTATTGCCAAGTGTGGAAGAACCCCAGAAGAAATTTGCAAAGCTTTTTTCCAGGGCATTGTGTGTGCCCACATGAAGAGAGGAAGATGCCAAATAATAGATGGGGATGGTAGTCAGAACATGCTTTATCAGGCACAGCTTAGCTCCTTGAGATAGAAATTTGGCCGACCAACTTTGGATTCTTTTCTGGACAGAAGACAAGATGAAAGCAAAATGCACTTTTTTCTTCCTACCACTAATGAGAGAAAAGCCCAAATACTTATGGGGGAAAGTGTGCTTGGAGAATCCTGTTAAATCATGTACCTTCTGGACAACTGAATCCTTCACAGAATGGTGCAAGAAGTAGCCACTTTTACCTATACTGATTAATTGACCAGAAGCCTGTTCATAAGTTTTCAGAAGTTGCAGTAAATTCTTGATTGAGGTGGCTGATGCTTTGGTGAAAATCAGGGTATCGTCAGCAAACAACAAATGAGAAATGGTGGGGCAGCCTCTAGGGCCCATGACCCATTCAACAGCACCTTTATAGTAGGCATCATGCAGGCATCTGCTGAGGGTTTCTTCTGCAATGATAAAGAGAGCAGGGGCAATAGGATCCCCTTGACGAATTCCTCTGGATGATTTAAAGAAACCTGCAGAGTCACCATTGAGAAGAACTGAAAACCAACAGTTGCTGATCATATTGTCAATAAGAGAGATGAACTCCAAGCTGAATCCAAAATTTCGAAGTACAGCATATAGAAAGTCCCATTCAAGACGATCATAAGCCTTTGCCATGTCAAGTTTGAATATTACATTCTTTCCTCTTGTTTTCCTTCCAAGTTCTTGCACAAGTTCTTGGGCCAATGCTATGTTTTCTACTATATTTCTTCCCTTCACAAAGGCTGATTGATGATAGGAAATTATTTTTGGTAGAAACCCAGCTAATCTGTTATTGAGAATGGTTGAAATAATCTTGTATATGAAGTTACAAAGACTTATAGGTCTGTAATCACAGATGTCAGTGGCATTGCTTTTTTTAGGGATAAGAGCAATTAATGTTGAGGTAAAGCTTCTAGGAAGAGAGCATTTGGTGCTGAATATATGCTGAATAGCAGCCACAACATCACTAGCTATGATGGACCAAGCACACTGATAAAAGGCTCCTGAAAATCCATCTGGCCTAGGTGCACTGTAAGAGGACATTTGGAAAACTGCCTCTTTGATTTCAGTTTCAGAAGGAGTGCCACACAGTTGATCATTATCTGACGGTGTGATCAATGAAGGAATGCATTCCAGAATGTTATCATCAATGTAATGTGCCTGAGAAGTGAAAGCCTGTTTAAAATGTTCAGCAGCAATGTTTTTCATTTGATCATGGTCTGAAGTCAGGCTGCCATTTGATGTCTTCAAAAGAGGAATAGTGTGCTTTCTTCTATTAGCCATGGTAGACATGTGAAAAAAATTGGTATTTCTATCACCTTCCTTGAGCCACTTAATTCTCGCTTTTTGTCTCCAAAAAACTTCTTGTTGTAACAGACATTGAGATTGACAAGTCTTAGCTTTGTTGAGTGCTGCAAGATTAACTGAAGATGGGTCAAGGTCATAGATGAATTCAGTCCTCAGCACCTGGTCTTCAGCAGCAACAAGGTTCATGTGCACATTACCATAAACATGTTTATTCCAGCCCACAAGCATATTCTTAAGGTATTTCAGTTTAAGATATAAAGTTGTGAGTGGGGAAGTGGCAATTGGACTAGTATTCCAACATAGTTCAACAGCTTCTAAGAAATTTTCATGAAAAGTCCACATTTTCTGGAAGAAAAATCTAGACTTGAATTTGCTGAACGAAGGCATCTTAATAAGCTGGGGAGCATGATCAGATGCTTCTCTGGAGAGGTGTTCTACTGTGATAGGAAATACTTTAAGCCAATCAGAATTAAAAAGGGTTCTGTCCAGTCTAGCCCATATTCCTCTGCTGCCCGGTTGGTTGTTGTGCCAAGTAAATTTAGATCCCATGTAACCAGCATCAATCAGCTCACAATCTTGAATACAATCTTTGAATTCAGAAATAGAGTTCAGGTTGGGAGGATTGCCTCCTAATTTCTCATCAGCATCCAAAACACAGTTGAAATCGCCAGCCACCAGCCATGGCCCAGAAATAGTAGCATGACAGTTAATCAATGATGACCACAGAGATTGTCTTTCACTTCTGGAACATTTAGCATACACACTAGTGAAATGAAATTTAGGCAGAGATGGGGCTTCTTGAAGAACAGTTATTTGCTGATCATCTCTACAAATAGTGCAAAACTCCAAAGCCTCTTTCCACAAGATCCAGATATGAGCATTATCATCACTATTGGCAAGGGCCTTGTCCATACCTATCTTTTTACACAGTCTGTCCATTTGTGAAACATGGAGTTTGGGTTCCAATAGAACAAGGCAATTGACATTGTGAGATTTCAAGAGGAATTTCACCCTTCCTTGAGAAATATTATTTCCTATACCACGGATATTCCATACTAGAATAGACATAGTTAACTATGAATGGAAGGGAGATTACCCATGGATCCAACTCTCTGCATTGACCTGGTAAGGACTCCAGATTGGCCTTTGTGCATGACCCGAGCATTATTGATGAAGGCAGATTGAGCAATGTTCTGTCTGGCAGCATGGAGTTTCTCTTGTGAGATAGGAGATGAAGAACCGGAGGAGGTGCCATCCAAAAGTAGATGGTTTAAAGATAGCTCTTTAGTAGGTAAAAGGATATGAGCATTCTGCTAACTTTTGTTTTGACTACCATCCTCAAGCATCTTGTCTTTTCCTTTGGTATTCTGTAGAGTATCAACAATTGCTAAAACTGGTGCAGGGGCAATAGGACCAACTAAATCAGTCTTTTGGAATGAAGGGGGCTCCAAGGGGGCAGCAACCATCTCAGAGTGGTGCAGGGAGTCGACTAAAGTATTGTTTTCAGGGTCAGATTCCAAAGCCTCAGAAATGGTCCCTGGCACTGAAAGATCCTTAGAATGACTGTGAGTAGGATGGAATGACGTTGAGCTATCCAGATGAGGTGTCCGAACAGGTAAAGCAGTCCAATTCTCAGAGTTGATATTTGGATGAAAATCTGCAGATTGACCAACTTCTCCGGCAGAAGAGGAAGTGCTTGCTTCATGTGTAGACTCAGGCTGGATCAAGGCCTTTACCGAAGAAACAGGCTTCCAACATTGCTTCGGAATAGAGGGCTTAGAAGCATCGAGAGGCATTGAAAAATTCTCAGATGATTTACAGGCAGCCATTAAATGGCCTATTTTGGAACATGAGGAGCAGTACTGGGGCAGCTCTGGGTAGCAGATATCTTGCCAAGCCCCTCCCCCTGGGAATCCAATCCATATACGATTGGGATGAGACTTAGAAACATCCAGTTCCACACAAGCACGTGCAGCAGCAGTGTAGGATAGGTTCAGGGAGGTGGGGTCGATTTTCAGAACCCGACCTATATTGCCGGCAATCGAGCGAAGCATATGCTCTAAGAAAAAATTGGCTGGAAGACCTGGAAAAGAAATCCATACAGGCAGAATAGGAGAATCTTTGTCCGGAGAAAAATCCATAGACCACTTGAAGAAACGGAAAAGCCTTCCTTGTACAAACATAGATTCCCTCAGAAGTAATTGCAAATAGTCTTCGTAGTTGCGAAATCTCAACATAAGATGACGGGCATCCAGGACACTGATCATGAAATCTTCTTTGAAATTGCATCGATGAGAAAGATGACTTCTAATATCTGGAAATGCTGGTCTGCCGCGGGGCGTGCGAGCAACGATGGTATAATCGAATGGAAGTAGGCTTTGAGCTAGTTCATCCTTGGTGAAGAATACTGCTGGCTCTCCACTGTCCGTCGATGCAGGAGCATGAATCGGGCCACGCATGATAGGAGGTGATAAGGAGGAAGCCAGCACATCCGCGAAAGAACGACCCAACGAAGCTGGCTTTTGCGTAGATGGAGACGAGGCAGGACAGAGGAGGACGCGGGTATGACCAAGGGGGGGGAGGCCCCCCATGGTCCACCATTGCCGACGCAGACGCCGACGAGGTCAGAGGAATCTAGGTCAGCGTGTCTACTCGCAGGCAGGTTTTGAGAAGGAAGCACTGTGACATAAAGGTTTTGAGAAGGTTTGTGAATCCATATTTGTTGTTTTGGAGGTTTTTGATATGTGGAATTCAAAGGTTTGAAAGTTTTCTTATTGGGTTGAGGTACCCTTTGGAATGACCTTTTTGAATCAGTTCTGTTGTTAGAGAAGTATGAAGTTTTATTCTTGTTCCCATTCCAATGATTATTGTGACTCCAAGAAGCACTGGGGAATCTAGGATGAGAAGTTCTAGAAGAATACTGAACTCTTGAAGGAATGAAGGACCCTCTCACCTGACTGCGTTGACTCATCCATCTAACCCTTCTGTCATATGGGTTCTGGTGCATAGGGTGCGTTGACGCACTGTAGTGGATGCGTCGACTCACTCTAGTATTTCCGAAAGAATACCCATCTGGAAGGGTGTACGCGTTGACACGGTATGGACACTACGTTGACGCGGCCAATGGTTTATTCTAGCATTATTTCTGTAGAACCCCTGGGACATGGGTTGAGTGGACGCAGCGTACCCAGTGCGTTGACGCAACTATCTTGTACCAGACCTATGACTCCCTAAATTTTTATAAGTCTGATGCTGGGTTGATGAACTAGGGTCTATAGGCTGACCTGAGGGTTTACTTCTGAGCTTAGGCACATTCTTATGGTGATTGGCATTTAAGGTGACATTCATTTTCTCTTTGCCCTTTTCCTTTCTGGTTTCATATGTCTGTTTTACTTCTTCTTGATTTTTCTCATGGGACTTCACTACAGCCATTGGGTTTAGCTCAGATGTGCCCTGTTCTGGAACAATGGTTATTAGCCTTATCCCTAGATTCTTCTTTTTAGTTGGATTATATCCAAGTCCTTCTTTTCCAAAATTACTTTTCATTCCCATAACATCTTCTAGGTTGTTTTTGCCTTGTGTAAATTTCTCAAGGGAGACTTGTTTATTTGAGTTTTCAACTTCCAGTCTCTTCAAGTTTTCTTGGAGTTCTAGATTTACTCCTTGAATGGCTTCATATTTTTCTTCAGCAATTTTTACATCACTCTCCAATTTTTACATTCTGAGTTTCAGGTCATCATGTACTTTCAGTAAAAATTCATTTTCTCTTTTCATCTCTATTAATTGATCTTTATACAGATCACTTTCAGCAAGAGACTCTCTTAGATGAGTAATTTCAGCTTCTAAGCACATGATTTTCTCATTCAAGGAATTATCTTGACTAGTCAAATTTTTCTTCTTCTTCAGTGATTTATTTTCTTTCCTCATATAATCATACTTATCTAGCAATTCATTAAATGCTTCTTCCCAATCACTGTAAGGAAAGTTTTCAAAAGAGGAGGTTACCTCATCCTGATCATCTCCCTTAGCCATAAAGCACAACTTAACATCACTTTCTTCTTCAGAGGTACTCTCTTCTTCATCTTCATCTTACTCCTCATCACTCCAAGTACTCATCATAGCTTTTGGCTTCTTGTTCTTTCATTTTGGTTGGACTTTCTTCACATTCTCTGGACATTCAGATTTAATATGACCTTGTTTCCTGCATTTGTAACAGACAACCTTGTCAGATTTCCTAGAGTTTTCTGATTTGAATTTTGAACTCTTTCTTACCTCTGGTCTTCTGTTATTTCTAAATTTACCTTCCTTCCTTAGAAACTTCCTGAATTTCCTGGTGAGCATTGCTATCTCACCTGAGTCATCATCTGAAGTAGATGACTGACTGTCATCTGAACTCTCCTTGCTGCTAGGACCAGCCTTCAAAGCAAGTGGCTTCTTCTTTTTCACATCCTCATCAGTTCTTTTGAAATTCAGCTTATAAGCCATCAGTGATCCAATAAGCTCATCAGGGGTAGTGGTAGTAAGGTTCCTAGATTCCTCAACAACAGTGGCCTTGGTGTGCCAAATTGGAGTTAGGGATCTAAGAATTTTCCTGACCAGTTCATAATCAGTGTAAACCTTTCCCAGACCTTTAAGACCATTCACTAATAGGGTTAGTCTAGCATACATTTCAGATATATTTTCCTCTGGCTTCATTCTAAAAGCTTCATATTCAGAAATTAACATATTAGCTTTTGTCTCTCTTACCTATGACGTACCTTCATAGATGACTTGAAGTATGTCCCACATTTCCTTGGCACTGGCACATGAGGACACTCGTGAAAACTCCTTAGGATGCAATGGGCATTGCATTATGTTCATAGCTTGCCAATTGACGTTGGACTTCCAAATATGCTCTTTCACCCATAGTTCTTCATCTCCTTTTAACTGATAGGGTCCCTTGCTCACGACTCTCCAAATCTCATGGTCTTGAGCTCTCAGAAATACCTGCATCCGTTTTTTCCAAGAAGCATAGTTAGTGCCATCAAAGAAGGGTGGCCTATTCACTGCATACCCTTCAGGCATGAGCCCCTTGTTTTCCATTCCACTAAATCTCTCTGGGTTGTGAGACCCTTGACAAGAGAGCCAAGCTCTGATACCACGTGTTGGATTAAGTGGATGGTCAAACTAGAGGGGGAGGGGGTGAATAGGTTGACCCTTTGAAATCTTTTACGAAAAATCACAATCAACTTTTAAGAACCAGATTACTATTTCAAAATTCAGTAAACAGACAGTGTGAAGATCGAACCTAATCAATCATCTAGCGTCACACACAAATTGTAAGAGACAGCAAACCACAAGAGAACACAGATTTTTATGGTGGTTCGGTCTCTCTGTGGAGACCTACGTCCACCCCTCACTAAATCAGTGAGGATCCCTGCTGAGTCTTACAGCTTTGCTAAACTGAGGAACAATCCCCTCAACACTGCTGACCACTACAGCTTGGTTGACAAGAGGAACATAACCTCTTCACCAGATACCCACTGACAAACAGCTTGAGGGCATACAAGCCCAGACCCCTTGACCCAAGCACACTCCGCTGGATCAAAATCCCCTCCCTCTACTCAACTAGTACAAGGGAGAATTACAGTAGTAAAGTTCAAACTGAAATGAAAAACAATAAACGAAATCACTTGAAAATGGAAGAAGGAGCCTCAGATATATGATGGTGCTGATTCACAAATCTCGAACGTAGAGATCGGAGAGGAACGGCTTCGTCGATCAGATGGCCTTCTCCTTCTGGATGGTAGATAATCTTACAATGATCAACTGCCATTGGGCTTCCTCTGATCTTCAGTGGATGCAACAGCACGCACTCAGCAAGCCGATGATGTAGACCTTCTTATGCTTCTTCTGCAGAACTCTCCTCTCTTTTTTCGACTGCTACTCCTTCTTTTGTTCTATTTTCCCGCGCTCTACCTATTCACGTGAATATTCCTTTTTGTGGGTCCCAACCATATTTTCTGGTTAGCCCAATGATTATTGTCCTAGAGGCTTCTGGAATCGAGAGGGAAAGAGAGCGCATGCTCTTTTAGATGACGTGGCATCTAACGCCACTTACGACTGGGGTCCACCTAATCATCTCTTGATGAAATTCAGATGGCGTCAACTCGTTGAGACCATGAGGTTGATGCAGCCTTGAAATGCCCCACATGTCTTTGAGTATAAAGCTGGATGCGTTGACGCATGGGCTCACTACGTCGACCCACTGAACTGACCCAGAGCGATCTTTTTCTCAGAATGAACTGCTGCGTCGACGCTATCATGCTGTAGCGTTGACGCACCAGGGTATTTTCAGTGAATAATGATTCTGCCACTTGAACTGCTGCGTCGACGCTGCTGAACCGTGGCGTTGACGCACTGAGCTATGCCAGTGATTTGATACTTCTACCTCTTGTATTGATGCGTAGACGCAATTAGCATCCTGCGTTGGCACTGTCCTTTTATTCAAATCACTGCGTGGACGCCGTGAGCATCCTGCGTAGACCCTGTTTCTTCCTTGCATTCAAGAATAAAGTATATACATGCATTAATGAATCAAGGGTTAATTCATCAGTTCTGTTGAACTCAACACACACACATCTCATGGTTGTCATCATCAAAACCAGGGGCACAACATTTGAGAGGTTTCTCAGAATTTTAATTGAAAATATTGGGTGGTGTCGACACTGCCCATGAATGTGCTAACACATTCTCATGAATGTGCTGACACTGCCCACGAATGTGCTGACACATTCCCATGAATGTGTTGACACATCACATGAACGTGTTGACACTTCCCTTGGACGTGCTGACCCTTCCCCCTGAATGTGTCGACACATACCCTGGGACGTGTCGACACTTCCTCTTTAGAAACTATTAGATGTGCTGACACTGCCCATGGACGTGCTGACACTTCCCCCTGAATGTGTCGACACATACCCTGGACGTGTCGACACTTCCTCTTTTGAAAATGTCAGATGTGCTGACACTGCCCATGGACGTGCTGACACTTCCTCCTGAATGTGTCGACACATATCCTGGATGTGTCGAAACTTCCTCTTTGGAAACTATCGGATGTGCTGACACTGCCCATGGAAGTGCTGACACTGTTGTGTCCCTGTGATTTTGATGATACCAAACACTATAAGTCATCATTTGTTTGAATTTGCATATAAATCTGTTTGTGTTGCATTGTATTGCATATGCATGTTTCATTGAACATTTTATCTAAATGACATAACCAACGAACAAGCTGAGGCTGTGTGGTGTGTGCATTGGTGCATTTCATAGTTGTTGATGCATTTCATAATTGCAGTTCATCTGGATTGTTTGATGTTAGTATGCTCAATGGGTGATGCTGCTATACCCTTTCAGCATTGTCTGGACAGTAGTGGGTCGACCCCACCTTCCTGATGAGTCGACCCCCCAGATCTGCAAGTCTATACAATGCCATTTGGTTCATGCATCATATCTCCATGTCTACACACTGCATTTAGGCAAAGTCTGCACATTGGTAGAGTCTGTACATCGCCTCCTCATTTCTTCAGAGTCTATACATCTTCAGTGCATGAGTGTCTTACAAGCCTATACATTACCTTTGGGCATCCAAGTCTGTACATTGGGCTCTTCATTCAAAGTCTGTACAGCGCCATGTACATATTCTTCAAAGTCAAGACATTGCACTGTAGATGCATCGAAGGAAAGTATGCTCATCGGACTGTTCATGAGAAGTCTATACATTGGAAGTGTGTACATTGTTCAGCTGCCTTGATCAAGTCTGTACAACGAGCAGCGTCCTTGTGTCTCAAGCTACTCTCCAAGTCTATACATTATCTCTTTTACCTACGTTGCTCGAAACAAAGTCTATACACTGCTGGATGATCAAGTCTGCACATTGGTGCCTTTCCTTACGTTCTGGCCAAGTCTACACATCGCTTGCTTGACTTCTGTTTCAAAGTTTATACATTGTTCACTCGGCTACTTCAAGTCCATACATTGGTCGGTGGCAAGTCTGTACACTGGTCGAGCATTTAAGTCTGAACATTCACAAAGTCTACACATCGGCCCTGTAGCATTGTCTAGCCAAAGTCTACACATCGGCACTGTAGCTTGCATAGCTCAAGTCTGTACATTGGGCTTCCACGTGAAGTCTATACGTTGTTCATTCAGCTTCTTCAAGTCTATACATTGGTCGGTGGCGAGTCTGTACAGAGCACTGTTTCATGCACTCAAGTCTATACAAAGTCTTCAACTTCTGAAGTCTGTACATTCGTTTGGGAAGTCTATACATTCAATCATCTGAAGCTTCATCAAGTCTGTACAGCCAGTCTCTTGCCAAAGTCTATACATCGTGAATCTTCAAGTCTGTACATGGTTCAGTTGTTTTGGCATGTCTACTCATCATGAAGTCTATACATCCGATTGCCTTTGCTTTGATCAAGTCTGTACAGCCCTTTCCCTTTTCAAGTTTACACATTGTGCTTTGTAGCTCACCATGTCTATACATTGCTCACAGCACACACGTTCAGCCTGAAGTCTGTACAGCCTTGGCAAATGCTCCTAAGTCTATACATCACAATGTCTGTACATCACTGTGTCAAGCCTCCCAAGTCTGTACAACCACTGTCTAACTTGGACTTGAAGTCTATACATTGGTCCGTCTCTGTAAGCGTCTCAAGCTGCAAGTCTGTACAGAGTCTGGCAGTCTACAGTGCATCGTCTCTTCAAGTATGTACAGCCTTGGCGTATGCATCTTAAAGTCTAAACATTGTGGGGCTTCGAATCTTCAAGTCCATACATCCATACATGATGCGTCGACCCCCCAGACTACCAAGTCTATACATCAGCCTTTGCATTGCAAGTCTATATAGCGTGCATTGTTCAAAACAAGTCTGCACAGTCATTGTCTGTTGGCATCACAAAGTCTATGCATTGCTTGTGCATTATAGTATGTACAGTGTCTCAAGTTGGCTAAGTCTATACACTCTCTCACATTGTACACACTTGCTTCATTGCTGTTTCTAAGTCTATACATCGGTTGGGTCATTAAGTCCATACAATGCATATGTTCAACAAAGTCCATACATTGCTTAATGTTCATCAATGTCTATACATTGCATTGTCTTCAACCAAGTCTATACATTCTGTTCCTTTGATCAGCAAGTCTATACACACTTCAGCATATGTGCATCTCCTTCAAAGACGAAGTGTATACATCCTTCCAAGCATTCAAGTCTACACACTCGTTGTTAAGCCTTTGCATCCAAGTCTATACAGCCTGTGGCTTGTACATCAACTGAACGTTCTTCAGCAGAGTATATACTCTTCAGAAGTTAAAGTCAGAACATCCTTCTATGAAGATTGTACACACTTCAGCACATGTGCATATCCTTCACACGAAGTCTGTACACTCAGTTAACCTTCAAGCCTATACACTCGATTGTTAGGCCTTCAACTCTATACACTCGATTGTTAGCCTTAAGTCTATACACTCGATTGTTAAGTGTTCAAGTCTATACACTCTATCCTTCACAAGAAGTCTGTACACTCGTTTGTTAACCTTCAAGTCTATACACTCAAGATGCATCTTGCCTGTACACACTTTGCTAACAGCCTGAACTAAGTATATACATCCAACTGATATCTTCTTATGTCTGTGTGACAGGTACTGTTCGTAAAGCCTATGAAGTGCACGTGATCTGAGGTTGGCACCTGGCACGTGATCCGAGGATAACGCCCTAAATGCTGTAGCTATAAATACAAAGCCGCCTCCATCTGGAGCAGAGAGATGAGAAGGAAGAAGCATAAGAGATCAGTAGAAAGAAGAATAAGAGATTAGATAAGAAAGAGGAAGAGAGTGATCGAGATAGAAGATAGAGCTGCAGAAAGGCAGTGAGCAGAAGAAGAAAAAAGAAGAAGAAGAAAGAAGAAGAAGAAAGACAGAGAGAGCCTGCGAAAGAGAAGAAAAAGAAGAGTGGGAAGAAGAGAGAGCTAGTGCAAAGGAAGCTTCAACTGAAGATCAGTCTCTGCTGGACCATGGATCAAATCCAGTCCAACCAGCTCCTGTGAGAGCCACAGTTTAATTTTATTTTTCCAGCCTTCTGTTGCTGCGGTTTTGTTTTTCTTTTTAACCATTCACCAGTTGTTCTTTCGATTCTCTTGTGTGAGGTCGGGTTCCCTCCGGTTGGGAGGAAGAGAGGTCCGAGACCTCTAGTTTGCAGGTGACTTGGTGTCACCTATGCTTCCCTCTGGGTTTCAGAGGAAGAGAGACTTAGGTCTCTAGGTTCCCCTCTGGTTTGGAGGAAGGGAGGATTGGTCCTCCGGTTCTGGTCTTGTGGGTTGCAAGACTAGGTGTTCGCTCTGGTCTGGAGGAAGAGAGACTTGCGTCTCTGGTTTCCAAGTGGCTGGGAGTCACTTGGGGTCTCCCTCCGGTTGGGAGGAAGAGGGGAGGTTATTCCCCTGGTCAAGCTGTGTGGTAGCAATTTGTTACAGACTGAGTCTGCAGTTTCTAGCCTAGCTAGTGGAAGCCTCACTCCGGTTTGGAGTGAGGGGTGGACGTAGGTCTTTGGACCGAACCACCTAAAAATCTTGGTGTTCACTTGTGGTTTATTTTTCTTATATGTTTTTCTCTGATGCGCTCATTAGATGCTTGCTTAGGAACGTGTGAGGGCTAATAGATTTGTGTTGTCTTGCTGAGTTCCTTCTAAGTATTTTCAGCACTTTTTATCAACTGCTCTTAATTCCGCATACTTGAGCAATAGAGTTTTAATTTGGCGATATTTGGAGCAGGATATATTCACCCCCCCCTCTGTATCCAGGCCTTGCATCCTATCAATTGGTATCAGAGCATAGGTCTCTGACTGAACAGATCCAACGATCTGCAGAGGATCCTATTGTCTTTGGTGCTTTCTGAATTTACTCTCTGCTGCATTAATCTGCTTGCCGATTTAATCAATGGGTTCCCCACCGGTTTTCAATGGCTCTAACTTTAACTCATGGGTTAGCAGTCTACATAACTATGTGAGTTTAATGGATCTGGATCTGTGGAAGTTAATTTCACATGGTCCTCATAGACTGCCACAGGAAGAGTCCAAATGGACTAAAAGTGACAGATCAAGAAATGGAGAGAATCAGAAAGTTTTGAAATTAATGAAAGAAGCTACTGACAAGGCTCTACATTCTTGTTTTTATGACTGCAGGTCCGCTAAGGACATTCTGGATCAGTTGAAGCTAGCTCAGAGGATGAATGAGGACAGCTGCCTGATGGCTGATAAGAGCGACCATAGCACTGATCAAGATGAATTTGAAGATGCTGGAGAGGTAATCAACCCTTTCGATAGTTACACTTTAGATGACTGGGAAGATGCCTATGCTAATCTGTTACACTCACATGAAAAATTGAGGAAGAAGAATAAAAGTCTGATAAAGAAGTTAACAAGTTAAGGGGATCCTATTTCTGAAAATGAAAATCTTGAAAATCTAGAAATTTTGAAAACTGAAAATGAGATACTCAGAAGACGAGTGTCGAAACTAGATGGAATCCAATCAGAACTTGATCATGTTAAATCTGAAAACACTAAACTCAGAAAATAATGTCAGGAATCTGAACAAAAACTAATCAGTCTTGAGAATGAAAACATATTGATCAATGAAGAGTTCAAGGCTGTTAGTGTTGCGAACTTAAAGTTTCAGGAAAACTTTGAAAATTGTAAATCAGAATATCCAAGTTTCCTAACTGATGTTTTGTTTGATGATGATAAACTTGAGCAGGAGAACACTAGTCTAAAGGAGGAAATTGAGAAACTAAAACAGTTGAACTCCACCATGTCAGAGAGATTGCTGACATTTGAAAAAGGAAAATCTGTTGATGAAAATCAAAATGAGCTCAAATTGAAATCAGAAATTGATACCCTTAAAACTTTGAATGATGTGATGCATCAACAAATTCTTGTCTGTGAAGAAGATATAGTCAACTATGAACATCAGGTCTCTTCTCTTCAATCTGAAATAAATGATCTGAACAATTCTTTGTCAAAATTCGTAAGTGGGCAGAAAAACCTAGACAAGCTACTAGGTGTAAAAATCAACACTAGGAAGGAAGGGCTGGGCTACAATAATACTAACAAGAAAGAATTTCAGAGCAAGTTGATGACATCTTTTGTAAAAGCTTCAAATGTAGCCACCACTTCAAAAGATAAACAGCCCATTGTTCAGAAAATCAAAAAATAGAACAAAATTCAGAAAAAGATTGGAAAACAGAAAATAAATAAAAAGGGTTCACTAGGGCATGTTGATCACAGTTCTCATACACATTCACATGCATCTAAAAAGATAATGTCATGCCATTATTGTCATAAATTTAGACATCTGATGCATGAATGTAAATTGATGGAGAAGGATGATATGACTGCGAGGAAACTTCATGATAGAAATCCTTCAATTCAGAAAAAGAAAATTGAATGTTTCCACTGTGGTAAATTAGGACACACAATTGCACAGTGCTGGTTTGCAAGTGATAAGGAAAAATCACATTCATATCATGCTAAATTTCATGCAAACAGTCATGCTATTAACAAGAACAAATTTGATTCAATAAACCAGCATATGACATGCTTCAATTGTGAAAAATTGGGTCATGAGAGATCGAATGCTGGCTGAGGGCTGGTGGAAGAAATTCTAACTCATGTCTTCACTGTGGCAAGATGGGCCACACTGCAGCCCAATGTTGGCATGCTCAGGGAAGGAAGTTTGACAATAAATCTGGTAAATTCCCAGTCAATAGAAACATTTCTGGTAGAAATGGATTTGTGTTTGAAAGGAAAACACTTACATGTTTTGAATGTGGGAAGCCAGGCCATAGAGCTGTTGACTGTTGGCTAGCTTATTTTGGTAAACAGAATTTTAATTCTGTTAACAGAAACTTTCATACATATGCACATAGAATTCATGCTAATAAGAATGTGCATAAATCAAATCTGAAATCTGCTCCATCTTGCTATTATTGTGGTACATTAGGCCATTCAATGAATAATTACTATTTGATGAGATCTGATGACCTACATGCTAAGAGGCTGTTTAGAACACCTGCCAAAGGTGTCACTATTAACCATGCAGGGCCCAAGACTGTTTGGGTACCTGCCCATGCAAAATAGTGTGCTAACTTGCATGTGTGCCTTGGAAGCTGAAGAAAAAAAAAGGGGGGAAATAAACCAAGGCACCCAAGTTGATAAAACCCCATTCAGGTAAATTCCTCACATCTGTTCAAATGAAATTTATGGTTGAGTTGATAAGTCATAGTTTCATACATACATACTTTTTATTTGGTTTGACTCTTACATTGAGCTTTATGGGCCTTCTTGTTTGTACTTTGAGCTGAGTGCATATATGAGTATTGCATAATCATGCACTTGACATACAATCATTGAAAATATGATGCATATAGGACTGTTGGTATTGCATTGTCATGCATGACCACTTTGGTATATCAAATGGTAAGCTACTAAAGGGCAGAGGAAATCTGTCTGGAGGTTCTTACTTTGTGTGAGATGGTCTTTTAGACCAAGTTCTCCGCCAAGTACCAAGGGTCATATTTGCTTATCAGAGAATGTCTGCATCTTCATGTGAATATTTTGCTTCATGCCCGAGCATACATGTAGGTAATTGCATTACATTTCATTACATTGAAAATACCAAAAAGATAGATTGAATGCATACATTTAGGGGGAGCATTATTCATACTCTTGAAATCACACAACTGTTGTTGCATAGTCATTCATCAGCTGCATTGTCTTCATGACATATAAGATGATTCATTGTTTTTAGTTAGAGGGAGTCATAGCATAGCATATCACTTATTTTTGAAATATCAAAAAAAAAGGGGGAGAAGATAGTGTCTCACTGCATATAGATAGGGGGAGCATGCTTAATTCGTTCAGTTATGTCTTTATCTGAACTCTTCCTATCCACCTACTTGATTCATCCTGTCAATTCAGTAGTGTCAGTGATTCCATCATCAAAGTGGTATCAAATGATCTTTCTTGACTGCTTCTGAAGTTGTTCATACTATGAATTTATACCTTATTGGTATCTGTCTGTCTCTCCTAAATCTGCTGAAGGAGAGCTTCACCTCTATTCAGTCAACTTTGAACTTCTTTGCTCAAGAGCAGCTCCTTTGCTACAAATCCTCAGAATCCATGCTGTCTGTTGAATATTCTCACTTGAATTACTGAGCTAAGATATGAAGTAAACCTTCAGCCTGAATACTATTTCATAAATGTTAAAACATCTTTAATGAGGAACCTTCCATTATACATGCTTAAGAATATTTGTTAACTGGAATTGATTTAAGTCTTATGTACTCTTGGTTGGTCACAAGGAACTTGAAAATATCTGTTTCAACCTCTTAATAAACTTTAACTGTCTGCTTCATGTAAATTCATGTAAGACTTTCTGAAATCTGAAAAGTTGATATCCATGTCTACGTTGACTGAGATATATAGTGTATGTGGTTGTTCCTAAACATCTAATTTGTTCTGAATCTATTTTGAGTAAAAGTATGGACAGAGCAATGACTGTGGTTACTGAGAAACCTGTCCAAAGGATTGTGTCATGAAGTACCATGGTTAACTCTGCTTAAAGAGATGATTGGAAATAATTGTGAAAATATGGCAGAGCAATGGCATAGTTGTATTGAGTAACTGGGGATTTTGGCCTCCGATCAAGGTGTATCCTCATGCCAAAGATACTTTTAATGCTACCTCTGTTCTCTTAAATGGAAGAAGCAATACGGTTGTCACACTGAGTAACTGGGGATTCTGGCCTCTTATCAAGGTGTCTCCCCACGTCAAAAGGTGCTGATAAACCAAAATTATTCTTTAAATTTTTTTTTTGAATATGTGTAAATCAATTTCTGAAAGAACAATTAAAATTCAGGTGCATTCACTTATGTTTCTCTTAAAGCTGTCATGGAAAGTAGACTAAGTAAGATGGATGTGGGTTGAACTAGAATCTTATATGAGCTTGTAGTTCCTCTTTATTAAGAGTTGGTTCAGATATGAGTACAATTTCTCTTTGAAAAATTTAGGTTTACATCATTCTTAAACCACATCTGACAATCAAGGTTTCATAAGCTTCTATAATGGAGGAATCTAGAACTTAAAATTATGCTCTATGAAGTTGGTATCTTGCTGAAAAGTTCAATATCTCAATTATCACTAATTGTTGAATCTGCTCATCCTATGGCTCTTTATCACTGTGTTTTGATTCAGACTGGTTGTCATATATGGGAGGCACTTCTCTCAGTTTAACCTGTGTACTTGCAGTTCTTTGGATAACCAGAGTTCATCCTTGTAGTGTGCTACTGAAATCTTGTCTTCCTCACTTAATCACTGTGATTACAGTCTGTGTTTTGCTGATAGATGCTCATCACTTCACTTCACTGGCGATCACTTCACTTCACTCCATCCAATCAGGGGGAGCTTCCATGTCATGCTGAGTGTTTTTCATAATATGAGTGTCCCTGTGCTTTTGTTGATAGTCTCCCGGCATCTCAATTGTCTTCATCCATCAAATGGTTTCTGATAAAGGGGAGCTTAGTCAAAGGGGGAGTTTGTAATTCACTCATTTTATGCAATTTTATTCTTCCCTCTTCACTTCATGTCTTTTTGTTGAAGTCAAAGGGGGAGAAATATTTGATCAAGTCAATATGACTCATAGTGTTGCCATCATCAAAAAGGGGGAGATTATTGTGTCCCTGTGATTTTGATGATAGCAAACACTATAAGTCATCATTTGTTTGAATCTGCATATAAATCTGTTTGTGTTGCACTGTGTTGCATATGCATGTTTCATTGAACATTTTATCTAAATGACATAACCAACGAACAGGCTGAGGCTGTGTGGTGTGTGCATTGGTGCATTTCATAGTTGTTGATGCATTTCATAATTACAGTTCATCTGGATTGTTTGATGTTAGTCTGCTCAATGGGTGATGCTGCTATACCCTTTCAGAATTGTCTGGACAGTAGTGGGTCGACCCCACCTTCCTGATGAGTCGACCCCCCAGATCTGCAAGTCTACACAACGCCATTTTGTTCATGCATCATATCTCCATGTCTACACACTACATTTAGGCAAAGTCTGCACATTGGTAGAGTCTGTACATCGCCTCCTCATTTCTTCAGAGTCTATACATCTTCAGTGCATGAGTGTCTTACAAGCCTATACATTACCTTTGGGCATCCAAGTCTGTACATTGGGCTCTTCATTCAAAGTCTGTACAGCGCCATGTACATATTCTTCAAAGTCAAGACATTGCACTGTAGATGCATCGAAGGGAAGTATGCTCATCAGACTGTTCATGAGAAGTCTATACATTGGAAGTGTGTACATTGTTCAGCTGCCTTGATCAAGTCTGTACAAAGAGCAGCGTCCTTGTGTCTCAAGCTATTCTCCAAGTCTATACATTGTCTCTTTTACCTACGTTGCTCGAAACAAAGTCTATACACTGCTGGATGATCAAGTCTGCACATTGGCGCCTTTCCCTACGTTCTAGCCAAGTCTACACATCGCTTGCTGACTTCTGTTTCAAAGTCTATACATTGTTCATTCAGCTTCTTCAAGTCCATACATTGGTCGGTGGCAAGTCTGTACACTGGTCGAGCATTTAAGTCTGAACATTCACAAAGTCTACACATCGGCCCTGTAGCATTGTCTAGCCAAAGTCTACACATCGGCACTGTAGCTTGCATACCTCAAGTCTGTACATTGGGCTTCCACGTGAAGTCTATACGTTGTTCATTCAGCTTCTTCAAGTCTATACATTGGTCGGTGGCGAGTCTGTACAGAGCACTGTTTCAGGCACACAAGTCTATACAGAGTCTTCAGCTTCTGAAGTCTGTACATTCGTTTGGGAAGTCTATACATTCAATCATCTGAAGCTTCATCAAGTCTGTACAGCCAGTCTCTTGCCAAAGTCTATACATCGTGAATCTTCAAGTCTGTACATGGTTCAGTTGTTTTGGGATGTCTACTCATCATGAAGTCTATACATCCGATTGCCTTTGCTTTGATCAAGTTTGTACAGCCCTTTCCCTTTTCAAGTTTACACATTGTGCTTTGTAGCTCACCATGTCTATACATTACTCACAGCACACACGTTAGCCTGAAGTCTGTACAGCCTTGGCAAATGCTCCTAAGTCTATACATCACAATGTCTGTACATCACTGTGTCAAGCCTCCCAAGTCTGTACAACCACTGTCTAACTTGGACTTGAAGTCTATACATTGGTCCGTCTCTGTAAGCGTCTCAAGCTGCAAGTCTGTACAGAGTCTGGCAGTCTACAGTGCATCGTCTCTTCAAGTATGTACAGCCTTGGCGTATGCATCTTAAAGTCTAAACATTGTGGGGCTTCGAATCTTCAAGTCCATACATCCATGCATGATGCGTCGACCCCTTTCTTTGATGCGTCGACCCCCCAGACTACCAAGTCTATACATCAGCCTTTGCATTGCAAGTCTATACAGCGTGCATTGTTCAAAACAAGTCTGCACAGTCATTGTCTGTTGGCATCACGAAGTCTATGCATTGCTTGTGCATCATAGTCTGTACAGTGTCTCAAGTTGGCTAAGTCTATACACTCTCTCACATTGTACATACTTGCTTCATTGCTGTTTCTAAGTCTATACATCGGTTGGGTCGTTAAGTCCATACAATGCATATGTTCAACAAAGTCCATACATTACATAATGTTCATCAATGTCTATACATTGCATTGTCTTCAACCAAGTCTATACATTCTGTTCCTTTGATCATCAAGTCTATACACACTTCAGCATATGTGCATCTCCTTCAAAGACGAAGTGTATACATCCTTCCAAGCATTCAAGTCTACACACTCGTTGTTAAGCCTTTGCATCGAAGTCTATACAGCCTGTGGCTTGTACATCAACTGAACGTTCTTCAGCAGAGTATATACTCTTCAGAAGTTAAAGTCAGAACATCCTTATGTGAAGACTGTACACACTTCAGCACATGTGCATATCCTTCACACAAAGTCTGTACACTCAGTTAACCTTCAAGCCTATACACTCGATTGTTAGGCCTTCAACTCTATACACTCGATTGTTAGCCTTAAGTCTATACACTCGATTGTTAAGTGTTCAAGTCTATACACTCTATCCTTTACAAGAAGTCTGTACACTCGTTTGTTAACCTTCAAGTCTATACACTCAAGCTGCATCTTGCCTGTACACACTTTGCTAACAGCCTGAACCAAGTATATACATCCAACTGATATCTTCTTATGTCTGTGTGACAGGTACTGTTCGTAAAGCCTATGAAGTGCACGTGATCCGAGGTTGGCACCTGGCACGTGATCCGAGGATAACGCCCTAAATGCTGCAACTATAAATACAAAGCCGCCTCCATCTGGAGCAGAGAGATGAGCAGGAAGAAGCATAAGAGATCAGTAGAAAGAAGAATAAGAGATCAGATAAGAAAGAGGAAGAGAGTGATCGAGATAGAAGATAGAGCTGCAGAAAGGCAGTGAGCAGAAGAAGAAAAAAGAAGAAGAAGAAGAAAGAAAAAGAAGAAAGATAGAGAGAGCCTGCGAAAGAGAAGAAAAAGAAGAGTGGGAAGAAGAGAGAGCTAGAGCAAAGGAAGCTTCAACTGAAGATCAGTCTCTGCTGGACCGTGGATCAAATCCAGGCCAGCCAGCTCCTGCGAGAGCCACAGTTTGATTTTATTTTTCTAGCCTTCTGTTGCTGCGGTTTTGTTTTTCTTTTTAACCATTCACCAGTTGTTCTTCCGATTCTCTTGTGTGAGGTCGGGTTCCCTCCGGTTGGGAGGAAGAGAGGTCCGAGACCTCTAGTTTGCAGGTGACTTGGTGTCACCTGTGCTTCCCTCTGGGTTTCAGAGGAAGAGAGACTTAGGTCTCTAGGTTCCCCTCCGGTTTGGAGGAAGGGAGGATTGGTCCTCCGGTTCTGGTCTTGTGGGTTGCAAGACTAGGTGTTCCCTCCTGGTCTGGAGGAAGAGAGACTTGCGTCTCTGGTTTCCAAGTGGCTGGGAGTCACTTGGGGTGTCCCTCGGGTTAGGAGGAAGAGAGGAGGTTGTTCCCCTGGTCAAGCTGTGTGGCAGCAATTTGATGCAGACTGAGTCTGCAGTTTCTAGCCTAGCTAGTGGAAGCCTCACTCCAGTTTGGAGTGAGGGGTGGACGTAGGTCTTTGGACCGAACCACCTAAAAATCTTGGTGTTCACTTGTGGTTTATTTTTCTTATATGTTTTTCTCTGCTGCGCTCATTAGATGCTTGCTTAGGAACGTGTGAGGGCTAATAGATTTGTGTTGTCTTGCTGAGTTCCTTGTAAGTATTTTCAACACTTTTTATCAACTGCTCTTAATTCAGCTTACTTGAGCAATAGAGTTTTAATTTGGCGATATTTGGAGCAGGATACATTCACCCCCCCCCTCTGTATCCAGGCCTTGCATCCTATCAGACACTTCCCCCTGAATGTGTCGACACATACCCTGGATGTGTCAACACCCTGAGAACGCTGTCCCTAATTTCCAGAAACGTGGAAAAAGAGGGTTTTGAGTGGTCATATTAATTTAGAAAAGTTTGAAAAATTAGAAGATGGAAGAAGGGTAAGTTGGTAACCCACAGTAAAATTTTCATGCTCATATAAATTCTGCACTTGAAGTTATGGTTTATTTTCTATCCATGTGTAGGGTTGGCAGGTCGACACTTCCTTTGGACAGGTCGACACCATGAACACACTGGATCAATTTCAAGAAACGTGGAAAAAGAGAGTTTTGAGACGTCATATTAATTCAGAAAAATCTAAAAAATTAGATAATGATAGAAGCATAAGTTAGTAGCCCACGGTAAGAATTTCATACTCACGAAAATTCTGCACTTTGGTTGTGTTTTGTTTTCTACGCATGTGTAACCTAGAAATCAACCTGTCTTCTTTTTCGGTAACCTGATCATGTTCGGTTCCACAACAAATAGGCTTATGATTGTGATTTGTTCGCTTAAACCATTTGGAAGCATGCTTGTTATGATAAAGTATCATACTAATATTTATGAAAATGAGTATGAATAAGAATGCGAATACGATGTGAATGTTAAGAATGGAAATAATAGCATTCTGTGAGATAGGACTTCGCTCCCTTTGTGGGACGGCCATGATTTAAAATCCTATTAATCTGTCTTCGGTCCCATTATGGGGCAGCCCTTGTGTTGTGGCGTGGCGTATCGTCACGGGGCCACAAAAATCTAGGTGGGAGTTCACTCTCTGCTTTAAAATCCTATTGATTCTATCTTCGGTCCCATTGTGGGGCGGCCCTTGTGTTGTGGCGTTGCGTATCGTCACGGGGCCACAAGAATCTAGGTGGGAGTTCGCTCTCTGCTTTAAAATCCTAATGATTCTATCTTCGGTCCCATTGTGGGGCGGCCCTTGTGCTGTGGCATTTCGTAACGTCACGGGGCCACAAGAATCTAGGTGGGAGTTCGCTCTCGGGTCTGCGCAGTACTCTTTCGTTCGTTTGTTTGTGTGTGGGCCTCCTCTGTTTGTGGCAGTTGTTTATTTCCCTGACTAACAAAATGTGAAAATGTGGAAATGTGAAATGTGAAAATGTTAAATGTGAAAATGTGAAATGTGAAAAATGTAAAAATGTGATATGTGAAAGTGTGAAAATATGAAAATGTGATAATGTGTAAATGCTTATTCACCGTGGTTTTAGCACATGCATGGGTACCTTATATGTCAGCTTAAGAATGTATATTTTCCTCTTATGAGTTATTTTCAGGAGACTATAATGAATGGATTATGCTATTATTAACATCTGAATTATGTATATAATTCGGTTATATAAATGCAAGTTAACCCCGGTTTGTTTAGGCTGCCTACTGAGCGTCACACTCACCCCTTTTGTGACACACATTTTCAGGAGATATAGAGGAGGTTGAGGAGGAGGCTGTAGCTGAGGTGTAGTGCTAATGCGTAGTTCGACTGGGTATGCTATGGATGAAGGTCTCTCTTATATGTATTGCTATGGGGCAGTGAGCATGTATGGACTCAGGTTTATTTTAGAACAATGGCCATGTACTCTTCTCTGGAAATTATGAATGGTTGAGATGATATTTACATTTTTGTAACTGTGGTTTCTCTCTCTCTCTCTCTCTCATGCGAATGTATGCATGTTTATATATTGTGCTTCTGTGATACGTACGAAGTAATGCTTCGGGGTCCGATAAAGAAGAAAAAAATATGCCCATAATTTGGGACTCAGATCTCGAGGCGTTACACTCTTTACGAAGGCGAGGATGCTTGAAAGACTCTTTGCCCTCACTCTATGAAGACTTTGACGCTTCATGTGACATCCTTCGGCATGTAATAAGCTCCCCCAAAGCATAAGGTCGCAGTGGCTCCCACGACCCAAGGCCCACCATGGCGGCCCCTATTTGTAGCAGGGAAAGGGTGTCGTTGGAAGATCATGGGAGGGCCCCTCCTTAATGGCAATAGGGGCACTGGCATCAAGCCTTGCACCAAGTCACGGGGTGATGTGCTTAACAACCCCATTAACGGACGTGATGCTTGGGACTACTAGAACCCTACAAAAGACGTACTGGTATCGGAGTCCATCGGTCCATGCATGGGAAACATGCAAGGACATAATAAGTTCAAGGAGGCTTGCTTTCCTTTAAATGAAAGAAATTACAATATTGGGCATGCCTTTTTGGACGCACCCCTTCAAAAAAAAGAGAAGAAGAAAGAAAAAGAGGAGAAGAGCAGCGAGCGAGTAGTGTCGATAGGCGAGCACATCCTCACCCATCGATGTTGCTCTCGTGTTGAGCGACTGCTCCGGGCGACTAAGGGCTATCAGGGACGAGGACCAATTCCCCTACTACGGCCTGGGACATCTTAGTGGTCCCAGCCGCCCCTTCATCCACTACGCCCATGGCGATTTGCTCTTCCTCCTCCTCCTCCTCGGCTCCCACCTCGTATAGGATGACGGGGGGCACCCCAACATACCCTCCGGGCCCCCTCAGTCCTCAGGCTACAAAGCCTTCTCCATCAGCTCACGAGCGACCATGCAGACACTACACATGCTGGTGGGAAGGGGCTCCTTAGAGCCCTAGAGGATCGCAACCCATGGAGGAGACGACTGCGGAGAAGGGAACCGTATGGTGATCACAGCTGGGGATGGCACCTGAGGAGGTGCAGACATCCTCGGCTTCTTTGCCCTCTGTTGGTCTCGCACCAGCATGCCCTATATGCTCAGACCTAGGCGCTTCTCGCCTGACATGCTTCGCGACTCGCTCGAAAGGCTCCAGAGAGTGCTTGACGATGGGGCCTTGATGCAGCCAACTCTTGCACCTCAAGACACCGAGGGTGGCGATCAGAGGACAAGAGTGCAGAGAAGACCTGGAGGAAGCCAGAACCTCCCCTGTAGGCCCTACTGCCAACTAGCAGTAGTGGAGATTGTAGGGGGCAAGTGGAGGAGACGACAACAGCACACCAACTAGCACCGCCTCCTGCGAATGGCTAACCGTGACAGCAACAACAACCGAAGGAACTTGAAGGGCCACTGGAGGAGCTTGAGGATCCCCGGGCTGCACTTAGTGGTCCTGTGGGCAAGGCTCCGACGACTCTAGCACGAGTTTTAAAGCGGAGCTCATGTTGGACTGCTGGCACACTCGGGGAAGGCTCAATGACACCTGAAGACAGCGAGTGAACCCATTAGCGGACAGTTCAAAGGGCCCCAGTCCCTAAGCACTCAACTTTATCAAAACCCTACCTACAGGGAGAGGGGGCTCAGCCCCAGTGACCTAAGGAGGGTGGGTGTCACGCTCCGAACCGATAGCAGCAGAAGAATGCTCGGAATGTGGCAGCGAAACATTCATGGCAATCAAAGAAAATTGCAAAGGCAAGATATAATTGGACAAAACATAGATTCCATTTCAAATATAAGTTTATTACAACTTTTGACTCCAGCTAATAGACTCAATAAAGAAAATTGCAATGGACTCTTGACTAAAGCTTATCACATTGTGTTGAAATTACTGGTAAGCAGCAGGATAAGGGGATTATTACTAGATCTAAAGCTAGATCCATGGAAGATTTTCCCTGGGAACCTCAATGATAATATCCTCTTTAATTTGGAATGCTCGTGGAGTAGGGAATGGTAGTACCAGGAGATGCTTAAAAGAAGTTGTACAGTCCAATAAGGTCAAACTTGTGGCCATCCTGGAACCTATGGTGAATTTAAATAAAGCCTCACCTCTGGGGAGATACATTAAGCTCGGGGGTTTTGCTTGTAGTAGCCCCCAAGACCCAAAAATCTGGGTTTTCTGGCATGAAAGCTTCAATTTGGAAGTAATAGCTTCCTCCCCCCAACACTTAACTCTTGGATTGAAGAATGGTAATTCTTTCTGTATATATTACTCCATTGTATATGCTTCATGTGACCCTAACCAAAGACAATCTCTGTTCAGTGATCTTGCCTCCTTTGCTTCTTCTGTAACTATACCTTGGCTGATAGGTGGAGATTTCAACTGTGTTCTTCGCCCCTCGGAGAAGGTAGGGGGTAGTATGCCGGCCTTAGCTACAATGGCTGATTTTAATAATTGCCTTAGCTCTGCTGGCCTGACTGATATTGGATTTATAGGAAATGCTATGACCTGGACTAATAACAGAATTGGAGCTGCTAATATAAAGGCTAGACTTGACAGAGTGTTAGTGAATAGCTATTGTCTATCCTCATTTCCACAGCTGACTGTTAAGCATCTTCCCAGAGGTCCTTCGGACCATGCTCCTTTGTTACTTCATATGGATAAAGAGCTGAGCAACCCAGGTCGATTCATTTTTCAGAAGATGTGGTGCACTCATGATTCTTTTAAACAGCTTGTATCAGACAGCTGGCAGCAATCTCAAATTCATGACCCTAATCCTTTGACAAGATTTTTTATCAAGCTACAGACAGTTAAGGCCTCTCTTCGTACCTGGAACAAAGAAATTTTTGGGGACATAAACTCTGTTGTTAGCTATGCCAAAGCTGAGGTTGAATCTAAGCAAAGCTACTTCGACTCTGATCCTTCTTATGATAATAAGGACATGCTTAAAGCTGCCAATGCCTTGCTTAATCAAGCTTTATCCAGAGAAGAAATTTTTTGGCATCAGAAATCCCGGGTTGACTGGATTGAATGTGGAGATAGAAATACCTCCTTTTACCATGCGGTTGCACAGTGTAATAGAAGAAGAAACATTATTAGAAGACTCAAAGTACGGGATTCTAACGAATGGTGCTTTGATCAGGAAATTCTGAGGAAACATGCTGAGAATTATTTTAAATGTCTTTTCTCGTCTGAGAGTCATTCTCAGGACTCTGAATTGCTCAACTGTATCCCACATATTATCACTGAAACTCAAAACTTAGTCCTTTGTGCTCCACCGAGCCATTCAGAGATCCGTCAAGCTGTTTGGTCTCTTAAAGGCTCCAGCTCCCCTGGTCCGGATGGATTCTCTGGGGATTTTTTCACAGCAGTTTGGGATATTATTGGACAGGATTTTAGTGATGCTGTCATTGCATTTTTCCAAGGTTTTCCATTGCCAAGGGGAATATCCTCTTCTCTAATAACTCTTATTCCCAAGGTTCATGAGCCTAAAACATTCAATGATTTTCGGCCTATCAGTCTTTGTAATTTCTCTTACAAAGTTATCTCCAAGATCATTTCAGATAGATTGGCTCCTCTTTTGCCTAGTATAATTTCTAAGGAGCAGGGTGCTTTTGTGAAAGGGCGGTTTATCTTGGATAATATCTCCCTTGCTAGACAATTGATGATGGACATTAACAGAAAAGTTAGAGGCCATAATATGATATTTAAACTGGATATGGCTAAAGCATATGATAGAATGGAGTGGGATTTTGTCTTAGCAGTGATGAAAAAGTTTAGCTTCTGCAATAGATTCACTTCCTTAATTGGTATGCTTCTATATAATTGCTGGTTCTCTATTAACTTCAATGGAATGATTTCTGGCTTTTTTAAATCCAGTAGAGGCATTAGACAAGGAGATCCCATAGCACCTTATCTCTTTATTATTGCTTCGGAGGTCTTAAGCAGAGGTTTATCAGCATTATTTCAATCTGGGAGAATTAAAGGATATGCTGGACCCAGAAGGACAATGCAGATTTCCCACTTGCTATATGCAGATGACACCCTGGTTTTCCTAAATGCTAGTAGAAGAAATATAGGGGCTTTCCAGCAGTTTATCAATAGGTATGAAGGTGGCTCGGGACAAAAGGTAAACGCTGCAAAAAGTTATTTTATCCTGTCAGCTAAGGCCCCCCTATCATTAATACAGGCTGTTAGGACACTTACTGGTTACAAGTACCATACTGATGGAATCAAATATCTTGGAATTCCAATTAAAAAGGGCAAATACCTATGTTCAGATTTCAAATTCCTTATAGAAAGGATTCAGAACAAATTAGAAGGCTGGCAATCCAAATTACTTTCTCAAACTGGCAGAGCTATTCTTATAAACTCTGTTCTTAAAAGTATGCCAGTCTATTTATCTTCTGCTTGCTTTATTCCGAAAAAGATAATCAGCTTCATGGAAAGTCAATGTGCAGCCTTCTTCTGGCAAGGGGATCATGGTATCAAGCGCAGGCATTGGATTGCCTGGTCTCACATCCAGAAACCTCACACAGAGGGTGGCCTTGGCATAAGAGATTTCCTAAGTATCCAGATTGCCTTTGCTGTTAAGATGTTATGGAGTATTCTTCATGGTTCATCACTGTGGTCCCAATATGCCAGACAGAGATTCATTAAAACTCATATCTCCAGCAGTAAAAAACCTTTTCCTCCTGGCATGCCTCAATCAATTTTCAGACAAGCCAGAGATATTATTCTTGAAAATAGCAGGTGGTTTGTTGGGTCTGGAGATATAACTGATTTCTTAAGAGATAATTGGACTGGTAATGGTCCTATTTTTAATGCAGATCAGGCCGCAAACAGAAATAATGGGAATGTAATCCCTTTTTTCTCTGTTAGAGATGTTATCAGAAATACTCAGCATATGGCTTGGGGGTTTATCGGCAATGGTCAACATATCCCTACTGTCCAGCTTAACAATGAGGTTGATACCTATTTTTGGATGAATTCTGCTACATGTAGTTTCACTATTAAATCAGCCTACAATCTAATTCGCACAAAAGGAGTGAAGAGGTCAGCATGGGCAAAATTATGGCATCCTGCTTTCAATCCAAGAGCAGTTTTATTCATTTGGAAACTCATCCACCGGGCAATTCCAGTTGATAGCAGGGTCATTGATTGTGGCATCCAAATGGCTTCAAAATGCAATTGATGCTCCCTTCCTAAACATGAAGATCTCAATCATGTCTTCATTCATGGTGAATTGGCTTCAGAATTATGGGGTTGGTTGTTACCCCTAATTAGTAATAAAATATGGCTGGGAGACCAAATCACTAGTAGGTGCTGGGAATTCTTATCTGCAACTAGTATGCCTTCAGCTTTTAGTTTAGCTGGAATGTACGCTACATTCCTCATGCTTTGGGAAATATGGAAGCAGAGATGTGCCTCCAAGTTTGAAGGGGTTTCAATTAATATCACTGCCATTAAAAGGAAAATCCTTTCTTCTGTCCAGAGGGTGTTAGAAAAAATTGTCTTCCACAGGCCCCTTTCTCCTGCTAAAATCAAGTGCTTGGCCTCCTATGGTTTGCTGCTTCGGGTACAGATCAAACATCCCATTATGGTCACCTGTAAACTTGCTAAACAGGGATATACCCTTCATGTTGATGGGGCATCAAAAGGTAACCCCGGCAGATGTGGTGGAGGCGGATGTATCAGAAACAATTCTGGAGACCTGATAATAGGCTTTGCCTTCTCTTATGGTATTGGAAATAGCATTATGGCTGAATGCAGGGCATTACATGATGGGCTAAATATTGCAAAGCAAAGTGGCGTTAAACTCTTGGCTATATTTTCAGATTGTTCCTTGATTGTGGATGCATGTAGGAGTGGTACTCCTCCTATCTGGGCTGTTTACCCATGGTGGAAAGAAACATTAACTCTCCTTCAAGAAAGTGGCAGTGAGTTCTATCATATTTTCAGAGAGGGAAACCAAGTAGCTGATTCACTGGCTTCTTATGCTCGTGGTATTACAACTAACCAACTCTATACCAAAGCAAAGGAGTTACCACAGCATACCAAGGGTGCTTTAAGAGTGGATAAGGCTGGCTTGCCTTCTTTTCGTCATTACTAGTTTGCTAGTAGTTTTTCTTTAGTTGGGTTTTAACCCTTATTGCCTAGCTCGGGCTCTCTTTACTTGCCCTTTGTTTCTTTTTAGGCATTTGCCCCTTGGGTTGTAAACATTGTTAATCTCATATCAATAAAATTTAGGACCACTGGGAACGGCTAGGAGGAGTGAGAACATTCTTCCTCCCTGAGGAAGGGTGCACTCGACCTGTGCTTTCTTTGATTGGTCGGTGTTTGATTAAAAAAAAAAGACTCTTGACTAACTAAACTTGACATAAGACTTGGAGGGATCCTCTAAGTGGTCGAAGCTCTCTTCACTCTTGCCCTTGCCCTTCTTGATCACACTCGTCCTCATTATTACCTGAAAAATATGGGAAAAACACTAGGTGAGAGAACGCTCAGTAGGTCTTATATCTCTTGCGCCAAGCTAGCTTTAAGTAATTAACAATTTAACATGAATATGCAGATCATGCAAGGGTACACAATCATCAGGAACTATAAGTGTTGTGTGAGGATTGAATAGATCTAGAGGGGGGGTGAATAGATCTTTCCCCCTTTTTCAATTTATTCCAACTTTATTTGAACTATTGCTAGAGTTAATGCAGCACACTAGAGTTTCAATATGGTCTAGCTACTTAAGCATCAAGGTTATAGACTAATATGCAACAAGAGCAGTCACACCAAGAATCATCACACATGCAAGATGATCTTTTTAGGTGGTTCAGTCTCTACACGAGACTTACATCCACCCCTCACTCAACTTGAGTGAGGCTTCACTACCAAGAGACCCTTGTCTCAATCAACACTGCTGCCTCACAGCTTGTACACACGCTGACACACAGCTTGCACACACGCTGACTTACAGCTTGACACTGCTGCCTCACAGCTTGATGCAATCAGAAGAAATAGTTGATTTAAGAAAAACAAGGAACCATTAAACTGAATATATGAGATTTCAGAGTTTTGACAAATCCAAGTGCATAGGGCTGCTGGCGCATTGAGATCACGATCTCTGAGCTGGGTAGCCTTCAGGTGGTTGAGCCCTTGCATAGCTGGATCCCCATTATCTTCAGCAGCAGATCTTCTTGCGGCTACAAAGACTGCACACTTGGGCTTGATCACGACCTGCTCTTCTCTTTCAGATACTATTTCCTCGACTCTTTCTTGTAGCACGCCAACTCCCTCTAACTCTTGATATCTGTATATCTTCTATTTCCTTCTCTTTCTCTCTTTCAAAAGTTGGCGCGAAACAAAGCTTGAGCCATTCACAAATTAGCGCTTAGATTCTCTGCAGGTTTTTAGAATAGAAAATTGTTTAGCTCCTTCAATCCGATTTGTAGGGTTGACTAAGTCTTCCACAGATGCAGCAACAAATTGAGCAGAAGATTCTTCCACGCCTTTATCCACATGCCATCTTCAACTTCTTTCCAGATTTTTAGGCCTTTAGATCGGAATTAGTTTCTGTAGGTTCTATCCAGGCTTTGACAGGCCTCACGCAACGGATGTATATACTTGTGTGTTGTTAAGCACGCCAATGTACAGACTTTACTGCTGCCTGCAACTGAGTGTACAGACTTTGAGCTTCACATGGCAACGGCCAGTGTACATACTTGAGAGTTCAAGGCCACGATGCATAGACTTTGTGAGCCTTTGAGCATCCCAGTGTATAGACTTCAAACGTCCAGTGTATAGACTTCGAATGAAGGCCAGAAGTCCACGATGTACAGACTTGCTTCCCGTACAGTATCGCCAGTGTACAGACTTCAATTACTCGCAGCAAGCCATTGTACAGACTTTGCTTGCTAGACGAGCTCCAATGTATAGACTTTGGCTTCTCAAAGGTTCAGCGGTGGATGTATAGACTTTCCACTGACCAATTTATAGACTTTGATAGCGGGAGGCCAGTGTACAGACTTTGAATGGCTTGAACCAATGTACAGACTTGCTCACTTGAAGACGAGTGTATAGACTTTGAAGATTCTGTGGAGACTGTACAGACTTTGAGTTCAACTGTGGATGTGTAGACATTGAAGATGCAAGCGATGTACAGACTTTGGCTCAAGAAACGGCTGTATAGACTTTAGTTCAACAGCGATGTATAGAGTTGCAAGTGTGAGACGCTTAATGAGACGGTGAGCAGTGTATAGACTTTGATGCCCAACGTCGATGTATAGACTTTGAACATGAAGGCAGGTTGTATAGACTTGGTAAATCTGAAGGCGATGGATTGTACAGACTTTGCCCGAATGCATGCTACAGTGATGTGTGGACTTTGAAATGCTTGAAGCGGTGGCTGTACAGACTTTGATGAGCATGCAAGTGAGACATGGCCACCAATGTACAGACTTAACAGTGCCAGTGTATAGACTTGCTAGATAATGCATGCACTGGCTACCGATGTGCAGACTTGAAGCTTCATGCATCAAGACACTCAATCTCTTCCATCAAACTGTTGATCAGTGAAGCCCTTGGAGTGAATATCAATTTACCACTGCCTGCAATGTCATCAGTACCTAGATTCATGGAAGAATGAGGTTCTTATTGATTCATAAATTGGAGAACATTTCTACTCATGTTTAAGTGAGTATCTCAATGATTTGTGGATTGTCATCATCAAAACTAGGGATGCACAACATTCTCCCCCTTTTTGGTGATGACAACCAAAAGTCATTGTGAAGCCCTTGCAATCAGTATATCAAGTATGAGTACATAATTGCGGTGCAGTTGAAAACTGTAGCCAAGCCAAACATCTCATTGAGTATATAAAGAACTGAATTATATAAAGAACTGAATTACATGACTGATCAAGAAGGAAATGCATTGACTCCAAAGACCAAAAAAAACTGTACATAAACCAAAATGACTGACATCATCCTTATCATCCTTCTCCCCCTTTGTCATCAGCAAAAGAAGGGGGGGTCCTAACCTAAGAGGAGTTACTAGGAGACCCTAGTGGAGGCAGTGGAGCTAACTGCTGCTTAATCCAATTCAGTCTGTTGGCTATGTCATTAAGCTGTGCATGAACTGCCATCAGAGCATTTGCAATATGAGTGTTCTGGTGAATAAGAGAGGCAGATGAGAGTTTGATGGGAATGAGAGTTTTTGAAGGGAAGAATGTGAGTTTTTGCAAACAAACCTGCAAAGACCTTAAATTGAAAGGGGGGCTTTTGTTTAAACCCTTTCCATAAAGAATCATATTAGTTAATTTGTCCACTAACTTAATGAATTTCATTCTGAAGAATTTAGTGAAATAAATGTGGGGCTTTATCAGTGTGTTTGATTGTCAAGACAGGAATAAACTTCAACAAGGTGGGATATGGTTCTTTACATGATCTAGTAACCTTATAATTGATTTTGCACAAGTTAAATTGACCAAAATGCCAGCTACAATATGAATTCAAGAAAGTTTTGTTTTCATGAGGTGCCAAGGGTCAACCATCTAACTTGTCTGTCATTTTTTTTACTGAAAATTTTTTGAACTGCATACACAAATTTTTTTTTTGATTAATTGATTTACGAGTGGTCAGGTTTATCACATACATTTCTGCACGAGGTAACACGCTTTATACACGCCAGAGACCTCGGCTACTTTGCATGCCTAACCGTCTCACTTGGGAATTGGTGAGCACCTTTTTTACGTGAGGATACACGTTGATTAGACGCCAGTATCCCCAGTTACTTAGTACTCCCACCCCTTTATTCATACTGGCAGAGATAGCTTGGCTCTTCATGACACACGTGTTTCTCCCTTTTTATACATCACTCTTTTGTAGGGAGAGACAACAGTTTCTTAGAGGCCATTCCATTGCTCTGCCTGACAGACATGATAATGGCGTATTCCCAAGGCATTCATGAATTAGTTGAATTTGATTTTCATTTGACAGCATGAGCACTTTGAGTAAGATAACTTTACTACTCTCAATTATAAGATTCAAGGACATGTAAATGGCATATTCCTATATGTTTAGTTTATTGAAGCATGACAAATCAAGCTCATTTTACAGCCAACCAAACTTGTTCTTACTATGTTCTCAGAATTATGTTCATCATATAGTGGATGAGTGGTGGCTTGTGACAGCCCAACGATTTCATAATAGAAGAGGTGTATACAAACCCTCCCCCTTAGTTCAGGAGTCTTTGCAGAGTTAGAGGAAGTGAGATTTTGTTGATGTAGGCTACGAAGAGTTTGGTTGAATTGGGTTTGTAGAGGTATAAAAACATGATCAGGATTTAGGCAACAAGGAGAAGGATCATGCCAAGAAGTCGGCTCAGTCTGCTCCATTTCCACCAGTTTCAGCTAGAAGACTAGTGACACTAGTACCTATCATGAGATGCTAACTGAAGAAGACATGCTGACTGAGCTGGCCATATGCATGCATGCTGAACATCACTAACCTAGACTCCCCCTTAATGTAATATTTATTTGCCAGAAAATAATCAGTGATCAGTACAGAAAAATTGTTGCAGAAAGGCTGTTATGGATTTTCATGAGGAGATCTGCATAACCCCAATTCTCTTCTCAGGGTGGTGAATCTATCATTATTGAGGGGTTTTGTGAAAATGTCAGCAAGTTGTTTTTTAGTTTCAATAAAATACAGCACAAAGTTGCCTTTGCTGACTTCATCTCTTATGAAGTGATGGCGGATTTCTATGTGTTTTGTTCTAGAATGCTGGATTAGATTTTTTGATAGATTAATGGCGCTCGTGTTATCACACAATATTGGTGCACATCCAATATCTATGTTGTAATCCTGGAGCTGATGTTTGATCCATAGAACCTGTGTCCCACAACTCCCTACTGCGACATATTCTGCCTCAACAGTGGAGAGTGCAACGGAATGTTGCTTCTTAGAAGCCCAAGTGATCAGACATCCGCCCAAGAATTGGCAGTAGCCACTCGTGCTTTTTCTATCTATTTTGCATCCAGCATAATCCGCATCTGAGTATGAAATTAAATCTAAATCACAGAAAGCGGGATACCAAAGTCCCAAATCTTGGGTGCCGGCAAGGTATCGGAGAATACGCTTGACGGCTCCTAAGTGTGATTCTTTAGGACATGCTTGGTATCTAGCACACATGCACACACTAAACTGTATATCTGGTCTAGAGGCAGTTAAGTAGAGCAAGGAGCCAATCATACCTCTGTATGTTTTTGTGTCTACCAGATTACCTCTTTCATCAGCATCTAGTGTTACATTTGTGCTCATCGGCGTTCCAATGGCTTTGCAGCTCTCCATGCCAAATCTTTTCAACATCTCCTTGATGTACTTGGACTGATTTATGAAGTATCCATCCTTGCATTGTATGACCTGCAGTCCAAGGAAGAATTGTAAGTCCCCCATCAAACTCATTTCAAATTCCGCAGTCATCAAGTTTGAAAATTCATTACATAATTGGGGTTTTGTAGACCCAAATATAATGTTGTCAACATAAATTTGCACAATGAGAATATCCTTACCTTGGATCTTTGAAAATAAGGTTTGGTCTATTTTACCTCTTGAATAACCCTTGTTGGCAAGAAATGAACTTAGCCTCTCGTACCATGCACGTGGAGCCTGTTTCAAACCATATAATGCTTTATTGAGTTTAAAAACATGGTTAGGGAAACCCTCATTCTCAAACCCAGGAGGTTGCTCTACATAGACCTCTTCCTTGATGACTCCATTTAGAAAGGCACTTTTTACATCCATTTGTTGTAGTTTGATTCCATGAGAAGATGCAAAAGCGAGTAAAATCCTGATGGCTTCTAATCTGGTGTCACGCCCCGAGCGCGGAAGATTACCCGGAGGCGTGACGCGTCTATATAGATCGTGTCAATCATGTAAATATCAGAGTGCGTAAATAACTAAGATTTAACTCAAAATTAATACAAATAGTACGAGCTGACAATTGTCACAACTAATCAAAGGATAAATACATATGTTCCCAGAGTCCAACGACTAGGCTTCAAATCTTAAGCAGTTCTAATCAAGTTGACTAATACAAATGACATAGATGAATTGATACAACTGACATAAGTGAACTAATACAATAACACAAAGGACATGACAATTTGATAACTTCACTCTAACACTCATCACTCAGTCTCATTCCCTTCTAAGTGTTGGTTGACATCCAAATTACCTGAAAATATTAGAAAATAACTAGATGAGCGAATCGCTCAGTAGGAATTACATCTCAAGATTTAACATGCTTTAAGTGGTTTACAAGTTCAATTAATGTCAGTAAAGCTATGCATGTAGATGAGTAGATATCAAGGATTGTAAAAATCGACAAGATTAGTGAAGGAATAACAAGTGAGAGTATAAGGATTCCAACTTCAATGCAGTAATAGCAAGAGATTCAAACAAGTAATAACTGGAATTAACGAAATCTTTCCAAGAGAGTAAGAACTCATGTCAAGCAAGTAATAGAAAGTAATATAAATTCAAGCATGTAAAACTGGAATTGGCTATTTATCAATTTCATTCAAGCAAAACTTTACCCTTCTGCGGGTCTCAAGTCAAATCAATCAAGTAATATCACGAGAATGAGTGGAATGTCTAAAGTCTAGCAAGCAAGTACTCCGGTGCAATGCCAAACACCGTGGTCAATAAACTCCCATGGGCATAAGTACCTTCGGGTGCTCCCCCCAGGACCACACCGGGTCCTATATGCACAGCATTAATCATGTATGTCGACATCCACTCTCATTTATAGCCAATGTAGAATTTCAAGGTTTGACCAGTATGATATATAAGGTAGAATTATAGAATGGAATCCAAGGGCGCATTAATGTGTAGGGATGAACTAGGAGTGGAAACCAGTAACGTTTGATACACGGAAAAACTAGATAAGAGAGGTGCCTTATGGGCCACCTGACAATTTTAGAAACGACACCCTTATTGTGGGATGCCCTTTCTGGGAATTATACAGGGTTTAGAGGACCCTGTCAGGAGTTAAATATCCCCTCTCCGGCTGCCATCTATCAATGGAGATGGCAAAAGTGAAAGCCTAATGATCGCGTTAACGTAATGAGCTAGCTGTGTCGACTCAATAGTTCATCGCGTCAACTCATCAGTTCATCGCGTCAACTCATCAGTTCATCGCGTCAACTCGGTGAACAGAACTGCGTCAAGCCTGTCAACAGGCAGGGTCGACTCATCAGTTCATTTCCAATTCACAGGGTCGACTCATCAGTTCATCGCGTCAACTCATCAGTTCATCGCGTCAACGCGGTGAACAGTACTGCGTCAACCCTGTCAACAGGCAGGGTCGACTCATCAGTTCATTTCCAGTTCACAGGGTCGACTCATCAGTTCATCGCGTCAACTCATCAGTTCATCGCGTCAACGCGGTGAACAGTACTGCGTCAACCCTGTCAACAGGCAGGGTCGACTCATCAGTTCATTTCCAGTTCACTGGGTCGACTCATCAGTTCATTCCGTCAACACGGTGAACAGTACTGCGTCAACCCTGTCAACAGGCAGGGTCGACTCATCAGTTCATTTCCAGTTCACAGGGTCGACTCATCAGTTTATCGCGTCAACGCGGTGAACAGTACTGCGTCAACCCTGTCAACAGGCAGGGTCGACTCATCAGTTCATTTCCAGTTCACAGGGTCGACTCATCAGTTCATTTCCAGTTCACAGGGTCGACTCATCAGTTCATCGCGTCAACGCGGTGAACAGTACTGCGTCAACCCTGTCAACAGGCAGGGTCGATACTTTCTTTTGTTCCCTAGTTTTCATGCCCTTCCAATCCTCCTTTCACTCCGAGTTCTTCACAAAAGTTCTTCTTCTCTTGTAGATATAGATTTTCTTTTTCTACCACATCCTCCAATTCTTCTTAGTTTTTAAGTTATAATTAATTTTCTACGGTTCTATTTTTTACTCAGTAACTGTTCACCTGCGCCTATAGATCTCGTTTTTTTCACATTTTTCACCTTCTTCCTCTCATTTTCTCTCTCTGCACTCTTCATAAAACTTCTTCCTAACCTTCCAATCTATGACTTTCTCTTCTTTCACATATTCTCATTCTCTCTAGATTTTTCATTATTCTCCTTCTTAGAACCCCCTATTTTCAATATCATTTCATTGTGCTTTCAACTTGGTCTTTTTCCACTTGGCCTCTTTCAACTTGGTATTTTTCCACATTTTTCATCCTCTTGACTATAATTTCTTCTTTCACTATTTTCAGGCTTTAGTTTCTCTCATATAACATCTTTAACATGGTGGTTTTAGTTTCACAGAAATTGACATAATGACAGGCCCTTTACTAAAGCATGAACTATATCAAATATAGATATTAGCTAATACATGCTAATCATCCTAGATTTAAGCTAACACATGCTAATTATTCTAGGTATGAGACTAATACTTGCTAATACTTGCTAATACTTGCTAATTATTCTGGGTATAAGGCTAATACATGCTAATTATCTTAGGTATAAAGCTAATACATGCTAATCATCTCAAGTATGAAGCTAATGCATGCTAATCGGCTTAGGCATGAAGCTAATACATGTTAATCATCTCAAGTATGAAGCTAATGCATGATAATCGGCTTAGGTATGAAGCTAATACATGCTAATCATCTCAAGTATGAAGCTAATGCATGCTAATCATCCTAGATTTAAGCCAACACATGTTATTCATTCTAGATATGAGACTAATACTTACTAATTATTCTGGGTATAAAGTTAATACATGCTAATTATCTTAGGTATGAAGCTAAGACATACTAATCATCCTAGATTTAAGCCAACACATGTTTTATAAACACTAAATATCGCATGGAAATGAGCCTAAGACTAAATGCCTAGACTAATCATCCTAGATTAGCTATTAGTTTAGTTAAAAGTTGAGAACACCTACCTGTTGGAAGATCGTAGTAGCAGAACCCTTCCCTGCAAAGCTTTGCCCCAACCTTAGCTAGCCTAGAATGGGGGTAGCAAAGGGATATGTTTATAGGGTCTGTCATGAACGAATGGGAGGCAAGATTTGAAATAATGGGACTTTACAGCTTGTACAAGCTGTTGGGGATAAGGGAATCGAAATGTTGTCTCGTGGATTGTAGCTCCTATGAGAGGGTGGTTTATTTATTTTAAACTTCCCACTTAACTTTCATGATTTTTATCTTTAAAATTTGAAGGAGTTAGTTAATGAAATTTTATGGATAAGATCCTTATATTTTTCTCTATTTTTACTAATTAAAAAATTCTTTTTAAATAAAAAATGATACTATTCATGGCACTATTCACGTATGAAAAGGACAGATGAAAGGCAAGTTACTTAACCAACTACACTAGGAAGCCACTTGTTAAGTGAATAATCTTTACATATGATAACTTCGTGTTCCCACTTCTTACATAAACTCTCTAATATTAAAATTTTTTTTATTTGCAAAATATTAATAATAATAATTTTTTTATCATTTTTTTTATACGGGGTGCTACATCTGGCCACAGGGGCATATGATTCTTCGAAATCAATACCAAATTCCTGGTTGTACCTCTTGGCTACAAGTCTAGCCTTGTTTCTAATGACCTCCCCTTTCTCACTTAATTTATTTCTAAACACCCACCTGGTTCCAATGACAGAGTGAGAGGTTGGTCTGGGAACAAGATTCCAAACTTTGTTTCTCTCAAATTGATTTAACTCCTCATGCATTGCATCTATCCATGATTCATCATTCAAGGCTTCTTCTATAGTTTTTGGCTCAATTTGGGAGACTAGTGCAAGTTGGTCTAATTCATTAACAGCTCTCCACTGAGATCTTGTTTTCCTTGGTTCATTTACATTACCAATTATGCTATCAAGGGGGTGATCCTTAAGCACTCTTATATTTACAAGATTGTTACATGATCCATCCTCATTTGCATTTGGTTCGCCAGAGTTGTTACCTTGTTCTCCTTCATGTCTCGATTCCTTACTTTGCTCATCTGGCTCATCCTTGGGTTCCATAAATTCTCCATCTTCATTTTTCTTGTTGACCTGTTCATCATCCATATATTCATCAGTTTCATCAAATGAAATGTGAGGAGATTCCTCGACTACTTGATCTTTAATATTGAACACTCTATAAGCTCTTAATTTGTCAGAGTATCCCAAGAATATTCCTGGGTCACTCTTGGGTTCAAATTTATCCAAGTCTTTCTTGTCATTGTTATGGATGAAACACTTTGTACCAAATATTCTGAAGTGGGCTAGAGATGGTTTCTTACCTTTGAACATTTCATATGGAGTTTTTGCACTAGATGGTCTTACCATTGCACGATTCACAATGTAGCATGCGGTGTTAACTGCTTCTGCCCAGTATTTTCTTGGAAGGTTCCCTTCCGCCAACATTGTTCTCGCCATCTCTACCAGAGTTCGATTCCTTCTTTCCACCACCCCATTTTGTTCTGGCGTTCGGGGTGCTGAGAATCTGTGCGTTATTCCTTTGCTCCTGCAAAATGTATCAAATTCAGAATTCTCGAATTCTCCGCCATGGTCAGATAAGATTGAGCATATTTTGAACTTACCATCCTGTTTCAATCTTTTGTAGAAGGCCTGAAATTCATGAAATGCATCATTCTTTTGGGATAAGAAAAACACCCAAGTAAATCTTGAAAAATCATCTACTAACACATAGCCATATCTCTTCCCACTGATGCTTTCTGTTCTTGTTGGCCCAAATAGGTCCATATGCACTAATTCTAGTGGTTTAGAGGACTGGTTTTCAGATTTGCTTTTGAAGGTTTTTCTAGTTTGCTTTCCTTGGGCGCATGCAGCACATAGTTTGATGTTTTGACTAAAGGTAATTTCAGGCAGCCCTCTGACCATGTTCTTTTTAACCAATTTATGCAAAACTCTAAAGCTGACATGTCCTAACCTGCGGTGCCATAACAAGATCAGATCATCCTTTTTAGCAGGAAGACATAAGTTAGAATGAACAGGATCATTTAAGTCTATCATGTAAACATTGTTCACTCTTTTGCCTAAGAATTTTACTAGATCTGAATTAGGTTCCATTATTTTGCAGCTTTCCGAGTCAAATATCACCTTGTGTCCCTTATCACATAGTTGGCTAATGCTCAGTAAATTATGCTCTAAGCCATCTACCAATAACACATTCTCAATGCAATTTGAAGGCTTCTTACCTATCTTACCTGTGTCGACGATTTTACCTTTGTTGTTTCCACCAAAGGTTACGTGTCCACCATCCTTTTTAATCAGCTGACAAAACTTCTTCTTGTCTCCGGTCATGTGTCTCGAGCAGCCACTATCAAGATACCATTTGTTGTGGACGGCCGCTAAACATTCATGCATGACACATCATGTGAAGATTTTTGGAACCCAACTGCTCTTGGGTTCAATATGTCTAGTAAGGTCACTCAAATATTTTAAGAAAGATTTAGGAATCCATATTTGATTGGTGGATCTTGTGGGTCGGAGCCAATTCTGATTTCTGCTCACTGGAGCATGGTTACTGTTAGAAGTCGTGGTCGGCTTATAGAGCCCTGGGTGTCGGCCTCTAACATCCCAGTGGTTTTCCCACTTTCTATTACTGGCTGTGGTCGACACCTGAGGGGGTCGTGGTCGACTTCGGTTATGCCAGAATTCAGCATTTCGTCTGGCTTTGCCTGTGGTCGGCTCGGGGGGGTTTCTGAGCCGACTTTCTTGATTCCAAAACTCTTTATTTCTTGCTTTGAATGACTTGATTGAGCTTGTTTCTTTATTAGATGATTGGCCTTGTTTCAAGAAGAGCTTTTGAGAGTTTTGGCCTTTTACCCTCGAGTCTTCCAAGTCATTTTTGTTAGAATATTTTTCTCTTGCATTTGTGTCACTTGACTCTTCAACTTCATACATGTTTATAAGAGGTCTCTTTCCTTTAGGATCTACTCGGGCCACAAAGGTAATGGTTTTCATTTGAAATTCCGTTTTGGCATTAGGATTATACCCCAAACCTTCCTTTTGATAATTTACTTTTGTTCCGAGCATGGCATTCAAGTTTTCTTCTCCTCTTACCATTTTCTCAAGACTCTCTTGTTTGTCTTCCAATGTTTTCTGAGTTCTTTTGATTTCTTCCAGAAGTTTGTTATTTTCTTCCTTCATCGTGTTAGCCTTTGCATTGGTCAATTTTGTCTCCTGTTCACAGCTTTGCACTTTTAACTTCAGTTCATCAATTGTTTTCCTCAATAATTCATTTTCTTCTTCCTGAGATTTAAACGTGTTTTCATCTAATTCCTGTTCACTCAATTTTTTGTGCAGATTGGCGATCTCTAGTTCTAAGTCAGCGCACTTGTTGATTGAGCTAGTATCATGACTTATGCTGTTGATTTTCTTTTTCAGGCTTTTATTCTCTTTTCTGATTAAATCATACTGATCTAATAATTCAGTGTATGCGTCTTCCCAATCTGAAACAGAGAAATGCTTGAAAGGAGAAGTTACCTCAAGATCTTAACTTTCTCCTTCTGCCATGGGACACAATTTCCCTTCATCTTCATCGGATGACATCTCTTCCTCACTGTCTTCTTCTTCGTCACTCCAGGTACTTACCATAGCCTTACGCTTCTTCCCTCTCCACTTAGAGGTCATGCCTTTGGAGGCCTCAGGGCATTCAGCCTTCATGTGACCTGGTTTCCTGCAGTTATAGCAAACTACTTTGTTAGAGGATTTCTTGGGTTGATCAAACTTGTGCTGAGAAAACTTTCTTACCATTCCCTTCTTATTGTTGAATCCCTTACCTTCTCTTCGAAGAAACTTCCTGAACTTTCGGGTTAGCATAGCAAACTCACCGTTGTCTTCCTCAGTGCTTGAGGACTCACTTGTCTCAGAGGATTCACATTTGCTTGGGCTGGCTTTCAAGGCTACTGGCCTTTTCTTTTTGTCCTTGTTTTCACTTCTCTTGAGATTGATCTCATACGTCATTAAGGACCCAATTAGCTGGTCCACTTTCATAGTGGTGAGGTCTTTTGAATCTTCAATGACCGTGGCTTTGGTATGCCACACAGGAGTAAGAGACCTGAGAATTTTTCTTACCAATTCTTGATCTGTGTAAGTCTTACCTAGACTTTTCAAGCTGTTAGTCAATTGCATCAATCTTGCATACATTTCAGAGATGCTTTCATCAGTTTTCATCTTGAACATTTCATACTCTGAGATTAACATGTTGGCTTTAGTTTCTCTTACCTCAGATGTACCTTCGTATATGACTTCCAGCCTGTCCCACATGGCTTTCGCGGTTGTGCATTGAGAGACTCTTGAGAACTCCGTGGGATGTAGTGCACACTGCATTACATTCATTGCGCCCCAGTTGATAGTTGATTTTCGACTTTGTTCTCTCGTCCACGAGTCCTCATCTTCAGGGAGCTCATAGGGGCCGCGACTTACTACTTTCCACATTTCATGATCTTGAGCCCTTAGAAATACCTGCATACGATTTTTCCAGTATGAGTAGTCATTTCCATCAAAGTATGGTGGTCTGCTCACTGAGTGTCCCTCAGCTGTCACTCTCCTGGTTGTTAGACCACATATTGGAGAGTCAGGCTCTGATACCACGTGTTGTGTGAGGATTGAATAGATCTAGAGGGGGGGTGAATAGATCTTTCCCCCTTTTTCAATTTATTCCAACTTTATTTGAACTATTGCTAGAGTTAATGCAGCACACTAGAGTTTCAATATGGTCTAGCTACTTAAGCATCAAGGTTATAGACTAATATGCAACAAAAGCAGTCACACCAAGAATCATCACACATGCAAGATGATCTTTTTAGGTGGTTCAGTCTCTACACGAGACTTACATCCACCCCTCACTCAACTTGAGTGAGGCTTCACTACCAAGAGACCCTTGTCTCAATCAACACTGCTGCCTCACAGCTTGTACACACGCTGACACACAGCTTGCACACACGCTGACTTACAGCTTGACACTGCTGCCTCACAGCTTGATGCAATCAGAAGAAATAGTTGATTTAAGAAAAACAAGGAACCATTAAACTGAATATATGAGATTTCAGAGTTTTGACAAATCCAAGTGCATAGGGCTGCTGGCGCATTGAGATCACGATCTCTGAGCTGGGTAGCCTTCAGGTGGTTGAGCCTTTGCACAGCTGGATCCCCATTATCTTCAGCAGCAGATCTTCTTGCGGCTACAAAGACTGCACACTTGGGCTTGATCACGACCTGCTCTTCTCTTTCAGATACTGTTTCCTCCACTCTTTTTTGTAGCAGGCCGACTCCCTCTAACTCTTGATATTTGTATATCTTCTATTTCCTTCTCTTTCTCTCTTTCAAAAATTGGCGCGAAACAAAGCTTGAGCCATTCATAAATTAGAGCTCAGATTCTCTGTGGGTTTTTAGAACAGAAAACTGTTTAGCTCCTTCAATCCGATTTGCAGGGTTGACTAAGTCTTCCACACATGCAGCAACAGATCGAGCAGAAGATTCTTCCACGTCTTTATCCACATGCCATCTTCAACTTCTTTCCAGATTTTTAGGCCTTCAGATCGGAATTAGTTTCTGTAGGTTTTATCCAGGCTTTGACAAGCCTCACGCAACGGATGTATATACTTGTGTGTTGTTAAGCACGCCAATGTACAGACTTTACTGCTGCCTGCAACTGAGTGTATAGACTTTGAGCTTCGCATGGCAACGGCCAGTGTACATACTTGAGAGTTCAAGGCCACGATGTATAGACTTTGTGAGCCTTTGAGCAGCCCAGTGTACATACTTCAAACGTCCAGTGTATAGACTTCGAATGAAGGCCAGAAGCCCACGATGTACAGACTTGCTTCCCGTACAGTATCGCCAGTGTACAGACTTCAATTACTCGCAGCAAGCCATTGTATAGACTTTGCTTGCTGGACGAGCTCCAATGTATAGACTTTGGCTTCTCAAAGGTTCAGCGGTGGATGTATAGACTTTCCACCGACCAATTTATAGACTTTGATAGCGGGAGGCCAGTGTACAGACTTTGAATGGCTTGAACCAATGTACAGACTTGCTCACTTGAAGACGAGTGTATAGACTTTGAAGATTCTGTGGAGACTGTACAGACTTTGAGTTCAACTGTGGATGTGTAGACTTTGAAGATGCAAGCGATGTACAGACTTTGGCTCAAGAAACGGCTGTATAGACTTTAGTTCAACAGCGATGTATAGAGTTGCAAGTGTGAGACGCTTAATGAGACGGTGAGCAGTGTATAGACTTTGATGCCCAACGTTGATGTATAGACTTTGAACATGAAGGCAGGTTGTATAGACTTGGTAAATCTGAAGGCGATGGATTGTACAGACTTTGCCCGAATGCATGCTACAGTGATGTGTGGACTTTGAAATGCTTGAAGCGGTGGCTGTACAGACTTTGATGAGCATGCAAGTGAGACATGGCCACCAATGTACAGACTTAACAGTGCCAGTGTATAGACTTGCTAGATAATGCATGCACTGGCTACCGATGTGCAGACTTGAAGCTTCATGCATCAAGACACTCAATCTCTTCCATCAAACTGTTGATCAGTGAAGCCCTTGGAGTGAATATCAATTTACCACTGCCTGCAATGTCATCAGTACCTAGATTCATGGAAGAATGAGGTTCTTATTGATTCATAAATTGGAGAACATTTCTACTCATGTTTAAGTGAGTATCTCAATGATTTGTGGATTGTCATCATCAAAACTAGGGATACACAACAATAAGGGTACGAGACGAATCAATAATTCAGAGATAACTTCAAGAACTATAAAGGAAATAGACAGGACAATACTTAGGAAACAATTTCAAGAATAAACATGACGAGACAATAACAAGTATTTCAATAAGGTGCTCGCTTTCACAAGAGCATCACATGATACTATCATTTGTAAGATTGGCCATATGTATAATATGAATTCAACTATTCGAGTCGTGAACATGTCAATCATTTATGGAAGTGTCATAGATCAACTTTGCTCTTCATTGGTGCAATGCCACACCTGATCAATCATAATACCGGCACATGTTTGGACTTTGCCTCATCCATGGGATCAGATCCGGACCCCGTCACTTTTGTTCTAGCATTGAGTGTCAAATTTGATGGACCCATAGCCCCTTTTAAGTTCTAGAACAATTCCACGTCAATTAATGGCCAAAAGACTTCCAAGAATCCAGTTATGTAGGAACATTAAGGTAGATTCACGGAGCATAGAGTTCAAGGACAGAACTTTATGGAAAGATAACAGGGCGATAAACCTCACATAAAACTAAGACATTCCTGAAATCTAGGATAATTGACGTCCACTCAGGCCGCCGTCAATTATAGAATCCGCGTCCACTGTAGTGGTCGCTAATTCTGTGAACAATACATGCACGAAGAAATAGCGTCACCTGGAACGGTCGCTATTCAAGATATGGCATCAACTGTACTGGTCGCCAATTCCAGACAGTGACAGGACTCTCACAGAACACCAGAAACATCGCTCTATGATGGGCAAGGCGTCATGTTTCTTTAGAGTGACATGACAATCAAGGTATCCAGGGTTTTAAGGGTACAAGTTGCTTAGCTGTCTTGAGGGAATCCAAGGCTAGCGAAATCTTACGAGGCCTTAGAGAAATAAATTCTAATTCGGTGGAAGGAATATCCGGTGGAGGGTCTTTCAATCTCCAAGAGATAGTGTGTCAACGTGAAAACTCATGAAACAGGGACTCGTCTCGGCCATGAGACAACAATGCCAATAAACCCACGGTATGGGTCAAAACACGATAGAAACTGTGAGGCAGAAAAATAGCTTCTAAATAGAAGGCGTCAATTTAATAATTAGCGACACTTTAAAAGGTGGCCAAATCTTATATTTAACAGATTTTAAATAAATAATTTGAAATTTGCATCTCTGTAAAGAGGTGCCAATTCCAGGAATTTCCAATAATCCAATAAAATTAGTTCGAATTGGCGTCCATTCAAGGAGACTCCGTATCTTTAAATAGCGACCAAGTAATGGACGTCAATTAATGGTTTTTAGGCTAATTTAATTTAATAATTAAGATAGTAATTAGCGTCTCTGTGAAGAGGCACTATTTCATTTAGTCGCATTTGTTCAAAGAGATGTTATTTCTCTCTGTGTACATGATGCAAAGTATCAGGCATATACGTCTTTAGACATAAAATACTGTTCATTTTCTTAAGGTGGCATGAACAATGTCACTTTGCTGTTTATGAGGATTTTCAGGAAACTAAATACATGGCCTGGTAGAGAAAATAGGAGGATTCTGAAAACATGTTCATGCAGAAATATTGTAATTACGTTCCATACTTATTTAATTTTAAACATGCGTTATTTATTAATTACTCTACAGGAAATAGCGTCAGGGTGATGGTCGCTCATTAAATAACATCTAGAAGGCTGTCACCAATTCAGAAATCAGCGCCCTTCTAAACTGACATTAATTAAATAGCGACCACTGCCCTGGTCGCCAATTCTTCTTCATGCAGAAAATGATTCCGATCGTTACAAAATCCAAGTTTGCATGCAAGATATGAGAAAACAACAAGCAGGAAGGCTCCTAGATGAAGTATACATGCTCTATTATCTAGCATGATGATTTATTTACAATTTGGCTTGTGAGATTGCCTACCTTACGATGAAGAAGAAGAAGAACAAAAGTAGCAAAGGAAGAAAATGGATGCCGATGACGCAGTAGGAAGAAGAAGAAGAAGGGAAGAAGCCGTGCGCTTCTTCTCAGCGTGTGCAATGGCAACAGCAACAACCGCAGTCGCACAAACTCGATAGGAAGAAGAGGAAGAAGTCCAAGCCTCCTCTCTTCGAACAGCAACAATAATAGCCCCTTCGAACGCACGAGTAGTAACCCTCATGCTTTCGATCGACTGGGTATTTATAGGCGAGGAATCCTAATGGAGTCCTACGAGAATCAAGGAGTCATATTACGTTTTAACCTTCCATGTGTGATCCTATCATTTCCAAATTCTTAGCTACTTTCTAGGTTTGATCCTAATGCTCCAAGCATCCCTGTTCGATTGTGAAACCCTTATACAGGTCAACCTACTCTTTCACATTCGAACATTAAAGCCCTTAAAAGCCTCATGCTAACTAATGGCCTTACGTTATTTGCAAAAGCCCATGGCACCTATACCTTCACAAGCCCATTAGTTGCTTTAAGGTTCTTAAATTTTAATTGGGTATGGCCTTTTTAAGGTTTGTGAGTTGGGCTTTTATCTTCTTTTTTTAAGATTTATTTGTTGTGATTTCAAAGCCCACTAATTAAATATTAATGCCCATTATCTAATTTTGCTATTTCTATTTTACTTATATTTTATCTTCCATAATTGTTATATGACTAATATTATATAGTTATTATTATTTATTCTCTTTTTTATTTTCCAGGTTGCTACACTCTCCCCCACTTAAAAGAAATTTATCCCCAAATTCACATACTTTCCTTTCCATAACGGTGGGGTAAAAACTTGTATTCTAGCTAGATCCATTCTCCTATCATGCCAAAGTACTAAGATCACCATATCCAAGCATGCAATTATGAACAAGGCAGGTTTTAGAGTTACCTTACAATGCTTGTAGCCTGCCCTGCCACTTCGGTCCACCTTGTTGCTTGTCCCCCGACGCTTGCTCCTTTATAAGAGGATAATGAGCAATTCTATGGTCTTCACTCCCGCAACGGATGCACTTCCCGAGTTTATACCAACACTCTTCCGGTTTATGCCCTCTTTTATTGCAATACTCACATTTTTCCCTAGCTGGAACATCATGTTGGTCTTCCATCCTGGCCTTCTTGTTCTTCTGGGAACCATTACCTCCATTCGACCTCTTCTTTCCATTTAAGGGTTTCCCACTCTTGGATCCATTTGTTACCCCTTTCTTGGCGATCTTTCCTTTAATTCGTTTGGCCATATCCATAGCATCTTCTAATAGTTGCACCTTCTTGACCATCTCCGCATAAGTCTAAATTTCTAACGAAGCCAACTAAAGAATAAATTCTACTTTTAAACCATTCATGAATCTCTTGGCTGTCATCCTCTCTGTAACGCCCTGACTCGTAAACCCGGTCCAATCGTAAAGACTCACGTCGGATCCTGATCAAAACGTCACAGTGGGACAACCCAAACGGTACATTATGGTAGAGAATTTCACATAAACATTGAGATATCATTGCAGCGGAAATAAAATTTCTCGATCAGTCAGCTTACAGTCAAAAGACTTTATCCAGATAGATCGAAATAAAGATCAACAATTTAACAAGTCATTTATTACATAACCAACTTCCACACACATTTTTTTCTTAACTACCTAAGATAATGACACGTAGTAAATCCAAGTCACGGTCAGAACACTGCGAGATCACTCCTCCCTTTCTTCTACCGCGTCTCCTAAAAATGTTCAACATGGTGAGTCTATGAATAGACCCAGTAAGAGACTAGGCATAATCCCCAGTCTTAACATATATAAACATATCCAAAGTGACTTACAACATTTCATTTTATAAGTCATTCTTAGGCATAATTTCAAATAGATAACACATGATATTATTACATTTAACCCAATTTTAATTTTTACAAATCATAAGTCATGATATTAACATTTTACAGATAAAGTCATGTGGTACATTAAAACTTTATTCTATCAATGATAAAGTAAATAAAAATTCAACATTCGTAGAGTAAGGTCTCACGCATAGTGAAAAGATCCAGACAGACCTAATTTGCCATTTTCCAAATCACCATTTGATATACTGGAGATTCATTAACAGTAAACATTTACAGTGTAATAACAGTGAAATACAATAATAGTTCAGTAGGCAATAACATTAGTTTCAATATCAGTTCAATGAGCAGTAACAATAGTTTCAATATCGATTCAGTGAACTATAACAGTAGTTCCAATATCAATTCAGTGAGCAGTAACAGTCGTTTCAATATCAATTCAGTGAACAGTAGCAGTAGTTTCAATATCAATTCAGTAAGCAGTAACAGTAGTTTCAATTTCAATTCAGTGAGCAGTAACAGTGGTATAAATAGCCAAGACACAGTGCCCAAACCACCACTAGAAGGACAGTCAGTCAGTACTCGATCACCTAGGTAAATAGTGATGAGTCTTGGTTACTGCGCAGAACCGGGAGAAGTCCTTTCCACCTTAACTAGTGATACTTGTTAACCTCCAGGATTTCATCCCCGTTACCATCGGGGCCAGTAAATAGTGTGAACCTCTCCATAGGGACATTTCTATTACTTGATTCCAGTCTCCCCCTATGGTGGTAGTGTCCATTCGGCAGTAGTAATAGTACAGTATATATATATATATATATATATATAACTCATATGCAATGGACACATGCCACTCAAAATTTCATGCTGTGAACATTAAGTATAAAATATGCCAATACTGAAAATCTTTTTTTATTAAACTTCTGAATTTCTAAACTTATCCAATTATAAAGGCATATATATATATATATATATATATCAAAAATTATAAATTCTATTCACAGAGTTCAGAATGCCTTGAAATTTCAGGGAACCAATACTTTAACATGAAGGATCGAAGCAGAAAAGTATCACCATTTTTCAGACAGTATTTATACTTTTTTCAGAATTATTTATACTCCAACATGCTTCATAAATTGACTAAATTAAATTAGCATGTTTAGAAGACCATTAAACTTTTTCTGAAGATCAAATTTGTTTGTAACATTAGACAGAAAAGTTTTCATAATTTTTCATGCAGGAATTCAAAATTTTCCATAATCATTTAAATTCTCCTATGCATGGAAAATTAACTAAATTTAATCAAAATACTCTGAAAATCTCAAACTATCATTTATAATAGAAATATCATTTTTAAAATTTTTCATTATTTTTTACATTGTATTACTAATATTTTGATAGAATAATAAAAATACATCATGAATAATAAATTAACTAAATATGTCCACAATGATCAGAAAATTACTCAAAATTTACATAACATTTTTCCAGACAGAAGTATCATATATAAAAAACTTAACTATTTTTCATTCAGTATTTCTAATTTCAGAAATTTAATATCTGTTTCTAAAATTTATAACAATAGCTTTTAAATAGATAAAATTATCCAGAATGTTTACAATGACTAAAATATATTAACAATTAACTGATAAACATCAAATATCAATTTTATAACTTTCTCAAGATTTTTCACAGAATATTAACATTTATTAAAAATTTTAATTATTTGTTCAAACATTAAAAATTATACAAGTCAAGATTCAGTGATTAAAATTAGATGAAATTTTAATCAATTAGTTATAACGTGCATTTAAGTCTTGTGGTGAAGTTTCCAAATTTTCTATTTAGTATTTTTATTTATCTCATAATTTTATACTTCTAAGAAAATATTAAAAATTCTGTAATTTCACTTACAAACATCTATAATTACTGATATTATACGAATACAGCACACTTAATGTAAGAATCATACTATAAAATCCTAAGATTTTTATAAATAGGATCTATAATTTCTATATAATTATTTTTTTATCATGTATTAAAAATTTATTAACAGAAGTATCATGATCTAAAGAAATGAAATATTTTTTACGCATGAGTCTTACAGTAATATGCATTCATACAATTTATGGTAATTTTATATTATCCCTTTAGCCTTTTAGTATAATTAAACACCCTTAGAATAATATTAAAATATTTTTAAACATAAAAATATTTTGATTCAGACATGAAAATTTTTACAGAGAGCTTGGAATATCAGATCCCATGATTATGTAAACTTTCTAAATTTATCATGCACCGTTGCTAATTATAGTGTATTAAACACTTAATTTTACCTTTAATCACATGTCTTAACACTAATGATCTCATGGTAATCCGACTAAGATATGATCACACATGGTGAAATAAAGATCTCTGGATTTAATTATCTCTTTAGATGCTAATTAACATACCTTAAATCATTTTAAATATACTAATCATGCTAATTAAGAGGATAAATGCTAAATCCCTTACCTTAATAAAACTTAAACACATACTTAACAGTCCTCCACCCTCTCCTTCAGCCCTTTAACGTGACCAACCCCAAAGAGAGCAAATGAGACCCCCTTCATAGATATTTATAGGAGCTTTCCCTAAATCAATCTGAACCATTAATTTTAATCAAGGGTGGAAATTAAACATTTATTTTAATGCTATTAAATTGAGAATTTGACCTTCAAAACCTCACCAATCCACTCAGCCCATTTCTTTTGACTAGTCCATATTTTTCTTTCTTTTTATATATATAGGGCACATGGGATTTTTGACTAAAAGAAAAGGAATTTAGACTTAAGAGAAAGGTTTAATAAAAATAAAAAATATTTTTTTATAAAAATGTCGTAATCGACGGGAAGGGGGCTCGCTCGCGGGTGCCCGCCCCCGCGCGCGCACGCGCATGGGCGGCCGCCCCCGTAGGTGGTTTTTTTTTTTACGTTTTGACCTTTTTTTACATTTAACCCTTTAATTTTTTTAACAATTAGACCCTATTTTTTCTTTAACAATTAGCCCCCCTCTTTTTTTTGCTTTGTTTATTTTATTTTCTTCTTCTCTTCTTCGTAACTTTTGAATCACATTTTTTTATTTTTTTACCAAGACTAAAATAAATATAATAAGACTAATAATGTAAATATTTAGACATAATTAATTTTTTTATTAATCAAATAAAATGCTAAACTATGAATTCGTAGGGCATTACACCCTCTCCCCCTTAAAGAAAACTTCGTCCTCGAAGTTTGGGGTTAGATCACATACCGAACAATCGAAGGTACTTCTTCTTCATCTCATTCTCTGGTTCCCACGTTGCCTCCTCCTGCAAGAAGTTCCTCCATAGCACCTTCACTAATGGAATGGCTTTAGTCCTCAGCACCTATTCTTTGCAGTCTAGAATTCGAACATGTTGCTCCTCATAAGATCGGTTCTGTTGAAACTACATCTGCTCCAAACTGACCACGTGTGCCGGATCATGCACGTATCTCCTCAGCATGGACACGTGGAACACCAGATATACTCCCTCCAGAGACGGAGGTAAAGCCAACCGACATGCCACATTCCCTAATTTCTCCAGAATCTCGAACGGTCTGATGAACAGTGGATTTAGCTTCCCGCGCTTTTCGAACCCAACGATTCCTTTTACCGCAGACACCTTGAGAAAAATGTGATCACCAATTTCGAATGTCAGCTCCTTCCTTCGGTTATCAACATAGCTCTTCTGTCGGTCTTGTGGTGTCGTCAATCTCTGCCTGATCAACCTGATCTTTTCAGAGGTCTCTTGTACAACTTCTGGCCCCACAAGCTGCCTGTCCCCTGTTTCCTCCCAACACAACAGAGATCTACAAGGTCTACCGTATAGTGCCTCAAATGGAGCCATGCCTATACTCGCGTGGAAGCTATTGTTATAAGTAAATTCTACAAGAGGTAAATGTCACTCCCAATCGCCCTTCCAATCTAGAACACAAGTCCTAAACATGTCCTCCAGTGTCTGAATCGTCCTTTCGGACTGACCGTCCATTTGGGGGTGAAAAGTTGAATTGGGCTTGAGCCGCGAACCAAAAGCTTCCTGCAACCCTTGCCACAATCTGGATGTGAACCGGGGATCCCCGTCGTAGATGATCAACTTTGGAATCCCGTGAAGTCTAACGATGTTATCTACATATAGTCTTGTCAAACTTTCCACCGATTGCCTCACCTTCATAGAAGGAAATGTGCAGACTTTGAAAATCGATCCATGATCACCCATATAGAGTCATTACCATTTACTGATCTGGGTAACTCGGTCACAAAATCCATAGTGATTGCTTCCCATTTCCACTGAGAAATTTCCATTTTCTACATTAGCCCTTTCTCAATATTTGCACAGTCTTCATTGTTGAAACCACTAACTTCTTTCCAGCCATATGCTTCAGTAAGGGATGAGAAAACTCCTTCTCTGTAAGGATGCGAAAAATAACTCTCTTCCTTCGATAATCTATCAGAGCGTAATGCTCTTCTAACCAATCCAGTCCTAAGATAGCATCAAAGTCTTGCATAGATAAACAACAAAAATAACTGGGCAGACTTCTTCCTTCTATATTAACTGATAGTGAGGGTATATGCCTCTTGGTAGACACCGCTCCTGCAGGTGTGTGCACCAACAGGGGCACGTCTAGGTCTAATGACTCAATTTTGAATTACTCATGTAATGGACGAGCAAACCTCTCAGAAATGAAAGTATGTGTCGCACCGGTGTCAAACAATACTCTATCATGTACCATTGATAGAGATAGTACCTTCTGTGAAGTACTCCACCTATTCAGCATCCTCTCTAGCTAGTGCAAACACTCGAGCTGGCGCTCGGGGTCTCCCTACGGGTCCCGCTCCTGCTAGTCTGGCTGCTACTGGAGCTGCTACTGCTGTTACTAGCCGAACTGCTACATAGTGCATCATCTTCAGACAGTCTCGGATCATGTAGCCCTTCTCACCACAACAGAGACACCTGCCAGTGGCGATCCAGCATACTTCCATGTCATGGCGCTTGCCGCAGTGTTTACATTCTGGTTTATCGTTGCCCCTTACTGGTGGTGTGGTCTTCCCTGTCACGAATGATCACGATGGATTCTCCGTCACTCTTTTGCCTTTGTCATACCTGTGAAATGGTGCTGTTGGTCTCTTTGTTGAAGTCCTCTTCTCCTCTTGATATAATTCCATGTCAATCGCTTGACGACAAGCCGCGCGAAGAGTCGCCTCCATCGTAGCAAGATCCAGTGCAACTAGATGGGTCCGAAGCGACAATCGTAGTCCCGCCACAAACTTCTTCACCTTCCTTCTTTCATCTGTAACAATGTATGGTGCATACTTTGATAATTCTACGAACTTAGCCTCATACTCGAGCACGGTCATCGACCCTTGAGTTAGGGCCAGAAAGTCTTGCTCCATCTTGTCTTGCACATGCTCCGATATGTACTTTGCCGTGAATAGCCGCCTGAATTCTTCCCAAGAAATATCATGCTCGAGTCTGTCAGGTTGATTCCTTAGCACAGACGCCTACCATATGTCTGCTCTCTCCTGCAGCATGTACGCCGCCAGACTCGTCTTGTCTTCATCTGCACACTGGATGACCTAGAAAATCTTTTTGATCTCGCAGAGCCAGTTTTTAGCCATGATTGGCTGACTCTCCCCCTTAAAAGAAGGTGGAGCCATCTGCCGAAATATCTCCAACATGGTCAACCCTCCAAAAACCTGCTCCTGGGGTGATACTGCCTGAGTTTGGAGTTGCGCCTGAAGAGCCGCCTGTGTCTGAGCCTGGGTTTGAATAGCTTGAACCAGACCTTGCATGAACATCCCATAATCCACCAAAGGTGGTGGGGGAGGAGACATGGGCTCTCTCGGCTCCTCCGAAGCATCGTCATTCTGAACAGCACGACGACCTCCTCCCGCCATGGTCTGACAATACAATTATATGGTTAAGTTTTCGTCATAACTACCTACTGTTTCAAGATTTTGGAATGTGGATTAAGCTGATGACTATTTATGTAAATTCTCAACCGTGGTGTCTCTGATACCACTCTCTGTAACGCCCTGACTCGTAAACCCGGTCCGATCGTAAAGATTTCACGTCGCATCCCGATCAAAACGTCACAGTGGGACAACCCAAACGGTACATTACGGTAGAGAATTTCACATAAACATTGAGATATCATTGCAGTGTAAATAAAATTTCTCGATCAGTCAGCTTATAGTCCAAAGACTTCATGCACATAGATCGAAATAAAGATCAACAATTTAACAAGTCATTTATTACATAACCAACTTTCATACACATTTTTTTTTCTTAACTACCTAAGATAATGACACGTAGTAAATCCAAGTCACGGTCAGAACACTGCGAGATCACTCCTCGCTTTCTTCTACCGCTTCTCATGAAAATGTTCAACATGGTGAGTCTACGAATAGACCCAGTAAGAGACTAGGCATAGTCCCCGGTTATAACATGTATAAACATATCCAAAGTGACTTACGACATTTCATTTTATAAGTCATTTTTAGGCATAATTTTAAAATAGATAACATATGAGATTAATACATTTAACCCAATTTCAATGTTTACAAATCATAAGTCATGATATTAACATTTTACAGATAAAGTCATGCGGTACATTAAAATTTTATTCTATCAATAACAAAGTAAATAAAAATTCAACATTAGTAGAGTAAGGTCTCACGCATAGTGAAAGGATCCAGACAGACCTAATCTGCCCTTTTCCAAATCACCATTTGATATATTGGAGTTTATTAACAGTAAACATTTACAGTGTAATAACAATAAAATGCAATAACAGTTCAGTAGGCAATAACATTAGTTTCAATATCAGTTCAATGAGTAGTAACAGTAGTTTCAATATCGATTCAATGAACTATAACAGTAGTTCGAATATCAATTCAGTGAGTAGTAACAGTCGTTTCAATATCGATTCAGTGAACAGTAGCAGTAGTTTCAATATCAATTCAATAAGCAGGAACAATAGTTTCAATTTCAATTCAGTGAGCAGTAACAGTGGTATAAATAGCCAAGACACAGTGTCCAAATCACCATTAGAATGACAATCAGTCGGTACTCGATCACTTAGGTAAATAGTGATGAGTTTTAGTTACTACGCAAAACCGGGAGAAGTCCTCTCCACCATAACTAGTGAAACTTGTCCACCTCCAGGATTTCATCCCCGTTACCCTAGGGGTAAATAAACAGTGTGAACCTCCCCATAGGGGCATTTCTATAGCTTGGTTCCAGCAGTCTCCCCCTATAGTGGCAGTGTCCATTCGACAGTAGTAATAGTATATATATATATATATATATATATATAACTCATATGCAATGGACACATGCCACTCAAAAAATCATGCTGTGAAGATTAAGTATGAAATATGTCAATACTGAAAATCTTTTTTTATTAAACTTCTGAATTTCTAAACTTATCCAATTATAAAGGCATATATATATATATATATATATCTCTCTCAAAAATTACAAATTCTATTCACAGAGTTCAGAATGCCTTGAAATTTCAGGGAACCAATACTTTAACATGAAGGATCGAAGCAGAAAAGTATCATCATTTTTCAGACAGTATTTATACTTTTTTTCAGAATTATTTATACTCCAACATGCTTCATAAATTGACTAAATTAAATTAGCATGTTTAGAAGACCATTAAACTTTTTCTGAAGATCAAATTTGTTTGTAACATTAGACAGAAAAGTTTTCATAATTTTTCATGCAGGAATTCAAAGCTTTCCAGAATCATTTAAATTCTCCTATGCATGAAAAATTAACTAAATTTAATCACAATATTCTGAAAATCATAATAATTTTTCAAACAGTCATTTATAATAGAAATATCATTTCTAAAACTTTTCATTATTTTTCACACTGTATTACTAATATTTTGATAGAATAATAAAAATGCATCATGAATAATAAATTAATTAAATACGTCCACAATGATTAACAAATTACTCAAAATTAATAGAACATTTGTCTAGATAGAAGTATCATATATGAGAAACTGCACTATTTTTCATTCTGTATTTCTAATTTTTGAAATTTTATATCAATTTTTAAAATTTACAACAATAACTTTTAAATAGATAAAATTATCCAGAATATTTACAATGACTAAAATATACTAAAAATTAACTGATAAACATCAAATATCAATTTTTAAACTTTCTCAAGATTTTTCACAGAATATTAACATTTATTAAAATTTTTAATTATTTATTCAAACATTGAAAAGTATACAAGTCAAGATTCAGTGATCATAATAAGATGAAATTTTAATAAATTAGTTATAACCTGCATTTTAGTCTTCTGGTGAAGTTTCAAAATTTTATATGCAGTATTTCTATTTATCTCATAATTTTATATTTCTAAGAAAATATTAAAAATTATGTAATTTCACTTACAAAAATCTATAATCATTGATATTTTATCAATACAACACACTCAATGTAAGAATCATACTGTAAAATCCTAAGATTTTTATGACAAGATCTCTAGTTTCTATATAATTATTTTTTTATCATGTATTAAAAATTTATTAACCGAAGTATCGTGATCCAAAAATAATGAAAAGTTTTATACACATGGGTCTCACAGTAATATGTATTCATATAATTTATGGTGATTTTATATTATCCATTTAGCCTTTTATTATAATTAAACACCCTTAGAATAATATTAAAATATTTTTAAACGTAAAAATATTTTGATTCAGACATGAAATTTTTACAGAGAGCTTGAATATCATATCCCATGATTCTGCAAACTTTCAAAATTTATCATGCACCGTTACTAACTATAGTGTATTAAACACTTAATTTTACCCTTAATTACATGCCTTAACACTAATGATCTCATGGTAATCTGACTAAAATATGATCACACATGGTGAAATAAAGATATCTGGATTTAATTATCTCTATAGATGCTAATTAACATACCTTAAATCATTTTAAATATACTAATCATGCTAATTAAGAGGATAAATACTAAATCCCTTACCTTAATAAAACTTAAACACCTCCTTAACAGCCCTCCACCCTCTCCTTCAGCCCTTCAACGTGACCAGTCCCAAAGAGAGCAAATGAGGCTCCCTTCATAGCTATTTATAGGGGTTTTCCCTAAATCAATCTTAACCATTGATTTTAATCAAGGGTGGAGATTAAACATTTATTTTAATATTATTAAATTGAGAATTTGACCTTCAAAGCCTCACCAACCCACTCAGCCCATTTTTTTTACTAGCCCATATTTTTCTTTATATATATATATAGGTCACATGGGATTTTTGACTAAAAGAAATGGGATTTAGACTTAAGAGAAATGTTTAATAAAAATAAAAAATATTTTTTTAAAAAAAAAACGCCGCAATCGGTTGGGACGGGTGGGCGAGCTAGCAGGTGACCACGTTCGCGCGCGGGCGGCTGCCCCCTGCCGACGGATTTTTTTTAATTTTTTTTACGTTTTGACCTTCTTCTTTTTACATTTAACCCTTTAATTTTTTTTAACAATTAGACCCTATTTTTTTTCTTTAACAATTAGCCCCCCTCTTTTTTTTGCTTTGTTTATTTTGTTTTTTTCTTCTCTTCTTCGTAACTTTTGAATCATCTTTTTTTATTTTTTTACCATGACTAAGATAAATATAATAAGACTAATAATTTAAATATTTAGACATAATCAATTTTTTTATTAATCAAATAAAATGCTAAACTATGAATTCATAGGGCATTACACTTTCCGTGCCGACTAAATGAGGTGCATAACGGGCTAATCTAGAAAACTGTGCTTCATAGTCCGCTACCAATAAACTACGTTGCTTTAGTGATGCAAATTTCATAGCCTTCTTCTCTCTGATTCTCTCTGAAAAATACTTCTCATTGAAATATTCCAAGAACTCATTTAGGTTACTTGGTCGTTTGACAAGATTACTTCTACGGATTCCCACCATGCTCGGGCATCTCTTTCTAATTGGTATGTTCCCAATAACACCTTCTCTTGGTCAGTACATTGCATAACCCTGAAGGTTCTTTCTATTTCTAGAACCCAATTCTTGGCCTCATCCGGATCAGTAGACCCACTAAACTTAGGGGGGTTCATTGCTTGGAAACTCCGATACAAGTCTCTCGTTCCATGATGAGCTCCGCCTTGTGCTACTTGTTGCAATGTCTAAGTCAAACCTTGGACAGTACGCTGCATCTCTCTCCATTGGGCTCGTTCGGCAGCCATCTTAGCCTGCAAAACAAGTTTTAAAGTAATGATTACTCATATCTTGGCATTTATTTAATGTAGATGAAACATATTTTTATTGGTTAGCCCATAGCTCTACCCAACCTCATGGGATTCCTATAAGGTAACTGACAAGGACAACTCAACCTATAACTAACACTTAATGACCTAGGGATTTCGAAAGTCTAGGCTCTGATACCACTTCTGTCACGTCCCGAACCTATAGAAGCGGAAGAATGCTCGGAATGTGGTAGCGAAACAGTCATGGCAATCAAAGTAAATTGCAAAGGCACGATATAATTGGACAAAACATAGATTTCATTTCAAATTTAAGTTTATTACAACTTTCGACTCCAACTAATAGACTCAATAAAGAAAATTGCAATGGACTCTTGACTAACTAAACTTAGACTCGACATAAGACTTGGAGGGATCATTTAAGTGGCCAGAGCTCTCTTCACTCTTGCCCTTGCCCTTCTTGATCGCACTCATCTTCAATATTACCAGAAAAATATGGGAAAAACACTAGGTGAGTGAACGCTCAGTAGCTCTTATATCTCTTGCTCCAAGCTAGCTTTAAGTAATTAACAATTTAACATGAATATGCAGATCATGCAAGGGTATACAATCATTAGGAACTATAAGGGTATGAGAAAGATCAATAATTCGGAGATAATTTCAAGAACTATAAAGTAAATAGATAGGACAATACTTAGGAAACAATTTCAAGAATAAACATGACGAGACAGTAACAAGTATTTCAATAAGGTGCTCGCTTTCACAAGAGCATAACATGATACTATCATTTGTAAGATTGGCCATATGTATAATATGAATTCAACTATTCGAGTCGTGAACATGTCAATCATTTATGGAAGTGTCATAGATCAATCTTGCTCTTCATTGGTGCAATGTCACACCTGATCAATCATAATACCGGCACATGTTTGGACTTTGCCTCGTTTATGGGATCAGATCTGGACCCCGTCACTTTTGTTCTAGCATTGAGTGTCAGGTTTGTTGGACCCACAGCCCCTTTTAAGTTCTAGAACAATTCCAAGTCAATTAATGGCCAAAAGAGTTCCAAGAATCAAGTTATGTCGGAACATTAAGGTAGATTCACGGAGCATAGAGTTCAAGGACATAACTTTGTGGAAAGATAACATGGCGATAAACCTCACATAAAACCAAGACATTCTTGAAATCTAGGATAATTGGCGTCCACTCAGGCCCCCGTCAATTATAGAATCCGCGTCCATTGTAGTGGTCGCTAATTCTGCGAACAATACATGCACGAAGAAATAGCGTCACCTGCAACGGTCGCTATTCAAGATATGGCGTCAACTGTACTGGTCGCCAATTCCAGACAGTGATAGGACTCTCACAGAACACCAGAAACAACGCTCTATGATGGGCAAGGCGTCATGTTTCTTTAGAGTGACATGACAATCAAGGTATCAAGGGTTTTAAGGGTACAACCTGCTTAGCTGTCTTGAGGGAATCCAAGCCTAGCGAAATCTTACGGAGGCCTTAGAGAAATAAATTCTAATTCGACGAAAGGAATATCCGGCGGAGGGTCTTTCAATCTCCAAGAGATAGTGTGTCAACGTGAAAACTCGTGAAACAGGGACTCCATCTCGGCCATGAGACAACAATGCCAATAAACCCACGGTATGGGTCAAAACACGATAGAAACGGTGAGGCAGAAAAATAGCGTCAAAAAAGAAGGCGTCAATTTCATAATTAGCGACACTTTAAAAGGTCACCAAATCTTATATTTAACAGATTTTAAATAAACAATTTGAAATTCGCGTCTCTGTAAAGAGGCACCAATTCCAGGAATTTCCAATAGACTTATTTTGAATTGGCGTCCATTCAAGGAGGCGCCATATCTTTAAATAGCATCCAAGTAATGGACGTCAATTAATGATTTTCAAGTTAATTTAATCTAATAATTGAGACAGCAATTACCATCTCTGTGAAGAGGCGTTATTTCATTAAGTCGCATTTGTTCAAACAGATGCTATTTCTCTCTGTGTACATGATGCAAAGCATCAGGTAGATACGTCTTTAAACACAAAATAGTATTCATTTTCTTAAGATGGCATGAATAGTGTCACTTTGCTATTTTTGAGGATTTTCAGGAAACTAAGTACATGGACTGGTAGAGAAAAATAGGAAGATTATGAAAACATGTTCATGTAGAAATATTGCAATTAGGTTCCATACTTATTTAATTTTAAACATTTGTTATTTATTAATTACTCTACATGAAATAGCGTCACGGTGATGGTCGCTCATTAAATAGCGTCCAGAAGGCCGTCGCCAATTCAGAAATCAACGCCCTTCTAAACGGACGTTAATTAAATAGCGACCACTGCCCTAGCGCCAATTCTTCTTCATGCAGAAAATGATTCCGATCGTTACAAAATCCAAGTTTGCATGCAAGATACGAGAAAACAGCAAGCAGGAAGGCTCCTAGATGAAGTATACATGCTCTATTATCTCGCATGAAGATTTATTTACCGTTTGCCTTGGGAGATTGTGTAATGCCCTGGATCTTGCCGGATCCTTTGTGAATCTGTTTAGATCTTCGTTGGATCTTTCGGATTGATTTCGTTGAGTTTCGGTTCGCTTTTGTGGCTTCCGAGTTGAGTTTGACGAGCCGTGTGAGTTTTTCTCTCGTACTAGTTACGGAACCCTACGGTGAGTTTGTTTGTCAATTCTCGAACTCGTGGATGCTACAGCGATGATATACTCTTCGAGCCGGTCGTTTCGACTATTTTTGCGTATTTTTTTGAATTTGTGCATTGTCGGCGCATTTTCGAAATTTTCGGAAATTAGGAAAATTTCCTAATTTCTTTCCTTTTCCTCTCTCTACCTTCTCATTCGCCGCCGTCGTCTCTCTCTCTTCCGTTCTCTCTCGTTTCGCCTCCTCGGCTCCGGCTACAGACGGGGTGCCTAGGGGCATGTGTTGGGGACGTGGTGGAGCTGGCTGGGTGCGCGATGGGGTAAGGATCGGATCGATTCTGGCGCGATCCCGAACGGTGGATTCAAAGCCGACGTTCGAGCTCGTGAGTGGTTTTCGGCGTGGTTTAGTCCCTTCGGGGCACGGTTTCTTCAGTGGAGGTAGGGTGACTGATCCTCACTTCCTCCTCTCCGTTTTCCCTGCCATTGCACGTCGTTCGGCTAGGAAATGGTCGAGTTTGGGCTTGTTTTGCCTAAACCGTGATTTTCGTGCTTTGTAGGGTTTGCCGGAAAACGGCGACCATTTGCGGTGTAGTTAGTTTTAAACTGACCGCTGGGATGTTAGGATCACATCCACGTTAGTTTCGTGCCGTTTGGTGTTCATTCGAGGTCGGTAGAAGCCCGGGAACCTCGGTGACCCATTTAGGGTTGATTTGCCTAAATCGCCCGGATCTTGAGTTTTTGAGCTTGCATGTGGGGTTTTTAGGCCTCTAATGTTGTTTTTCATCGTCTACGTGTGTTTCCCCTGCATTTCGGCGCGTATGGGGCGTGGAATGGGCCGATTTGGCCATTCCTATGTTTTCCCGCCGTGACCGATGTAGCGGTCGTTTCAGTGGCCGTTACTTGGCTCTGACGGCCCTACAATAGACCGCCACTTCGTTTGACGTTTTTGAGCTTTCTGGCTTCTGGGTGCGTGACGACGCTGGGGTGGCGCGTCACACCCATGTAACGCGCCTAGGCTGGGGCGTTACATTCATTTTGTCATTTTGTTTTGGGGTTAAGTCGGTTCCTCTAACGCGCTTGACCCAATGCGTTAGATGGATGTAGCGTGCCTGCCCTGGCCGTTACATTCTGTTTGACCGACGTTGACCATTAGAGGCGGTGCCTCTGACGGTGGTGCCCCTATGCGTTGGGTGAGTGTAACGCGCCTGCCCCTGGCCGTCACACTCTGTTTTGGCCGGGTTAGGGTGGCTGCGTGCTGTTCTGTTTGTAACGGCCCTCACCCTGTGCGTTAGGCCTGTGTAACGCATCCTCTCTGGACCGTTACTTGCTGTTTTGGCTGAGTGGGGTGGTTGCGCCGTTGGATGTAACGGTGGGCACCCTGTGCGTCAGGCGTTTGTAACGCGCCCTGTGCTGGCCGTTACATGCCTCTCAGCCGTGTTTTGTGCTTTTGCTTGTGGGCGTGTTGGCCCTGTCGCGCCTGGTCTTGTGCGTCAGGTGGCTATAACGCGCTCGCTCCCATGCGTTAGTTCGTTGTAACGCGCCCCGTCTAGCGCGTTACTTGCTTCGTGTGTTTTGTGTTTTGAGGGTTGTTGGCCCTGACGGCCCTGGTCTGGCGCGTCAGGTGTGTGTAACGTGCCCAGTGCTGGCCGTTACATGTTATTTTCTGTGTTTAGAGTTGGTTAAGGCGGTGTGTGTGACGGCTTGTCGCCCGACCGTCACTTTGTGTGTAACGGCCCAGGTCTAGACCGTCACATGCCTGTAGCGGTCTAGGGGTGGTGCGTTACATGCCTTGTGCTCCGATTTCCGTGATTTCGATTTCGGCTTGTCTTCGCTTGTCCTTGTGGTCTGCCCGTTGTCCCGTGGATGTCTCCCGACGTCCTATGAGGGCTATGACTATGTGGTTTAGCGGCCAGGAGTCTTCATGCTTGAGGTAGGATTCTCTTTCCTACTTTTTGAGCATCGTTGTTGGGTTCAGGTCAACCCGGTGTGACCCAGTGGTTGACGTATGACCTAGTGTGTGCGTGTCTTGGCGGTTCTGTCCAATCCGAGACACTGGTTCTGGATGCCTCGAGGTATTGCCTTACCTCATTTTACGTGTCCAGTCGTGTTGAGGGTTTCTGGTATTCCCTCAGATCTCCGTGTGTTATTTTCTGCAGAGCGTGGTTTCGTCTGGCTTAGGATTAGACCGATTGGCGGCTTCTTCCGCTGTTTGTGACGATCTTGCCCTTGAGTCGTTCGACTCAGGATCGTTACATGGTAGGTCTAGTTGCCTAGTCCTGAGTCTGTCGGCAGAGGTTGTACTACCAGTGGTGCTTCGTAGTACGTGTGACAGGGCTTTCGTAGACTGTCTGTACTTTAGCACTTGTATTTTGGAGTCCGTGCCTTGTGAACCTCCACTAGTCGTAGCCTGTGACGTAGGCTTTTCTTAGTACGTCACCCACCGGGAGTGGTGGACGGGCAGTTTCCCGTTACACGGTTTTTAAGCTAGTTCAGTGGGCCCCAGCCAACGGTAGCCTCCTACCGAGGGGAATACTAGCTAGAGGCCTGACCTAGGTAGTGGTCAGTGTGTGCACACGTTGTCAGGGACTGAGGACTTGCGTCGATGGGCGTGACCCTGACTAGTCACTCGCAGCTTGGTACTGCGGTCCTGTGTCCGTAGTTGCTGTTCTTCCTTGGGACTGTTGTTCCTTGGACCTGGTTCTTAGTGTGTCTAGTCTCCTCCGTGCTGCACACGGTCTGGTAGACATGACACTTGTGGCGCAATGTAAGACGTCAGTGGACGCATCTGACTGTTCTTCTAGTGTGAGGGTACTCCTATCACTTGACCTGTGACTCTCGACGTTTCTCGTGCGTTGCGACCTTTGCGGGTGGCCCTCTCGGGACTGTACTTGAGGTCGGTGTCCTGTTGTGTGTGCGACGTTCTGGTCGTGCGTGGGGCTGTGTGCACGACGTTTCTGCTCGTGTTTGGTTGTCGTGTGTCTGGGTCTTCTCTAGACCTTTTTTTTTATCTGCGTTGTTGGTTTTTGCCCTCTTTTTTTTTTGGTGTTGGTCGACGGACTGGTGTACCCTACTGTGTGAGTTTGGGGTTGACCGTCTGTTGCCTTTTGGAGTAGCTTAGAGTGCCGAGTTCTCCTCGGTGGCCGTGTTCCGTGTTTTACGGCCTCGCTCTTTCTTTTGTTGTTGAGCTCCCCTTGCTCGTTGCCTGTTCCCTACTCCTGCTGTCCCTGTTCTGTTTACAGCTTTGTAGTGTAGCTTTTCCTGCTTTGCTACACTTGTTGTTAGTGTTGCTTCCGTTGCTCTGTGCGTTTTCCAGTGGGGATCCGCGTGACCCCTACTGAGTTTCTGTTTAGAGACTCACCCCTACTTTTCAGGCGGGTTTCGCCGTCTGCCTCTGCTGTTCCTGGTGGAGCGCGTTGCTGTAGCTGCCAGCTGTACCTGTGTCGGGCTTCCCCCGACCTCTGTGTACGTTCTTTTCTGTCAGACTGTACTTGTTGTCTTTCTTTTGGACTAGACTCTGGTGTATAATTGTAAATTTTGAATTATTAATGAAAAAGTAATTTTATTTCTGCTACTTTAGCAAACCGTTCTAAGGAAATTTAATTGCTTGCTGTTATATCTGTCAGTTCAATGTACTACACGACAATCCTTTTTTTCCTTCGGCGATTTCCCGCGCTTGGGAGGCCTCGCGGGTCCCATGCGGTACCACGTGTATCCGGTAGTCCTACCGGGTATATCTGGTATCCGGAATCCGGGTCGCCACAGCTGGTATCAGAGCATTATTGTGTAAAGTACATGGGAATCTCAGATATACAGTTTTCAGAGTCGTGAAGGTCCAGTACAGTCTCTTGTTGGCTTAGGTGTTGCGATGGTTTATCGCGTTGTTTTCTATGTGTGGTCTTGTGCGTGCTCGGTTGGCACTGTGCGAGATGGTTTTGCTCTCGTCTGGATGTGACGAGGTGCTTCGTTCAGTTTTAGTGTTAATCTCGATCGTGTTGCACTTGGCAGTGTTTGTCGGATGGCATGAACCTGCAGTGCATTGTTCGAGATGTTTCTGTGTTTTGCTCAGGTTGCTGTTGACCTTTAGCCTTGGTTTGATGACCGTACATGTTCTTACGTTGTCTTGGTCATCCCGGCTTTAGTCTGTTCAGCTCCTGATATGTTTCGCTTCTATTGAAGTGCTCGATTAGATTCTGTGTTGGAAAAGTTGCTCAGGCGAGCTAGGATTTCCCTTCCTTGTGAGCTTTTGTGGTTGAGCTTCTTGCTTCTCGTCCTTTCTGGTAGAATCTTTTCGAGGTTTACCTTGGATTTGCTGTCTTAGTGATGCATTTGTCTTGTGTCTGCTTAAGTATGGATAGCTTTGTTTTGAGCCTGATCTGCTCTCTGCTATACGGTTGCTTGGCTTTGGACTCCATGATGGTGTTAAGAGCTGCAGCGTACCGTAGTTGTCGTGCCGTGTCCAGCGGCCGATGTATCGTGAAGGCTCATTTATCATTTTCGGGATGTGATGGTAAGCTGAGATTGATGCTTTCCTTGTGCTTTGTGCTGAAGCTGGTGCTCTTCTCCTGTTGCGCTTAGGCTCCTGGTAATCGGTTGTTCGCGGGATCGGTACTCGTGACGTGTCGTTTGCGATCTTTGTTGATTGCGAAGGCGCTTGGTGTGTGCTGAGGTGCGACTACCGAGGTTGTTCTGTTGCCTGTGCACGTTGTTGAGAGCGCAGCGGAATTGCGTGGGTTGGCTACCCACTGGTCGAGAGATCTGTTTCTTCTCGATGTGACTTCATCTTGGCTTCTTGTGCCTCGATGTCGTCTGTTGCCGTGCCATTGTTGGTGGTTTTCTGGTGTTGGCCTTGGCATCTTGCGAGTATTAGGGAATTTGTCGGCATTTCTTACTGATTGAGTACCCTCTACTCTGCATTTCTTTCTTGGGTGTTATGCTCTCGAGGCGTGTTTGTGATCCTTGAGATGTGTTCCCCGAGATTGTTGTCGTTTCTCGTTATTGTGGGTCTCTTCTTGGTGAGCAGTCTGATGTGTGACCCGTCTCTTGTGGTCGTGTGTTCAGCTGTTCGTGTACCTTGGTGTGACCCTGCTTGCAGTTGTGTTCCATGGTTCTGTGTGCTGTGTGGAGCCGGGATCCTGCAGGTGCTATTTGTTGTCGTTTTGGCGCTGTTTCTCTATGATTTTGTGTCTCTGTGTAGACCAAGTCTGGTCAGTTAGCCTTACTGTACTCTTTTCCTAGAGTTAGCTTGCGACTCGATCAGATGTAATGCCTGAGTGAGCGCTGACATGATAGTGGTTGTGGTCCAGTGTTGTCGTTGGCGTCCTGTGTGCCAGGTGTTCTCTGTCACCTTTGGCACTGGAGCCGATGATGTGGTCGGGCCGTCAGCTGTGAGGACTGTGTCTCCTTGTGTAAGCTGTCGCTTACCGTGCTGTCGTTGTGTTTTTCGGTGTTGGTTTTCGGTTGTTGTGGCAGTCGTGTCTCCGTTCTTGGTGAGAGGCGTAAACGACGTTGCCTTGCTTCGGAGGTGTCAGACGTGTTCACTTTGGTGCCATGCTCGTGCCGTGGACTTGCTGTCATGGAAGCTGAGTGTGTTCCTATAATTGTGGTCTGATAGTGTTCCTCTGAGCTGTGTTTCTCGAGATTTGCGTCGTTTAACGTGGTTGTGTTGCTGGGTTGTTCTCCCTTGCTTCTCCTTTGTTAGTCCTTAATTTCGAGGGTGAGATTTCTTAAAGGAGGGGAGGATGTAATGCCCTGGATCTTGCCGGATCCTTTGTGAATCTGTTTAGATCTTCATTGGATCTTTAGGATTGGTTTCGTTGAGTTTCGGCTCGCTTTTGTGGCTTCCGAGTTGAGTTTGACGAGCCGTGTGAGTTTTTCTCTTGTACTAGTTACGGAACCCTACGGTGAGTTTGTTTGTCAATTCTCGAACTCGTGGATGCTACAGCGACGATGCACTCTTCGAGCCGGTCGTTTCGACTATTTTTGCATATTTTTCTGAATTTGTGCATTTTCGGCACATTTTCAGAATTTTCAGAAATTAGGAAAATTTCCTAATTTCTTTTCCTTTTTCTTTCCTTTTCCTCTCTCTACCTTCTCATTCGTCACCGTCATCTCTCTCTCTCTTCCGTTCTCTCTCGTTTTGCCTCCTCGGCTCCGGCTGCAGATGGGGTGCCTAGGGGCGTGTGTTGGGGACGTGGTGGAGCTGGCTGGGTGCGCGATGGGGTAAGGATCGGATCGATTCTGACGCGATCCCGAACGGTGGATTCAAAGCCGACGTTCGAGCTCGCGAGTAGTTTTCGGCGTGGTTTAGTCCCTTCGGGGTACGATTTCTTCGGTGGAGGTAGGGTGATTGATCCTCACTTCCTCCTCTCCGTTTTCCCTGCCATTGCACGTCGTTCGGCTAGGAAACGGTCGAGTTTGGGCTTGTTTTGCCTAAACCGTGATTTTCGTGGTTTGTAGGGTTTGCCAGAAAACGGCGAACGTTTGCGGTGTAGTTCGTTTTAAACTGACCGCTGGGATGTTAGGATCCCATCCACGTTAGTTTCGTGCCGTTTGGTGTTCATTCGAGGCCGATAGAAGCCCGGGAACCTCGGTGACCCATTTAGGGTCGATTTGCCTAAATCGCCCGGATCTTGAGTTTTTGAGCTTGCATGTGGGGTTTTTAGGCCTCTAATGTTGTTTTTCATCGTCTACGTGTGTTTCCCCTGCGTTTCGGAGTGTATGGGGCGTGGAATGGGCCGATTTGGCCATTCCTATGTTTTCCCGCCGTGACCGATGTAGCGGTCGTTTCAGTGGCCGTTACTTGGCTCTGACGGCCCTACGATAAACCGCCACTTCGTTTGGCGTTTTTGAGCTTTCTGGCTTCTGGGTGCGTGACGGTCCTAGGGTGGCGCGTCACACCCATGTAACGCGCCTAGGCTGGGGCGTTACATTCATTTTGTCGTTTTGTTTTGGGGTTAAGTCGGTTCTCTAACGTGCTTGACCCAGTGCGTTAGATGGATGTAGCGCGCCTGCCCTGGCCGTTACATTCGTTTGACTGACGTTGACCATTAGAGGCGGTGCCTCTGACGGTGGTGCCCCTATGCATTGGGTGAGTGTAACGCGCCTGCCCCTGGCCGTCACACTCTGTTTTGGCCGAGTTAGGGTGGTTGCGTACTGTTTTGTTTGTAACGGCCCTCACCCTGTGCGTTAGGCCTGTGTAACGCATCCTCTCTGGACCGTTACTTGCTGTTTTGGCTGAGTGGGGTGGTTGCGCCGTTGGATGTAACGGTGGGCACCCTGTGCGTCAGGCGTTTGTAACGCGCCCTGTGCTGGCCGTTACATGCCTCTCAGCCGTGTTTTGTGCTTTTGCTTGTGGGCGTGTTGGCCCTGTCGCGCCTGGTCTTGTGCGTCAGGTGGCTATAACGCGCTCGCTCCCATGCCTTAGTTCGTTGTAACGCGCCCCGTCTAGCACGTTACTTGCTTCGTGTGTTTTATGTTTTGAGGGTTGTCCGCCCTGACGGCCCTGGTCTGGCGTGTCAGGTGTAGGTAACGCGCCCGGTGCTGGCCGTTACATGTTGTTTTCTGTGTTTAGAGTTGGTTAGGGCGGTGTGTGTGACGGCTTGTCGCCCGACCGTCACTTTGTGTGTAACGGCCCAGGTCTAGACCGTCACATGCTTGTAGCGGTCTAGGGGTGGTGCGTTACATGCTTTGTGCTCCGATTTCCGTGATTTCGGTTTCGACTTGTCTTGGCTTGTCCTTGTGGTCTGCCCGTTGTCCCGTGGATGTCTCCCGACGTCCTATGAGGGCTATGACTACATGGTTTAGCGGCCATGAGTCTTCTTGCTTGAGGTAGGATTCTCTTTCCTACTTTTTGAGCATCGTTGTTGGGTTCAGGTCAACCCGGTGTGACCCAGTGGTTGACATGTGACCTAGTGTGTGCGTGTCTTGGCGGTTCTGTCCAATCCGAGACACTGGTTCTGGATGCCTCGAGGTATTGCCTTACCTCGTTTTGCGTGTCCAGTCGTGTTGAGGGTTTCTGGTATTCCCTCAGATCTCCGTGTGTTATTTTCTGCGGAGCGTGGTTTCGTCTGGCTTAGGATTAGACCGATTGGCGGCTTGTTCCGCTGTTTGTGACGATCTTGCCCTTGAGTCGTTCGACTCAGGATCGTTACGTGGTAGGTCTAGTTGCCTTGTCCTGAGTCTGTCGGCAGAGGTTGTACTTCCAGTGGTGCTTCGTAGTACGTGTGACAGGGCTTTCGTAGACTGTCTGTACTTTAGCACTTGTGTTTTGGAGTCCGTTCCTTGTGAACCTCCACTAGTCGTAGCCTGTGACGTAGGCTTTTCTTAGTACGTCACCCACCGGGAGTGGTGGACGGGCAGTTTCCCGTTACACGGTTTTTAAGCTAGTTCCGTGGGCCCCGGCCAACGGTAGCGTCCTACTGAGGGGAATACTAGCTAGAGGCCTGGCCTAGGTAGTGGTCAGTGTGTGCACACGTTGTCAGGGACTGAGGACTTGCGTCGACGGGCGTGACCCTGACTAGTCACTCGCAGCTTGGTACTGCGGTCCTGTGTCCGTAGTTGCCGTTCTTCCTTGGGACTGTTGTTCCTTGGACCTGGTTCTTAGTGTGTCTAGTCTCCTTCGTGCTGCACACGGTCTGGTAGACATGACACTTGTGGCGCAGTGTAAGACGTCAGTGGACGCATCTGGCTGTTCTTCTAGTGTGATGGTACTCCTATCACTTGACCTGTGACTCTCGGCGTTTCTCGTGCGTTACGACCTTTGCGGGTGGCCCTCTCGGGACTGTACTCGAGGTCGGTGTCCTGTTGTGTGCGCGACGTTCTGGTCGTGTGTTGGGCTGTGTGCACGACGTTTCTGCTCGTGTTTGGTTGTCGTGTGTCTGGGTCTTCTCTAGACCTTTTTTTTTGTCTGCGTTGTTGGTTTTTGCCCTCTTTTTTTTTTGGTGTTGGTCGACGGACTGGTGTACCCTACTGTGTGAGTTTGGGGTTGACCGTCTGTTACCTTTTGGAGTAGCTTAGAGTGCCGAGTTCTCCTCGGTGGCCGTGTTCCGTGTTTTACGGCCTCGCTCTTTCTTTTGTTGTTGAGCTCCCCTTGCTCGTTGTCTGTTCCCTACTCCTGTTGTCCCTGTTCTGTTTACAGCTTTGTAGTGTAGCTTTTCCTGCTTTGCTACACTTGTTGTTAGTGTTGCTTCCGTTGCTCTGTGCGTTTTCCAGTGGGGATCTGCGTGACCCCTACTGAGTTTCTGTTTAGAGACTCACCCCTGCTTTTCAGGCGGGTTTCGCCATCTGCCTCTGTTGTTCCTGGTGGAGCGCGTTGTTGTAGCTGCCAGCTGTACCTGTGTCGAGCTTCCCCCGACCTCTGTGTACATTCTTTTCTGTCAGACTGTACTTGTTGTCTTTCTTTTGGACTAGACTCTGGTGTATAATTGTAAAATTTGAATTATTAATGAAAAAGTAATTTTATTTCTGCTCCTTTAGCAAACCGTTCTAATGAAATGTAATTGCTTACTGTTATATCTGTCAGTTCAATGTACTACACGACAGTCCTTTTTTTCCCTTCGGCGCTTTCTCGCGCTTGGGAGGCCTCGCGGGTCCCATGCGGTACCACGTGTATCCGGTAGTCCTACCGGGTATATCTGGTATCCGGAATCCGGGTCGCCACAGATTGCCTACCTTTCGACAAAGAAGAAGAAGAATGGAAGTAGCAGAGGAAGAAGACGGATGCCGATGACACAGTAGGAATAAGAAGAAGTAGGGAAGAAGCCGCGCGCTTCTTCTCAGCGTGTGCAACGGCAGCAGCAACAGCAATAGCCGCACGAACTCGACAGGAAGAAGAGGAAGAAGACCAAGCTCCTCTCTTTGAGTAGCAACAACAACAACCCCTTCGAACGCATGAGTAGTAACCCTCATGCATTCGATCGGCTGGGTATTTATAGGGGAGGAATCCTATTGGAGTCCTGCGAGAATCAAGGAGTCCTATTAGATTTAACCTTCCATGTGTGATCCTATCGTTTCCAAATTCTTAGCCGCTTTCTAGGTTTGATCCTAATGCTCCAAGCATCCCTGTTCGATTGTGAAACCCTTACACAGGTTGACCTACTCTTTCACGTTCGAACATTAAATCCCTTAAAAGCCTCATGCTAACTAATGGCCTTACGTTATTTGCAAAAGCCCATGGCACCTATACCTTCACAAGCCCATTAGTTGCTTTAAGGTTCTTAAATTTTAATTGGGTATGGCCTTTTTAAGGTTTGTGAGTTGGGCTTTTATCTTTTTTTTTGGATTTATTTGTAGTGGGTTTCAAAGCCCACTAATTAAATATTAATACCCATTATCTAATTTAGTTATTTCTATTTTACTTATATTTTATCTTTCATAATTATTATATGACTAATATTATATAGTCATTATTATTTATTCTCTTTTTTACTTTCCGAGTTGCCATAGTGGGAGTCAACTCCTAGTCCACCTTGATGATTGGCTCTCGGCGAATCTCGCTAACTGTCAACCCCTCCCTGTGGGTCAACAACGACGTGATATCATGAAGGTACTGATGGCTGGACTAGCCCCAGTCCGCCCTCCCGACCTTCGTCAAAATAATGAAGCACTCATGCCAATGCTTCAAATTTAAGACGGTCGGGGAGAATGTAAGGAACTGCATTCCTGCCTGAGCTCTAAAATAATGCTCTGAGCTACGGGAACTAGGGAAACGTTGGAGATAAAAAAGAGAATGAAAATGTAGCAACCCGGATAAATCATGGGAATAAAATTTCCTAATTAAATAAATCCTCCAATTAAATAAGACAAGGGCCCAAATCAAACAAAATATAAAGCCCAGACCTTAACCCAATTGAAGGCCTTAACCCATATATATATAAATGGGCCTTAATAAACAAAAACCTCACCACGCTCGAACTCTACATGGGAGATTAGGGTTTTGTTCCGAGCAGGGAAAGCGGCTAAAGATTTGGTAAGTAAGGGGTTAGCATGGTAAATGGGAAGTTAAATCCCATTAGGAAGCTTAAAACCACAAGCTCTATAAATAAAGCCATCCATCGAACAAGTTCAAGGCTACTGCTATTCCTCGTTCTGTTTCCTTGCATCGACGTCATCTTCCTCCTGTGACTGTAGCCGTGCGTGAAGAGGAGCCGCTGCTTCCCCTTCTTCCCGTTGCTGCTATTGCATCGTCTTTGTCCTCCGGCAACCGTTACCGTGAAGAAGCCTGGTGCTTCCTTTTCTCCATCCTATTCCTGTCTTTGCAATTGCAGTTGCTACTGCTCTTATTCTTTTTCTTCACGTTCGTCGTTCTCAATCCACCCAAAAGGTAGGTTTTCTCAAGAAACGAAGCCTAACAATCATGGTAACAGGTAGTGCATGCATCTACGGTCTTAATAGCATCCCTATAAACATGTATGCTATGATTCCATGATCTCTGTTTTGAGTTTTACGTAGATTTATAACACTGCTATTTTATATAGAATTAGCGGCCATAGCAGTGGTCGCGGATTAATGAGGGATCGTATGGGCAAGCACAGATTCTTGAATTTGCGACAGTCCTATAGACGCAAATTAATGAGCGACCATCACTCTGTCGCTATTTCTTTTTAGAGTAATTAATAAATAAATCATGTTTAAAAATAAATAACTATGGAACCATGTATCTGAAAAACATGTTATGCATATTCCTGGATTCCCCAGATTTTTCTCTACATGTCCATATTCTTAGTTTTCTGAAATTCTCTGTAAATATCAAAGTGGTATTGTTCATCCCTAGTGAACGGAAGTTCATTTAAATGAACAGTAGCATGAGTGTTAAACGTACTTGCCCGATACGTAGCAGTAAAAGAATGGACGACTGTTCAAGCAGTCGCACATTAATGAATAAGCGCCCCTGTAAGGAGGCGTTGTTTTGCAAATAATTTAGTAAAATAGAAAATATATGAAAATCATGAATCTGCGACACAATCATGGACGTTATTTAAAGATTGAGCGCCGTTGTATACGGTCGCCAATTATAATTAAATTCTATTAATTTCTGGAAATTACTAGAATTAGCGCCCGTTCACAGACTCGCTAATTCTTAGTATTTCTTGGAATTCTGTTAAAAAAATGATATTGGGCGACTTTTCAGAGAGTCGCTATTTCTTGATATAGTGACCTTCTGATTGGACGCAAATTCTTGCTCTCTCAATTTTTTTGGGTTACTGGCCCATATCGCGGGTTTTCTTGGCACTGTCATCTCACATCCGTAGATGGAGTCTCTGTTTTATTTCTATCGCTTACAAACTCAATTCTTGGTGATGATTGGACTCTCCGCGGGATATTCCTTCCTTCGGACTGATAATTTCTTCATTAAGACCTCCGTAAATCTCCGCTAGCCTTAGATTCCCTCAAGGAAGCCGAGTTGATTGTACCCTAAAAACCCTAGAACCATTGATTGTCACGCCACTCTGAAGAAACGTGATGCTTTAGCCCTCTTAGAGCGATGTTTCTGGCCTCTTCGAGAAGTCTATTTCTATCTGGAAACTGCGACCATGACTTGGACGCCAAAAGGAATTGACGACCAGCCAGTGGGCGCAGATTCACTAATTTAGCGGCCGTGATGTGGACGCTAATTCCTCATGCCAGTACTGTTCACAGGAATGAGCGACTACTATAGTGGACGCTATTTCTATATTTGGTGGCTGTCTGAGTGGATGCCAATTATCCAGTTTCATGATATGTCATGGTTTTCTCATGCGATTTATCAGTATGTCATCCTTGTTCAAGTTCTGTCCTTGAACTCCTTCATTCTGTGAAATCTATCTTATCATCCTACAATAGATTATTCCTTTGGAACTCTATTGGTTATAAACTATAGTGGATGTCTAAAAATATATGCATGACTCAATGCTGGCGCATATAGGGCCCGATCTGGTCTGAGAGGAGCACCCGAAAGTACTTGTGCCCATGGGAGCTATATTGATCACGGTGTGACATTGCACCGAAGTGCATGACTTGCTTGATTATGGCATTCCACGAATCTCGTGCTTGACTTGACATGACTTGTGTGGCCCGGAATGGGTATTTACTTGTTTAAAATTATAATAGCCAATTCTCATGACATGACTCGATATTACATGCTTGAACCTCTTGATAGCTTTACATAATTATCTTAGAACTTGCTAGTTCATCTATATTACTTCTTGTTGTTCCACTCTCGACATTATCTTGTGTTCATGCATCGCTATACTTGCATAATTCATGTAACATGTAATTTACTTAAAGTAAGCTTGTTCTTGAGATATAATGTAATACCCCGATTATTTATTAAGTTTTATTGAGCTTTTATTAATTAAAAATTGAATGAAAATGAATTAATGTTTGAATTTTGAAATATTAATATTTAATTCATTAGAAAATAGAACCTATAAAATTCGACTACCTTGGAAAAATCTGTAAAAATAGTAATTGGGTAAAAGATCCTTTTTATAGCAATTTTGTCTTCTGGACTTGACCCAAATTAATTACGTAACCTTGTCTAATTAGAGGATTAATCCCGAATTTGACTTCCACCTACCCTTTACCTAATCGTAACTTAAAACGTGAAATTTGACCTTATTACTCAACCAAATGATCTGAAATCAAGGGCAAATGGAAGGCCACGAGGTAAGGAACATTTACCCTCAATCAATTTGAGGTAAACCTAGCCCTAAAACGTGCTACCGACATAGTTTTGGTCAAGTCAAGGATTTCGGCGCCATTTTTAACACGTAACTTGCAGCGTCGAATACTCCCAACTCCGAAGGATCCAGAAGCCCCATGGCCTATAGAAATGTAGCTCTTCGACTCTAGTTTCATTTGGTTGCTGTGGGGTACGTTGAAGTTACAGATCCAAGGAGTTCTTGCTCGATTAGTGGAGGTGGGTCGGCAGGCCGTCGGCTTCCTCTCTTCCTTCCTTGTTCCAACGATTGAGGTAGGAATTCTCAACCAAACTTCGATCATGAGTATAGAAAATTGTTCCTCTCATTGAGCTCTATCCATTGGTGGCAAAAGCCCCAATTTTCATTAGGTATCCGTGGAGATATCGAGCTTTTTGTGAGGTGCTGTCAAGCTTGTTCTTTATTCTAGGGTTTCGAGTTCCCTCTTCAATTTGAGGTAGGATCTAACAACCAAATCCTAATTAACTTACATGAAGTAATCAGCATGTTGTTAGCTTTTATTCAACGTAGAAACCCCCAATTTTTATTGAGCATGCTTGGTGAATTTTGAATTTTTGTAGAAGCATGTCTAGAACATGATTCATATAGTATTCCTTTAAGCCAGAGCTTGATTGCGGGCTTATTTTGAGTCATGTAACCTGATATTCATGTAGCATATCATACATGGTTGGATTCATGATCGAGTTAGCTTTCTTTTGACACCAAAATCCCCAAATTTGGTTTTGTATATCGAGAGAATTTGACAATTTAGTGGAAGTATGTCCTGAACTAGGTCTTCTTGTGTTCTTCATAGAATAGGTTGTGATTAAATGGGTTTCTGATGAAATTCGTGCTTTAAAACTCATGTATTATGACCCTCATATGTCTAGTAAGATTCCTATAGCATGGGGTTTTGATTTCAACTCAATTGGACCTCAAATGGGTAAGTTTACATGTTTTTCGGAGGCCCCGGCCTTTTCTGGGCTTGCAGGGGTCGACCCCAGGGGTCGACCCATGCCCCAGCAGCAAAGGCCAGCCCGAGGGTCGACCCCTGGGGTCGACCCATTCGGCCCAGCGCGAGGGTCGACCCAATGGGTCGACCCATGCTGCTGGATTTGAGGGGGTCGACCCCAGGGGTCGACCCATCCAGCAGGCAGACCCCATTTTTACAGGGGTCGACCCCAGGGGTCGACCCATGTACCAGAAACCCACTTTTCATCGTTTTGCGACCCGTGGATCGATCCGGATCATTAGGGGATCGACCCATTGAACTTAGACCAATTGAAAACTATACTTTTGAAGAACCAGTGACCTATTCTGGAAACCTTATGATTTCAATTTACATTGGTTCCTACTTGCAAACATAGTGTAAAAACATGCCGTTTACCATCTTCATTTCGACTCATACATTGGTTAAATAGAAACCCACACAATTAGTGGTTAATGGTGTAATTAAATCTCTGTTAATGCATTCTTTTTCCTTCATGTACAAGTTTGTTCCTTTACCTTATCATCTTGAATCAGCTTTTGGCAATTGTCTTAATGCAAATGATAATGGATAATCTTTGACATATTAACTTGATAATTAGGATTAATATGTTGATTAGCTTGTTGGATAGCTGCTGTACTACAGTAGCGCAGCATGATTAACTCTTATTGTGACTTGGTTTTCACTCTTCTTGATGATTGTGCTTACCTTGAAATTCTGAAATGAATCTCCTTCCTACTTGAAATTGTTATTGCTACATGGTTCAAACCTTGGAATTCTGGCCACAAATTGTGGAAGTCTAGATTCGTGGGATCTTTGATCCAAAGAAATCAATGCCTGGCAAACAATTAAGGGCTCGGTCTAGTCCTGGGAGGAGCACCCGAACACTACGTGTACCCCCGGGGAGGTGATTGACTAGGTGTGGCATTTGGCACCAGTACTATGACATGGGTTAAATCTAGGACTGGCCACTACTCGCTACTACTCTCTACTACTTTTCACTTTCCACTCTTCACTGTTCTATACTCTACTTGTTGTTACTTACTTGCTGTTACTTGGATGTGGAAATGAAACTACACATGTGCTTGACATGACTTGAAATATCTTGATATGGCCAACTCTTTATCGTTATCTCCTGTTGTAAATTCTTGTCTTTGTTATTCCTCTTAAGTATTACCATTCTATTCCTTTATATTTCTTGACCTTGCGAGATCTTTCAATTTTGTTTTATTATATCATCATGATTATTTTATTGCATTATCCTTTGTAGCATGATATTTTGAAAATGTAATTAAACTGCTAATCACTTATACCTATCTGTTATTTTCTACTGAGCGTTAGCTCAAAGTTGTTGTTTCCCCCCTTTCCAGACTTTTCAGGTGACGCGCTTACCGATGGGGAAGGGCAGGAGTGATGTTTTGAGTGTATCAGTTAGTCGAGTTTAGAGTGTGTTGTGTTTCAGTTATGTTATTGTGGTTTAGAGTTTGTTATCCCAGTTGTATTGAGTTCATTTGAGGATTACTGTACCAATTATGTTTTGTTTAATGGTCAATAAGTTATTTCCATTTCTTAGCATTTGTATATATTTAGATTAGTTCTCTCTCTTTCTAGCTCGTTTCTAACTGTACGTCCCGATATTCCGCGTCGGGGCGTGACATATAATCCCTACTAAGCGTTCGCTCACCCTAGTTTTTCCCCTATTTTTCAGGTAATTCCGATGATGAAGATCATTCGGATGGGAATGGATAAGAGTGAAGAGTGTAGAGCCGTTCTGACTATTGAAGACGTCATCTAGTCGTGTCTTTTCATTTTTCTTGAGTCATTACTATATTTTCTTTTTATTTAGTCTAGTATCTTTAATTTGGCAATAAAGAGCATGTAATTGAATTATCTTTGGAGTTATTAATGAAATAAAGGATTTGGTTTATTATCTCTATTTGTGCGCGCTCTGTCCATGTGTCGAATTCCTCATGCTCTGGTTGACATGATTGATATAAACTTGTCACGCGTACCGGGTTCCTTCCGCACTCGGGGCGTGATACTTTTTGTGGTATCAGAGCCTAGGATATTCAATTCCTAGGAAACCAAGTCCAAGGATAGGTTTATACCTTTTACCCGGTGAGATGGGTAGAGCCATGGGTTAAGTTAATTAAGGAATGTAAGACCCTTGGTTCATCAATTATTAATGTAGTTATTTAAACCTTGTAGGACTATGGCTGCCGAACGTGCTCAGTGGCGTGATATGCAACACACTGTCCAAGGTCTTACCCAGGTGCTACAACAAGTGGTGCAGGGCGGAGCGAACTGTGGAGCGGGAGATCTCCACCGTAGTTTCCGCAATATGAACCCGCCAAAGTTCACTGGCTCGTCCGATCTTGACGATGCCGAACACTGGATTAAGAAGATCGAGAGAATATTCCGTGTGATGTAATGCACGGACGAGGAAAATGTTATGCTAGCGACTTTCCAACTAGAACGGGATGCTCGATTTTTGTGGGAGTTGGTTGAAGCTACTTTACCACATGACCACGTCACGTGGGGTGAGTTCATATAATACTACAATAACAAATACTTCTCTGATCGTATCTAAGAAAAGAAGGCCATGGAATTCGCCGCACTCAAGCAAAGGACTTTATCAGTGGCTGAATATGAGGCCCAATTCTCTAGGCTGTCGAGGTATGCACCACATCTGGTATGTACCGAGAAGATGAAGGCTAGGAGATTTCTCAATGGGCTTCGGCCGCAATATATTACCCAATTGGCGCCAATGGACATTGAAGTCTACTCAGAAATGGTACGGCGAGCTCAATTATTAGAAGACGCCACGGAACTGTCCGACCGGATTCGTGTGAAAGACAGCTCGGGCTCATTCAAGTCTACCTTCAATAAGAAGAGAACTAGCAATGGAGAAGATTCCTCCCAAGATAAAAAGTTCAAGAAGGGTAACGAGCCCTTTTCCATTACTACCACACCTTCCAAAGAGGTGTGTAAACATTGTGACAAGCCCGGCCATAAGACCGAGGAGTGCTGGAAGAGATTGGGCGCGTGCCTCTGTTGCGGGAGTTTGGATCACCGGATTCTTGATCGGCCATTGTTGAATGACCAAACCAATAAAGAGAACAAGCGCCCGGTAAAGAAACAAGGTCGTTTACAAGCACTCCAAGAGGAGAATCAAAATGAAGGCGGACTCGTGGAAGGTACCTTAACTATTTGTTCCAAGTCTGCCTTAGTTTTATTTGATACCGGCGAAACATATTCATTTATCTCTCAAAAATTTGCTAAGTCATTACCTATGAAACCTGTATTGTTGGATACATAACTAGTTATATCCAACACTATTGGAACTAGATCCGAAATTACACGCCACTACCTGGAGGTCGATGTAGTTATTGAAGGACATAATTTACCTGTCGACCTAGTCTGCATGGACATGGAAGGGTATGATGTCATCTTAGGAGCCTATTGGCTATCTACACACACGGCAGTTGTAGACTGACGAAAGGGGAAACTAACCTTTTAAGACTACCCGAAGGTTATCTACACTAGTCCCTGAAATTAAGGAAAGTTACCCCTTATTTCGGCTCTCCGAGCTAGCAGAAGGGATGTGTGGCTTTCATAGCATTTGTGACTGCCACAGAAGTTAAGGAGTCCAAGATAGAAGACGTCCACGTGGTTCGGGAGCTTCCCGATGTGTTTCCGGAAGATTTGTCCGGATTACCCCCACAAAGAGAAGTGGCCTTCACCATCGACCTTGTCCCTGGTGCCAGCCCGGTTTCCAAGGCACCCTATAGGATGTCGCCCCGCTGAGCTCAAAGAATTGAAGGAACAATTGATGGAGCTCTTGAAGAAAAGATTCATTAGGCCTAGTACTTCCCCATTGTTTGTCAAGAAGAAAGATGGATCGATGAGACTCTGCATCGATTATCGACAACTGAACCACCTTAGTATCAAAAATAAGTATCCACTGCCGAGGATCGATGAATTATTTGATCAAATATCTAGAGCCAAATACTTCTCGAAGATTGATCTCACATCAGGATACCACTAATTAAGGATCAAGGATGAGGATATTCACAAAACGACATTTCGGAGCAAGTATGGGCATTACGAATTTACTGTTATACCTTTTGAACTAATGAATGTCTCTTCAGCCTTTATGCAGTTAATGAACAGCATATTCAGGCCTCATCTAGACCAATTTGTTGTGGTCTTTATTGATGATATATGGATTTATTCAAAGATCGAGGAAGATCATGAAGAGCATTTATGGACCGCATTACAAATATTAAAGAAGAATCAACTCTATGCCAAGCTTAGCAAGTGTGATTTCTGGCTCGAGGAGGTATCTTTCTTAGGCCATGTAATTTCGAAGAATGGCATATCTGTGGATCCATCAAAAGTCGAGGTTGTAAAGAATTGTGAAAGGCCGACAAATGCAATCAAGATCTGAAGTTTCTTGGGTCTTGTCTGTTATTATCGGTGATTTATAAAGGACTTCTCCAAGATTGCTTCTCCTCTTACTAGGCTGACACGCAAGGAGATTCCTTATGAGTGGAATGAGGATTGTGAAAGGAGCTTTCAAGCATTGAAGGATCATTTGACGGTTGCCCCGGTCTTAGCATTACCAATTGAAGGGGAGAAATTCAAGGTATATACCGATGCATCTGGTATTAGCCTCGATGTGTGCTAATGCAACAAGGGAGAGTCATTGCTTACTCTTCCCGGCAATTGAAGAAGGACGAGGAGAACTACCCAGTGCACGACTTAGAGCTGACCGGGATAGTATTTGCTTTAAAGATCTGGAGACACTATCTATATGGAGAACAATTCACCGTGTACTCCGATCACAAGAGTCTCAAGTACTTATTCTCCCAAAAGGAATTGAACATGAGTCAAAGACGGTGGCTAGAGTATCTCAAGGACTTCGACTTCACAATACAATACCACCCAGGAAAGGGTAATTCTGTAGCTGATGCCCTTAGTTGAAACCCGAGAGCGTTATTGGCCAACTGTATGATCAAGAGTGAAAGATGTTGGAATAATTTTTCAAGCTTGATATAAGCATAGACAAGGAGAAATGGGGTATTACTCTATTACACATGAGGATATAGCCGGGTTTACTTTCCGAAATCAAAGGGCTACAAGATGAAGACCCGGTGCTAGTGTAGATAAAGGGCAAGATAGAAGAACAACCAGATTTCAAGCTGGCATCTGATGGAAGACTATTGTTCCATGAAAGGACATGTGTACCAGACTGTCCGAAATTAAAGAAGAAAATTTTAGAGGAAGCTCACCGATCAAGGTATATAATTCATCCTAGAGGTACCAAGATGTATCAGGATTTGAAGCGAACCTTTTGGTGGCCCAATATGAAAAGGGAGGTAGCGGACTTTGTTTCTTGCGGTCTCACATGCCAACAAGTCAAGACAGAACACCAAAAGCCCGCTGGTAAGTTACATCCTCTGGACATTCCAAAGTGGAAGTGGGAAGAGATCGGCATGGATTTTATCATAGGTTTGTCTAAATCTAAAGGAGGACATGATGGAATATGGGTTATCATAGATCGATTGACCAAGTCTGCTCACTTCTTGCCTATAAAGAGATGATGGTCGGTCGATGTTCTAGCTGCTTTATACATCAAAGAAGTGGTTAGACAGCAAGGAGTTTTGTTTTGATAGTGTCTGACCGAGACCCGCGCTTTACTTCTCATTTTTAGAAGGGTCTACAATATTTGTTGGGGACGAGACTCAATTTTAGCACAGTTTTTCATCCTCAAACGGATGGTCAGACTGAGAGAACGAATCAAGTGGTGGAAGGCATGTTACGGTCTTGTATTATTGATTTTGGTGGAAGCTGGCATGATCATCTACCCCTGGTCGAGTTTGCATTTAACAACAGTTACCAGGCAAGTATTCAAATGGCACCCTTCTAAGCATTGTATGGAAGGAGTTGTCACTCGCCAATATGCTGGGATGAAGTTGGGAAAAGGAAACTTCTAGGCTCAGATATGGTAAGGGATACGACTGAGAAAGTGCAGCTTATTAGAGAAAGACTCAAGATGGCTCAGTCGAGACAAAAGACATATGCCGATACTAGAAGAAGAGACTTGGAGTTCCAAGTCGGAGATCACGTCTTTCTCAAGGTTTCCCCAGGCCGAGGTATCTGAAGATTTGGTGTTAAGGGTAAGCTTACACCAAGATATATCGGTCCCTTCGAGGTGCTAAAAAGAGTGGGCCAGGTTGCCTACCGGATTCTCTTGCCACCACAGTTATCCGAAGTCCATATTGTGTTCCATGTCTCTATGCTCGAGTAATACGTTCATGATCCATTCCACGTCATAGAACAAGATAACCTGGTGATACAAAAGGATCTTACCTATGAGCAAAAACCATTAAGGATCCTTGATTGTGAAATTCGCACACTAAGGAACAAGACGATCCGTATGGTGAAAATTCAATGGAACAAGAATCTTGAACAAGAAGTCACATGGGAGATATAAGAATCCATGAAGAGAAGATTTCTTGACTTATTTCGAAATGGTAAGTACTCTACACCCTCCATATTTATATTCAAATAAATTTGGGGACCAAATTCTTTTAAGTGGGGGAGGGTGTAGCAACCCGGATAAATTATGGGAATAAAATTTCCTAATTAAATAAATCCTCCAATTAAATAAGACAAGGGCCCAAATCAAACAAAATATAAAGCCCAAACCTCAACCCAATTGAAGGCCTTAACCCATATATATATAAATGGGCCATAATAAACAAAAACCTTACCACGTTCGAACTCTACATGGGAGATTAGGGTTTTGTTCCTAGCAGGGAAAGTGACTGAAGATTTGATAAGGAATGGATTAGCATGGGAAAATTTAAACCAAGTAGGATTGCTGCATGGGAAGTTAAATCCCATTAGGAAGTTTAAAACCATAAGCTCTATAAATAAAGCCCTCCATCGAACGAGTTCAAGGCTACTGCTATTGCTCGTTCTGCTTCCTTACGTCGACGTCGTCTTCCTCCTGTGACTGTAGCTGTGCGTGAAGAGGAGCCTCTGCTTCCCCTTCTTCTCGTTGCTGCTATTGCATTGTCTTCATCCTCCTAGAACCGTTACCGTGAAGAAGCCTGTTGCTTCCTCTTCTTCATCCTATTCCTGCCGTTGCAGTTGCAGTTGCTGCTGCTCTTATTCTTTCTCTTTTTCTTCACGTTCGTCGTTCTCAATCCACCCAAAAGGTAGATTTTTTCAAGAAACGAAGCCTAACAATCATGGTAATAGGTACTGCATGCATCTACGGTCTTAATAGCATCCCTATAAACCTGTATGCTATGATTCCATGATCTCTATTTTGAGTTTTACATAGATTTATAACACTGCTGTTTCATATAGAATTAGCGGCCAGAGCAGTTGTCATAGATTAATGAGCGACCATATAGGCAGGCGCAGATTCTTGAATTTGCAACAGTCCCATAGGCGCAAATTAATGAGCGACTATCAATCCGTCGCTATTTCTTTTTAGAGTAATTAATAAATAACCCATGTTTAAAATTAAATAACTATGGAACCATGTATCTGAAAAACATGTTGTGCATATTCTTGGATTCCCCAGATTTTTCTCTACATGTCCATATTCTTAGTTTTCTGAAATTCTCTATAAATATCAAAGTGGTACTATTCATCCCTAGTGAATGGAAGTTCATTTAAATGAACAGTAGCATGAGTGTTAAACGTACCTGCTGAAGTCCCACGATCAATGACACCCAAGAGGGGGGGTGAATTGGGAGATTACAAATTTTACAAAACTTATACCAGAATTAAACAGATATGAAGAAACAATCTTTAAAAGACTTAGATCTGATGAAATAACAAATAGATCTGTCAAAACCTATCACACACAGCAAATCATTGGTACTATGGTAGAGATATAAATATGAAGATTCTACTCACGCAAGGTATTATCTTCCTGACAAGAATGGCCTTGTCAATCCGAATCTACTTTTTAGTATACCAAAGATCTAATGTATAAATGACAAGTTATGCTAGATCTGAAGGGAAAGTGCACGAGAGTAATATAGTGTGTGCTAGCATAGAACGGGGGTAGAAGAAAAGGATCAAACCACACAAAAGAGAGAGATTTTTAGGTGGTTCAGATGCAACGATGGCAACCTACGTCCACCCCTCACAAACTGTGAGGATTCACACACTATCTTGTAGAGGATTACAAGATCTGAACACACACACACTTGTAGGAGGATAGGAACTCCAATGAAGGTGCAAGAGCACTAAAACACACACAGATCTGGATGAAAAACACACGCGCACACACACGTAGATCTAGGTAGATCCACACACACACAAGTGTTTAGAGATTACAAGAACACACACTTAAAGCTCAATGAAAGTAGAAGTAGAAACACAGATGAAAAACTCCATATTTAGGCTCCCCCTTAGTGGATGAAGAAGGTTTTTGATGAAGCTTGCTTCTCAGCTTGATTTCCACTTGAATGGCTTCAGGATGATCTTCAAATGCTTGAGATTTGATGAAGAGTGTTTGGACGAAACACTGTTCACGGAGTTCTTCTGCAGCCCCTTTTTCTCTCTTGGCAGCCTCCTTAGATCTCCCTTGTGTAATTAGGGTTTCTTGGCCCTAAGAGGTGTTTTTATAACATTTGAATGGTCAAGGACAAGCCAAGACACAGATCCACAATTCAAGGATGTCTAGAGACTTTTGGGGTTAAAAGATCCTTGATAGATCCTCTCTCCTCGTGAAGAAAGTAAAGTCAAAAATGGGGGCTTCGAGGGGTTCGGTCGACCTAGGAAGGTGGGGCGGTCGACCAAACTTTTACAGGTTTTGAATCTTTCGTTGCTGGGAGAATCGGCCGACCGGTCCAAGGGGGACGGTCGACTAAAATCTATAAATTTATAGAGTTTTGAGCTCTGGGATATTAGGTCGACCGCTCATGTTGGCCACGTCGACCGAACTCTGAAAACCTTGAAAAAATAACATTGTTAGCCCATAAATCATATCCTTATACAATATACTGTGAGACCACATTTTGTTGCATTTAATTTGAGTTGGTTTTGACTTATTCTGGGCTTTTTGAAACACGATCCTTTTGAGCATATTCTTATGATAGAAAAAATAACTTTGAGAGCCTATATGAGTAATTACATCCGTAAGAATGGATGTACTAACCGTTTACCATACCGGGATTTTGTTATCATCAAAATCACCTGGAGAGACTCAACAATCTCTCCCTTTTTGATGATGACAAAACTCTAGACTTTTAAGTGCATTGGCGTGCTTTTTAGGCAAAAGGAGAACTTGCAAGACATTGCATTCAATCCACGCAAGGATCCACGTGATTCTTGTACGAGGCGGAGTTTACACTCACGTATAGTGAAGGATTTCAGACGGGCTAGCCTGTCTTTCAACTGACACTATTTGATATACATAGAACCCATTTGATGATTGTCAAAACCAACAAACCATAAGGCGATCAATCCATGGATTCATTTCATTAAGCCAAAAGCCACAATTTATTTGCCAAATAGAGAGGAAATGAGAGACAAGAACCATCATGTAATGCCAAATACCAATTGCATTCAATTCATCATTCATTTCATTTTTAGTACAAAGTACATTTGATTTGATTTGGGCTTTGATTCTACCATCCCATATTTCTTTAGCAGCTCCAAGGTATATTTGGCTTATGATTTCCCATCGGTAGTTCATTTGATTTGATTGCATATACCGATGCGGATTATGCTAGATGTATTGTAGATCACAAAAGTAATAGTGGGTACTATCAGTTTCTCGGTGGGTGCCTAGTTTCATGGGCCTCCAAGAAATAACATTCAGTATCTCTCTCAACAGTCGAGGCTGAATATGTAACCACAGGAAGTTGTGGAGCCCAAGTACTTTGGATCAAAAATCAATTGCTTGATTTTGATGTTTAAATGAAATGTGTTCCAATCTTGTGTGACAATTCCAGTGCAATCAGTTTGTCAAAAAATTCTGTACAACATTCTAGGACAAAACATATTGATATTTGACAACATTTTCTGAGAGATCATGTAGGAAAAGGGGTCTTTGAATTGAATTTCATTGACACCCACAATCAGTTAGTCGATATCTTCACAAAACCCCTAAACCAGGATCAATTCAGCTAGATAAGAAGGGAACTTGGCATGTGCAAGGGTGAGAGCATACATACCTAGGTTTGCACTTAGGTTAAAAGTTGCACATATAGAAACTCATCTGCATAATGGGTAGATTGTCATGCATATTCTATGTTTTTTTTTACCTTGTGTGTATATACACCCCTGCATGCTTGAATGTAATTATACATACAGCACTCCTTGAAATCTTTCTAAGGCCAAATCTTCCTTGATTAAATAAGTATGGACCCAGAGACCTAGGGATCTAAGGCAATGTCTGAGGGAGAGCTAGAGAATTTCCTCTATACTCCATCTCCTCTTACCTTAAGTCACTCTTTCTCATTACCCCAAGGTGGTGGTTCAATCAAGAAGGAAGGTTGTTGAAGTTTTATTAAAAAAAAAGGGAGTGAAGCTGATGTTAAAAAAATGGAATTTTAGGGCTAGGTCGATCACTTCGGTCGACCGTCGCCCTCGTCCGGTCGACCGAATCTGGCAAATCAGACTGACTACACCATCCACCGAACCCTTTTTTAAGGGGTCTTCACACCCCATTCTCTCACTCCTTTGCCTCCACTCTCTCTCTAACATCCTTCCCTAACCCTAGAACACTAAAACTCCACCTCTATAATCCAAAAAACCTCCTCTTTCTTGCACCCGCACAAGACCCGGCATGTTCATCACGTCTTTGGGACAAAATCTCCGTGGCGGTTTGTGCGACGGTGCAGCTATTCCCTAGGTTCCAGATTGTGGAGAAGATCATTTCAAGCTCTTGGTGTGTCTATCGGTCCATCTACACCCCCAGGGAAGAGTTTCATTCCTTTCAAGGGTTTCCACACCGGGTTTTCTAGTCCAGGATGCCGCCTAGAAGGAGTTCTCAGCGTTCTACCCAAGTAGAACTTAGTGCTCAGAGACGTGAGGCTCCGGCTCCTCCACCACGGCGGGCTCTTGCGCCTCCTCGTGCACCTTGGTTGCCTCCACGGCCCATTATCAACCCCCGACTAGTCGACTTCAATGAGGTGAATGAAATTCTGCCTTATCTATGTGCAGTCTTTGAGATTCAACAGGGATGGATTGATTTTGTCAATAGATATCCCCTATATTACCCCAACCTAGTGCAGTAATTTTATGGCAATTTGGTTGAGAGGAATGAAGAGTTATATACGATTGTTCAAGGTGTTGAGATTCATATTACTCCAGACCTTTTTGAACATGCCTTAGGAGTTTCAGCCACGGGTGCCAACATGGTTTTTGGTCATGGTGAAGTTGAGGACACTTTTGTTGCTATGACGAAATGTGACTATGTGCGTGGTGTCAGTGATTTCATTACATTAAACGCCAATTATTTTCCACCACTGCAGCAAATTCTGCACCATATGTTTACTTCACTTATCTATCCAAAGAGTGACAGTCGAAATGAAGTGACAGAGGTTCACAAATTCCTATTTTACTATGTTATGAATGGGATTTTATTCAACATGGATCGGCTTATGACAGATTTGATTGGGACATGCCACACCCAACTGAGGAGATCCTTGCCGTATGCTTCACAGCTGACAGGTGTATTCATATATGCTGGGATCAATTTGGCTGATGAACCGTTTATTCAAGTTAGACAAGATGATATCTACAATAAACATAAGATTTTCATAGATTTTGGATACTATTGGGGTCCAGATGATCAGCTTCACAGAAATGTGCCCGTTTATGGAGAAGAATCTGAAGAAGAAGAGCCACAGTAGTAGCAGGGTCAAGGGGAAGCCCCCCTCCTGTTCAGGCGGAGGACCAGCCTCCTCCACCTTCTCCACCACATGTCGATCCGGAGATGCCTCCTCCACCATAATTCTTTCACGGGGAGTCCTCTACTCAGGGAGCTGGACAACCTTCTTGGATGGATTCTGAGACTTTTGATAGGCATTTTTCTGGGCTAGTCGCGTGGACACCTTTGGGAACCAACTCTCTACTTTTGGGGATCACATAGACACCATGGGTGAGATGCTGAAAACCATGTCAGATCGCATAGATTCTTTTTCCACAGTCCTGGACACCTTGTCCACTCAGATGACCACTCTCTCCACTCATATGACCACCCTAACCCAAAGCCATGAAGACTCACGTGAGACCTTTCATACCATGAACCATGTTCTTCTTGATATGCAACATCATGACCTGGAGCGTGATAACACAATTGCTCATCTCCAGCACCTCCTTTAGTTTCAAGACCACACTCTTGAGGATATCTGGCGCCACCTTGGCTATCTCCCGCCTCCTGAAGAACAGCCTCCTACAGATGGCCACTGAGGATTTTCTTTTGCTTCTTCCCTCTAGTCTATTGTCCTTGGGTCGTGTGTTTCTTTGGGTCTTCTTCTCGTCTATCCTATCCTGTCCTTTGATGATGCCAAAGGGGGAGAAGTAGTTAGTGCAGGGTCCTATATATAGCTTATGCATGTTGGTATGCTTGTATGCATGATCATTTGTGAGGTTCATTGCGTTTTGTTTGAGTCAATTATGCATTCTCTCGCATCAATGTACTTTGTACTGAAAATGAAATGAATGATGAATTGAATGCAATTGGTATTGGGCATTACATGATGGTTCTTGTCTCTCATTTCCTCTCTATTTGGAAAATAAATTGTGGCTTTTGGCTTAATGAATTTTTCTTTCTTGAACTTTTTTTTTCAGATCTGGACACTCTCCTCTCATGTGCCCATGCTTCTTGCATTCATAGCAAATAACATTGTTGGGCTTGTTAGACTCACCCTTGGTTTGAAAGGGCTTCCTTTGCCCTTTTCTGAAATTTCTTTGGAAATTCTTCTTTCTTCTCAGAAATTTCTTTACTTGGTGGGTCAGCATAGCCAAGTCTTCTTCTTCATTACTCTTCTCGCTAGACTCCTCTTCTTGGGAGTCGTCATAAGACTGGTTGGCTTTCAAGCCCACTGTTTTCTTCTTTTTGGATTCCTCCTCCGCAGTTCGTTTGATGTTAATCTCATAGGTCATGAGTGACCCTATGAGCTCGTCCAAGGAGAGTGTGGACAGATTCTTCGAATCCTCAATGAATGTGGCTTTTGTATGCCAGGCAGGTGAAAGAGATCTTAACACCTTCCTCACGAGCTCGGAGTTGGTGTATTCCTTTCCAAGACTCTTGAGACCATTAGTGATCTCAGTCAGTCTTGCGAACATCTCAGAAATGGTTTCTTCGGGTTTCATTTTGAATAGCTCGTAATCTCTGACGAGTAGATTGGCTTTGGTCTCCTTCACCTCGGAGGTTCCTTCATAGATAAGTCGCAGCTTGTCCCACATCTCCTTTGCTGAACTGCACATGGATACACGAGAAAACTCGTTAGGATGAATATCACATTGCATAATGTTCATAGCATTAAAATTCACTGTGGAGTTTTGAATATCCTCATGAGTCCATTCGTCTTCATCCTTGGAAAGCTCATGTGGGCCCTTGTCCACCACCCTCCAGATCTCGTGCTCTTGGGCTCTCAGAAAAACATACATTCTATTTTTACAATAGGAGTAATTCGAGCCGTCGAAGTATGGAGGATGGTGGATGGAGTGACTCTCAGGCATCATCCCCTTGTTGGCCATTGATCTGGATCTGACTCTAGATCGTTAGATCCGAAAGAAATAGAGCCTTAGCTCTGATACCAATTGAAGTTCCGCGATCAATGACACCCAAGAGGGGGGGTGAATTGGGTGATTACAAATTTTACAAAATTTATACCAGAATTAAACAGATATGAAGAAACAATCTTTAAGAGACTTAGATCTGATGAAATAACAAATAGATCTGTCAAAACCTATCACATACAGCAAATCCTTGGTACTATGGCGAAGATATAAATCTGAAGATTCTGCTCATGCAAGGTATTATCTTCCTGACAAGAATGGCCTTATCAATCAGAATCTACCTTTTGATATACCAAAGATCTAATGTATAAATGACAAGTTATGCTAGATCTAAAGGGAAAACGCATGAGAGTAATATAGTGTGTGCTAGCATAGAACGGGGGTAGAACAAAATGATTAAACCACATAAAAGACAGAGATTTTTAGGTGGTTCGGAAGCAATGATGGCAACCTATATCCACCCCTCACAAACTATGAGGATTCACACACTATCTTGTAGAGGATTACAAGATCTGAACACAGACACACTCGTAGGAGGATAGGAACTCCAACGAAGGTGCAAGAGCACCGAAACACACACAGATCTGGATGAAAAACACACACACACACGCAGATCTAGGTAGATCCACACACACATAAGTGTTTAGAGATTACAAGAACACACACTTAAAGCTCAATGAAAGTAGAAGTAGAAATATAGATGAAAAACTCCAGATTTAGGCTCCCCCTTAGTGGATGAAGAAGGTTTTTGATGAAGCTTGCTTTTCAGCTTGATTTCCACTTGAATGGCTTCAGGATGATCTTCAAATGCTTGAGATTTGATGAAGAGTGTTTGGACAAAACACTGTGATACGTGCAGCGGAGAGTGAGATAGAAGGGGGGGATGAATAGATCACTCCCCAATCCGATAAACACATCCACAAGTTCTTAGCCCCTCAAACTATAGAGATAAAGGCCAAGTAAACAGACAACGAAGATGATAAGAGAAGAAGTGATATCGAGAAAGCAACCACAAAGAAGCAAAGTTACAAGAAGTTGGAGAGCAACACACGAAAACAACCACACCACAAATGACACAGCGAATTTTTTAGGTGGTTCGATTGCTATCTGCAATCTACGTCCACCCCTTACTCAATCGAGTAAGGCTTCCTTGCACTTGAGTCGCACACAGCAGACTCAGTCTGCAACAACCGCTGCCAAACAGCTTGTACAGAGGAACAGCCTCCTCAATCTTTTGTTTGACCAGAAGAAGAGCACCGGAGAACAATCTCCCTTCCTTTGCATGTAGCAAAGGGAACCCTGTGCAGTTACTCCCAAGTAACTCACACAACCAGAGGATTGAACCTCTCTTCCTTCAAGACACTGGAGGGAACTGGAGAACATCTCCCTTCCTCCGAACAGTGGAGGGTAACAATATGGAATGAAGATGATCAAACAAAAATTTGAAAACACAGCGATCGGTAAACGATAATATTCTCTAGTAACAAAGATAATGTAGCTTCCATAGAAGCAGATCTTCTCATTCATGAACACTTCTCCCTCTCAGAAATTTTTCTTCCTCTTCTGCTTCTGCTGGCTCTCTTTCTCCTTCTCCTCTCTTTTCTGTTCTCATTGTTGTTTCTTCTTCTGCTCAGCATTCACTTTTTATAGAGCATCAGAGGACGGGCGTGTGCTTTCCATTATTCCAGCTTAAAGGCCTTAACCCACGTGGCAGAATCCCACCTCACTTCTCTTCATGTGTCACGATCCTGCCACCTCCTCCATACTAGGATCACGAGCCATTCTTATTTTTCTCAAAAGAAAAAAATATCTGACAGATAATCAGAAGAAAGCATTTCGGATACTGGTAAGAAGGATGACATTGCATTGGGCATATAAATGCTAAATGCACGAACTGGGAGAGATGCACCGATTATATAAAACATGAGGCAAATGTTGCACCAAATGTGAATAGACATAACATGCACTGAGTAGAGATATTCAAGTCAACCATTGAATTGACTTACTAAAGTGATTGACCCCATGTGCACAGACTCTAGCGTCCACCCGTGCAGCTGGTGTGCACAGACATGGGTCCAAGAGGCACACGACGAAGACTTTGTACTGAGTCAAAGGAAAGGATCAAGGATATGCACAGACTTTTAAAAACATCTGTGTAACACAGTAGATGCACCGAGTTGGATTTGCGAGAATTGCAGCGAGATGAAAGAGAAGAATCATTCGAACAAAAACGGATGCAAGACAGACCTTGCACCGAGTCTGAAAGGCGAGACGCACAAAGATGCACAAACAGGATATGCACGAACCTAAAAGTGTATGCTGTAATGAAATACAATGAAATGCACTGAGCCAATTTATGTCTAGACACGTAATGCACCGAGATGGAAACGGGGCTACAGTGTTTGTGAGTGAGACAGAGACTTGCACCGAATTGATAAAGAGAAGTACAAGACACCGCTTGCACCAAGACATATTTGCACTGAGATGAAGAGACAAGATCTAACGGTCCATACCAGACAACGATTGCACCGACTAGAGCTTGCACCGACCTCGAGAGGTGAGATGCAAGGACATGTTATGCACGGACCTTAAAGCTATTACCACAGACTTCCTTCATGTTTTGACACAAGTAAATGCACCGAATGTATAAATTGATCTAGGGATAAAAATAAATTGATTTATAGTGTGTGACATGACCAAAACCTTAGGGATGCAACAATCTCCCCCTTTTTGATGATGACAACACTATGAATCAAGCAACATCAAGGGATTAAAAATAATCAGTTAAAAATAGGCCAATCATACAGACAAATCAAGCACAACTTCTGAACCTCAACTTTCCTCCAAAAACACTTTCTCAGAATATGAATGGTCTCTCGGATATTGCATGGCCTCATGACCTCTCTCCCCCTTTGACATCATCAAAAGGAAATGAAAAATATATGAAATTGCTGGAGACATGAGGAAGAAGTATAGTGACTTCTTAGTGTAGAAAGACCCAACAACATATCTTCAGAGAATAAGTGAGGTGCTAAACTCAAGTGAAGATTCTTGAACTCTGGTAATCAGTAGAGAATTAGTATGAGGGAAAAGTTTATCCACATACATGGTATATGATGTAGAACAGAGGTGAACAAGCATGGCAAGATTTCTGATTAAAACAACACTACTTTGTAGACGACAAGAGACAAAATCAGAGAAGGTGTTCTCATAGTATTGAAGACAAGCATTCCAGACCTTTGCACAGAGACAAGGGATAATATAGAATTTTGCAATGAGATCAACGAGTGGTTTGGTAAATCACACTTTTGACATTAGGGAGACACCTTGATCAGAGGCCGGAATCCCCAGTTACTCAGTGTGAGTACCTCATTACTTCTTCCTTTTGAAGAACAGAGTTAGTAACTGTGGCTTTTTACATGAGGAAACACCTTGATCAGAGGCCAGAGTCCCCACTTACTCACCACCTTGTCACCATTGCTCTGTGATGATCAGAGATATTAAGGTCATTTTGCATGCAATTTTTTTATTAAAAAATTGGACACCTCATGACATAGGAGTTACTTCACTTCATTGATGAAGCTCCCAGTTTCTCAGTGATCAAGCCATAGACCTTTGTTCATTTAGTTGATCCCTTATGATGTGGAGGGGAAATGATTGAAGACAATACCAGAAGGACTGTTTCTTTGTAATGAATCTTGAGATCTATATTTCAAGTTGTTCTGAAAAAATATCAAGACATGCAGGTTTTAGCCTGACTTGAAATCATTGACAATGTAGGAAGATATACTTTGACCACTTAAACCAAATCTCTGATAAACTACTAGAGGAAAGATTCTAGCAGGACTTTAGTAACACAAACGTATAGACTTAAAAGATGAATGAGATTCTACTGACTGAGAGAACTGCACTCATTCAATCATGAGAACCAGCAATGACACACATCTGGTCAGTCTTTTTGAATCAGATAAAATCACTACCTTTCCAGCTCCCCCTTAAACGAAGCACTCAATGAAACTAATCAGAAGATACACAAAGCTCCCCCTCACAATAAGGACAGACATTTCACACAACATTTTACCAAGATAGATCAATTCAATATCAAGAGAAAAATAGTTAAGATAATTTGAACAAGCCTAGTTCTCTCCTTAATGTGGTGAATTTGTCTTTGTCCAGAGGCCTGGTGAAGATGTCAGCAATTTGATTAGCAGTGCCGACATGAATCAGTTCAAAGTTGTTCTTAGAGACCTCATCTTATAAAATGATGTCTGATTTCTATGTGTTTGGTGCGGAGGTGCAGAATAGAATTCTTGGCTAGGTTGATGGCACTGGTATTATCACAGTAAATAGGTGTGCACCCCAGGTCTACTTGATAGTCCTGAAGTTGGTGTTTAATCCAAATGACTTGTGTGCCACAACTCCCTGCAGCTACGTATTCAGCCTCTACAGTGGAGAGGGACACAAAGTGTTGTTTCTTGGAACCCCAAGATACTAAACACCCACCTAGAAATTCACAGTGACCACTAGTGCTCTTTCTATCTAGTTTACACCTGGCATAATCTACATCTGTGTATGCAACTAAATCAAGTGTATGTGATGCAGGAAACCATAAACCAAGAGTGTGAGTAGTGGACAGGTATCTGAAGATTCTTTTTACTGCAACTAAATGCAATTCAGTGGGTCTAGATTGATACCTTGCACACATTCCTACATTGAATTGAATATTAGGTCTTGAAGCAGTCAAATAAAGTAGAGATCCAATCATACCTCGATAGAGCTTGGCATCTACTTCTTTACCTGTCTCATCTCCATCCAATGAGGTGTTGGTACCCATTGGTGTTGTAATGTGCTTCAAGTTGTTCATGCCAAACCTCTTGAGAATTTCCAATGTGTACTTGGTCTGGTTGATGAAGTATCTATCCTCTAACTGTTGTACCTGTAAGCCAAGAAAATACTTTAATTCACCTACCAAACTCATTTCAAATTCAGCAGACATCAATTTAGAAAATTCATTGCATAGTTCAGAGCTAGTTGACCCAAAGACAATATCATCTACATATACCTGAACTATGATGAGGTCTTTATTTGAGCTCTTCGAAAAAAGAGTTTGATCTACTTTACCTCTGTGGTAGCCCTTGCTGATCAGAAATTATGTCAGTCTTTCATACCATGCTCGAGGAGCCTATTTTAGGCCATACAGGGCTTTGTTCAACCTGAAAACTTGGTTAGGTTCAGGAGAAAACTGAAATCCGGGGGGTTGTTCAACAAAAACCTCTTCCTTGATAACACCATTCAAAAAAGCACTCTTCACGTCCATTTGCTGGAGTTTTATGTTCTTGGAACATGCAAATGCTAGCAATATTCTTATTGCTTCCATCCTAGCAACAGGTGCATAGGACTCATCAAAATCAACACCAAATTCCTGACAGTAGCCCTTGGCTACTGGTCTGGCTTTATTTCTAGAAATGATTCCATCTTCATTCATTTTATTCTTAAACACCCACTTAGTTCCTATGACATTAGTATTTTCTGGTCTTGGAACAAGCTCCCAGATATTATTTCTTTCAAATTGACCTAACTCCTCACACATGGCATTAGTCCATGACTGATCACTTAAGACCTTTTCTATTGATTTGGGTTCAATTTGAGAGACCAGAGCAATTAGGTCCTGGTTATGAACATTCCTAAAGTGAGACCTAGTTCTAAGAGGTTCTTCAAGATTGCCTAATATGTTATCTATTGGGTGATCTTTAAGATATCTAACATTTATTGAAGACTCACCTGTCTCAGCCGGCTCTACCTGGTTGGGAGCATCTGATGACTCATTTGGCTGAAGCTCCTCTTCTTCTTTGTCTTCTAGGAATTCTCCATTGTGCTCGGAATCCCTGTCAGTGTTTTCAATGTTAGTAACACCTTTTGCTTCACCAAAAATAATGTGTGGAGACTCCTCAACTTCTGATCATTTATGTTAAAGACTCTATATGCTCTTGACACTTCAGAGTATCCTAAAAATATTCCAGGACAGCTTTTAGCATCAAATTTATCTAAGTCTTTCTTGTCATTATTATGGATAAAGCATTTAGCTCCAAAAATCCTGAAATGAGTCATATTTGGTTTCTTACCTTTCAACAGCTCATAGGGTGTTTTCTTGTGGATTGGTCTTACCATGGCCCTGTTGATTGTATAAGTTGCTGTATTGGCCGCCTCTGCCCAAAATTTCCTTGGTAGTTGACTCTCAATCAGCATGGTCCGGGCCATCTCCACAATGGTTCGATTTCTTCTCTCCACAATTCCATTCTGCTCTGGTGTCCTGGGAGAAGAAAACTTGTGTGTTAGTCCTTCTCTTTCACACAGTTCAGAAAACATGGAGTTCTCAAATTCACCTCCATGGTCAGATTGAATTGAACAAATTCTATGTTTTCCTTCTTGTTTGACTTTATTAAAAAATTGTTTGAATTTTTGAAAAGCATCATTTTTGTTGGCTAAGAAAAAGATCCATGAAAATCTGAAGTGGTCATCCATGATCACATAACCAAATCTACTTCCATTAAGACTCTGAGTTCTAGTAGGACCAAAAAGGTCCATATGAAGAAGTTCCATTGGTCTAGACGACAATGGCTTAGATCTTAGCTTGAAGGACATTCGGGTCTGTTTGCCTAGAGCACAGGCATCACAGACTTTTGAAGTTGAACTGAATTTAATTTAGGCAAGCCTCTAACTAAATCATGCTTGATCAATTTATTTAAAGTGGAGAAGCTAGTATGCCAAACAAAAGCGTCACTTTCAGAATTTGCAGATAAGCATAGATTAGAATTAGACTCAACATCTAAGTCTACCAAGTAGACATTATTGGTTCTGTTGGCTACAAATTTAATGCTATCAGAATTTATTTCAAAGATTTTGCATGAATTATTGTCAAACACAACCCTGTGACCCTTATCACATAATTGACTTATGCTAATCAGATTGTGTTGAAGACCTTCCACAAGTAAAACTTTCTCAATGGAGTTAGTGGAAGACTTACCAACAGTGCCGACCCCAATGATATTACCTTTATTCTTTCCTCCAAATTTGACCAGACCCCCTACCTTCATTTCTAACTTGCTGAACTTGGATCGGTCTCTTGTCATGTGCTTGGAGCAGCCACTGTCGAGATATCATTTGTTGTTCTCAGCTGCTAGGCACACATACACAAGCAAAATCAAGCAAAGTAGTTCGGAACCCAAGATGAGTTGGGTCCAAAGACATCATTCAAATCTTTAAGCAGATGTTTAGGGATCCAGAATTGTCTCAACTTGGTTTCCTCTTGCACCTTAATTTCTGGTCTATTGAAGTTGTGAGTGGAGGTATGTCCAGTTGGTCTGGAGAAATGAAATCTATTCCAGTTATTAGGTTTCTCATCCCTGGGGTATCTTCTTTGAGCTTGTTGATTAACAAATTTTTGAGGATGAGTGTTGTTTCTCCAGTAAGTCTTGTCAGGACCCATTCTTCTGTAGTAGTTCCAACTTTTATTCTGATTCATTTCCTTGGTCCAGCTACTACTTATGTTCTGGCGATTGGGCTTAGTAAAGTTCTTCACAAAATTCATTCCTATTTTAGATGATCGTCCAGCATTGTTTGTTAAATTTTCTTTTGGACATTGAACACTCTGGTTTCTGTTTGAGCTGGATGGAGTGTCCAGCTTTTCTTTTCCCTTTTCTGGGCAGAAGGTGGTAGTCTTAAACTAAAATGGTCTCTTGTTGGATGGGTCATAGCCTAAACCCTCCTTGTTGAAATTAACCCTTGTACCTAGTATAGAATCCAGATTCGATTTTCTTTGAACAAATTTTTCTAAAACTTTTTGTTTGTCCTCCAACTCTCTTTGCATAGACTCACAATTTTTCAAGAGTTCAGAGTTGACTTTCTTAACAGCTTCATACTTCTATGTGATCACACTATTTTCATTCAAACATTCTTCGAATTTAATCTTGAGTTGGTTGAGTTGTGTGTGAACTTCCTGGTTCTCAAGGGTTTGCTTTTCATTCTCCTTTTCCAGAGAAATCATTTCTTCTAATTCTTCTTTTAGTTTCTAATTTTCCTTACAGATTTACGTTTGTTCTTCAACATTTGTATTGAATTTTCTCTTCAGAACCCTACGCTCTTTACTAAGTGAATTGAACTTATCTAACAGTTCTGCATAGGCGTCTTCCCAGTCATCGATAGAGAAATTCTCAAAAATATTTGTTACCTCCTCTTCGCTGTTTGCCATCAGGCAAATTTCTTCTTCATCCTCCTCTGAGGAATTGTCTTCCGGATCCTCTTCCTCATCGCTCCAGGTGCAGACCATTGCCTATGGCTTCTTCTTCTGCACTTTCGAGCTCTTCTTCTGAGGGTTGGGACCTTTCTTCTGAAGATCAAGGCAGTCCCCTTTCATGTGTCTGGGTTTCCTGCAATGAAAGCATGTAATTCTCTTAGTACTCCTATCTTTGTCATTGCTGGAATTGAAGTTCTTACCAGAAGGGTATGACTTCTTCCTCCTGAAGGTCTTTCCCTTAGACCTTAAGAATTTTCTGAATTGGCGAGTAAGCATTGCTTGCTCCTCTTGGTCGAGATCTGACAATCCATCAGACTCGCAACTACTACTCCCGCTACTGCTACTTCCCTTGCTGCGGGACGCCCTGAGGGCAATATTCTTGTTCTTTCTGTCGCTTCCCTCACCATTCCTTTTAATGTTCATCTCATACGTCATAAGGGATCCTATGAGTTCGGTGACAGTCGTAGTCGTCAGATCCCTTGACTCTTCTATCACAGTGGCTTTTGTATGCCATGAAGGGGTTAGAGATCTAAGTATCTTCCTGACAACGTCTCTCTCAGCCATCTCTTTTCCAAGCCCCTTAAGACTATTCGTGATCAGAGACAATCTGGCATACATCTCAGTTATGGTCTCCTCTGATTTCATTTTAAACATCTCATATTCAGAGGTGAGGAGATTTACCTTTGTTGCTCTCACTTGAGCTGTACCTTCGTAGATTAATTCCAGCTCGTCCCACATTTTCTTGGCCGTCCTACATGCTGAGATGCGAGCGTATTCGTCTAGGTGTACAGCACACTGGATGATGTTCAGGACTGTCCAGTTGAGTGACGATTGCTTGACTTGATCATCTGTCCATGCATCCTCGTTCGGTGGTAGCTCGTATGGCCCTGTGGTGATCACCCTCCACAACTTGTGGCTTTGCGCCCTGATGAATACCTCCATCCTGTTTTTCCAGAATAGATAATTGTTACCATCAAAGAAAGGAGGACGACTGATAGATTGTCCCTCAGCCATAAAGCTTCGAGGACCATTAGGGTTAGCCTGACCGTTGGCCCACATGGTGAAAACCTGCTCTGATACCAAATGATACGTGCAGCGGAGAGTGAGATAGAAGGGGGGGATGAATAGATCACTCCCCAATCCGATAAACACAGCCACAAGTTTTTAGCCCCTCAAAATATAGAGATAAAGGCCACGTAAACAGACAACGAAGATGATAAGAGAAGAAGTGATATCGAGAAAGCAACCACAAAGAAGCAAAGTCTCAAGAAGTTGGAGAGCAGCACACGAAAACAACCAAACCACAAATGAGACATCGAATTTTTTAGGTGGTTCGATTGCTATCTGCAATCTACGTCCACCCCTTACTCAATCGAGTAAGGCTTCCTTGCACTTGAGTCGCACACAGCAGACTTAGTCTGCAACAACTGCTGCCAAACAGCTTGTACAGAGGAATAGCCTCCTCAATCTTCTGATCGACTAGAAGAAGAGCACCGGAGAACAATATCCCTTCCTTTGCATGCAGCAAAGGGAACCCTGTGCAGTTACTCCCAAGTAACTCACACAACCAGAGGATTGAACCTCTCTTCCTTCAAGACACTGGAGGGAACTGGAGAACCTCTCCCTTCCTCCGAATAGTGGAGGGTAACAATATGGAATGAAGATGATCAAACAAAAACTTGAAAACACAACGATCGGTAAACGATAATATTCTCTAGAAACAAAGATAATGTAGCTTCCATAGAAGCAGATCTTCTCATTCATGAACACTTCTCCCTCTCAGAAATTTTTCTTTCTCTTCTGCTTCTGCTGGCTCTCTTTCTCCTTCTCCTCTCTTTTCTGTTCTCATTGTTGTTTCTTCTTCTACTCAGCATTCACTTTTTATAGAGCATCAGAGGACGGGCGTGTGCTTTCCATTATTCCCGCTTAAAGGCCTTAACCCACGTGGCAGAATCCCACCTCACTTCTCTCCATGTGTCACGATCCTGCCACCTCCTCCATACTGGGATCACGAGCCATTCTTATTTTTCTCAAAAGAAAAAAATACCTGACAGACAATCAAAAGAAAGCATTTCGGATATTGGTAAGAAGGATGACATTGCATTGGGCATATAAATACTAAATGCACGAACTGGGAGAGATGCATCGATTATATAAAACATGAGGCAAATGTTGCACCAAATGTGAATAGACATAACATGCACTGAGTAGAGATATTCAAGTCAACCATTGAATTGACTTACTAAAGTGATTGACCCCATGTGCACAGACTCTAGCGTCCACCCGTGCAGCTGGTGTGCACAGACATGGGTCCAAGAGGCACACGATGAAGACTTTGTACTGAGTCAAAGGAAAGGATCAAGGATATGCACGGACTTTTAAAAACAACTGTGTAACACAGAAGATGCACCGAGTTAGATTTGCGAGAATTACAGCGAGATGAAAGAGAAGAATCATCTGAACAAAAACGGATGCAAGACAGACCTTGCACCGAGTCTGAAAGGCGAGACGCACAAAGATGCACAAACAGGATATGCACGAACCTAAAAGTGTATGCTGTAATGAAATACAATGAAATGCACTGAGCCAATTTATGTCTAGACACGTAATGCACCGAGATGGAAACGGGGCTACAGTGTTTGTGAGTGAGACAGAGACTTGCACCGAATTAATAAAGAGAAGTACAAGACACCACTTGCACCAAGACGTATTTGCACTGAGATGAAGAGACAAGATCTAACGGTCCATACCAGACGACGATTGCACCGACTAGAGCTTCCACCGATCTCGAGAGGTGAGATGCAAGGACATGTTATGCACGGACCTTAAAGCTATTACCACAGACTTCCTTCATGTTCTGACACAAGTAAATGCACCGAATGTATAAATTGATCTAGGGATAAAAATAAATTGATTTATAGTGTGTGACATCATCAAAACCTTAGGGATGCAACACACTGTTCACGGAGTTCTTCTGTAGCCCATTTTTCTCCCTTGGCAGCCTCCTTAGATCTCCCTTGGGTAATTAGGGTTCCTTGGCCCTAAGAGGTGTTTTTATAGCATTTGAATGGTCAAGGACAAGCCAAGACACAGATCCACAATTCCAGGGATGTTTGGAGACTTTTGGTATTAAAAAATCCTTGATAGATGCTCTCTCCTCGTGAAGAAAGCAAAGTCAAAAATGGGGGCTTCGAGGGGTTCGGTCGACCCAGGAAGGTGGGGCGGTCGACCTAACTTTTACAGGTTTTGAAGCTTTCGTTGCTGGGAGAATCGATCGATCGGTCCAAGGGGGGCGATCGACCGAAATATGTAAATTTATAGAGTTTGAGCTCTGGGAGATTAGGTCGACCGCTCCTGCTGGCCAGGTCGACCGAACTCTGAAAAACCTGCAAAAATAACATTGTTAGCCCATAAATCATATCCTTATACAATATACTGTGAGACCACATTTTGTTGCATTCAATTTGAGTTGGTTTTGACTTATTCTGGGCTTTTTGAAACACGATCCTTTTGAGTATATTCTTGTGATAGAAAAAATAACTTTTAGAGCCTATATGAGCACTTACATCTGTAATAATGGATGTGTTTAAACCATTTACCATACTGGGGTTTTGTTATCGTCAAAATCACCTGGAGAGACTCAACACCTGCCCGATGCATAGCAGTTAAAGAATGCACGACTGTTCAAGCAGTCGCACATTAATGAATAAGCGCCCCTGTAAGGAGGCGTTATTTTGTAAAAAAAAATAGTAAAATAGAAAATATATACAAATCATGAATCTGCGACACAATCATGGACGTTATTTGATTGAGCGTTGTTGTATACGGTCACCAATTATAATTAAATCTCTATTGATTTTTGGAAATTACTAGAATTAGCGCCCGTTCACAGAGTCACTAATTCTTAGTATTTTCTTGGAATTCTATTAAAAAAATGATATTGGGTGACTTTTCAGAGAGCCGCTATTTCTTGATATAGCGACCTTCTGATTGGACGCATATTCTTGCTCTCTAAGTTTTTTTGGGTTTCTGGCCCATATCGCGGGTTTTCTAGGCACTTTCATCTCACATCCGTAGATGGAGTCTCTATTTTATTTCTATCGCTTACACACTCAATTCTTGGTGATGATTGGACCCTCCGCGGGATATTCCTTCCTTCGGACTGGTACTTTCTTCATTAAGACCTCCGTAAATATCCGCTAGCCTTAGATTCTCTCAAGGCAACCGAGTTGGTTGTACCCTAAAAACCCTGGAACCATTGATTGTCAAGTCACTCTGAAGAAACATGATGATTTAGCCCTCTTAGAGCGTTATTTTTGGCCTCTTCGATAAGTCTGTTTCTGTCTGGAAACTGCAACCATGACTTGGACGCCAAAAGGAATTGACGACCAGCCAGTGGGCACAGATTCATTAATTTAGCGGCCGTGATGTGGACGCTAATTCCTCGTGCCTGTACTATTCATAGGAATGAGTGACCACTACAGTGGACGCTATTTCTATATTTGGTGGCTGTCTGAGTGGACGCCAATTACCCAGTTTCATGATATGCCATAGTTTTCTCATGCGATTTATCGGTATGTCATCCTTGTTCAAGTTATGTCCTTGAACTCCTTCATTCTGTGAAATCTACCTTATCATCCTACAATGGCTTATTCCTTTGAAACTCTATTGGCTATAAACTATAGTGGATGTCTAAAAATATATACATGACTCAATATCGGCGCATATAGGGCCCGATCTAGTCCTGGGAGGAGCACTAGAAAGTACTTGTGCCCATGGGAGCTACATTGATCATGGTGTGGCATTGCACCGAAGTGCATGACTTGACTTGACATGACTTGCGTGGCCCGGAATAGGTATTTACTTGCTTGAAATTATAATAGCCAATTCTCATGACATGACTCGATATTACATACTTGAACCTCTTGATAACTTTACATGATTATCTTGGAACTTGCTAGTTCATCTATATTACTTCTTGTTGTTCCACTCTCGACATTATCTTGTGCTCATGCATTGCTATACTTGCATAGTTCGTGTAACATGTAATTTACTTAAAGCAAGTTTGTTCTTGAGATATAATCTCCCTATTTTTCAGGTAATTCTGATGATGAAAATCATTCAGATGGGAATGGACAAGAGTAAAGAGTGTAGAGCCGTTCCGACTATTGAAGATGTTATCTAGTCGTGTCTTTTCATTTTTCTTGAGTCATTACTGTATTTTATTTTTATTGAGCCTAGTATCTTTAATTTGGCAATAAAGAGCACGTAATTGAATTATCTTTTGATTTATTAATGAGATAAAGGATTTGGTTTATTATCTCTATTTGTGTGCGCTCTGTCCATGTGTCGAATTCCTCATGCTCTGATTGACATGATTGATATAAACTGGTCATCCGTACCGGGTTCCTTCCGCGCTCAGGACGTGACAGAAAGAGCTCGAGGGACAAATGGGCACCTATTTGGCTACAACAGTAGAAGAAGGAACAGAGAATCCTCTAGGAGTTGGGGGACAACTGCCCGGGCTCCACTCCATGGAAGAGCAGGATCTGGTCGAATAGGTCGGGGATGGGGAGACAAAAACCAGCACAGAAGGACTCGACGGGGATGCTAATTCCCTCGAGGAAGTAGACTCCCAGTCACTTTACAGTGGTAGGGAAAACTATGTCATACTCCAGTAGAATCTGGAATGCCTCCCCCAGACTTGTGATGATGCAGTAGAAGATACAGGTGATTGGGAGACATGATGATGGCCCAAAGGTACTTGGGGCACCTTCTACAATCCCCTCCAAGCTACTAGATGGGGGCTCAGATTCTGGAGCCAAAACACTCACAGCCATAAGGAACGATGGGAAGGAAGGAACCTCACTAGAAGTGGAGGAGGAGCAGCGGAAGGTGACATCGGATAAGACGAAGAAATGCCCCTCACACCACTTCTCGCACCCTTTTAAAGAGAAAAAGGTGGTCGAAGGGGCGTCCAGCCCAACGGCCAAGATTGCATCTCCATGTGGAAGGTGGATCACCATCACTAGTCCAAGAGAAGAGGGAAGCCCTAGGGCGGCGTCCCCTTGCCATCTAATCCCGCACCCCTATGGCCAATGAGATACCGTTATGATGATGGTGGCGTCACACCCCACGCGTGCGGCAACCGCCCCTACAGTTTGATAGAGAAGGGTTGTTGGCACATTAAAGACCCTACGCCCTAGCCCCGAGGCGTGGAGGCATTGGGAAATCGAGAACCACCTCCTCGAAGGTGCACCCCCAAACGTATAGAGGACCAGCCAGTGTCCTCTCGAGTGCTGAGGGCCCTCGCTGCTTGGGAGTGGGGGGCTAGTGAGGAGGTGAAAGTCTGCTTGTCCCAGTAAGTCCCATCTCAACAGCCCACCTTCAAGGCCCAACACCGAGACCAGCTCCCAACTACCTTGTCCCAGTACGCAACTGGCTACGGCTGTGACCGAACTAGGCCTCCATCGTCCTGTAATAGCGGCGCATGCCTCCGACAAACCTTGTCGCATTAATGGCAGAATGGCACCAGTCCGAAGAAAGGGGAGGGGAGGACGGCACCGACGCCGTTCCCACTGACAGAACAGCTCCCATGCTTCCGACCAGCCTTGCCATTGTAATGGTGAAACAACCAGCTCCGAAGAATGAACGGTAGGTCAGCGCCCGCCCCCCCCCTCTGCCTCGTCAAGCGAGCAGGCGGGTGACTCACGTCTCTATGGTCAAGGCAACCCAACGTCTCCAAGGCAGACAGTGAAAGTCAACCAAGGAGAAGTTATAAATAGGACCCTAGCCAAGCAGCCAGGGGGGTATGCAACTGTGATCCCTCGAACTCTCTCTCCAGTCTTACTCCTCACCTCCAAGAGCTCGTCTCTACTACGTTGGTTGCCTAATTTAAGTATCGGAGGGTTGTCCCCTAGGATATCTCCCAAGGCTCCTTCTGACGCGTGTTCGTGATTTCAGGGTCCCTCTCGTGGCACCATCCTCCTTCCTCACCTACACAAATATGAGGGGTGTAGTCTGTGGATCGAGGTGACGAATCTTGACCTCTATACGAAGCATTCCAGCTTTACCTCAGCTGAAGTAGTTGCACTTAATAGTATTTGTATCATGCTTTTGGAATAAGATGGTAGAACCTGCGAACAAGTTGGGTGCGAGTATTAAGTATTTCTGTTAGCGAGAGTAGGTTGGTGTTAGGAGTTCTACTGAGTGTTATACTCAGTCTACTGTATAATATATTCGAGGTGCCAAGCCGTGAGGAGGTGCAGTAGCTGTACTACTGTTCAGAAATTGGGAAGTGTGGCACGAGAGGGGGAGAAATTACAAGTGTGGCTTTGCGATTGCAGGCCCGTAGTGCCATAGTAGTCTTCTTTTGTTAGTTTTGTTGCCGGGGTGGGCTTTTATACCAAGACATTGTTGTATTGAATTATGGATTATGAACGAGAAATGTTCCTTACTTATTTTCTCTTCAAAATGTGTGGTTAATGAGGAATGGTTTTATGTTGTGGAATGTTCGCAGTACCACTCTCAGGTATACGTATGCATGTGTCGCACTCCATGTTTTCGCTGTAGCGGGGTGTGACACACTCTCTTTATGTTCTGTTTGTTTCTATGGGTCTTGTTAGGTCCCCTGGGGTGCAAACGGATCTAGAAGGGGGGGTTGAATAGATGCTTCCAAAAACTTTGGCCCAATGAAAACCTTAACTCATTAAGGCACAAACAACAACTATAATGCACATGAGGCACTTAGACATGATGCATAGCAAATTCAATAGGAATAGCTCAAATCAATAGAACAAGATAGTCTCTTCAATAGGACTCTAGTGAGGTGTGTGAGAGAGATGCTAGTGTGCGCTTTAGGAAATCATAGACATGAGCATGTATAAGCTAGCACTCCAACCTGTGAATGGGGATAGAAGATAGGGATCAATCACAAAAAGAACAACCCATTACACAAGGCATTTTTAAGGTGGTTCAATTTGCAAACCCGCAGACCTACGTCCACCCCTCACCAAATCGATGAGGCTTTACCACACGAGGACGAAGTCCTCAACACACACACGGGGATGGAATCCACCACACACACACACACACACACACACACACACACACACACACACACACACACACACACACACACACACACACACACACACACACACACACACACACACACACACACACACACGGGGATGAGACCCCCCCCACACACACACAAACAAAGAAAGCAAGCTACAAGTGCAGCAAAAACACTTGGGACAAACCCCCAAGAACACACGAGGTTGAACACAGCCAAAGACCCACTTCCGGCCTCTAAGCAGAGCACCAGACACACACTGAAATGCAGATCAGAAATTGCAAACGAAAAGCATAAAGACTGCAAGAAAGACACATGTAGCTTCAAATACAAATCTGGAAGCTAGTGGCTTCAAGTTCAGACATAGATTCGAAGATCTTCTCTTTCAAGCTCAGATTGGCTGCAAGGAGGGCTACACTCCTTTCTTCTTCTTATCTTTGAACAACACTGGTTTGGGTCGAACTAGAGCTGGGCTGCTAAAGCTATATGGCTGCTCACTCTTCTTCTCTTCCACCTATTTCTTTCTCACAGATTTTTCTCTATAAGCTCAGGCACACTCTTTCTCTTTCTCTTTGGCTCACTTCTTCTTGTAGACGACAGCATCAACAGCTCCATGCAAACAAGGTCGGTCCTATTTATAGGCACAAGGGGCATAGAAATTTTCCTCCAAAAGATTTGTAATTTGGTTGGAATAAACAAGTATTCTTCACATAATTCAAACCTGCAGCATCTTTCCCTCATTGGTTGGCAGAAGGAAGGACGTCCTTCGATTCTGGAGGATCTTCTAGACAGCACCTCTGATTGGTTGGATGCAAAAAGCAGGTTGCCTTGAAAGGTGACCTTTGCTATTTTCATAAACTGACAGAACTGTGGACTAGAAAGGTTCTTATGGCAATCCAATGATGACAGGGATAGTTGACTGTCCTAGGAATCTTTTCTAGATCTTGAAATCCGTGATTTTGAGGGTTTACGGGTCATATTTTCATCCTCTAGAACCCTTCTGAAATATTGCAGGAAATACAGATTTTGGCTTGAAAATCTTCTGGTGCGTCGACGCAGTAAGACCATTGCATCGACGCAGCTTCAGGTAGCCCAGAGTCTGCTGGCGCATTAGCGTTGACTACATTAACGTAGGGAAGGCACTGCGTTGGCGTAGCCTTAAGGATTCTGCCGCTGCTGACAAGCTTGCGTTGACGTAGGAGGCTGGTGCGTTAACCCCTTTAGCTGGTGCTGCTGAAGACTGTTGACTTCTTGCATGTATTGAATTTTTGCTGCTTTGGTTTGAGATGCGTTGACGCAAGAGGGCTGGTGCATTGACGCAGCTGGCGTTCTTCTACGGGCCATTTGTCTCCCTTGATATTCATTTTTCACCTTTAGCAGCCATTTGTCACTCATGCTTGACATTTATTTCCCTTGGTCGCCTTCTATCACCTTTGTGAGCTATTTCTCACTGCTATCGGCCATTTGTCACTGATAACATCTATTTTTCACTCCTATTGGCTATTTTTCACCCTTAAGGAGTTATTTGTCACCCTTGTGCTTCAATAGTCGTCGCCTTTGTGTGCGTTATCAGTCTTGTGCATTATTGAGCCTTTCCCTCTTGACTGCGTTGACGCAACAGGGATCTTGTGTTGACGCAGCTTCATGGGTTCTTAAGTTGCTGACGATCTTGCGTGGATGGCGTCGACGTAGTGAGGTCATAGCGTCGACGCAGCCTTTACCTCCGGGCCATTTGACATGGCTATGAGCTACTGTCAGCCCTATTTGGCTATTTATCACTCTTATAGCTTATTTGTCAGCCTTATATAGCCATTTGTCACCCTTAACGCTGGGAGCCGTCGCGTTAGCCAATTTCCAGTTAGCCTTGAGCCGTCGCATTAAGCTATTTGTCGCCACTAGCGCTTCGTTTGTCACCTTTAAGGCTATTTGTCACCGTTATGGCTCATTTGTCACTATTGCAAGCCATATATCACCATTGAAGTATTTTTCACTTCTGCTGCTCATATTTCACCGTTAACACACATTGGTCACTTCTGTGTGACTCTTTTTCACCCTTGAAGCCTAGTTGACATTTTGTGATCTATTTGACACTTTTCATCATTTTATTGTTTTTCAGCCTTGCATGATCACGTCAACGCAATGAAGCGATGGGGTCGACGCAACTGAAGACCCATTTGGATCTTTTCTTTCTTTCTTTGTAAGCCAAGGCATCGACGTAGCTGAGTTATAGGGTCGACGCAGCCTTCTAGACCTTACAGTTCTCAGCTGAATTCTGCTGTCAATTTGATTTCCCTTTCTTTTGCCAACCTATTCTAGGTTTCTGTGCAAACCAACAATTTTATCACTTGCCTTAATTTCTGTGTAGCCAGTTGTCTCGATTTCTGTGCCTTTGCATCTTGAGTTTCTTTTTCAACATTGGTAGGTTCTTGCTCCTTTAGATTTATGTATCCTGAATTCAACCTTGCCATGCTGCTCATCTTCAGTGCTGCCTCTGACCTGAACTATAAGAACGTTGACATCATCAAATGCAAATAAGACTCATCAATGAGTCATAGTCAGATATCATCAAAATAATAGAACAAAGCATGTTCCACACATGCCCAACATTCTCCCCCATTTTGATGATGGCAACTATGAGTCATTAAGAGTTCATTACGAGTCATTTCTTGAAGGAATACAATCATGAAATAGCCTCAGTTATGACTCATCAAAAACTTCTCCCCCTTTGCCATCAGCAAAGAGGGCTTAAATTAAAGCCAATATCAACGTCAGTTTATAAGCACATGGTATAGTAGGAGATCAAGAAATTAGAATTGAGTTCCACTCAGCAAGCAATAGAGACAATTAGCATGAGAGGCAACATGTCAAGATACAGACGCAAGTTTTACCAATTGAGAGTGTCAAGGGTAGCCAAGAATAAGAGAAGATCCTGCTATTGAGAGGTTGACATCCGTTGTTAGGTCTCTTAGGTTCCTTGGTGCGACCCTTGGCTTGGCATAAGCAGACCACATAATTATGCATTGGATGCCATGAAGTCATAACAAGGCAACATAAACTGAAACATGAGAGACAGATATATGCAAGATATTTGGACATAGCAAGAAGATGCAATCAGATAGAAGTTGAACAGCTTTTGAGCGGATTTGGTTTTTAGTTTTTTATATTTTTACTGTTTTTCTATGCAATGCATGGAGGAGGAAAATACAAACCAACTAATTACATGAAGAGACCTTAAACCAATTGCTTAGAGTAGAGATGCCTTCATAGCAGCCAGGAGAGTTTATCATAGATGGTCCAAAAGTGACAATCAACATGGAGACATGCATCAACAAGAAGTCAATTTATCTTAAGGACAAATGCCATGACAGTCAGACAAAGGTCTGAACACAAGGGGTCGACCCTTGGAGTCGACACTTGGAATTAGAGAAGACCGAAATTCAAGAAATCTTTAGGATGTGAGTTCTTCAGTCTGAAGCCAAGTTCATAGTTATAGAGTTAAAGATTTTTCAGAATCTTTAATTATGGTACACCAATGATAAAGCCCTTATTTTCAGATTGGTTTAAGCCTGATGAATTCTGAGTTTCTCAAGAATAAACATTTAAGACTTTCTGCATTCAAAATCAATAGAAATGAACCAATATTGCATATGAAGACCAGGTTAACCTCCTTTCATCTTACTCATTCAATTCCACTAGCCCTTTGAAGGAAACTACAAAAGTAGTGAGGTTAAACACTTGAAGTTCCTGATTTTATCCATGGGGTGCTACCATTTTCAGAATATTCTCTGGATACCAAATGTTATGAATTTCATTTTTCAAGAGCATTAATTCAGGTGTGGCACACACCTTTTGACGTGAGGATTCATGTTGATTAGACACCAGCATCCCCAATTACTCAATGTAGCTCACCATTCTGCTTCAACTAGAAGAGAGGTAGCAAGACACTTCATGACTTTGTCCACTCCACTTCATTGATGAAGGGACTTGGTTTCTTAGTGAAACAATTGCCATTGTTTTATCTTAGAGCACTGAACTCAGTACATACAATTTTTCATAAGGATATATGTTTATCAGATGCCAATATCCCTAGTTACTTAGTATGACGAAAGTTCATTGCTTTCAACAAGTGTAGCCCCCCTTTTTTTTGAGTTTTCATATTTGATTGATGTTTAAAAAAAATACTACAATGAAGTTACTCAATCAAAGATGCATGTGTACTAAAAAAAAACTTTCAGATTCAGGAAGGCATAACATGTTAAAACATGAAACAATGGTTTAAGTCCATTAAGTCTGAATACAACGGTGACGACCCAGACTCCGGATACCGGATGTACCCGATATGACTACCGGGTAGACCCAATATCACTTGGAACCCGTGAAGCCTCCCAAGAGCTGTAAAGCACCGAAGGGATAAAATGAATGTCGTGTAGTACATTGAAGTCGCAGATATAATAGTAAGCAATTAAATATCATTAATCAGGTTTGCTAAAGTAGCAGAAATAAAAATACTTTTTAATTAACAGTTAAAATTAACAATTATACCAGAGTCCAGTCTAAAAGAAAGACAAGTACAGTCCAACAGAAAGAAAAACGTACACTGAGGTAGGGAGAAGCCCGACGCTGGTACCGCTGGCAACTACGAGCACGCCACACCAGGAACCGTGAAGGAAGAAGAGTGCCACACCTAAAAAGTAGGGGTGAGCCTCATGTCACTGGCTCAGTAGGGGTCACGCGGATCCCCACTGAAAAACACGCAGTAACACGGAACAACAGCTAAAACAATAGTAGTAGTAAAGCAGGAACTACAACTAGAAAGCTGTAAAAGAAATCCAGAAGAGCAGGACTAGAATAGCTAAAAGAACAGGGAAAAGTAAAGCCGCAAAGACCGGAACACGGCCGCCGAGAGAAGCCCGGCTCCCTAAGCTACACCAAAAACGACAGAAGGGCGAACCCTGATCTCGCAAGGTCAAGAGTTATCGATCTCTCGACAAGACACCAGCCTCAAAACTAAGGCCAACGAAAATAGACAAAAGGCCTAGAAAAGACCTAGACAGACACTGACATCGAAGCATACACGACACTGACCTCGGGTATAGCCAAGAAAAGACTAACCTGGGAAGGTCACGACACAAAGTGTAAGAAACGCGAGAGTCACGTGTCGTGTGACGGAAGCACCTCCTCACTAGAAGAACAGCCGGATGCGTCCACTAACGTCTTACACTGCGCCACAAGTTTTTCCCTACGGACGCTGAGAACGACGGAGACTGAGATACTCACTAAACCAGAACAGGAACTACAGTAACGAGTGACTAGTCAAGGCCACGCCCGTCGGCGTTCGTCCAAACGCCCCTGACCACGTGTGCACACACCGACTCTTGCCTAGAGCCAGGCCTCTAGCTAGTTTCCCCCCTAGTAGGACGCTACCGTAAAGCAGGGGCCCACAGAAACTAGCTTAAAAACTGTATCTCGGGAACTGTCTCAACCACCACTCCCAGCTGGGCCGACACCAGGAATGTGTCGTCAGGCTACGACTAGTGGAGGCTCACTAGACACAAAGACTCTAAAACACGAGTGCTGAAGTACAGATAGGCCAAGCAAGCACTGTCATCCGTACTACAAAGCACTGAGGCAGTACACCTACTGCCAACAAACTCAGGATAGGACAACTAGACCTACTGATACAATGATCCTTGAGTCTCATGACTCAGAGTCCAGATCGTCGTACAAAGCGGTAACACGCCGCCAATTAGTCTAATCCTAAGCCAGAGAAACTGACACATCCGAGGGAAACGACTCACGGAACATGACCTCATGCACAATCACCCTTGGCTATTTTATAACATGGTCATAGCCCTCATAGGACGTCAACAAACATCCACGGGTCAGTGGGCAAACCACAAGGTCAAGCCAAGACAATCGGAAACCAGAATACCGGTAAACCATACTCTGGGACGCAAGCGATGCATCACTCGACCGCTAAGCAATACAAGCAGCCAAGGAAGAAGCCGCTACACACACAGAGGCAAAGACTCTGGCAGTCTTACACTGGGCCGCGAGGTGACTGTGGCGGTCAAAGATATGGCCGCTACACCCAGTCAACCCTCGAACCGACCTACCCAGTTAAACCACCAAAAGCGATCTAAGAATGACGCGCCACAGGGACTAAGGCGGTCTAAGAATGAACCGCCACACTAACCGCCCTAAAACATTGACCTAAGACAAATAGACTGTAGCGGCCTAAGGAAGGCGCGCTACAATACAATGGCGGTCAAGACTAGGGCCGCCAACTCGAACAGACATACACCCGTTGACTCATTCAACGGACCATAGCGGTCAAGACTAGGGCCGCTACAGTAAGCATAGCGGTCTATCGTAAAACTGCCAAGCTAAACTGACTTACACTAGAATCGAGGAAAAATGAACCTTGGTGCACCCCCATAGGGTCGCCAGAGGCAAGTGGCGGTCAGAGGTTGGGCCGCCAACCTCAGCCGACCTAAAACTAACCGACACACTATGGAGTGTGGCGGTCCATCGTGGGGCCGCCAGAGACCTGTAGCGGTCTCTGAAACGACCGCCAACACGATACGGCAGGAAAACCATGGGAATGGCCGGATCTGGCCGTTCCACGCCCCATACGCGTCTAAACGCAAGGGAAATAAACCTAATCAACAAAATTAACCTTCCACAGGCCGGAAGGGGTCCATGCAATAGCTAAATCGTAAGAAATGGGCGATTCCAACGAATCGACCCTAATTGGGTCACCGAGGTTCCCGACTTGTACCGGCCCCAAATGACGACCAATGAACACGAAATCAGCGGAAATGGAATACAGACATGCTAGGGGTCACAATGAAACTAATCTAGTCGAAAACCGTCACCGTTTTCCAGTGAACTCGACGCACACCCCCCGAGCATGCTTTTCCCGAAATTGAACGAAACCCACTCAAATTCGCACCGATCGACATGAAATTGCAAGGAAACGCAGAAGAGAAGCAAGGCATCCATCTCCCTACCTCCACCGAATATTCCGTGCACTGGAGTTACTAAACCACGTCGAAAACCGCATCGCGAGCTCGACCGTCGGCTTTGAATCCACCGTTTGGGATCGCGCCAGAAACGGTCCGATCCTCACCCCATCGCGCACCCGATCACTGCCACAGCATCTCCACTGCTTGCCCATGCCTCCTCCGTCTACAGTCGGAGCTAGGAGGGCGAGAGAGGAGAGAAAATGGGGGAGAGAGAGAGGGACGCGCGCGAATGAGGGAAAGGAAAAAAAAAAGAAAAGAAAAAGGAAAAGAAATTAGGAATTTTCCTAATTTCTAAAAATTCTGATTTTTGAGCCGAAAATGGACTAATTCAGAAAAATACGTAAAAATAGTCGAAACGATCCTCTCAATGAGTACATCGTAACTGTAGCGTCCTCGAGTCGATGAACTGAGAAATAAACGCACCACAGGGTTCTGTAACTTGTACGAGAGAAAAACCCACATGGATCGTAAAACTCAAGTCAGTACCCACAAAAGCGATCCGAAAGCACTCCGATAAGGACCCGAAAGAATCAATAAGAATCCAGGGTATTACAGCCTCCCCTCCTTCAAGAAATTTCATCCTCAAAATTTAAGGAACGAACAAGAAGAAGCAGGGACGAACAAACCCCCAAGACACGACTTGAAACAGCACGAATCTCGAAAAAAAACACAATTCAGAGGAACACCATCAGACTATAATCATAAGCACACGCTCTAGATCTCAAGGAAAATCGATCCAAAGGACGAGCATGGCACACAAGTGAACACAAGTCTGACACCTCTGAAACAAGGTAACGTCGCTTCTATCTCACAGGAAAGGAGACACGACTCATGCCACGACAACAGCTATCGATAACACAAAACGACAGACACAACAAGCATCAGCTTAAACAAGGAAGCATAGTCCTCTCAGCTGATAGCTTGACATCATCATCGGCTCCAGAGCCAAAGGTAACCACGAAACCTGGCACACAGGACCCCAACGACAGCACTGGACCACAAGCACAATCAAGTCAGTCCTCACTCTGATATTACATCTGATCGAGTCGCATGCAAATCTCTATCATGGAAGAAGAGTACAACACAACTAATCGACAAGATCATGGTCCACACAATGCTAAGACAAATTCACAAGGAAATAATGACAAAATGATAACAACAATAGCAGCACTTGCAGGATTCCGACTCCGTACTGAACACAGAACCATGGAGCACAACCGCAAGCTGGGTCACAACAAGGCACAATAACAGTTGAACACACGACTACAATGGACTAGTCATGCAACGAGTAGCTTACCAAGGAAAGACCCACAACAACAAGAACAACAATCTCGGGAAAACGCATCTCAAGGATCACGGTCGCGTCCCGAGAGCACAACACCCAAGAAGAAGATACAGAGCAGAGGGTACTCAACCAGCAGAAATGTCGACAGATTCCCCAATACTCACCAATGCCAGTGCTAACACCAGAATGCCTTCAACAACAATGGCACGGCAAAAGACAACATCAAGGCACAAGAAGCCAAGATGAAGTCACATCGAGAAAAACAATTCTCTCGACCGGCTAGAATCTTACAACCAACGATCCTCGACCTGTGGGTTATCAGCCCACACGCTTCCGCTGCGCACTCAAACAACGTACACAGGCATCAGGAATACCTCGATATCCGCATCTCAGAACACACACGGTGCCATCGCAATTCATGGAAATCGCAATGTAACACGCCACGAGCACTGATCCTGCTAATGATCGATCACAAGTCGCCCAAGTGTAAATCAAGAAGAGTACCAGCTTCAGCACAAGCACAAAGAAAGGCTAATCTCAGCTTACCATTACATCCTGGAAGAATAAATGAGCCTTCACAACATGTCAGCCGTCAGACACGGCACGACAAACACGGTGCACAACGGCTCTTAACACAATGATTAGGTCCAAAGCCAAGCAACCGTAAAAAAAAGAGTAGATCAGGCTCAGAAGAAATATTGTCCACCCTTAAGTAGACACGGGACAAAGGTCTCACTAAGATAGCAATTCTAAGGCTTACCTCGAAAAGACTCCACCAAACAGGATGAGAAGCATCAAGCTCAACTAACAGTAGCTCACCAGGAAGGAAAATCCTAGGTTCGCTTGAGCATCTTCTCAATCGAGGCAACAAAGCAATCACTTCAACAGAAGCGAAACACCTCAGGAGCTGCACAGACTCAAGCTGGGATGACCAAAACAACGTAAGAACGTGTATGGCCATCACACCAACTCGAAAAGTCACCAACCACCTGAACAAACTACGGAAAAATCTCGAACAATGTACTGCATATTCAAGTCTATTGGCGAACTCTGCCAAGTATAGCACGATCAAGACAAACACCATGATGAAAAAGAGAATCCCGTCGCATCCTGACGAGAGCAAAACCATCTCGCACAGTGCTAACATAGCACGCACATGACAATACACGGAAACAAAGTGACAAAAAATCACGAAACCTAAGCCAGTGAAAGACTGTACTGGACTTTCAGGACTCTGTACACTGTATATCTCAGATTCCCATGTAGTTCACACAACAACTGCTCTGATACCACCTGTGACGACCCAGACTCCGGATACCGGATGCACGCGATAGGACTACCGAGTAGACCCGATACCACTTGGAACTCGTGAAGCCTCCCAAGAGCTGTAAAACTCCGAAGGGATAAAAGGAATGTCATGTAGTACATTGAAGTCACAGATATAACAGTAAGCAATTAAATTTCATTAATCGGGTTTGCTAAAGTAGCAGAAATAAAATTACTTTTTAATTAATAGTTAAAATTAACAATTATACCAGAGTCCAATCCAAAGGAAAGACAAGTATAGTCTAACAGAAAGAAAAACGTACACTGAGGTCGGGGGAAGCCCGACGCAGGTACCGCTGGCAACTACGAGCACGCCACACCAGGAACCATGAAGGAAGAAGAGCGCCACACCTGAAAAGTAGGGGTGAGTCTCGTGTCACTGGCTCAGTAGGGGTCACGCGGATCCCCACTGAAAAACACGCAGTAACACGGAACAACAGCTAAAACAACAGTAGTAGTAAAGCATGAACTATAACTAGAAAGTTGTAAAAGAAAGCCGGAAGAGCAGGAGTAGAACAGCTAAAAGAAAAGGGAAAAGCAAAGCCGTAAAGATAGGAACACGGCCACCAAGAGAAGCTCGGCTCCCTAAGCTACACCAACAACGACAGAAGGGCGAACCCTGATCTCGCAAGGTCAGGAGTTATCGATCCGTCGACAAGACACCAGCCTCAAAACTAAGGCCGACGAAAACAGACAAAAGGCCTAGAAAAGACCTAGACATACATAAACATCGAAGCATACACGACACTGACCTCGGGTATAGCCAAGAAAAAACTAACCTGGGAAGGTCACGACACGAAGTGTGAGAAACGCGAGAGTCACGTGTCTTGTGATGGAAGCAGATCCTCACTAGAAGAACAGCCAGATGCGTCCACTGACGTCTTACACTGCGCCACAAGTATCTCCCTACGGACGTCGAGAACGACGAAGACTGAGATACTCACTGAACCAGAATAGGAACTACAGTAACGAGTGACTAGTCAGGGTCACGCCCGTCGGCGTTCATCCAAATGCCCCTGACCACGTGTGCACACACTGACACTTGCCTAGAGCCAGGCCTCTAGCTAGTTTTCCCCCCCAGTAGGACGCTACCGCAAAGCAAGGGCCCACGGAAACTAGCTTAAAAATCGTATCTCGGGAACTGCCTCAACCACCACTCCCAGGTGGGCCGAAACTAGGAACGTGTCCTCAGGCTACGACTAGTGGAGGCTCACTAGACACAAAGACTCTGAAACACGAGTGCAGAAGTACAGATAGGCCAAGCAAGCACTGTCATCCGTACTACAAATCACCAAGGCAGTACACCCACTGCTAACAGACTCAGGACAGGAGAACTAGACCTGCTGATACAACGATCCTTGAGTCTCATGACTCAGAGTCCAGATCGTCGTACAAAGCGGTAACACGCCTCCAATCAGTCAAATCTTAAGCCAGAGAAATCGACACATCCGGGGGTAACAACTCACGGAACATTGTTGTGACTCCTCTGTGTTGATGGTGTTGACATGTAACTTTACTTCATATGGCAACACATTGTTTTGATTGATTGGCAACACTGTTTATGTTTTGATGAAATTACTTTATCAGATTGTCTGTGTGTTATATGCATTTTATCTTATTTTCACACTGAACACACACTCAAAGTCTCAATGTATATACATTGCTTCAGCAACGTAAGTCTATACACTGTCCGTCTCATTTAGAGTCTAAGGCGAAGTCTGTACATTGAGCGTCTCACGCAAGTCCACACATTGGCCTTCAGGCTTGAAAGTCTGTACATTGGACTGCGTCAACTCATTGCATTGACATACACTGTAGCGTCAACTCATTGCATTGGCTAAGTCTATACACTGTCCGTCTCTTTTAGAGTCTAAGCGAAGTCTGTACATTGAGCGTCTCAATGACCGTCTCACGCAAGTCCACACATTGGCCTTCAGGCTTGAAAGTCTGTACATTGGACTGCGTCAACTCATTGCATTGACATACACTGTAGCATCAACTCATTGCATTGGCTAAGTCTATACACTGTCCGTCTCATTTAGAGTCTAAGGCAAAGTCTGTACATTAGACGGTGTCAGGCGAAGTCTGTACATTGAGGGTCTCAATGAGCGTCTCATGTAAGTCCATACATTGGACTGTAGCATGCATTTGTCAATGGCATCTAAGTCTGTACAATGACCGTCTTCCTTAGCGTCTTGATCTTCCAAGTCTATACAGGCTTCTGTTTTACAAAGTCTGTACATTGGTCTCAGACTCCAAAGTCTATACATCGCCTGTTGACTGCAAAGTCTATGCAGAGCTCAAGAGTTCGAAGTCTATACATTCATTCACTGTAGCTCGCACGAGGTAAAGTCTGTACATTGGCCTCCATGCTTCAAGTCTATACATTGGACTGTTCGGCCAAGTCTGTACATCGCTGTTTGCCAAAGTCTGTACATTGACATCTGCTCCTTCGTTGCGATTCAAAGTCTGCACATTGGGTTATTTACCTACGTTCAGCTTCGAAGTCTATACATCGATGCATTTGCCTACGTTGCAGTTCAAAGTCTATACAGTCGATGTTTTCCATTGCTTCAAGTCTATACAGACGTTCTTTTAGAAAGTCTATACATCGGTCTTCACCTCAAGTCTGTACAGTCATTTGTTGACAAGTCTTCACATCGAGAAGTCTATACACTCAACTCCTTCACATCTTGCAAAGTTTGTACATTGCATCCATCAGTCGTGAAGTCTATACATCGCTTGTCTTCATTCGAGTCTCATGAAGTATGTACATCGTGCATCAGTACTGAAGTCTACACATTGCATCTTCTCACTGAAGTCTACACATTGCATCTTCATTCATGAAGTCGACACATTGCATCTTCTCACTGAAGTCTACACATTGCATCTTCATTTATGAAGTCGACACATTGCATCTTCATTCATGAAGTCTACACATTGCATCTTCATTTGCGAAGTCTGTACATTGCATTGATCTTCACTTAGTCTATACATTGACAGTCTTCATATCACCTAAGTCTGTACAGCGGTTGCTTCATACAGCAAGTCTGTACATAGCTTTCACTTATATGAAGTCTATACAACGCAGTTCTTCTGATAAGTCTATACAGAGTTGTTATTTAATCTGATCATCCGATACTCTGTCTGACAGGGATTCTCTACTGAGATTGCTGACATGGCTCGTGATCCCAAGAGGACGAGGTGACCAGATGCTGCCACGTGGATGGAAGCACCTCGAATCTGGAGAATTCCTTGGGCGGGAAAACGTGGAAGCCACGCGCCCTTATCCACCTGCTACTGTTATATATATCAGTCTTCATCTTCTGTAAAGGCTGATCGAAGTTGGCGAAGTCTATACATCCAGTCTGAAGCAGCAGCCACCGAGATCCACTATGAGAGAAGAAAAGCAGAGAAGAAGAAAAGGAGAGAAGAAGAAAGAGAGAAGAGATGAGTTGAGAGAGTTATATGAGAGCTTGTGATTCAGTCTCTTGGTCCAGTTACCAGAGCTGATGTTGCTACAGTCGTTTTGGTTTTCTTCCATTCGATTGTGTGTTTTGTTTATTTTCAGTCTTTGTTATTTTCCTTTGAAAACTCTTGTCGATCAAGCTGTTAGTCAGCGGTTTCAAGCTGTAAGGCAGCGGGTTGCAGAGGTGTTCCTCTGGTTGGCTAAGCTGTAGTGCCTAGCAGAGCAAGCTGTGAAGCTCAGCTATTGCAGAGGGTGTTCCTTTGGTCGGGATAAGCTGTAAGCCCCAGCCGTTGTTGGCAAGCTATAGAGCCCAACAGATTGAAGCTGTGTATCAGCAGTAATCCACATTTGAGTTGAATGTGGGGTGGACGTAGGTCGGATTGACCGAACCACCTAAAACCCTTGTGCCTCTCGTGTGTTTGATTGCTTGTTCAGCAGATCTTGTGTGTTTCATTTGGTGCATTGGCTGTGTTCATTTAGTGTTCTTCTAATTCCGCATTTGATTCTAGGCCTAATTTTTTAAATAGCCAGTTGATCTATTCACCCCCCCCCCTCTAGATCCACATCCTGTGGTGATAGAGCCTTCCATCTAACTTCAACAAACATGACCTCACGCACAAGCACCCTTGGCTACCTTATAACATGGTCATAGCCCTCCTAGGACGTCAACAAATATCCACGGGTCAGTGGGCAAACCACAAGGTCAAGCCAAGACAATCGAAAACTAGAATATCGGTAAACCATCCTCTGGGACGCAAGCGATGCATCACTCGGCCGCTAAGCAACACAAGTAGTCAAGGAAGAAGCTGCTACACACACAGAGGCAAAGGCTCTGGCGGTCTTACACTGGGCCGCGAGGTGACTGTGGCGGTCAAAGATATGGCCGCTACACCCAGTCAACCCTCGAACCGACCTACCCAGTTAAACCACCAAAAGCGGTCTAAGAACAACGTGCCATAGGGACTAAGGCGGTCTAAGAATGAACCGCCACACTAACCGCCCTAAAACATTGACCTAAGACAAACAAACTGTAGCGGCCTATGGAAGGCGCGCTACAACACAATGGCGGTCAAGACTAGGGCCGCCAACTCTAACCGACATACACCCATTGACTCATTCAGCGGACCGTAGCGGTCACGACTAGCACTGCTACAACAAGCGTAGCGGTCTATCGTAAAACCGCCAAGCTAAACTGACTTACACTAGAATCGAGGAAAAATGAACCTTGGCGCACCCCCATAGGGTCGTCAGAGGCAAGTAGCGGTCAGAGGTTGAGCCACCAACCTCAGCCGACTTAAAACTAACCGACACACTATGGAGTGTGGCGGTCCATCGTGGGGCCGCCAGAGACCTGTAGCGGTCTCTGAAACGACTGCCAGCACGATACGGCGGGAAAACCATGGGAATGGCCGGATCTGGCCGTTCCACGCCCCATACGCATCTAAACGCAAGGGAAACAAACCTAATCAACAAAATTAACCTTCCACAGGTCGGAAGGGGTCCATGCAATAGCTAAATCGTAAGAAATGGGTGATTCCAACGAATCGACCCTAATTGGGTCACCGGGGTTCCCAGACTTGTACCGGCCCCAAATGACGACCAATGAACACAAAATCAGCGGAACTGGAATACAGACATGCTGGGGGTCACAATAAAACTAATCTAGTCGAAAACCGTTGCCGTTTTCCGGCAAACCAAACGCACACCCCCCGAGCATGCTTTTCCTAAAATTGAACGAAACCCGCTCAAATTCGCACCGATCGACACGAAATTGCAAGGAAACTCAGAAGAGAAGCAAGGCTTCCATCTCCCTACCTCCACCGAAGATTCCGTGCACCGGAGTGACTAAACCACGCCGAAAACCGCATCGCGAGCTCGACCGTCGGCTTTGAATCCACCGTTTGGGATCGCGCCAGAAACGGTCCGATCCTCACCCCATCGCGCACCGATCACTGCCACACATCTCCACTGCCTGCCCATGCCTCCTCTGTCTGCAGCCGGAGCTGGAAGGGCGAGAGAGGAGAGAAACGGGAGAGAGAGAGGGACGCGCGCGAATGAGGGAAAGGAAAGAGGAAAAGAAAAGAAAAAGGAAAAGAAATTAGGAATTTTCCTAATTTCTGAAAATTCTGATTTTTGAGCCGAAAATAGACTAATTCAGAAAAATACGTAAAAATAGTAGAAATTATCCTCTCAACGAGTACATCGCAACTGTAGCATCCTCGAGTCGATGAACTGAGTAATAAACGCACCACAGGGTTCCGTAATTTGTACGAGAGAAAAATTCACGTGGATCGTAAAACTCAACTCAGGACTCACAAAAGCGATCCGAAAGCACTCCGATAAGGACCCGAAAGAATCAATAAGAATCCAGGGTATTACAACAACCACTTTCAAGATCATTAAATTTTAAAACTCAAGAGACCATAAAATTTACACCAACAGTTTTCATGTCTTGGGCAATGATAGAACTCCATAAAAGAAAATTCCTCTTTAGGATTTACTCTGATAAATGAATTCAGCAACATGTGAGAGTTCTCCCAAGAGTACAACGCATTCAAGAAGTTTAGGGCAAGCAGCCAACCAAGTAGACAGAGATGACGGATGTAATGCCCCGGGTTTTTCAGATCTGGATCCGTGGGTTTTAGATCGCTTTTCGCCGGTTGCGGATCCTGTCCGATTGAGCTTCGGACTATTTTTATACCGGATTATCAGACCCATTGGTGGTGTGCCCATGAGTTTGCTTGGGTCCGTGGTGTTGTGAGGAGCACGCCGATATTTTTCTGGAATTTTCGGAGCGCCTGTGTGGATCCCGGGTTGCATTCTGGGTTTTACGCGTATTTTCCTTCTGTCGGATCTTCGGAACCCCGTACAGGGTGAGCCGTTGCGTTCTCCGACACCAGGACATTACCACGGTGATCCGCATGTTCCAAGGATCCTGGGAGTATATTCTTCTATTGTTTCGTATTTTTTGGAATTTCTGAATTTTCTATATAACCCCCCCTTTTTCTCTCTCCACATCTCTCATTTCTCACTCTCTCCTCTCTCTTCTCACGCTCTCTCCTCTCTCCCTCTCTCTTCTCACGCTCTCTCCTCTCTCCCTCTCTCTCTGGCGGCCGACGGAGCGGAGCGCGGGCGAGGCGGGGACGGCGTGGGTGAGGATCGAGGCGGTGGAGGCGCGGTGAAGCTTGACCGCGGGTTCGTGGAACGGCGAGGGTTTCGTGGCGATTTCTTCGCGGATCGGCGACCTCGGGACGCGAAATCTTCGGTGGAGGTAGGGAGATGGACCCCCAGCTCATGCACTTCCTTTATCGCGAGTTTTGTAGGCCGAGGTGAGCCGAGAGGGCCTATTTGAGCTTTTTGAGGAAAATCCATGTTTTGGGGAGTGGTCGCCCGATCTACCGTTTCGTCACGTTTCGGACCGATTCGAGGGCGTAGATGCATACTAGGGGCTATAGGGGAGCTTCCCCCTTGTTTTCCTCATCATCCATGGATGTTTGGGGGTGGAGAGGGGGATTTCTGTAGCTCATCTAGAAAGCGGCCAAACTAGGTCCATCAGGACCAAACGAGGCCCAAGTCATCTAAGTGACAGCCCTGCAGGGCCCACTTAAGCTAGAAAGCCCAAATAAGTGCACTCGGGATCACACCCTTCCTCAGCAGCCCTTAGGCTTGGAAGGCCCGAGCGTCGGCCAGGTCAGAGAAAGACCCATGCCCGATCTATCCCCTCGCCGAGATAAGGGCAGGCGCTCAGCGCCCACTCCGACCTATCCTCATCCGAGCTATGCCTATCGCCCGGACAGGGTTGGCACCTTTTATGCTCGAGATGACCGACGATTGCTTATCCATGTTGCCGTTAAGAATATGAGCATGAGTTTATGAGAATAAGGGGCCCATGATCCCTCAAGGCTATAAAGATCCCACGATGAGGACGTAAAGATCCCACGTTGAGGATGTAACGCCCGCCTGAAACCCCTCAGCTTACGAGACTCATGAAGCCAGTGCACTATATAAACCTGGGACTACCTCCAACGAAAGGTAAGGGCTAGCACATGCCTATACCCCCTGAGCAGGAACCACTTCACCACTTTGGTGTAGAGGGATCTCGTACATCTCCTTCCTCCTCCCTTCATCGCTTCCATCATTACTCGACTGACTTAAGCATCGGAGGGTTTACCCCAGGGAATCATCCCTGGGCCCCCTGATCTGTTTCCCTTCTTTGCAGTTCACTATCCGATGATCATCTACCCCGCTCAGGACAAACACAAGATCACGCCTCTTCATCTGGCGCCGTCTCTGGGAAACGATCAAAAAGCCAGTATGGTGCGAAGAAGTTCAGGGAGGAGATCCTCCGGTGAGAGGGGAAAGGCCATGATAGCAGCGGGGGAAGGCCCCTCTCAGGCCTCGCAAAATCCCCCCTCCAATGCCAGTACCCCCGCCAACGGACCACCCACTCCCCCTACGGCGGTAGGGCTACCACTCAACGGTGGCGCTGACGCCTTCCAAGCCCTCAACGCAAAACTGGATATCCTCGTAGAACTCATGAGGACCCAGGCGGCCAGGGATGGAAGGTCGTGCGCCCCTCTGGAGAGCCCTCCCCGCGAGAACATGTCACAACACACCGCCGGAGCCCGCTTTACCCTCCGAGGCCGACAGATTATCCGTAACAGGTCAGGAGGACCCTCGCAAGCCCCTCCTCCAGAGCAAGAGGCTTCCTCCACGCCAAACAGGGGAAAACCTAGGGCATGCCGCCTGAACCTGGAGACCGAAGTCCCCGGAGAGCACCCAGACAGCCCCTCCAGCCCCATGGCACAGCGACAGCCGGAGCTATCCCTCCGACTGCGAGAATTCGAGAGGCGTTTCACAGAACAGAGCGCGCCCTATGCGCCCTGCAAAAGGTATCTTCCACGGAGGATGAGGAGGAATCCCCATTCTCTGACTGTATCTTGAAGGCAGAGGTGTCTCCCAGAACCTCCATCCCGACCTTCAAGCTTTATGAAGGCCAGGGTGACCCGGCCAATCATTTTGACAGTTTCGACGCCCTGATGACCCTTCACGGAGCGTCCGACGCCATCAAATGCCGAGCCTTTGTGACTACCCTAGTCCAAGGTGCCCAAGCCTGGTTCCGGGCCCTCGCCCCCGGATCCATCTGAGACTTCAAGCAGTTTGGGCGAGTCTTCAAAGAGAGTTTCGCCGGGAGCGGTCCCCCAAGGTCGGTGGCGGGGCTTTTGGCTCTCAAACAGGCGCAAGGGGAGAAGCTTCGGGCTTACATTACCCGATTTAAATCGGAAGCCTTGAGGATCCCCCGCCTGGACGTCGCCTCGGCCATAATCGCACTGACCGGGGGCACCCGTGACAAGAACCTCCGCCGCAAGCTTGTCCTCCACCCTCCCTCGACCCTTGCCGAGCTAGTGACTCTGGCTTTGCGCCATGCCGAGTGCGAAGAGGTGCTCAGTGCATGCCGAGATGCAACCGGCTCGGGTCGGGAGGGGGACAAGAAGCGGGCACCCGAGCCAAGTCCGGGTCCAGGAAAGAGGCGGAATCGAGACGGGGAACGCAAGGAACCGTCACGAAAGTACGAGAGGTATACTCCTCTAACCACTCCGGTTTATGAGATTTACGAGGACATCAAGGGCTCGGGCCTCCTCCGCCAACCCGAGCCAATGAGATCGAAAAACCGCAGCCGCAGCAAGAACTACATGTTCCACAGTGATCACGGGCACCACACCAGTGATTACCACCAGCTCCAGGATGAGATCGAGTGCCTCATCAATCAGGGACACCTATCCCAATTCGTAGCGGAGCGCAAGAAAGACCAAGGCGCCCTAGAGAAAATCGACAACGCCCCCTGAGGGGTCCACATCAATGTCATCGCTGGAGGAGCTGCATCAGGAGGAGACAGCGGCCGAGGAAGGAAGCGTCATGCTGAGTGGGCAAGCTGAGCCATCGAGTCTCCCAGGGCCCCGCCAAGTGAGCCCCAGGTCATAGTCTTCTCCGACCAAGACCTGGAAGGGCTAAGCACCCCGCACGACGACGCCCTAGTCATATCGGCCACAATAAACCATTGTAACGTAGATAGGATTCTAGTTGACAATGGGAGTGCTCCTAATGTATTATCTTATGATTGTTTCCTTAATATGGGGGAGGATCCGTCTAAACTCCGCCCGATCCGAACCCCTCTTTGCGGGTTCAATGGCCAGACCACTTATCCCGAGGGAGCCCTAAGCCTGTCGGTTACTCTCGGCACCCCACCCAAAACCGTTACGGTCATGGTGGACTTCATAGTGATCAAAGGTATGATAGCATACAACGCCATCTTCGGTCGAGGAATCCTCAGCCGAATGAAAGTGGTGCCCTCTACCTATCACCAAAAGATGAAGTTCCCCACCAAAAAGGGTTGGGGGAAGTCCGAGGTAACCAGGCCACGGCCAGAAGGTGCTACAACATCTCGGTAGAGGCCACAAGGCCGGACGGGAAGAACAAGGGCCCCTGGGAAGTCGAAGAAAAATCCGCAACCGTCGAACCTGGAGGCGAATTGCTAGCAGTTTTTCTAAACGACGACCCGACCCTAGGGGTTAAGATTGGAGCCGACCTGCCGTCTAAGGTCCAACAACAATACAAAGAGTTTCTTTCAGCATACATTCGAGTCTTCGCGTGGTCTGATGATCAGCTCCCCGGGATACCATAAGAGACGGTGATACATAAGCTCAACCCTGACCCAATCATCAAACACGTACAACAACGGAGAAGGAAGCATGCACCAGAGAAGCAGGCGATCATCAAGGAACAAGTCACCAAGGGGAAAAAGACCGGCCTTTTTAGATCGGTCCTGTACCCGACGTGGCTAGCCAACGTCGTCCTGGTGCCGAAAGCTTCGGGAAAATGGCAGATGTGCGTGGACTTCACCGACTTGAAAAAGGCCACCCCTAAAAATTGCTATCCGCTGCCAAGCATCGACCAACTGGTTGACTCAACATCGGGCAACGAGAAACTCAGTTTCCTGGACGGCTATTCCGGTTATCATCAGATCAGAATGAATCCAGAAGACATCGAGAAGACCGCCTTTATCACTGACTTCGGCGTATACTGCTACACCCGGATGCCTTTCGGGTTGAAGAACACTGGAGCCACGTACCAGAGGCTGGTCAACCATATGTTCGAGGGACAGCTCGGTCGGAATGTCGAGGCCTATATTGACGACATGCTCGTCAAGACCCCCAAGGATGAGGACCACTACGCCGACCTAGCCGAAACCTTCGACACCCTCCTGAGGTACAATATGAAGCTCAATCCTACCAAGTGCGCCTTTGGAGTAAGATCTGAGAAATTCTTGAGTTTCTTAGTCACCCAGCGTGGGATCGAGGCCAACCCCGACAAGGTCCAGGTCATCCTGGACATGCGCCCACCTACCTGCATCAAAGACGTCCAACGCCTGACCGGGCACATTGTCGCACTCAGCACGTTCCTGTCCCGTGCGACCGAATGATGCCTAGCTTTCTTCAAGCTTTTGAGGGGGTGTGGACGTCAAAAATGACGGTGACGATCATACGGCATTCGCGTCTACATGCGAGTCGAAGATGGGAAAGCTGAATAAACCTCATGCCTCGCCCGATCAGGACGAGAACCCGCTTGGTGGTCCGCTACCCGTTAAGGAAGCCCCCAAGGCGGAAGATACGTCTACAACACTCCGACCTGCCATGCCGAAAGCTGAATCAAAGAAAAGTCAGGAACTCCGGCATAGTCTCGGCATGCATCGAAAGTCACGCGAAGTCTAGGACTGAGCCCCAGAGGCTGCAAACGGAATATTATGAAGGCCATACGTTGCAACTAGAACACTCCGGGAGCGCCAACATTCGAATAAATGGTTGCGACTTCGAAAAGAATCCATTTGATGCTTAAAATGGCACGGAATGGCCTTAAACCGGCGCGCTCTAAACCGGCGCGCCCCTTCAACATCCTAATCCGGCGCCCCTAAAACCGGCGTGCCCCATTTCCCATTCGCCCTTGCTTGGGCCTTAAACTAGCGCGCCCCTCCAACAGGCCTTAAACCGGCGCGCCCTCTTTACTATGGTTATCCAGCGCGCCCCCTGGCCGCGCCGGTTTAACCCCATTCTGTCCCATCTGCCCCCCGATACTCTGTTATCCTATCAGATTTGGGGCAAGTTCTAGGGGGCATAGCATTCAATGCTATTGAGCTCTGTCTCCACATCCGTTCGACAGCGCATCGGCATCAACGGCGAAGGCATGCATCCACGGTGGAGAAGCGGCAGCAGATCTCCCGACAGACCTGCGAACATCCCATCCTAGGATGAGCGCCAGTGTACGGCACGAATCAGCATCATCCAGCACAACAACAACGTTGTTGCGAACAAGGCAGAGGTGGCGAGAGTTTTCCCCCCCACTGTCCGTTCCATATATACTCTACCTGCTCCACTGGAGAAAAAAGAAGAGAGACTGGACTCCCCCGGCTGGCCATCAAGGAGAAGAAAGGGATCTCGGCTGTGTGCAGTGAAGAGAAGAAGAAAAAGAGAGAAGGAGAGGTTCCACCTGCTCACGCTGGTAAGGTGAAGAAGAAGAAGAGAGTGAGTGTGAGAGAGGAGAGGTGAGTCGGAGGGGGAAGAGCCTGTGCTCTCTCTCTCTCCCTCGTCAATATATTCTTTCCCCCCTCATGATGTATTTCTTCTTTATCAAGAGATGAATCCCTTCTGTTTTAAAATCTTCCCCGGTTATGTGGATGAATAAAAGAAAATGGCCTTTTGCGATCTTAGTATCCTATGCTTTAATCCCTGGTTCCTTCTTCATCTCTCCTCCTCCTCCTCCTCATCCAAGACCCTTCGAAGCTTGCTTCTCCATAGCACGGCCTTCGAAGGAGTTTGTCATCGGATGAACATTCATGGCCCTCGTGGCAAACATTCATCCCGCTTTGAGGAATCATCACCCGTGAGTCGTGAGAGTTCCTGAAGGCTATTCCTCGAGCTTTTCCACACTCACATTTGGGTTATCGGACCGCCATGAGGTCTGCATTTTGAGGTTCACCCCGGAGCAATCCGTTTGGTGTTCCTCTTTTCTTCTCTGGCAAGCCTCAGTCTAGGGGAGATGCTGCCCAATTTTTGCCAGGGCCAAGAACGATAAGAACCAAATGCATACCAGAACGAATAACCAAATAACTCTCTGAGGGCCAGAGCTGCACATGCTTGAAGCCCCTGATCACAACTAAACCTCCCAGTTCCTGCACAAACCCCTCTGAACGAAACACTTGAATCTTCATGCTAATCCGCCATAATAAACAATTAAAACACTTAAACTTCCTCTCCACGAACTTAATCCACCAATTGGGTGAACAAATCAATCAACAAATTAACTTGCAGTTGAAAGAAATAAGAAACAGAGCCAACAAGAATAAAAAAAAAAAACCTCATAGAACCTATCCCGGCGTGCTCCTAATCCGGCGTGGGCTAATCCGGCGCGGTACCCCGGCGCCAGCTTCACACTCAAAACTCCCTCTATTTTTCTGGCACCTATCCGGCGCGCCCCTCTTCCTTCTTGGCCATTAATCGGCGCGCCCCTTGGCATTCCTTTATCCGGCGCGCCCCTTGGCTTCCTTAAACCGGCGCGCATCCCACTTTCCATTTAACCGGCGCGCCCTATTACACTCCCTATCCCGGCGCCCCTTGGCATTCCCTTAACCGGCGTGCCCCCTTGGCATCCCCTTAACCGGCGCGCCCATTTGCTTCGTTAAACCGGCGTGCCTCGTTAAAAAAGAGGGCGATTAACTAAATAGAAAAAAGACTTGAAGCTAATGAATAAAACTAATCAAAAGTTTCCCCCTTCCATAATCAAATTTTTGTTCCGGGGCCTCCGCCCCCGGAGACCCCGCAAGGGGCGCTGCCCCCTTGACCCCCGCGACCTGACCGCGCAGGTTGATCTGCGTGCGAGGGCGCACGGTGGCGAGTTCGGGCTCCACACCGAACAGTTCGCTCTATCGTACTGTGTATGAAGAGAAAAGCAATGATACCCCATGGTATCAGATGTGGACCTCAGAATCCCTGACATGGCCATAGTCTGAAACCATCTCGGGCCAATAGTCCATTAACTTGACCACTTCTATCGAGATCCAATCCCCCAATCCCATTAAACTTGCCGTACTCGCGGTAGACATTCGTACGGTTTATCCTCTTCTTCGATGCTTTAAATGTGGACTCTCGTCCGAACAATGAATGGTCCATTAGTGACCGATATACATAACGGGATCTAATCCCGCACTTGCATTAAACTTGCCGTACTCACGGCAGACATTTACGCGGATTCACTCCCGTCACCATCTTGTTTTCTATATGGACCTTTGTCCGAACGTAAAATGGTCCGTGTATGATCGACAAAATCCGAATGGATTGAGACTGCTCTCGTCTTCCCCAAACCCTACATGTGGGAACATCAATAAGACCTTCGTGAGTCGCGTTCGGACCTTGGGTTCGCTCCAACCATGGTCATCGCCTGACCCACATCCTAGGCCTATAGCCATCTATCTCTATACACATCTTTGTTTTGGAATCTAGTCCCAGGACACTTTCCCGCTGCCCTTCGGCACCGAAAATATTAAAGATGCCCACGCAAGCCTCGTTTGGACCGCGGGAGGCACCCCCGGAATGGTCCTGACTCGATCTCGCACCGGGCCAATAAACTCGTTGATTTCCTATCACTCTAACCGGGATTCAACCGAATGTCTCCTATCCCTTTGAACAACAAACTTGCCGTACCTCCGACATACATATGCTCCAGTTTTCCCAGTGACAATCACGATTCTCTGAAGCCGGACGCTCCTCCGAATATCAAAATGGTCCCTTGAGTGACCGACGTATTTCGAATGCTCGCTTCCCTAGACATCGAGCTTCCCGACTGATTCGAGACCGCTATCGGCTTATTTCTCTCGATATAGTTTTCTGGCCATGAGGCCCAGATTCCCAGCGATTAATCAAGGGTGTTCCCCTCTCTGAGGGGATGTAAATAACGCCGTGGCCTGTATGGCGCGGCGGGTTTTGGTCCCGACACGAACCACACAATCGTCTGATTAGTCAGATCGAGCGCACAATAAATCGTCACTTGGTGACTGGCACGCCCACGCACTTAATAAACGAATAAACCCACCGAATAAACCGACTTAAAGAAACAAACAAATGAACGCGTCGAAAAGTGCATCCACAAGTCTGGCAAGCCCGGTGGGACCAAAACTACCCTTCATCTCTTCGCCGGGATTCGGGCCCTCATGGCCTCCTAATAAATGATGTTTGCCTGCTTTGATGAATTGCAGGTGTTATCTTCGCCAACCCTGAGGGGAGAAAAGCCGGACTAGGTGCAATTATCTTTGTGGCCTCCAGGACGCCACTCCGAGGCATATGCGGTTTCCAAGAATCATGGAGGCTGTCAAGAAAGAGAATAGAAAGAGAGAAGAAGGGAGGATAAATCAAACCCCCTTCCTGTAAAAAGAAAAGAAGAAACGAAGAAAGAAGAAAGAAATAAAAAGGGAAGAGAAAGAATCGACGAGAGAGGGTTGTACGACCATATCCGTTGAGACCCGTGTTGAATAAAGATTACCACTGTGGGATTGATGCGGTGGAGTGAACCACTCATCCCCTCCCTGAGGGGGTGAGCGCTCTCCTGCTCACTCGCCTTTGGTCTATCACACAAAAAAAGAGCAGGGAAGAAAAGAAAGGACAAAAAAAAAATGGCAAACATCGCCGACCAAAAGGACAAGAAGAAGGCCAGCATCCCGCACGACTCTAGGAGGGTCCAAGTCCATGGTGCAATGCCCTGGCCCGTTCCACCTTCTTGCTGCCCCTATCTGGCATAAGACGGCCCCTCGAGTGACTGCTCGAAGATCCAACAAGCCGCAACTTTAGCTTGACAAACTCCTCCCTGCTGTAGGGAATGCTTTATAGCAATGAGGCCGACAACAGCCACGAATCTAGAAGAGAGCATTCATCCACCCCGCCGTAGGGGTGTAAGAAATAAAAGAATACACCCCGCCTTAGGGGTGTTTGAAGAAGCAACATACCCCGCCACGGGGGCATAGAAGCCGTAAAGAATGCACCCCAGCTTACAGGGATCTGAAGAATAAACGTACACCCCACCTTGGGGGCATCAAAAGCAGCAATACACCCCACTTTGGTACACAAGAAGCAAACATCCCCTAGTGTGTCGGGGTAGAAAAAGAAGAATCTACCCCGACTTGGGGGCATAAGAAGAAATAGAGTTGCACCCCGGCCTGGGGGCACATGAAGAGAATCCACCCCGACTCGGGGGGCACATAAAGCAAAAGTTACACCCCGGCCTTGGGGCATTTGAAGAAGAAACTACACCCGCTCCGGGGATATATGAAAAGACACCCACCTCGCCTTGAGGGGTCGAAGAAGCAGAATACACTCCGCCCGGGGTACACGAGAAGCAAAGCACACCCCGACTCGGCGGACATATGAGACAAAGAATATACCCCGGTTTAGGGGTATTTGAGGGAGAAATATACCCCGATATGGGGGCATATGAAACAAAAATACACCCCGTCTTGGGGGAATACAAAGAGAAATATACCTTACCCTAGGGCAGAAGAAGCAGAAGAATCCACCTCGGGTCAGGGGCATTCGAAGAAGAACTACACCCCTCCATAGGGGCATGAGAAGCAAGGAATGTACCCCGCCATGGGGAGCATATGACGCATAAGTTACACCCCGTCTGGGGGCATAGAAGCCGTAAAAGATACACCCCGCTCAGGGGCACAAGAAGAGAATCCACCCCGACTCGTGGGGCACGTGAAAAGAATCCACCCCGGCCTGGGGGCATAAGAAGCATGAAGTTACACCCCGACTCGGGGGTACGTAAAGAAGAAACCCATCCCACCTTGGGTACACAAGAAACGAAGAGCTCTAGGGGCATTTGAAGAGGAAACATACTCCCCACCTGGGGGCATAGAAGCCATAAAAGAATACACCCCGGCCTGGGGGCACGTGAAGAGAAATATATCCCGCCACGGCGGCATAGAAGCCAAAAGAGTACACCCCTACCTGGGGGCACAAAAGCAAAGAGGCCTACCTCCCGACCTAGGGGGCAGATGAAGAAAAGCTACACTCCAACCTGGGGGCACGTTAAGAGAAATACACCCCAGTCTGGGGGCATCAATGAGAAAGGAAGAGCATAACAAAAAGAACAGTCACGAGGTGGACGTGGCCTTTGAACCCACCTCTTCACAATAAAAAAAAAGAAGAGCAGAGAAGAAAAGAACAGTCATCAGGCAGACGTGGTCTCTCCACTCGCCTCCCCGCATAAAAGAAGAAGAGAAGAAAAGAAAGTAAGCCTTGAGGCAGACATGGTCTTTCACCTTCTACCTCCAGCCATCCAACAAATAGACTTCTCATGGGGTTGGTGTCACGACTTTTCATCTAAGCCAAAAAAAAAAAAACATTTCGCCTACGGGGCGTTAAACCGACTTAACCCTCTGCCGACGGGGCGTTAAACCGACAAAATCTTTCACCGACGGGGCGTTAAACCGACTAAACCTTCCGCCGACGGGGTGTTAAACTGACTAAACCTTTCGCCAACGAGGCGTTAAACTGACCAAACTTTCCGCCGACGGGGCGTTAAACCGACAGAACCTTCCGCCGACGGGGCGTCAACCGAAGGATGTTCTAATCATCGGCCTCCGAGCCGACAGCTATTCAACCATTGGCCCCTAAGCTGACAGCTATTCAACCATCGACCTCCGGGTCGATAGCTATCCAATTATCGACCTCTGGGTCGACAGCTATCCACTTATCGGCCTCCGAGCCGACATCTATTCACTCATCGACCTCCGAGCAGACAGCTATTCAGCCATCGGGGCTTCAAGCTGACAGCTATTCAACCATCGGCCTCCGAGCCGATAGCTCTTCCATTATCGACCTCCGAGTCGATAGCTTTCTAATCGTCGGCCTCCGGGTCGACAGCTATTCCATTATCAGCTTCTAGGCCGACAGCTTCCCCATCATCAGCCTCAGAGTCGACAACTATCCAATTATCGACTTCTGGGTCGACAGCTTTCTAATCATCGGCCTCCGAGCCGACAGCTACCCTAATCATCGACTCCTAGCCGACAGCTTCCCAATCGAAAAATAACATTTTCACTTTGGTTCGGGTCCTTCCTCGGCCAGAGAATTAAAGAATCAACCTTTCACTTTGGTTCGGATTCTTTCCCGGCCAGAGAATTAAAGAATCAACCTTTCACTTTGGTTCGGATCCTTTCCCGGCCAGAGAATTAAAGAATCGACCTGCCACTTTGGTTCGAATCCTTCCCGGCCAGAGAATTAAAGAATCAAACCTTCACTTTGGTTCGGATCTTTCCCCGTCCAAAGAATAAAAAAAAGACCCTTCTCCTCGGCTCTCGTAGCCGCTTCCCCAAACATCCTTCGGCTCTTTGCAGCCCGCTTCCCAACTTCGGCTCTTTGCAGCCCACTTCTCAGCCTCGGCTTGTAGCCCGCTTCCTCAACATTTTGGCTTTGTAGCCTGCTCCCTAACTTTGGCTCTTGTAGCCGCTTCCCCAACATTTTGGCTTCTGTAGCTCACTTCCCGTTGGCCTTCGTGGCCCGCTTCCCCAATCTCAGCTCTTGTAGCTCGCCTCCCAATTTTTGCTCTTGTAGCATGCTTCCCCAATTCCGGCTCTTGCGGCCTACTCCCCTAATACCTTTACTACCACTATGCTTATACGTAACGACAGTATGTTCTTACGCAAAAAAAAAGAAAAGAAAAGAAAAAAAGAGAGACCAAAAAAAGAGACGAAAATGCCCGGATGCCCTGCTTGCATGTTTGCTTATAATATAGAATAATACACCTCCTTGGAATTTTCTGGGACAGTGTTTCCTTGCTAAATAATGTCACCCCGATTCCGGATGCACAGGTGTCACGGCGTACGCTCAAAAAGAACCCAATTATGGCGAGTGCACACGTCAAGGGGAAGAATCATGGCTAAACTGCTAAGCCCAACTCACAAAATAAACCTGAGGTAACACTCCCACACTTCACATTTAATGTGTTCAATGGTCTTCAACCATAGGGATTTCCTGACTTTCTTCTTAGCACTCTATGGATGCTTGAATTTCTGCACTCGCGCAAAAGGTAATCGTGAGGAAAAAGCTGCCTGTTGTGCCCCTGTAGTTTTGATGATAGCAAACACTATGAGTCATAAGTCAGTGCATCGTTCACACCAGTAAGTCTATACTGTGCATACTACATCGTCAAAGTCTATACATTGCATTGTAGCATACACGCACTCAAAGTCATACACTATGCATTTGGGCATCGTTCAGAACACAAGTCTATACACTCCGTTGCATACAGACGTAAGGCAATGTCTTGTACTCAAAGTCCATACATGCACACTGCATTACACATCAGTAAGTCTGTACACTGGTGTCGTCTGCACACATGTCATAGCAAGTCTGTACAATGGTGGCAAGTCTGTACATTGCCCTGCTTCAGGCACGCTAAGTCTCTATATCGTCTTGGCACTAGTGAAGACTGTACAGAGTCTGCCTAGTCTGCTGCATTCAAAGTCTATACATTGCAGCCTGTGCTTGTATCACGTGCATCAAGTCTATACATTGCTCTGTCTCACTTAGCGTCTCATGTTAAGTCTGTACATCGCATCGCATGCACCGTCTCACTCAGCGTCTATGTGCATAAATCAAAGTCTGTACAGCCAGTGCATCCTGCGTCTCACTCAGCGTCTCATGTGCATACGCAAAGTCTGTACAGCCAGTGCATCCTTTGATTTAAAGTCCATACATTGGCTATCGCACACACACTAAGTCCATACATTTATTGACGACAGTCTGTGCATAGCTGCATCATTAAGTCCGTACATCCATTTCCAATGTACATACTTTGCTTGATGCATTCTGCATTACACACTACAAAGCCTGTACATCATTATCGCATGCATACTAAGTCCATACACTGCTTGGTGACTTGCATATGGACTCATCATCATTGTGCACACTTTGTTAAATACAGTCTACATTACACCTCCTCAAGTCAGTACATTCACTCTTCTATAGAACATGAAAGTCAATGCATATATGGTCACACGCATGCACTTAGTCTGTGCATCTTTCATCCTAGCATATATACTTTGTACAGCTTTGGCATCGTAGGCATGCACAAGTCGGTGCATGCTCACACTTGTTGCATAGTGAAGTCTGTGCAAGCTTTTAGTCTTAAACTGATAACTCTATTCGACTGACTGACAGGTACTTTTCGTGAAGTTTAAGAACGACACATGATCTGAGAAGGGAGGGAGGCTCAGGATCGTGACACGTGTAAAGCAGCAAGCCTGGATGCTGCCACGTGACCAAATGATTGGGCGGGAAATGTGGAAGCCACATGCCCTCCTAATTGCTGCTGGTATAAAAGGAACACTTCTTCTATCTGGAGCAGATGAGGTGAAGCTCGAGTAGAGAAAGTGAAGCAGCAGAGAGCCACCAAGAGCAGAGAAGAAAAAGAGAGAGAAGAGAAGAGCAGAGAAGAAAAAGAGAGAGAAGAGAAGATTGAGAGAGAGGAGTTGAGAGAGCTTGTCTGAATGTTCCTCAGTCTCTTGGTTCAGATACCAGAGCTGAGTTTGCTCATTGCGAGCTATATTCTTTTTTGAGATTTCTTGTTTTCGTTTGATTCTATTTTGCTTTCTGAAACTTTGTCTTCAAGCTGTGTGTCAGCGGTTTGCAGTGGAGGATTCCACTGGACGGGTAAGCTATAGTCCCCAGCGGTTTGCAGAGGTGTAGCCTCTGGATAGGTGAAGCTGTAATTCCTCAGCGGGCGAGACTTGGTCTCGGATAGCAAGCTATGAAGTTCAGCGGTTGTAGGCTAAGCTGTATTACCCAGTGGACGCAAGCTGTGTTGAGCAGCAGTAAGCCACACTTGGGTTGAGTGTGGGGTGGACGTAGGTCTGTTGACCGAACCACCTAAAATCTGGTGTGTCATGTGTTTGTGTGATTGCTTATGATCTGATGTGCGATTGCTTTTCATGATTCTATTCTCAGATCGCTTTATTTCTGCTCAGTTCAAACACTCTAGCTAGTGATCTAGTAGATCAATTTAATTTCCACATTAGAGCCTCATTGAACTGTTAAATTAGGCCATTGATCTATTCACCCCCCTCTAGATCCACACTTCGTGGTGACAGAGTGCTTCCATCTAACACAACACTGCCTACCCCCACTCGAAAAAAAGAGAGAGATGCAAAAAAAGAGAGAGAGAAAAATGATGCAAAAAAGAGAGGAGCTTGAATCTGAGTAGCCGAGAATCTCCACTGAAACAAATGAGAAGACTTACGCGAAATGGTGAAGCGAATTTCAATAAGGATGAAGTCTAATAGCCGAGAATCCCCATTGAGACACATGAGGAAACCCGCGTCAAACGGTAGAATCCGTAATAAAATTATGATAAGGACAAAGCCTAGTAGCCGGGAATCCCCATTGACACACATGAGGAGACTCGCGCCGAACGGTGAAATTTGCTACCAAAATAAGCATATGGGGGCTGTGCGAAGCTACCGAAATCGAAAGCCTAAAACCTATGTGTAGGCACTAGAGTAACCCTCGAGTGCTGCTTAGAAAACTTGCATATCCCTATGTTTGGAGCCTTTTGCTCACACGTTTGCTCCTCCACTCCACAGAGAATTACCTCGGGTGAAATGCGTGAATTTAAGCTATGCATGCAAGACATGCGATATCCTCTTGACGGGTGCACCACCCCTTAGTCGTGCCTCATGGCCCGAACTGCGTTTCTAAATTATGGGCGATGTCCCTATCCCGTCCCCTATAGAGGGAGCTGTCTTATTTATACTTATGTTATGCCTGCTGTCGAATGCCTGCATGCTTGAATAAAGAAATAAATAAAAAAAGAGAAAAAAAAATAAATTTCAGCTATTGCGGCCTGCTTTCCCAGTTCTGGCTCGTACAGCCCAATCTTGACCCTCACGGCCTACTTCCCGTCTTTACGGCCTGCTAACCTCCCAACTTCGGCTTCTATAGCCCGCTTCCTCAATTACAGCCTTCGCGGCCTACTTCTGCAACATCAACTTCGGCCCTCGTGGCCCACTTTCCCGGGTTCGGATTTCACAGCCAATACTCCCGGCGCATTGAAGAACATCAAATCCTTTCACTTTGGTTCAGGCTTGTCGCCCAGCCAGAGAACAAATAGACCCCTTTCACTTTAGATCGGACCTTCCGTCCGACTAGAGAACAAAAAGATCCTTTCACTTTGGCTCGGACCTGCCGTCCAGTTAGAGAACAAAAAGATTCTCTCCACTCTAGATCGGACCTTCCGTCCGGCTAGAGAATAAAAAGATTTTTTCACTTTGGCTTGCACCTGCCGTCCAGCCAGAGAACAAAAAGATTCTCTCCACTCTAGATCGGACCTTCCATCCGGCTAGAGAATAAAAAGATCCTTTCACTTTGGCTCGGACCTGCCGTCCAGCCGGAGAACAAAAAGATTCTCTCCACTCTAGATCGGACCTTCCGTCCGGCTAGAGAACTAAAAAGATTCTCTCCACTCTGGATCGGATCTTCCGTCCGACTAGAGAACAAAAGATTCTCTCCACTCTAGATCGGACCTTCGCCCAGCTAGAGAACAAAAAGATCCTTTCACTTTGGCTTGGACCTACCGTCCAACCAGAGAACAGAAAGAATTCTCTCCACTCTGGTTCGGACCTTCTGTCCAGCCAAATAATTAAAAGACCCTTCATACAGCTGGTACCCCCTACGCATTAAAGAACGAAACAACCTTTCACCCTGGCCCGAGCCTGCCATTCAAGTAAGGAATCATCCCCTTTTCCTTGCGCTAACACTAGCCCGTGTTAGCGACTTGACCACCCCTCCGTCCCATCGGGGTCATAAATAATCCTCTTGATTTGGACCTTCCGTCCATGTCGTTACATGAACCAACTCTTCTCTCCGTCCCTTCGGGTGACGAATACCCCTTTTGATTTGGACCTCCCGTCCAGGCCATCGAATCAACAAGTTCTTCTCCCCGTCCCTCCGGGTGACGAACATCCTTATCGAATCAACAAACTCTCCTCCCCGTCCCTTTGGGCGACGAATCCCTTTCAATTTGGACCCACCGTCCAGACCGTTAAAGGAATAAACCCTCCTCTCTGCCCTCGTGGCTCACTTCCTAATTATCGGCCCTTGAGTCGACAGCTTTCAATTATCAGCCCCTGAGCCGACAGCTTTCAATTATCGGCCCCAGAGCCGACAACTTTCAATTATCGACCCCTGAGCCGACAGCTCTCAATTATCGGCCCCTGAGCCGACAGCTTTCAATTATTGGCCCCAGAGCCGACAATTTTCAATTATCGGCCCCTGAGCCGACAGCTTTCAATTATCGGCCCCTGAGCCGACAGCTTTCAATTATCGGCCCCTGAGCCGACAGCTTCCCAATTATCAGCCCTTGAGCCGACAGCTTTCAATTATCGGCCCCAGAGCTGACAGCTTTCAATTATCGGCCCCTGAGCCGACAGCTTTCAATTATCGGCCCTTGAGCCCACAGCTTTCAATTATCGGCCCCTGAGCCGACAGCTTCCCAATTATCGACCCTTGAGCCGACAGCTTTCAATTATCGGCCCCAGAGCCGACAACTTTCAATTATCGGCCCCTGAGCCGACAGCTTTCAATTATCGGCCCTTGAGCCGACAACTTTCAATTATCGGCCCCTGAGCCGACAGCTTCCCAATTATCGGCCCTTGAGCCGACAACTTTCAATTATCGGCCCATGAGCCGACAGCTTTCAATTATCGGCCCTTGAGCTGACAGCTTTCAATTATCGGCCCCTGAGCCGACAGCTTCCCAATTATCGGCCCTTGAGCCGACATCTTTCAATTATCGGCCCCTGAGCCGACAGCTTTCAATTATCGGCCCCAGAGCCGACAACTTTCAATTATCGGCCCCTGAGCCGACAGCTTTCAATTATTGGCCCTTAGCCGATAGCTATCTAACTATCGGCGTTTAGCCGACAGCTATGTCATTATCGGCGTTTAGCCGACAGCTCTCTTACTACCGGCACCCTGAGCCGACAGCTATCCAATCATCGACGTTTAGTCGACAGCTACTCCATTATCGGCCCTCGGGCCGACAACTTTGCAATTATCGGCCCCTGGGTCGACATCTTTTCAATTATCGGTTTCTCAGTCGACAGCTATCCAATGATTGGTTTCCACGCCAACAGCTTTCCAACCATCGGCTCCTAAGCTGATAGCCTTCTAATCATCGGCGTCCCAACCGACAGCTACCATCGGCATCCATGCCGATAGCTGTCCAGAGTTATTATAAAAAGATAAGAAAGAGAAAAAAAAGAGGAAAGAGGAAAATAAAAGAAAAAGAAAAAGAAGAAAAAATCGAGGAAGAAGAAAAGAAAAAAAAGAGAATAGAGAAGAAAAGAATAAAAAGGGGGGGAAGAAAAGAGAAGAAGATACCAACATACCACGTCAACTCCCGACGCCCTGTCGGCACTGATGAAGAGAAGAAGAGACAAACATACCATGTCAGCTCCCGACGCCCTGTCGGAACTGATGAAGAGAAGAAGTGACGAATAAACCATGTCAATTCCCGACACCCCTTCGGCACTGATGAAGAGAAGAAGTGACGAATAAACCATGTCAATTCCCGACACCCCGTCGGCACTGATGAAGAGAAGAAGAGACAAACAAACCATGTCAGCTCCCGGCACCCCGTCGGCACTGATGAAGAGAAGAAGAGACAAATAAACCATGTCAGTTCCCGACACCATGTCGGCACTAATAAAGAGAAGAAGAGACCAACATACCACGTCAGGTTCCCGACACCCCGTCGGCACTAATGAAGAGAAAAAGGGACAAGCATACCACGTCAGCTCCCGACACCTGTTAGCATCGATGAACGAACCTGTGGTCCGGACCTTTCACCCGGTTCCATGAACAAAAGACCCCTACTTTGGCACCAACCCCGTGTCAATGAACAAACCATGTCGGTCTCCGACTTCCTGTCGGTATCGATGAATAAACCAGTGGCCCGGACCTTACGCCCGGTTCCATGAATAAAAAGACCTTTGCTTTGGCACCAACCCCGTGTCAATGAACAAACCATGTCGGTCTCTGACTTCCTATCGGCATCGACGAATAAACTAGTGGCCCGGACCTTTTGTCTGGTTCCATGAACAAAAAGACCCTTGCTTTGACACTAACCCCGTGTCAATGAATAAACCATGTCGGTCTCTGACTTCCTGTCAGCATCGATGAATAAACCAGTGGCCCAGACCTTTCGTCTGGTTCCATGAACAAAGAGACTCTTGCTTTGACACTAACCCCGTGTCAATGAATAAACCATGTCGGTCTCCGACTTCCTGTCGGCATCGACGAATAAACCAGTGGCTCGGACCATTCGTCTGGTTCCATGAACAAAAAGACCCTTTGCTTTGGCACCAACCCCGTGTCAATTAACAAACCATGTCGGTCTCCGACTTCCTGTCGGCATCGACGAATAAACTAGTGGCCCAGACCTTTCGTCTGGTTCCAAGAACAAAAAGACCTTTGCTTTGGCACCAACCCCATGTCCATGAACAAACCATGTTGGTCTCCGACTTCCTGTCGGCATCGACGAATAAACCAATGGCCCGGACCTTTCGTCTAGTTCCATGAACAAAAAGACCCTTGCTTTGACACTAACCTCGTGTCAATGAATAAACCACGTCGATCTCCGACTCCCTGTCGGCATCGATGAACGAACCAGTGGCCTGGACCTTCTGTCTGGTGCCATGAATAAAAATACCCTTGCTTTGGCACTAACCCTGTGTCAATGAATAAACCACCTCAATATTACAACTCCCAGTCCACCGACGAATAATCCCTTGGCTTAGACCTTCAATCCAAGTCGATGAACAAAAAGAATGCCTTTACTAGGCTCGGACCTTCCGTCCAAGTCGATGAACGAAAAGAACCTCCTTGCTTGGCTCGGACCTTCCCTCTGGGTCGATGAACAAGAAGAAACCTCTTTCGCTTCGGCTTGGACCTTCCATCTAAGTCGATGAACAAAAAATCCCTTGGCCCACGTGCGCACGCGGTGGAGCGGTTCCCTCATCCCTTCGCTGAAGGAGTGAGCGCTCTCCCGCGAACTAGCACCGGACTAGCATCCCACTGGCTCGGAAGAACAGACGTCCTGTCGAAGAGCTCTACACACGTGGACCCCGCGCACTCGTCCCTCGTTCGCGCCACCCACGAGCGGGGGGCATTTGTGGACGTCAAAAATGACGGTGACGATCATACGGCATTCGCATCTACGTGCGAGTCGAAGACGGGAAAGCCGAATAAACCTCATGCCTCGCCCGATCAGGACGAGAACCCGCTTGGTGGTCTGCTACCCGTTAAGGAATCCCCCAAGGCGGAAGATACGGCTACAACACTCCGACCGGCCATGCCGAAAGCTGAATCAGAGAAAAGTCGGGAACTCTGGCATAGTCTCGGCATGCATCGAAAGTCATGTAAAGTCTAGGACTGAGCCCCAGAGGCTGCAAACAGAATATTATGAAGGCCATACGTTGCAACTAGAACACTCCGGGAGCGCCAACATTCGAATAAATGGTTGTAACTTTGAAAAGAATCCATTTGATGCTTAAAACGGCGCGGAAGGGCCTTAAACCGGCGCGCTCTAAACCGGCGCGCCCCTTCAACATCCTAATCCGGCGCCCCTAAAACCGGCGCGCCCCATTTCCCATTCGCCCTTGCTTGGGCCTTAAACTGGCGCGCCCCTCCAACATGCCTTAAACCGGCGCGCCCTTTTTACTATGGTTATCCGGCGCGCCCCCTGGCCGCGCCGGTTTAACCTCATTCTGTCCCATCTGCCCCCCGATACTCTGTTCTCCTGTCAGATTTGGGGCAGGTTCTAGGGGGCATAGCATTCAATGCTATCGAGCTCTGTCTCCACATCCGTTCGACAGCGCATCGGCATCAGCGGCGAAGGCATGCATCCACGGTGGAGAAGCGGCAGCAGATCTCCCGAAAGACCTGCGAACATCCCGTCCTAGGATGAGCGCCAGTGTACGGCACGAATCAGCATCATCCAGCACAACAATAACGTTGTTGCGAACAAGGCAGAGGTGGCAAGAGTTTTCCCCCCCCACTGTCCGTTCCATATATACTCTACCTACTCCACTGGAGAAAAAAGAAGAGAGACTGGACTCCCCCGGCTGGCCATCAAGGAGAAGAAAGGGCTCTCGGCTGTGTGCAGTGAAGAGAAGAAGAAAAAGAGAGAAGGAGAGGTTCCACCTGTTAGTGTTGGTGTGCTACAGACCAATTTCGGGTCGGGTAGGCCCAATAGTTGTACGATCTTGTTCATTAATAAAGTGGTGTTTGAGCGTAAATATGCGATTGTGTTACTTTACGTTGTCCCTAGGATATGTGGTTGTAAAGTCAGCTCGAGATGGGATCTCGAACATGAGATTGACTTTACATGTACACATACCTTAAACTGTTCCTGGTTGGAGGGTAATCACTCGGGGACTTTGATTACCTATTAAACCAGTACACATGATGTGTCAGTGACCAGTCTCATGGTCATTGGTGCGGGGCACCAACACATATGTGTAGGTGTATGTCCTTGGAGGATGTGCACTGAACTGATCCGCTATTGGATCTTCAGATGGTTGATTATACCTAATGTCAACTGAAGATCCAACGGTCACAGCAGCATCGTTGGTCCTTTGACCTGAGACATTGATCGGATCTTGCACGAGGACTGGAATGGTTTAATTACTTAGCTAAGTGACTTTAACCATAAGTCATGAGTTGCCGAGTCATTAACCACTCCAGGATACGTGTGAAGATCATTAATGGTCAAGAAGGGATCGCTCACTGTCAGGTATATATCAGACAGTTAATGGGGCATGACATTGACGCTCCGTTAAATCCCTGGCCAGGGTCGTATGAGTTCGTTTAGGACGGACGTCATACACTTTAAGGAGGTCATAGTCAAATGGCACGATCATGGGGTTTGACAGAAACCGTACCCTCGATCGTACCAGACTCATAGAATGAGCGAGGGATTATATCGATGCGGTAACTGTGGACTTACAGGTACCAGACAGGTTGGTTTAAACCCGGGGTCATCTAGGATCACGCGGATTTGCTTGACCCAACGTGATCAAAGGTTCGGAATAAATTAAACTATTATTCGGCTCTAGTAGAAGCGAAGAATACGTTTAATTTACTTCTAATTAGGAATTAGAAGTTAATGGACCTTAAACTAGAGTGACTGTGGGCCTAGAGGATCACACACAATGGATTCTTGGGTGACGGATTATTATTATACGAGTGTATGTATTATTTCCATTTAATTCCTTTTGGAAAGGAGTGTAAACGGAGTTTAATACATATGTATAATATGAGATAGGACATATATACAGTTTTGGTCTTTTAGAACCCTTTTCTAATAAACCTAAACTCTATATATAGCCACATACGTGAGTTCATTCGAACTCTTGCTTCCTTCCTTCTCTTAAGCTAACAAGCATTAAGCTTAAGGGAGAGGATTAACCTCCCCCTTTCTCCCCCTTGCTCTCTCTCTCTCCAGAAGGTGTTAGAGCCGGGGAAAGTTGTGCCGGGGAGGTACCGTCGCTGCGTAAGGGTCCGTGTGGATCTGCTCTAGAGGCCGTACAGCTGTGCGGCTCGTTATTCTGCATCGGGCATCGCGGACAGCGTCGTTCCGCGCAAGGTGAAACACGCAACCCGTAATTAGGGTATTAGAAACACCGATAAGAGCACAGATTAAGCTTTCCATAACACCGGAATCGGGCAAATTAAATTTTTGTTATCCGCTGCGTCGCCCGTAGGTGCTGTGCGAAACCTTACACCACCTGCTCGCGCCGGTAAGGTGAAGAAGAAGAAGAGAGTGAGTGTGAGAGAGGAGAGGTGAGTCGGAGGGGAAAGAGCATGTGCTCTCTCTCTCTCCCTCGTCAATGTATTCTTTCCCCCCTCACGATGTATTTCTTCTTTATCAAGAGATGAATCCCTTCTGTTTTAAAATCTTCCCCGGTTATGTGGATGAATAAAAAGAAAAGGGCCTTTTGCGATCTTAGTATCCTCTGCTTTAATCCCCAGTTCCTTCTTCTTCTCTCCTCCTCCTCCTCATCCAAGACCCTTCGAAGCTTGCTTCTCCATAGCACGGCCTTCGAAGGAGTTTGTCATCGGATGAACATTCATGGCCCTCGTGGCAAACATTCATCTCGCTTTGAGGAATCATCACCCGTGAGTCGTGAGAGTTTTTGAAGGCTAGTCCTCGAGCTTTTCCACACTCACATTTGGGTTATCGGACCGCCATGAGGTCTGCATTTTGAGGTTCACCCCGGAGCAATCCGTTTGGTGTTCCTCTTTTCTTCTCTGGCAAGCCATAGTCCGGGGGAGATGCTGTCCAATTTTTGCCAGGGCCAAGAACGATAAGAACCAAATGCATACTAGAACGAATAAACAAACTACTCTCTGAGGGCCAGAGCTGCACATGCTTGAAGCCCCTGATCACAACTGAACCTCCCAGTTCCTGCACAAACCCCTCTGAACGAAACACTTGAATCTTCATGCTAATCCGCCATAATAAACAATTAAGACACTTAAACTTCCTCTCCACGAACTTCATCCACCAATTGGGTGAACAAACCAATCAACAAATTAACTTGCAGTTGAAAGAAATAAGAAACAGAGCCAACAAGAATAAAAAAAACCTCATATAACCTATCTCGGCGTGCTCCTAATCCGGCATGGGCTAATCCGGCGCGGTACCCCCCCCCCCCCCGCGCCGATTTAGCTTCACACTCAAAACTCCCTCCATTTTCCTGGCACCTATCCGGCGCGCCCCTCTTCCTTCTTGGCCATTAATCGTCCCGCCCTTGGCATCCCTTTATCCGGCGCGCCCCTTGGCTTCCTTAAACCGACGCGCATCCCACTTTCCATTTAACCGGCGCGCCCTATTACTCTCCCTATCCCGACGCGCCCCTTGGCATTCCCTTAACCAGCGCGCCCCCTTGGCATCCCCTTAACCGGCACACCCATTTGCTTCGTTAAACCGACATGCCTCGTTAAAAAAGAGGGCGATTAACTAAATAGAAAAAAGACTTGAAGCTAATGAATAAAACTAATCAAAAGTTTCCCACTTCCATAATCAAATTTTTGTTCCGGGGCCTCCGCCCCCGGAGACCCCCGCAAGGGGCGCTGCCCCCTTGACCCCCGCAACCTGACCGCGTAGGTCGATCCGCGTGCGAGGGCGCACGATGGCGAGTTCGGGCTCCACACCGAACAGCTCGCTCCCTCGGACTGTGTATGAAGAGAAAAGTAATGATGCCCCATGGTATCAGATGTGGACCTCGGAATCCCCGACATGGCCATAGTCTGAAACCGTCTCGGGCCAATAGTCCATTAACTTGACCACTTCTATCGAGATCCAATCCCGCAATCCCATTAAACTTGCCGTACTCGCGGCAGACATTCGTACGGTTTATCGTCGTCTTCGATGCTTCAAATGTGGACTCTCGTCCGAACAATGAATGGTCCGTTAGTGATCGATATACATAACGGGATCTAATCCCGCACTTGCATTAAACTTGCCGTACTCACGGCAGACATTTACGCGGATTCACTCCCGTCACCATCTTGTTTTCTATACGGACCTTTGTCCGAACGTAAAATGTTCCGTGTATGACCGACAAAATCCGAATGGAACGAGACGGCTCTCGTCTTTCCCGAACCCTACGTGTGGGAACATCAATAAGACCTTCGTGAGTCACGTTCGGACCTTGGGTTCGCCCCAACCATGGTCATCGCCTCACCCACATCCTAGGCCTATAGCCAGCTATCTCTGTACACATCTTTGTTTTGGAATCTAGTCCCGGGACACTTTCCCGCTGCCCTTCGGCACCGAAAATATTAACGATGCCCATGCAAGCCTCGTTTGGACCGCGGGAGGCGCCCCCGGAATGGTCCTGACTCAATCTCGCATCGGGCCAATAAACTCGCTGATTTTCGATCACTCTAACCAGGATTCAACTGAATGTCTCCTATCCCTTTGAACAACAAACTTGCCGTACCTCCGGCATACATATGCTCCAATTTTCCCCGTGACAATCACGATTCTCTGAAGCCGGACGCTCGTCCGATTATCAAAATGGTCCCTTGAGTGACCGACATATTTCGAATGCTCGCTTCCCTAGACATCGAGCTTCCCGACTGATTCGAGACCGCTATCGACTTGTTTCTCTCGATATAGTTTCATGGCCATGAGGCCCTGATTCCCGACAATTAATCATGGGTGTTCCCCTCTCTAAGGGGATATAAATAACGACGTGGCCTGTACGGCGCGGCGGGTTTTGCTCCTGACACAAATCACACAATCGTCTGATTAGTCAGATCGAGCGCACAATAAATCGTCACTTGGTGACTAGCACGCCCACGCACTTAATAAACGAATAAACCCACCGAATAAACCGACTTAAAGAAACAAACAAATGAGCGCGTCGAAAAGTGCGTCCATAGAGGGCCCAAATTGGCATCTGCTACGTTCGAATGGGACAAGGAATGCCAAAGAGCATTTGCTAAGCTTAAAGAATTCCTGGCTTCGCCCCCGGTGCTATCCAAGCATGTCCCAGGCGAAGCCCTATGTCTCTATCTCTCAGCAACCACATCTACAGTTAGCTCGATCCTGGTCAGAAATGACTCGGGAGTCGAGGGACCGGTCTACTACACTAGCAAGGTGCTCAACGAGGCCGAGAGAAGGTACCCCGCAACCGAGAAACTCATGCTAGCGTTGGTTACCGCGGCCAAGCGCCTCCGACCCTATTTCCAAGGGCATTCCATTATCGTGCTGACCGGTGAACCGTTGAAGAGGATCCTCGCTCACCTTGAAGCCTCAGGATGCCTCGTCAAATGGGCCATCATGCTCGGGGCTTACGATATATCGTACCGACCTCGCTCGACTATCAAAGGCCAGGCACTCGCTGACTTCATCGCCGAGAGCACCATCCAGGCCGAAGAAAGATCCCCGTCCGCACCTGGGCCAACTTGGGAGCTGTTCATCGACGGATCCTCCAACTCAGCCAGAAGTGGCGCTGGAATCCTCCTGAAGTCCCCCGAAGGAGCCGGGCTACAATACGCCTTGAAGTTCAACTTCTAGGCGTCCAACAATGCTTCCGAGTATGAGGCCCTTATCTCAGGAGCCCGCATGGCCCGACGGCTGGGAGCTGAGCGAGTCAAAATTCACACTGACTCCCAGCTAGTCGCTAGCCAGGTCAACGGCAATTACGAAGCTCGAGAAGCACCGATGGTCAAATACCTCCAGCTGGTCAGAGCCGTGGCACAGCAATTCGAGAGATTTGAGGTAGTCCGAATAGCTCGAGAGGAAAACTCCCGAGCAGACGCCCTCTCTCGGCTGGCCTCCTCTCTTGACCCCGAGGGTACTCGGTCGGTCCTCCTCGAAGAGCTAGAGCGCCCGAGCATCGACTCAGAGCTCCTGGCTGTTGACTCGGCCTCCCCAAGCGACTGGCGTACCCCGTACCTGTCGTGGCTCCAAGATTCTCAAGAGCCTCCCGACCCACGGGAAGCCCGCAAATTGAAGTACCAAGCTCGGCGATTCGTCACTCTGGATGGCACTCTTTACTGGAGATCCTTCTCCGGTCCCCTCCTAAAATGCCTCAGCACTGATGAAGCCAACCGAGCAATTCAAGAAGTTCACGAAGGTCTCTGCGGAGCACATTTAGGAGGAAGGTCGCTCGCCAGGATCTTGCTGTGGCAGGGATACTGGTGGCCCACTCTGCAGCGCGACTGCTCGACTTATACACAACACTATGACCGATGCCAGCAATTTGACCACCTAGTCCATCAGCCGACAACAGAGCTCATCACCTTGGCCGAGCCATATCCTTTCGCTCGCTGGGGAATCGACATCCTCGGGCCATTCCCCACGGCCCAGGCCCAGAAGAAGTTCATTATCGTTGCAATCGACTACTTCACCAAGTGGATCGAAGCCGAGGCCACAGTAAGGATCACCGAGACAGTAGTCTGGAATTTTGTTTGGAAGTCGATCATCTGTCGTTACGACATCCCCCGAGTGATAGTAAGCGATATCGATCGGCAATTTGACTCTCGTTATTTTCGAGACAGATGTGCCGACCTGGGCATTTGCAATCACTTCACCTCGGTCGCACACCCTCAGGCTAACGGGCTAGTCAAAAATGCCAATAAGACTATCTTAAAAAGTATCAAGACCAGGCTCGACGAGGCCAAGGGAAGCTGGCTTGAGGAATTGTCGAACGTACTTTGGTCACACAGAACGACTCCCAGAACGGCAACCGGTGAGAGCCCTTTTCAGTTGGTATACGGCGCTGAGGCCGTCATCCCGTTGGAGATTGCCAATCCTTCATTCCGAGTCATCTGTTTCTCCTCCGAGGCAAATGATCAGAAATTGCTCGAAAACCTCGACCTAACAGATGAACTCCGAGAGATTGCCAGCATCCGAGCAACGGAATACCAACACCGTCTCACTCGATACTACAACGCTAAGGTCTGAGATAGGCGCTTTCAAGCGGGAGATTTCATCCTCAGAAAGGCCGAAGCCTCTCGACCACATGAGGCGGCGGGCAAGCTATAGACCCCTACCGAGTGGTCGAGACGCTCGGGAAAGGAGCATACCAGTTATCTACGATGGAAGGAGAACCCATCCCTCGGACCTAGAACGCAACTACACTACGCAAGTTCTATTTCTAAATACTGAACATTGTGTAAGCAACATGGAATAAAACAAAAGTTTCCCTTTCCATTACTCAAACAACTCGCTTGTACATCAGGAAGGCCGAAGCCAAGAAAATACATGTCAAAAAAGCAAAAAATCCATCTGGCGCCGCTGTATGAGCCCATCGCTCGGCTGACTCGGTTGACCTTCCCGCGTCCAGCCATTGACTCTGCCCCGCGTAGAAACTGGCTCGGATAAGGAGAAGTCGACCCCGTTGGCTCGGGTAGCTCGGAACAAAGGTGACAGAGGGACTGGGGAGAAGAAGGTTACCTTCCAAGTTGACAGAGATTGAGGAAGGGGAAGAGGGAATGCATATGAAGGCCTCCTCTCTGCCAACTCTTTGGAAGGCAGAGAGTGCAGGCACCCTCCGAAGAGTTAAAGAAATGACAAGGAGGGCAGAAGAGGGAGAAAGAGGCTACGGAAGAAGAGAGGAGAAGCAGGAAGTGGAGAGAGATCTTGAGAGAGATCCCCTCCAGGGAGCGAGCGGGAAGGGACGGGCGGCAGGGATGCCTGATGCCCCCATCCATCCACCATCACGCCTCCCCCTGCAAGCGCCGGCCGAAGTTGATAGAGGAAGACGACGTGTCTTCACACGTCGAGCCCTCTTCAACCTCACCCACCGGCCGTCGAGCCCTCTTTAAACCCGAAGCAACGAAGACTTTCTGCCCTCCATCATCGACAGCCTCATCTTCCGGGGCATCTTCCATGCTGCAAATATACTAGCATAGCGCTACGTAAAGAAGGGCTGAGGAAAGATTGTCGGGGAAAACCCTAAGCGGTAGAGAGGAAGGGACGCCCTTCAGACCTTTTATAGGTGAAGAGAGACTATTTGCCTTAAATGATTCTCCCCTCGAAAACACGCCCAAGGGACCCCTCCCTACGAACGATCACCTCAAACCCCTCGTTTCCGCCCCAGCGGGACACACGAAGCGGCCAAGCATTCAAAGCATGAGAAAACGGAAAGAGACCCTGTCAGAGGCCCGCCCAACCATCACGCGAAAACCACGCAGAATGTATCGGTACTTTCCAACTACTGCAGATACACTGAACAAAATACGACAAAGGTGATACGGAACAGTTAAGTCTTCGTCATAACACTATTGTCTTATCTATTTTTCAACACAACGGAGAAAGTTTTTTCTTCAAAAGGAAAAAGATATACAAAGAGAGGAAGCAAAGCGGATACATTAGGCCTCTGGCCCACCCTGAAGCTCGGAAGTGGAAGGCTCGGGCGGTCTACCCCCGGCATCCCCAGCGACGGTCGACCCTGGCACTGACCCCACCGGCGTGGGAACTGCCTCGGTTGTGTGCCCTCCCAAGGCGTCCGGAGCTGGCGACCCCTCGGGCGAAGAGCCCTCCTGATCTTCTTCGTCTGACACCGAAATAGAGGAGCCGGAGGATGACAGATCCGAGTCGTAGCATTGTCCGGATGGGAATTCAATCTCGGACACCTGCTCCTCGGCATAAGATACCGCCCGGTCGTAGCCCTGCTTGAACCCCTTGCGGATGCCTCGGCGAAGCGCTGACTCGTAGTAGGGGAGCGCAGCTTCCTTAAGGTCGACCCGGTAGGCCTCTGAGCATTTGTACTACTCGAGCGCCTCCGCCCCGGCCAATCCCACTCTGCCAGCGAGCTTGGTCTTCTCCCGCTCCACCTCGGCTAATCTCCGCTCGGCCTCAGCTGCCCGCTCCTCGGCCTCTGCCGACCGCTTCTCTGCCTCGACTCGATCGGCCTCTGCCGACCGCTTCTCCGCCTCGGCTCGATCGGCCTCAGCCTCCCCCCGAAGGCGCTCAGCTTCCTCCGCCTGATCCACCAGCTCGGAGCACTCAGCCTCCCACCGGCCATCCAGCTCGACACGAAAAAGGCGCTCCTCTTCAAGAAGCCTGCTCTTCCTCTCGAGCAATTCGTGGGCCTTAGCTAGCTGCTCGGTTAGCGCCCGGGCCTCCAGCTGGCTCGATCGCACCAGCTCCCTAACCGAGGAAAGCTCCCGCCGAAGCCCATCATGCTCCTCGGCAAGCCGGGCCGACTTCCTGTCAGACCCACTAAGGGTCCGAACCAGAGTCACTCGCTCCGACTCAAATAGAGCGTACACTTCTGCCAGAGTGGCCCCCATCTGGGCCAAGACTAGGCTACCCTCCATAACTCCCTCGAGAGCCGCGGACGGGGAGTACTACCTGCTTCCCCCCTTCACCTTCGTGGCTATACAGCGACATACCTGATACAAAGGGCCCTGAATGCCAAGCCTCTCCAAGACCGTCGGGATAGAGATCCCCCCTTCGGCGGGCGCCCTACCGGGCGGCCCTGACCCAGTCACGGTCTTGATCACCTCTCGTGCTTCGATCGGATTTTTATGTGACCCTCCAACCCGGACCGGTTCGGTGCCTGCACCGCCACCTGGAGCTTCACCCGCCCCAACCTCGGCCGCGGCCCCACCATCACCCGCCTCGTCCACAGCCCCCTCGGTTCCGGTCGAGAAGAGAGCCGGGCCTGCGCCGCCGATCGCAGAAACAGCCTCTGCCCCCTCGGCCCTGGCCGAGAGGGGAGCCAAACCAATATCATCACCGACCGCAGGAGTGGCCTCATCCTCCTCGGCCCCCTCTTGACCGGAAGATGGGAGAGCCGGCCTAACAAGGTCGGCCCCATCTCGCTCGGAAAAGGGGAGAGCCGCCGAGCTAGAACCGCCCTCGACGATAGAGACAGATCCGGCCTTCTTGGCCCGCTTCTTGGCCTTCACGACATCCCGTATCATGCCCTCCATGGGATCCTTGCGCTTGGACCCCAGCGGCTGGGAGACCTCTCCTGGGCCGCCCTCTTACCCTTGCCTCGGGCTCGGGTGCGTGCCTCGGGAGATCGCGGCTCGTCGGTGGCCGAGTCATTGCCGAGATTGATCACCTCTGCGGTGTCCTCCAATGCCGACCGCCTAGTGTCTACACAGGAGGAAGATATGGTCAGAAAAAGAAAAATGGACCCAACATCCAGAGAAGAGTCTAACTTGTGGCACCTGAGCCAGACAGATGCAGCCGCATGAGGAGGCACCACTCGATGTTCTCTGGGCTAACCAGCTCTTCTGTGGATTGGCGGTGCTTCAGCAAGACAGTCGTATATTCCTCCACATGTGGAGGGAACTCATCCTACCTAGGAGGGATATTCGGGTGGAAATTGGGGATTACTGGACACCTCCAGTTTTCCTCCACCGAACAAATCCCCACCCAGAAGAATTGAGTTTTCCACCCCTTATGCGAAGAATCCTTCGCAGCCAAGGAGATGCAGCTCCTATTCCGCCTCGCCTGGATGAAATAGAAACCCTTCCTGGCCGAGGGATGCGCCTTCAACTCAAAAAAGTAATGAAAGAGGTCCAAGGAAGGGGGAACTCCGCATTGGTGGCAGAGGATGCGAAAGGCAGAGAGGAGGAGATAGGAGTTGGCTACCAACTGAATGGGCGCCAACCGGAAAAAATTGAGAAGCTTAAGGACGAAAGGCTCGAAGGGAAGGCGGAACCCGCCCTTCCACGCCAAAGGGAGAAAGAGGCTGCGGAAGAAGAGAGGAGAAGATAGGAGTTGGCTACCAACTGAATATGCGCCAACCGGAAAAAATTGAGAAGCTTAAGGACGAAAGGCTCGAAGGGAAGGCGGAACCCGCCCTTCCACGCCAGAAGGAAGGTACAGATATGACCTGTACGAGAGTCCAAGCTCGTTTCATGCGGAGCATCCGCGGCAAAACTAAACTTGTGGGGCAAGCGAAACTGGTGCTCCAGCCTTCTCACCTCCACCTCCCCCAGTTCACTACAGTTTGGGACCGCCGTTTTCATCACCGGCTCATCCTCCCACTCTTCGACATCCGGACACTGATCCGCCATGGACTTCGGAGAAGAACTCGAAGAAAGATGCTCTCGGGACCCCGAAGACTCCAGAGGAAGAGGAAGCTGCCGAACTACCTCTACAATTATCTCTGCCAACTCCGCGAACACCGCTGCAAGCCTCTGCTCTGCCGTCGTGTCCTCACAACGCATCAAAGAGCCCAAAAAGTAAACACGAAGGCGAGCCAAACACTAAAAATGGAGGGAGTCTAGAATGATAACAAATGCCTAACGCCTATATCCCCACGTGGAAGGCGACGCGCCGTTCCAACCTCCGAGAGAAAGAGGCCCCTTCATTTAAAATCCGTCAGGATTATCATTATTACGGGCCCAGGTGACCACGACACGTGGCTTCCTAACACCGCCAGATCTCCACCCACCCAAGACACGCTGGTCCAAAACCCTAACGGCTACTCTTCCGAGCCTACCAAGGCTCGGGAGTAGAAGGGGGACAAGTGGAGAGGGGGATTTCTGTAGCCCATCTAGAAAGCGGCCAAACTAGGTCCATCAGGACCAAACGAGGCCCAACTCATCTAAGTGACAGCCCCGTAGGGTCCACTTAAGCTAGAAAGCCCAAATAAGTTCACTCGGGATCACACCCTTCCTCGGCGGCCCTTAGGCTCGGAAGGCCCGAGCGTCGGCCAGGTCAGAGAAAGACCCATGCCCGATCTATTCCCTCGCCCGGATAAGGGCAGGCGCTCAGCGCCCACTCTGACCTATCCTCATCTGAGCTATGCCTATCGCCCGGACAGGGTTGGCACCTTTTATGCTCGGGACGACCGACGATTGCTTATCCATGCTGCCGTTGAGAACCCTTTATGAGTAGGAGTTTATGAGGATAAGGGGCCCATGATCCCTCAAGGCTATAAAGATCCCACGATGAGGATGTAAAGATCCCACGTTGAGGACGTAACGTCCGCCTGAAACCCCTCAGCTTACGGGACTCATGAAGCCAGTACACTACATAAACCTGGGACTACCTCCAACGAAAGGTAAGGGCTAGCACACGCCTATACCCCCTGAGCTGGAACCACTTCACCACCTTGGTGTAGAGGGATCTCGTGCATCTCCTTCCTCCTCCCTTCATCGCTTCCATCATTACTCGACTGACTTAAGCATCGGAGGGTTTACCCCCAAGGAATCATCCCTAGGCCCCCTGATCCGTTTCCCTTCTTTGCAGTTCACTATCCGGTGATCATCTACCCCGCTCAGGACAAGAACGAGATCACGCCTCTTCACGGGGCGTGGTTTGGATTTTTGGGTTTTTCCCGCCGGCCCGTTCTCGGGCTGGTGTGGCGGTCCTTCCAGAGACCGCCAGAGTCCCTGGCGGCCCAAGGTAGGTGCACCAGACTCTGTGGCGGCCCAAGGAGGGTGGGCCACATGTTACTATTTTGTTGGCAGGGCGTCCATCGGCCTGGAGGCTGCACGATAAACTGCCAGGCGGTATGGCGGCCTAGGGTTAGACCGCTACCTCATTTTTGACCATCGCTTCTCGAGTCGCGTGCTTTCTTGCCATCGGGGGTCACGTGCCTCTAGCGGCCGTAGGTACGGGTGCCAGAGGGCTTCTAGCGCACCAAGGCTGGACCGCTAGAGCACTATGGCGACCCAATGTAGGCGCGCCAGAGCCAGCGGGGCTTCATCGTCTAGCGCTCCTGTGTTGGACCGCTAGAGTCCTGTGGCGGACCAGTGTTGGACTGCTAGAACCTGTGGCGGCCCAGTGTTGGACCGCCAGGCTCTCGGCTGCACCGAGTGGTTTGTAGTCCCATTTCTCTTCGACCGTGGTTTCCGTGAGTTACGGTCGGCCTCGTGAGTGTCCCGGACACCCCGTAGGTTCCGTGTCCGTGTTTCTGGGGTGTCTGGAAGTGCCGTGTTACCTTGATTAGCGTGCCCATAGGTGTGTGTTCCGGATTTTCGTGTTACTCTCGATCGAGTCACCGTGTATCGGTGTGAGTGCGGTGGGGTTCCCCCGCATGTCGTGGGTTTCTGCGGAAGATGGTTCCCGAGTAGGTCATATGTGTGGCCTCGGACTGTGAGTCCAGCTGTCCAGCTTGGGGCTGGAAGGCTTCTCAGTTCCCTTACTGAGGGAATGGTCTCGGCAGCTCATGAGTTGCCTCGGTATTCATGCTACCATGGTTTTAGACCTAGGGATTAGGCTAGATTGACAGCCTTGTGCTGTTGCGTACGACGGGCTTGACCCCGAGTCTTGTGACTCAAGGACCGTTGGATTTAGTAAGTCTAGAGGACTGTCTAGAGGACTGTCCAGAGTCCAGTGGCTCGTCGCCACTTGGTCCTTCTCGACTTTCACGCAGGGTGCGTGTGTGTTTCTCAGAGTTTCTCCTTGGAGAGTGGTCACATCAGTGACTCCCCACTAGTCGTAGCCTTCCGACATGCGAGTGGTCCCACCAGGGAGTGGTGGCGAGGCTACCCCAGAGAGAGATAGTTTTAGACTGGTTTCCGTTGGGCCCCACGTCTACCAGCCAGAGTCCGGCTGAGGGGAAAACCAGTCAGAGGGCCAGACCAGAGACGCACGGTCTGTGTGTGCACACGTGGTTGGGGGCGGTTGGACCCGCGCTGACGAGCGTGACCCCAACTAGTCACTTGTTTTATGGTTACTAGTACGGTGTCCCCGTTCCACCAGGGGTCAAGGGGGACACCTGAGGCGCGGACTAAGACGTCAGTGGGCGCTTCCGGCCTTACTTCTGGTGGGCAGGTACTCCTGTCACATGAGACGTGACTCTCCTGTTTCCGGGTTCCGTTTCCTATCTGCGAGACGTGATTTTCTGGACTGGCTGGTGTTTTTGAGTTAGTGGCCAGGGTGCTAGTAGCTTTACCGAGGTTACATCTTGTTGGTGTGGTGTCCGCGACCGGGTGGTCGGGGTTGCACCTTGGATAGCGTGTCCAGATTGGCCGTGTCCTGGGAGACATGCCTCTACGGCGGGGTTGCCGTGGGTTTTTACTTCGGTAAGTGGTACTAGTGTGGTTCGGTAGCCCCCGACCGTGAGATCGGGGTGTGTTTTTTTGGTACAATAGGAGTAGCTGTAGTGCCGAGTTTTGATCGGCCACCGGCTCGCTGTTCCTATTGTAGTTGTAGCTTTCCTTTCGCTACCGCCGTTGTTTCCAGTTGGGGTTCCACGAGGCCCCTGCTGAGTCTCTGTTTAGAGACTCATCCCTGCTTTTCAGGTGTGGCGGTTCTTCCTCGAGGTTCGAGGGTGCTGTTCGAAGGTTCTCAGTTGCCAGCTCGCCGGGCCGAGTGTTCACTTGGCATGTGGTACATTTTACTGCTTTAGACTATACTTTCTGTTGGATTAGACTCTGCTGTTGTAGTAGTTGTTTATTTATTTCCGTTAATTGTTGAATTGTCCTGTCTTATTTCTTATTTCTTTGTACCTCCACACTCCTTTTAGCCCTTCCGAGCCCTCCCGGTTCGTGGGCGGTGGGCCAGGATTCGAATGGATTTTGAGACGGATTTTAAGACAGGAAATCCGTCGTAAATGTGTTTTGCGACGGATTTTGAGACGGATTTCCGACGGAGTCGGTCCGTCACAATTTCTTGGTCAAAAATTTCAGACGGTTCTAAAAATCCGTCACAAATTCCGTCCCAAATTTGGGGCGGAATAGTTTCCCTCCCAAATTCCGTCACAAATTCCGTCCCAAATTCCATATTTGAGACAGAATTTGCGACGGAAAATATTCCATCCCAAATTTGAGACAGAAATTCCGTCTCAAATTTTCGTCGCAAAATTCCATCCCAAATCGCGCTTTTTCTTGTAGTGTCCTGAAGGGTTAGTTCCATGTCTAGTCTTTCTTTTCCTTGCTGCATTCACCTCATCACTTCTCATCCAATTGCAATCATCAAGCACATGTCCATATTCACCACAATAAAAATAGTGCACAGAAGATTTGACATTCTTCTTTTGTGCATGTGCATCAGAATCTTGTGGGTGAACAAGGAATTTAACATACTTGGAATGAGAGTGAGTCCTTCCCTTTAGGCGCCAACAGTCCTTGACTGTGTGGCCAATTTTTCCACAGTGAGAGCAATGGAGAGGATGATTTCTTATGTTGGCCTTTGAGTGCGTCGACCTGTCCTGGGGATTGCATCGACGCGTTGACCCATTCCAGGGCATTTGATCAGGAATATGCTGAGCATACTTCCTTCCACTGTTGACATGCCCTTTGCCTTTTCCTTTTTCTTCATCAAATCTGTTCTTGCATGCTTTACCTCATCATTCCTCGTGATAAAACATTCATACATGAAATGACCAAAATTTTCATAATAAAAACATGAAGCTTTCTTTTTCTTAAACACATGATGCTTAGCATTAACCTTCCTAGCATGCACATCAACATCAACAAAGCTATTTTTCTGTTTTTGACTGAATATTTTCTTTTTTTGATTTTTATTTTGTTTTTGATTTTTCTGAGCTATGCATGGTTTTGGGGGAACACTAGATGTGATGGGCTCATTTGAGCTAGAAACAAAAGAGGTGTATAACTTGTTCCCAAAAGATTTTTTGTTTATAGGTTTATACCCCAAACATTCTCTTTGAAAATTGACTTTCGTTCCCAGAAGTCTATCTAGGTTGTCTCTACCCTGCATAAATTTTGACAGTGAGTCATTTAAGTCTTTAACTTCATCCTCCAATGAGGAGATGTGCAATTAGAACTAGTCAACTCCTCCTCACACGCAGCCACTTGCTCATTGAGCATGGCATTCACTGTTCTAAGGTTTTCAATTTCCAATTCTAACTCAGTTAGTCTTTCAGAATGATCATTGACTATGTTTTTACCTTTCTCAAGGGTGACCATCTTTTTATTTAATGCATCATTATTTTCTCTCAAATTTTTGTTATCTTTAATCAACCTTTCATTTTCATCAGCCAAATTTTTATCTTTGATTAGTTCATCAATCAACAATTGATCATTTGACATTGACTTAGATTCGTCTTGAAGTTGTCGTACAATCTCTTCCAATCTAGTGATTTCAACTCGCAGAGTTCCATTTTCATCTCTCAAACAACCAATATTTTCTTTATGCAAATCTAAGTCAAACATGAGAGTTTCATTAAGCTCCTCAAGTGTGGAGCAATTCTTACAAGGAGAGCTGTCATTGGAGCTATTTTCAAGTCTTCTTCTTAACTTTTTATTTTCAGATTTTATCTTCTTGTATTGCTTAGCCAACTCATCATATGCGTCCATAAGCTCCTCAAATGTAAAGTCCTCGGAGTCAGAGCTTACCTGAGATAAAGACGGGTCACTGGATTGTTCAGGATGATCGGCCATGAGGCATTTGTGTCTTCTTTCTTCTTCTTCATGGGTGTTTATCAAACCATCCAGAATCTGCTTAGCTGTGTTGCAGGTAGATACAAAGGAAATGTCATGGGATCAACTGCAGCTTTCATCAGATTTAAGGCTGTGAGATTGCTGAAATGTATGGACTTGTGATGATCAGTCTAGCTGGCTTTGTCCTTAGGCAGACTAGAAGGACCATTTACAATAATCCTCCAGAGCTTATGATCATATGTGGTCACAAACTTGCATATTTTCCCCAACCATTCATGAAAATTAGAATCATTAAAAATAGGAGGTGAAAACATAAAAATCTGATCATCAAAAGAACTCATGATTTCAAAAAGCATCGGGATCCTTCTGTGCAGATCGTTGGATCTGGGTAACACAAAGTTAGGCTCTGATACCAATTGTTAGGTCCCCTGGGATGCAAACGAATCTGGAAGGGGGGGTTTGAATAGATCCTTCCAAAAACTTTGGCCCAATTAAAACCTTAGCTCATTAAGGCACAAATAACAGCTATAATGCACATGAGACACTTAGACACGATGCACATCGGATTCAATGGGAACAACTCAAATCAATAGAACAAGACAGTCTGTTCAACAGGACTCTAGTGAGGTGTGTGAGAGAGATGCTAGTGTGTGCGTTAGGAAATAACTGACATGAGCATTATAAGCTAGCACTCTAACTTGTGAATGGGGATAGAAGATAGAGATCAATCACATAAAGAACAATCCACTACAAGACATTTTTAAGGTGGTTCAGTCTGCAAACCCGCAGATCTACGTCCACCCCTCACCAAATCGATGAGTCTTGACCACACGAGGATGAAGTCCTCAACACACACACGGGGATGGAATCTACCACACACACACGGGGACGAGCCCCACACACATACACACACGGGGACCAACCCCACACACACACATACACACAAATAAAGAAAGCAAGTTGCAAGTGCAGCAAAAACACTTGGGACAGACCCCCAAGAACACACGAGGCTGAACATAGCCAAAGACCCACTTCTGGCCTCTAAGCAGAGCACCAGACCCACACTGAAATGCAGATCAGAAATTGCAAACGAAAAGCATAAAGACTGCAAGAAAGACACATGTAGCTTCAGATACATATCTGGAAGCTAGTGACTGCAACTTCAGACATAGATCCGAAGATCTTCTCTTTCAAGCTCAGATTGGCTGCAAGGAGGGCTGCACTCCTTTCTTCTTCTTATCTTTGAACAACACTGGTTTGGGTCGAACCAGAGCTGGGTTGCTAAAGCTATATGGCTGCTCACTCTTCTTCTCTTCTCCCTATTTCTTTCTCACAGATTTTTCTCTATAAGCTTAGGCACACTCTTTTCTCTTTGGCTCTCTTCTTCTTCTGGACGGCAGCAGCAACAGCTCCATGCAAACAAGGCTGGTCCTATTTATAGGAACAAGGGGCATAGAAATTTCCCTCCAAAAGACTTGTAATTTGGCTGGAATAAACAAGTATTCTTCATATAATTCAAGCATGCAGCATCTTTCCCTCATTGGTTGGCAGAAGGAAGGATGTCCTTCTATTCTGGAGGATCTTCTGGACGGCACCTCTGATTGGTTGGATGCAAAAAGCAGGTTGCCTTGAAAGGTGACCTTTCCTATTTTCATAAACTGACATAATTGTTGACCAGAAAGGTTGTTATGGCAATCCAATGATGATAGGGACAATTGACTGTCCTAGGAATCTTTTCCAGATCTTGAAATCCGTGATTTTGAGGGTTTACGGGTCATATTTTCATCCTCTAGAACCCTTCTGAAATATTGCAGGAAATACAGATTTTGGCTTGAAAATCTTCTAGTGCGCCGATATAGCAAGACCATTGCGTCGACGCAGCTTCATCTAGCCTGGAGTTTGCTGGCGTGTTGGCGTTGACTACGTTAACGCAGGGAAGGCACTGCGTTGGCGCAGGCTTAAGGATTCTACCGCTGCTGGCAAGCTTGTGTTGATTGCGTTGACGTAGGAGGCTGGTGCGTTAACCCCTTTAGCTGGTGCTGTTGAAGACTGTTGACTTCTTACATGTCTTGAATTTCTGCTGCTTTGGTTTGAGATGCATTGACGCAAGAGGGCTGGTGCGTTGACGCAACTGGCGTTCTTCTGCTGGCCATTTGTCTCCCTTGATATTCATTTTTCACCTTTAGCAGCCATTTGTCACCCATGCTTGACATTTGTTTCCCTTGGTCGCCTTCTATCACCTTTGTGAGCTATTTCTCACTGCTATCGACCATTTGTCACTGATAATATCTATTTTTCACTCCTACTGGCTATTTTTCACCCTTAAGGAGCTATTTGTCACCCTTGTGCTTCAATAGCCGTCGCCTTTGTGTGTGTTATCAGTCTTGTGCAATGTTGAGCCTTTCCCTCTTGACTGCGTTGACGCAACAGGGATCTTGCGTTGACGTAGTTTCATGGGTTCTTGAGTTGCTGACGATCTTGCGTGGATGGCATCGACGCAGTGAGGTCATAGTGTCGACGCAGCCTTCACCTCTGGGCCATTTGACACGGCTATGAGCTACTGTCAGCCCTATTTGGCTATTTATCACTCTTATAGCTTATTTGTCAGCCTTACATAGCCATTTGTCACCCTTAACACTGGGAGCCGTCGCCTTAGCCAATTTCCCGTTAGCCTTGAGCCATCGCATTAAGCTATTTGTCACCACTAGTGCTTCATTTGTCACCTTTAAACGCTATATGTCACCGTTATGGCTCATTTATCACTGCTGCAAGCCATATATCACCATGGAAGTATTTTTCACCACTGCTGCCCATATTTCACCGTTAACACACATTGGTCACTTCTGTGTGACTCTTTTTCACCCTTGAAGCCTAGTTGACATTTTGTGAGCTATTTGACACTTTTAATCATTTTATTTTTTTCAGCCTTGCATGATCGCGTCGACGCAATGAAGCGATGGGGTCGACACAGCTAAAGACCCATTTGGATCTTTTCTTTCTTTCTTTGTAAGTCAAGGCATCGACGCAACTGAGTTATAAGGTCGACGCAGCCTTCTAGACCTTGCAGTTCTCAATTAAATTCTGCTGTCAATTTAATTTTCCTTTCTTTTGTCAACCTATTCTAGGTTTATGTGCAAACCATCAATTTTATCTCTTGCCTTGATTTCTGTGCAATCAATTATCTCGATTTTTGTGCCTTTACATCTTGAGTTTCTTTTTCAACCTTGGTAGGCTTGCTCCTTTAGATTTATGTATCTTGAATTCAACCTTGTCATGCTGCTCATTTTCATGATCTCTTCACTTGCTCATCTTCAGTGCTGACTCTGACCTGAACTATAAGAACGTTGACATCATCAAATGTAAATAAGACTCATCACTGAGTCATAGTCAGACATCATCAAAACCATAGAATCAACCATGTTCCACACATGCCCAACAGGTCTTGTATCCAAGATGTCTGTCTTCATTTGTTTCGGCCATGCTTGCAGTCTGCGACTGTCTACACGCTTGTATTTACACTTGGGTCGAATGAAAGTATTCCCTTTTCTGTCCAAAAATAAAGTGCCCATGTGCCATTTGGCTATTACAGAACCCCTGAAATTGCATTGGTAGCCCAATGATGAAAATAGCCATGCTTTACTCTTCCACTAGTGGGCATGTTCGATCGTTTCTCCGGGCCATAGATCCCTGTCAGTCAGTGCGCGAGGAGGAGGAAGGTAAGCCTACCGTCAGCGCAGCCCGATTTCCCCATTGAAGCATGGCAATTGCTGCACGAGGAGGAAGACAAAGCTATCCTTGCGTAAGGAGGTAGGAGGCGATCTTGGCGGGTTTGGGGCCCCGTCTCTCCCTATCGACCACTACGCGAGGAGGAAGAAAGCGAACTCGACGATGGCGCACCCTGATCTCTCCATTGACACATGTCGGCCTCTACGCGATGAGGAAGACAGAGCTATCCCTGCGCAAGGAGAAGCTTTGCGATCCCGACAGGTTTGGGGCCCCATCTCACATCGTCATCGCTGCCTAACGTCGACAAGCAGTAGTGCCGGCACCTATTAGCAAGACAACATGCCGATCTGCGTCGGAGGGATGACTGTAGTTGCTTGTCTCGGCGGTAGGCCAAGGAGTTCGATTGGGACCTAGGGTTTGGCCAGAAAGGTTTGGGGATTTTCTTTTTGAACGCAAGCTCCTTTCGATGGCAAGCAATTATTAATAAGTGAGGGTTAAAAGTGTACATTCAAGTTGAGAATTGCCTTTCCACCATGGGAAGCAATTCAAGATGTGCTTTTCCTCTTGAGAGCGCGTGAAAAGACTTGTGTAAGTCTCTCTCTTCTAAGGAGAATCTATAACGCACTTAAGCTGACGACGGTCTGTAACATTTGGGAGGGCTTAAATTCAGTCGAGTGATTATGATCATGAGAATCCACCCAATAAGCTTTGCCAAATGGGTCCTGACCGCTTGGCTCAACGGCAACACTTGGGCCGTGTTTGCTAACCGGGTAAGGTTAGCGCAATCGACCTCCGAGGATCGATTACGCTAACCGACCTCAGTTAATGCGGATGAGTGTGAGGGAGAGGCGGGGCCCACCAACTCTTTCTCTCTCTCGTTAGACTATCCCCCACAACTCTGTAAACAAACAGGCCCTTGGTGACTGTGATCCTCTGACTTGGTCGCCTTCAGATTTCAACCTCCACCAAACCCGTCTCATAAATGGACGGTCATGAATCCTGCAACGTCGAAGGCCCTTCCCAAAGCAGTAATCGCACCCAGACAGAAATGTCGGATAACGGGACCCGCGTGTCCAATACGGCTCCGATTTGTCGTCTTGTGCCCAGCTTGCTTCGGACACCCGAAATATGGCCCGCTGACGTGGCGGAGGCAACGGTGCTGCTTCGCTTGGGGCACCGTGACCCCCGGCCCCCCGCATGTTCCCAGTCGTCCCTCCCTTATCAATTTCTGCTCCTTCTCGTGATCCCACGGTCCCACCGCGTGAACCGTCCGGGTCCGGGGTCCGGAGGACCACTGTGGAAGCGCCACGTGGCGGCGCCTCTCCCGTTGCCTTCCTCTGCTACAAATAAGCAGGTGCCCCCACACACCTGTTTCACCGCAACAGTACGCCGAGCTTTGAGCTAATTAGAGTGCTCCTCTCCATTTCCGCTTCCGAAGTCTCGCGATCACCCCCCAAACCTGCGGTGAGAGGTAATGGCCGCCTTTCTTCGCTGGAACCGTGGTAGAGATCGAGTTTGCTTTGTTTTGAACCCGGCGGTGGATGCTTGGATTCGTTGGTTGTGTTAGTGCAAATCTTTCTGTTTTTGCTTTCGGTGGTCGTGATCGGTCCGTAACAGCGGGGTGTTGAGGTTTTTGCATGCGCTGTGTTAAGTGCCACTTCTTGTGCGATCTATGTTACTGGTAGCGTCTTTTATTCCTTGGAGTTGCTGTGGTGGGAGATCCTCGGTTTTCCGCTACAGATGTCGCGTTTTTTGCTTCTTTTTTTCTGGCTCTGCTATTGGAACTGCAGTAAGAGTGCGGAGGTCGGATGAGGAATGCCGTCTCTTATGTCTGCCCTTGTTTGGAGTCTGTTTGAATGCTCATCCATGCAGAGGATGCGGATGTTGGCAGTGTTGCTCTGTTTTGTTGCGTTTTGGGGATTGTAGTTATAGGGGTAGATCGTTGGGAAAAACTGGTGTTTCGATCGTTGTTTGAGATGGTCAGCCTCGCGCAGGGAAATGGGATGCGCTGTGTATCTGCTTTCTATAGTGTGTGTTTGGGAACGAGTGTTCATACTGTTGAGAGATTCTGTTTGTTAAGATTGTTGTGGCCCTAGTGCTCCAGTATTGCTGGAGAACTTGAGTAATATAAATATTGGTTTTTGCTCTTGTTAATGGGTACGGCTGTTGTTTTCAGATCAGAGTTAAAATCGTGCAAATGGCAACTGTGACTGCTTCAACGATCATCTCGAGGAGTGCTCATGGGGGAGTAGCTGACGTGGAACCAAGAGCATCAGGAAGCAGGAAGGCTGCTTGCTTGAGAAACCAAGCCACCACTTTTCATGGGCTGAGGGCGGTCGGGAAAGTGAGCTCCACACAAGCCGTAAGGAGGGGCATCCGGGATGAGCAAGCTAGACGTTCTGGGGTTGTTGTTTGTGTAAAAAGTGCAAACCCTTCTGAAGCTATCACTTGTGAAGACCCCATGAACATAGTCTTTGTATCAACAGAGGTGGCCCCATGGAGCAAAACTGGCGGTTTAGGTGACGTTGCTGGGGGCTTGCCTCCTGCTCTTGCGGTAAGCAGTAATTCTCAGCTAAGTCTGCAGATCAAGTACATTGCATGAAACATGGCTAGTTTTTCAGCCTTTCATATTTCATCTTTCAGTCTTTTCCATCCTGTGACTTGTTGGCTTGAAATACCACTGGATGCTTTGCATTAAACTCCATGCTACTGAGTCTTATGAGGCTATTATTCTGTAGAAACTTGGGCACCGTGTCATGACCGTATCACCACGCTATGATCAATACAAGGATGCATGGGATACCAGTGTTCTGCTTGAGGTAGGAAGATCTTACTAGTGATGTGTCTCTCTATGTAAATAGTTTATATCTATTTGGCTCTATGTAGATCACTCACTCTTCCATCCATAAACCTGCGGTCTATGTTTTGTTCCTACTTTTGTAAACTTTAAAAGTTCTGTGCAGATCAAAGTCCGGGACACTGTGTACACTGTACGTTTCTTCCACTGCTATAAAAGAGGTGTTGATCGTGTGTTCATTGACCATCCTTTATTTCTGGAAAAGGTAGAGGGGTGCTATTTTTCTTTTATTGATATTCTATTGGTTGATATGAAGAATGCATATCCTATTTCATTTTCTAGCAATTGGAGTTTATTATTAAATCTCAATGTTAAAGGTATGGGGGAAAACTGGAGGAAAATTGTATGGTCCCGTCGCTGGGGAAGATTACAAAGACAACCAGATAAGGTTCACTTTGCTATGTCTTGTGAGTATCCTATCTTGTAAGCATTTCTTTTTTGATCTTCTGTCTTTATATCTTTGATTTCTCATTCTCTAGAGCTCCCTCTTTTCCCCTGAAAACAATATGGTGAACCTGTCTTGGTTATAATTAAATTGTTCAATCAATCAAGTTGGAGTTTCCCATCAATCAAACAGGGTTGCAATTGGAGATTCTGCTTAGATCTCAGCTTCAGCAAGAGCAGCAGCTAGTTTCCAACATAATGTTATCATTCAAAATAATACAAACATAAATTACAGTTTCTCTATGAGCAGTGCCCTACAGTGAGCCACATACCAAATCCTAGTTGTTCAGTTTGTTGATAGAACAAATTATCGGAGGATATTGTTTAGTTTATTGACTTTGGGAGTATATAGATGTTCAAAAAAACATGAAGGAGCTCTCATGTCATGGGTGAAAGTAGTTGCATAATAAGATAGCATAGTATTGCAGATTAGGCGAGGTCCAAGGCATAAAACATGACAAAACAATAGAAGTTAATAAAAAATATGAATCATTATGAGCACTTATGATGAAGATAGTAGATATCTGTGACTTGACCACTACCATTTGAGTTATATATTTACTGAGATTTTTTGTACATACTTTATACCTCAATTTGGGTAACCTTCTGTTTCTATTCTTTAAAAGAAAATTTTCCTCTCTTCATTCGTCTCGTGGAAAGGTTTATTGTTTGTGCATTGGAACTTAAATTCCGGGGTTTCCTGTCTTTTAAACCTTTGCCGCAAACGCTAAATGGTCGTTAAGAGTTCTTCAAATGTAGTTGCAGTCTGTTATACCTTACTGTGTCTTTGTAATTGTGGTCTTCAGGCTGCTTTGGAAGCTCCTCGCATTCTAAATCTGAATAACAACAAATCATTTTCTGGGCCTTATGGTATGAAGTTCTTTTGTTATTACTATGATGATTGATGTCATGGGAGTTCAAGTTTTGTGATAATTATGTCTTCAAACTTCCCAAACACAGGAGAGGATGTTGTATTTGTCTGTAATGATTGGCACACTGGAGTTCTCCCATGCTACCTGAAGAGCATGTACAAACTGCATGGGCTCTACAAGAACGCAAAGGTATGCTTTCCTTATAGCTTATTCTGGCCTTTAATCCAGAATTATTTCCAAGTGGCGGTAGATGTGTTGACATTGGATTTGATCTGATTTACACAGGTGGCCTTTTGCATTCACAATATGGCATACCAGGGCAGATTTGCCTTCTCTGACTTTTCATTTCTTAATCTCCCAGAAACATTTAAGAGCTCGTTTGATTTTATTGATGGGTATGGATATCCAATGTCTTGACTCAGTGACTTGCATGCTATTTGTATCTTCCGTATAATTGTTTGAATTCTTCCTTTCATGTAGATATAACAAGCCTGTGAAAGGGAGGAAAATTAACTGGATGAAAGCTGGAATTCTAGAAGCAGACAAAGTCTTCACTGTGAGCCCATATTACGCTGAAGAGGTTGTCTCTGGTGTCGCTAGAGGTGTTGAACTGGATAACATCATCCGCAAGACTGGCATTACTGGGATTGTGAACGGAATGGATGTTGATGTGTGGAATCCAGTTACTGACAAATATATCTGTGCAAATTATGATTCTACAACGGTGGGGTTCTAGATGTCACTTTTGCTTAAGTTTCTCTTTTTTGAAATCTTTTACACTCAGCATACATGTGCCTGTTTATATATGTATTAACAAAATAACATTGTCAGGTCCTTGATGCAAAACGTCTTAACAAGGAGGATGTCCAAGCAACAGTTGGGTTGCCAGTGGATCCTGACATCCCTCTCATAGCTTTTATTGGTAGACTAGAGGAACAGAAAGGTTCAGACATCTTAGTTGCTGCCATTCCCAAGTTCATTCGTGAAAATGTTCAGATAGTGGTCCTTGTAAGTACTGAGAACAATCACACTTTCCAATAAAGAATCACATTAGTTGCGGTTTTGACCCTTCTATCCATTACAGGGTACTGGAAAGAAAGTCATGGAGAAGCAAATTATGAAGCTCGAGGAAGATTATCCAGACAAAGCAAGAGGAATAGCAAAATTTGATGCTGTCTTGGCTCACAAGCTTTTTGCTGGAGCTGATCTTATGATAATTACCAGCAGATTTGAGCCATGTGGTCTTATTCAGTTGCAGGCAATGCAGTATGGGACGGTATGTTCACTTCTCAAACCAAAAAAAAAAAAACACTTCTCAAAAAAAAGTATGGGACGGTATGTTTTTTAACTCGGCAGAATTAAATGATCAAGTATCATGATCTGTTTTCTTATTTCATAGTGAGCAGCTTTTGAGATTTTGATTTTCTGATCTCTTTCCGATCTAGTACACACTTGGGGATGACTTCTGCATTTGGGTTTCATTATCTGGCACTACATTTGGACCCCTTGAAATATCAATTTAAGGTAATTAAATCTTACGTGTGCTCTTGTGCAGCCATCTATGTGTGCCAGCACGGGTGGGCTAGTGAACACCATTGTTGATGGTGTCACTGGTTTTCATATGGGAGCCTTCCATGTTGATGTAACGTCTGCTGTTAACTCTTTCAAAGTGAATTTATCATTCGTCTTTCACTACCAAGACCCAGCATTTGAGTCCAACATCTGTCTTCTGTTTCGGTCATCCACAGTGTGATGCCGTGGACCCAAAGGATGTTGAAGCAGTTGCGACGACTGTGAGGAGGGCTATTCGGGTGTATGGGACAGACCAATTCTCTCAGATGATCCGAAACTGCATGGCTAAAGATCTTTCCTGGAAGGTAGATACGTACCACATATAGCCCTTTCATGTGAGATGAATATACATACAACAGTAGGCAAATTGCTGAACCAAATTCTCATATTCGCCGTACGAACTCGTGTGCTCTGCAGGGGCCTTCCAAGAAGTGGGAGGAGGAGCTACGAGGCCTTCTACGTGCCCCAAGTGGAGCTGAGATCGAGGTAGAAGAGGAAGAGTTCGTCGTTGCTGACAAAGTGACTGCCGCCTGAAGGGGATCATCAGCAAGTTAATAGGCGTTGCCTGCTCCCTTGTTTTGTAGTTTCCTGTTGTTCCCGTTCTATATATGCCTAAGCCTTTAGATGAAGATAAAAGGCTGAGACACGCCTTCGAGGCTTGTTCTTCTTGATAAAGCCTCCTATCTTGGACCTTGTAATAATCTTAGGATGTTTTGACCCAGAAGGGGAAGGTATTACCTACGATTGCCGCAACTTGGTAGCCGCGTCTTGTGATGACTTACTTCATGGATCAGCACAACATCGCTCGTTTGAAACCTTCGTTGTGACGCTTGCATATCAATTGTCAACAGGGAGACGAAATATGTAGAAGAGAATGTCTTGTTGCACACAAGTTACTTCCTCATCTTGGGTTTGCAGTGAATTTTTTTTAAAATAAATATGGTGAAATGAGGGCGTTCATCATCTGCCATCTGTACCGTCTAATCTCTGATAGAATGGTTTTAAAAAAATTAAAAAAAAAAATTGTACTATTTATTTTTTATTTAAGTTTTTTATTTTTTAAAATTTTTTGAGCTGTCGACGAGGAGTTGGGACTGCATACAAGGGTAGTAGATGAGGTGAACTCTCACAGCACTATATTAAAAAGAAAGAAAAAAAGTTGTTGCACACCCAAGGTTTGACCTTGCAAATAATTTGAGTGTACAGTAGTAAGCTTTTTTCCGGGTAGAAAATTGTTTCTTTACCGTGGGGAATCTGATACATATAGAATACATTTGGAAGCTTGAAACAATCAATGTGATGGTGCAACGTTAAGGGCACGAAAGTTGGGGGATAGGCGGAGGATTTCTCTAATGTGATCTTACTTGACGTTTGATTTGTCTTTTTTGCACGGGAATAAAGGGGTTAGTGGGAATGGGGTTACGAGGGATATCGGGGTTACTCACAGGATTAAACCATTCCACCGAAACGATGGAATGACATAATCTCGCTCCCGTGACCCCGTTTTCGCCTAGTTCGCCTGCTCTTGCCCTCCTGCTCCGTCGATCACACCGATCGTCTCCAGCTCCCGCCCTCCTACCCCCCTCTCCCCCATCGCTCCTCCCGATCGCCTCCGATGGTCCTCTGCATCACTTTCTTCTTCTCCATTTGTTGCCCCTTTCCCTCGCGATCGTCTCCGGTGCTACTCTGCGGCAATGGCCCCTTGCGTCTTTCTCCTTTCTCATATGTTGCCCCTTTCTCTCCTCTGAGGGTTGACCGTGTGATCCTCATCCGACGACGCCTTGTTGGAGTTGGGTACCTACCGCCTCCGGCCATCATTTGTTGTGCCCTTGTGAGTTCGTCATCTCCGGCCACGGGGTCTTCATCTATGCTTGTCTGGCAGTGACATCTTCTGCAAACATCCTTCCTTCCCTGGTGTTGTGAGAGGTGGTGTCATGTGTTATATTTGGTATCATTCCCTTTAGTTGCCTATGATGGTATTATGTGATTTTTCGTTCTGTTTGTGTACGTCCAGTCCGTGGACTGCTCCTTCCCCTTCACCTCTGTGTGGTGCTCCTTCCTTCTGTGAGCTGACGATGTGGTTGTTCCTTTCCCCTTCAGTGAGTGGGCTGCTCCTTTCCCCTCGTCACTGTGTTGGCCCCTCCATCCCTCGTGTAAGTCTATTGTTGTTTGATTTTGTCATTCATAGCAGCTCCTACCCCTCATCAGTGTGGGATGTTGCTCCTTTCCACATGATTTTGTTAGTATGATGCTCGATCTTCATTTTATGAGCATGATTAACCAGAATATTTTCATATCTAGTCATGTGTTTGTAGATTACACATGATGAATGTTCTCGTGACTATGTTTCAGATTAATGTGAATTTTTTTGCAGGTCAGGTGTGATTGAGACTTGTGATTTATGTAAGTCATTTTTCTGTAGATCATAGTAATGTAATTATAATGTGTGATTTAAGTACATTTTTTTGTGATTTAGTTTTATAGTGTGATTTGGGTTTTCTGTAGGCTATTGGGTTTTCTGTAGGTAATTATAATGTGTGATTTAAGTACATTTAACGTCGGGCCCCACGTCTTGCAGCCAGAGTCTGGCTGAGGGGAAAACTGGTCAGAGGGCCAGACCAGGGACGCGCGGTCTGTGTGTGCACACGTGGTTGGGGGCGGTTGGACCCACGCTGACGAGCGTGACCCCAGCTAGTCACTTGTTTGTAGTTCTTGTGTGGTGTCCGTGCCTTTGGTAGGATCTACCATGTCAGGCAGTTCACCTGCGGTGCGGTGTAAGACGTCAAGGGACGCTACTGGCTGTGCTTCTAGTGGGTGGTACTCCTATCGAGTCGGGAGTGTCTGACTGTCAATTTTTGCGACTTCGACCTTCGGGTTTTGTCGCGTTTACCGTGGTGTTCCGGTCGTTTCACCGTGGCACGTGTGTCGGCTTTCGTGCCGTGAGAGCGGTGTTTTGTAGATTGCAGGGCTTCCCTTTTCGAGGTACTCGCTTACTACTAGCGTAGCGGTTTCTCCGTTTGCGAGGTAGGGTTCGAGTGATCCCTACTGAGTCTTGTTCCTAGACTCATTCCCTGCGTGTTTTCACCGTGTTTCAGGTGTGTCGCGGCCTCAGGGAGTGCGTCTGAGGCTCAGCGTGGTTCGGGTGCCCAGCGTTAGTGTCAGAGGTCAGAGCTAGGATATGCTCCGTGTAGCTGTACTTTTCCTTCTTGTCTCTGTACTAGTTGTGGACTACTGCTATTGTTATTTTATTTTATCTTGTGGACCATGTATCATGTAAACTGTTAAATTTACTTCATGCTTAATGTGTTATCTATTTAATTTCTGTAATTATTTGTGATACTTGTGTAGTCTCCACACCCTCCTTTAACCCTTCCGAGTCTTCGGACTCGTGGGTGGCGGTGCGAGTCTCGGGTTATCGGGCCTCCCCGGTAATCGAATTCTCGGGTCGTTACACTATTCCTCGACGACAGAGTACAATACGGACCATGCCATGGTCCTACTCAACTTGGCCTCTTTTTTTTTTACCTTTCGCCCTCCCCCTCGACGTATCTAGACAGACTTGGGCCCGCATTTGAAGAGGTTGCCACGGAGTTGGTTCTTATGAATGTCGTGGAGGGTTGGGCCTTCGCTGGCAAAGGGGTTGCTCGTGTTGTTGGCGTTCATGATCTTGGACAAGGTTGGAGAACCACACCAAGGAGGAGGCAGAGGACACCGTGGACACAGTGAAGGTATTGGAGTTGGGATTCATGGGATGGGGAGAGCCGTCGATGGTCAACCTCGATCTATACTGTCGGAGGATTAGGTGGGGAGTAAGCAAACGTAGCCCACGGCTGATATGTGCCTCCCTCTCCCCCGTCGGCCTCCTCCCTATCCACCATAGCCTCCACCACCTCTCTTCCTCTCCTCCCACTCCTCCCTTTGCCGCCGCCGCCTCTACTGAGACTCGTGCTGTGCAGTGACTCACCGACTTGGCTTTACCCATGCATGGTACGGGTAAGTCAAGTTGCACCAATATGGAATGAGTAGGGTTTACAATATCGATATGGTACGTGCGATACAAGATGTACAAGATTGCACCTTGCAAAACTTGGTACGCCCAATCCATTGTACGGATACAATATAAGAGGCTAAGTTTCAATGACAGCAGGGTCGAGTATCTCCATCTCCTGTTGCGGGAATCGCTGCATGTCCATGGGAAGATTTTCAAATTCTTTAAGTGGACGATGGATTTCTCTCCATTTGCTGATTCGCCTGTTCATCCTGTCTGGATTGCTCTCCCGGGTTTGCCTGTCAACTTCTTCCTTGAGCCGATGCTCCGTTCGATTGCCGGTAACATTGGTCGCGTATTGAAGATTGATCCATCAACCCTGAATCTCTCGAACACCATGGCTGCTCGTGTGTGCATTGAACTGGATGTTTCGAAGCCTCATCCGTCCAGGGTTTGGATTGGTTTCCCGGGGGGCGGAGATTGGCAAGAGGTGATTTATCCTGATCTTCCAGCTTTCTACCCTTCCTGCTCTCGGCTTGGTCATTTTGGGGTAGAATGCAAAGCACCTAGCAATGTTGGTCATGTCAGCCATGCTTCTGAGTCTACTGCTATTCGGCAGCTGCCAGCTCCTCAACCAAAGCCTAAATTCCAATGGCAACCGGTCTTATCCAAGACGAAAAGTGCGAATCTCACATGTTGTGCTGTAGAGGATAAACATGACAGTGCTACTGTGGTCATCTCTTCAGAGGTTACTAATGCTGATATTCCGAAGTCGAGAAATATTTGTCTGCGCTCTTCCCCCATATGTGAGGGGGATACTTCAGCTCTTCCCATGGAAAGCAATGGATTACTTCCAAGTGAATCTTTGGTGGTGGCAGAGTCCACTGCTAAGTCCTCTCAACATGGTAATTTTTCGTTGGAGCTTCCTTCATTCCAAAGGTCAGACCCTCCGCAACCTCTTCCACAGATTAATTCTCTTGTGGATCTCCCTTTAGTCCAAGGGTGTGTTAGTACGGGGGCCATTGTTCCTGTCCCAGAGATTACGTTGGTGGATCACCATCCTGGTACCTATGACATTGATGCAAAATCTAAGTCTATTAAGGATACTATTTCGCAAGTGGATGTCATTTTGCGTCGAAAGGAGATTGCTTTTGCTGCTGGCATAGACAATGCGCGGGTTATGCATAACGATCGATCTGGTGTCCTTACAAGGTCAATGTCCAGGTCAAGATCTGCGGATAACAGTTTTGAAAATCCCCAGTGCTGATGTCTTTCATCATTTGGAATATAAGAGGAATTGGGAATGACCTTTCCCAAGGCCGAGTCAAATTGCTGATCAAGGAGCATAAGGTTGATTGTATTGTCCTGCTGGAACCTAAAATCAATGCTAGTCACATGGATAGAATTTGTAAAAAGCTTGGCATGGACAGAGCGATGGCCAACTCTGATTCTATGGCTCACATTTGGGTCCTATGGAAAGATTCTTTGAATTTTTCGGTTATCAGTCGAGATGAGCAGCAGATTTCCCTTTTGCAAACCAGTTCTTTTATGCCTGTTTTTCATGTTTCCTTCGTTTATGCTAAATGTTCAGTTATTGAAAGATGTCAGCTGTGGGATGCTCTGCATAATGTTCATTCTCAGATTAATGGTGCTTGGCTTGTGGCAGGTGACTTCAACTGTCTCACGGATGTAGATGAAAAGTTTGGGGGTAAACCACCGAATTTGGCATCTATGTTTGATTTCAAATCTTGTATTTCTAACTGTGCCCTTATTGATGCGGGCTTCCTTGGTTCTAAATTCACATGGCACAATAATCAACATGGAGACAAAGCTATTTGGGCCAGATTAGACAGGGTTCTTTTTAATACAGACTGGCTAAATCTTCTTCCTATTTCAGTTGAGCATCTATCAAGGGAAGCCTCAGACCATGCTCCGCTTCTTGTTAAATCAACTGCTCAGGGGAAATTCAAGAACATGTTTTGTTTTCAAAAGATGTGGACCCTTCATGACAAATTCCTGACGGATGTTGAACTTAATTGGCGCATCAGCCCTTTAGCTTCTTCTCAGATTTGTACTCTCTATCTGAAATTGAAGCATATGAGAAAATGGCTAGGTGAATGGAATAAGACTGTCTTTGGTAATGTACACAAGAATCTTATGGCAGCTGAAGATGAGGTTTTAAAAGCAGAACACACTTATGATATGAACCCTTCAGAGACTAATTTTAATAGATTGGAAGAGGCAAAATCTCTCATGTCTGATCGACTGATTCAACAAGAATGCTTTTGGAGACAAAAGTCCAGAGTCCGATGGCTGCTTGAAGGGGACAGAAATACTAAATTCTTTCACATGACCACTATGGCTCGGAGGAAAAAATGCTTCATTCCCCACCTCAAAGATTCTGTAGGAAATCTCATTACTAATCATGAGGACATGAAGGCCATTGATGTTAACCATTTTCAAAAAGCATTCTCCTCCCAAGACCACTATATTGAGGAGAGCTTTCTCAATTGTATTCCACAGCTTGTCTCCTTTAATGAGAATGAGAATTTGTGTGCTGTCCCCAGCGAATTAGAAATTCATGAAGTAGTTTTTGCCATGTCTACTGATGGGGCTCCAGGCCCCGATGGTTTCACTGGAGTATTTTACCAGAAAGCCTGGCCAATTGTTGCTGACATTGTTGTTAAGGCTATTCAGGAATTCTTTCAGAATTGCCATGCTCTCCCAAGATTTGTAACTTCTACCCTCATTGCACTTATTCCTAAAAGAACTAATGTGTCTGATATCTCAGATTTTAGACCTATTAGTCTCTGCAATTTCTTTTACAAGATTATTTCCTCCATCTTGAATATCAGACTTGCAGCTATTCTACCTAAAATCATTTCTCCTGAGCAGTCAGCATTTGTAAAAGGGAGACAAATTGTGGAAAACATTGCTCCGGCTCAAGAAATGGTTAATGAACTTGGCAGGAAGACAAGAGGCTGTAATGTTATGTTTAAATTAGACATGGCCAAGGCATATGATAGATTAGAATGGGATTTTTTATTTGCTGTTCTGAAAAGATTTGGCTTCAGTCTTCAATTCATTAGCGTCATTGAGCGTATGATCAACAACTGTTGGTTTACTATCCTGTTCAATGGTGATTCGGCTGGATTTTTTAAGTCTTCAAGAGGTGTTAGACAGGGTGATCCAATTGCCCCTCCCTTTTCATTATAGCTGAAGAAGCCTTAAGCAGATCCCTGCAGCATGCCTTCTCATCTGGCCAAGTTGAATGGTCTGCAGGCCCTAGAGGCTGTCCTAGCATTTCTCATCTTTTATTTGCAGATGATACCATTATTTTTAGCAAGGCCTCAGCTAAATCGGTTTCCAATTTACTCAAGGTGCTTAGAGTTTATGAAAGAGCTTCTGGCCAACTCATAAATATTGGTAAGAGTGGTTTTTTCCTGCATCCTAAATCCAATGCTACTGCTGCCAAGCGAATTGAGGACCTTTCAGGCTTCGTATGCCACTCTTTTCCCCACAAATATTTGGGTTTTCCCCTGGTTCTTGGTAGAAGGAAGAAATTACACTTTGCTGGCATCATCACCTCCATACAGAAATGGATTGAGGGCTGGCATTCTAATCTACTGTCTCAAGGTGCTAAATTGATACTCATTAAACATGTCCTCACATATATTCCTATTTATACTTTGGCTTCCTCAGCCCTGCATGCTGGTGTACATAAACTGCTAGATAAGTCTTTTGCCAATTTTTTTTGGGGTTCTTCCAACTATGGCAACAGGAGACATTGGACGTCATGGCAGAATATTTGCAAGCCTATATCTCAGGGTGGTTTAGGTATCCTGTCACTTAAATATATGGAACTTGCTCTGCGGGTGAAGATGTTATGGCGAGCCCTCCACTCGGATTCCCTTTGGGCAGCCTATTTCAGAGCTAAATATATTAAAGGCTGCCACCTTGTTGATGTTCAATTCAGAAACATGAAAGGCCATGCGAAAAGGAGGTGGGTTCAAGCCAAGAAGCTTATTCTGCAGCACAAAAGAGTTATTATTGGTGACGGAAACTCCACTAATTTCTGGCATGACACTTGGTCGGGGAATTACCGTTTGGCTTCCTATGTCCCTGCAGAGGTCATCCCTAATAACATGATGAAGGTTAAAGATGGTCTCTTGCAGCCTTCAGATGAATTAATTAATCTATTCAACAGGTATCTTCCACTTGACATCCAACTGGCTTTAATGCATTTCAACTTGACAACTCACTCGGATAAGGAAATCTGGAGTTTATCTTCCTCTGGAGAATGTACAGTCTCCACCATCTACAAAGCTCAGTTCAATTTGCCATGGGTGCAGCAGGATCGGTTAAATATGCCATGGGCTCAGATTTGGTCAAAATGGATGCCCAACAAGGTGTCCATTCATTTGTGGAAGATCTTGAATAACAGCATTCCTACTGACTTTAATATAAAGACTGTGGGCATCCCTCTGTGCTCCAAATGCCACTGCTGCCAGGTCTCTCAAGAAGAAGACATAAATCACCTTTTCACTACCAGTGAACTAGTTGTTTTCATTTGGTCTTCAGTTCGTGCTACAGGTCTGCAGATTGAGGGTACGCAAACCAAATCCTTGATACTAAATTCCTTGTCACAGGTTCAACCCAAATCCCTTTTTGGTCTGCTTATTCTGGCTGTCATTGGTTTTGCGATGTGGGAAATTTGGAATGCTAGAAATGCAGCAAAATATGAAGGGAAATCTCTTTCCTACCGGAGTATTCTTCATAAAATTCAAGTGCAGGCTAAACAGATTTGTTTGATTGCTGATCTAAAGGAAAGAAATCCTAACAGGAAGAAAATTTTGGCATTGATATTCTTATGAAAAATAGACCGAACATCAAGATCATCAAATGGATGCCTCCTCCGTGGCCTTTCATAAAATGAATACTGATGGAGCTTGTAAACGGTCAGGTATTTCAGGCGGTGGTGGGGTCATCAGAGATGCTGCAGGGCATGTTATTCTTGCATTCTCTCATTTTTATGGATACTCTAATAGCATAATAGCTGAAGCCAGAGCACTGCTCGATGGCATTAAATATCTCCATACCGTCAGTTGCAGGCCAGTCCTCATTGAATGCGACTCCAAAATCATTGTGCAGATTGTCAATAGAAAAGCTCAATGTCCTTGGGTGATCCTCAGCTATATTAGAGAAATATGGAATCTGCTCTCTCAAATGAATTTCATTTCTCACATCTTCAGGGAAGTAAATTGGGTTACTGATTCTTTAGCCTCTCCAGCATGCTCCAAGCAATGTAATTCCTTTTATTCAAATAATGAACTACCTAGATATACAAAGGGAGCTGCTCGTCTGGATAAGTTGGGTATGCCCAGCATTCGGGTCATGTAATTGTACATTCTTCATTTTATATCTATAATATTCACCTCATAGTGATGAGTTAGTGGAGTGACTTTCTTCTTACCTCTGGTAAGGGGTGCACTCTCCTACCTCACTCTAGGAAGGGCTTTCCAAAAAAAAAGGCTAATTTTATGACAACACGCCTACGATATGTAGCGATACCAATCTTATTACACCGTACCAAACAAAAAAGTACTCGGGGACGAGGTAGTCTAACCTTGCTTTTGGGATGGTAAAATTAAAAAATTGACATTAAAAGAATGTGCAGACTCTTCTGTTACCTTAAAAAGGCTAAGATTGTGGGCGATTCTCCGACAATGACCTTTACATGAGACAAAAAGGCTAACAATTACATGAGACGTAAAAACTAGTAACTAAAAACTCATCAGTTTATTTATGCTTTATCACGAAATTATTTCATGATTTTTTAAAGTTATTCTTTTTTCTAAATGCAATTAAGGGTTTGTTTGTTTGTTTCATCTTAAAAGACCTTAAAACTCTATAATTATTTTATTTTATAATGCTTTCCAGTTGTTTGTTCTTTTGTAAAATAGTGTAAATGGAATTAAATAGGTTCACATGGCAGCAAGATTCTTTTGTTTTGGTTTATGGTTAATATCCACTAGAAAAAAAAATTGGAGAAAAAATAAGTTGAAATCATAAAAAAATAACAAAATACGATTGTTTTATTTTATGGGCATCCAAATAAAATAGTTTCAATTTAAAAATTAAAAAGTACCCTAGTTTTAAAACTAGTGATTCTTAAAACCAGATAATTATTATAGAAACAGACAACACCTAACTCACTTTCACTGTTCAATCAGGTCTCTTCTCAATTTTTGAAATTTTTAGTTTTGAACTCCTATAACTTTTTGATATTTATGAATTATTCCCTTCAATTTAGATAGCCATTTATAATATCTCACAATTACATATTTATTTGATAAATATATTTTTCAGAGGTTTTTTTCATAAATGTCTGAGAGGCTTATTTATAATGCTATAAGACATTTTTAAATTAGGTACTATACATACAGAATATTTGTAAAAAAAATTGTTATAACAAAAAAATTAGAAAATCTAAACGTGGACTACAGGACATATTGACATGAAGTTGGTATTCACTATATGAAAGTAATCGAAGAACGATTGACTTTTGATGAAATCTCCTGCCTCCCCCCCCCCCACCCGACACAAAGAGAACTTTTGATTGTGTATATGTGGCTTTTTTTTACACACACACACACACATAATGTTATATAGGGGCACAGTGATCTCGCGGTGATCAATTCTCATATTTATATTTCTATTTTAAAAAAATAAAACTCAAAACCCCTTATTTTAGAGTGAGATTCACGCCATCAAAAAATTATCTTCGAGTTATTTTTCACACGTCTTTCTTTTTCATTGTCATAAATTTCAAATAAAATAAAAGATTTGAGCCCTACTCTAAAATAGGGGAGGACTTTGAATCTCACTTAAAAATTTTAAAAGCTAAAAAAAATAATTACGACCGAAGAAATAGATCACGACGACGTCAGGTCATCGCTCTATCACGAGTACTTGCAGCCACTTACAATTCCGCCACTCGAAATGTGCACGGAAAGGCGGCGCACTTGCCGGCCCCGAGTGGGATGTGACATATGAACTCGAGGAATGCGTGAACGGGATCTTTTAGTTGGAGGCATCAACGGGAGATCTCATTATTTTTTTTGTGATTTTTATTGATGTAATTCTGACTTTTGTAACTTGATTTTTTAATATGTTACCTCTCCCAAAAGTAATTACAAGACTATGATTAATGTTTTTGCTTTTTCAACTCTCACGTAATGAGATGGCATTCCCATCTCTCTCTCTCTCTCTCCCTGAAAAAATTTATTTACATATCTTCTTATAATTTACACGATTACAATGTAGACCGTCGATTACACAGATAAAAAATGCTTACGTAATTTTTCTACCGTTTACACATTTATAAAATAATTTTATATAAATGTGGAACGTAACATATTTATAAATATAAATTATCCGTTACACAGATAAGATTATATTTTCACGATTAGAATATATGTTTACGCAAATACGTAATTCGACTCGTTTACATATGTCGTGACATGAACAACGTCACATGCATTCACACAAATATGTGATAACAGTCCACACAATATTGTGAGAATGTAAATTTGTAAACATACGTAACACAACTCATTTACACATGTATGTTGTCAGTTACACAGATGGTTTTAATTTCATCATGTTTGTTGTCGGTTACACGAACGGCATCATAGCGAGCGAGGGTTCAAGGTTTATTTACATAATCTCGTCAGACGAGTTTACACAATCAGAAAGATTGTGGTTTTCCCAAGTGACTGTGAGCGGAGAAATGAGACCCCCCTCCCCCCCTCCCCCCCCCCCAAAAAAAAAGAGAGAGAGAGAGAGAGAGAGAGAGAGAGAGAGAGAGAGAGAGAGAGAGAGAGAGAGAGAGAGAGAGAGATGTGAGAGAAATAAAGGAGTGAGATGAGAGGTCGTCGTCCCACCACCTTGAGACGGACGGGGAGCTGCTAACTGGAGGGGGAGAATGACAGGAAGGAACTAGGACCGTATACTCACTCAATCAGCAAACTAGTTTGATATATTTTGCAAGCACGATGCAATGGAACCACTAGGGCCATCAGACAACTGTAGAAGGGAAAAAATGACAGGAAGGAACTAGGACCGTATACTCCTTCTTTTCTTCCACCGGTGCCGGTGCAGCCGCGGCGCCACCACCACCACCGGCCGCCGGCGCAGCAACAGCTACTCCTACACCAACATCGACGAACATATAGAAAAGAAAAAGAGACTCTTTTTTTGAAAGACAAAAAAAAAAGAGAGGAAAAGAGAAGGCCATGTGCAAGTAAATTGAGACAGACCATAATTAGGGTTTATCTTGGTGCGAGGTGTCGGGGGTCACAAATGGGTAATTGCAATTTTTTTTCAGAATTATATACGGAGACACATTAAAGAAACTATATTTAAAGCTACGTTTAACATAGTTTTAAGATACGCATCTATATGTCTGATCATGAAATCAGACATAAACGTGGATATATATACTTGGATTTGTTGACACCCATCCCTTACGATTGGTGTTTAGAATATTGCTTACGTGCATTTGTTAAAGCCAGATTTATAGGCTTAACACGGAAAAACACATTTCCTTTGCTAGGTATATTTACGAAAGTTAAACTTACGTCTTCGTCTTTTCCAGGGTATAAGAAATGCTACATATTCGTATGTGTCTATGTTTCATGGCCCATAGATATTGGGGCGATTTTTAATGATGGTTTGTAAAATACGCTCCCTATAAATTTATTTGTAAAATTAATCCTCTTATTCTTATGTTTTTTGATAACCTTCCTGCTGTATTAATATAGTGTCAAAACTGTACCCACAGTTAAAGATTCAAAGAGTATTTCACTTTCATCCGTACGATGAATTTTTTAGACAAAAATATTCTCGATAAAAAAAAGAGTTACTTTGAGTGACAAACCGTGCTAGAAAGAGAGAGGCGTAGATAGAAATAACTAGATAGATGAAAGAGTTTAAGAAAGTTTTGAGATATTTTAGATTTTTTTTAAATTAGTTAGATTATAATTAGAGTTAAGTGAGAGATTTTAATGAAATGTTAACGGCGGGTGACGACGAAGATATTTTTACAAGTATTTTGATGTAACGAGATTCTTAAAAATAATACAGAAATAAAAATAAGATCATAAATAAAATTGTAGATGATTTCTTATACAAAGATCACTTTCAACCAGGGTTTGTCATCTCGGTGCGTCCCGTCGCGACCCGCACGACCCGACACGTCCCAGGCGGGCGGCGGGACGCACTGGACCGCATGGGTCCCGTGCGTCCCGCCACGTACCGGACCAGTCCGCTGTGGGCCCTGCCTGGTACGTGCGGGTGGGCGCGCTCGTGCCGGGTCGCCCATTTAACGGGCCGGGCCGGGGCTTAGGCGATGCATCGGAGGAGCTGATTGCATCGGTGGCTTGCGGAGGTGGACGGCGCTCAGCGGCGGTGGACGGCAGCTCTGGGCGGCGGGGACCGGCCATCAGAGGTAAGTGAAAAGCTTTAAGTTTTTTTTAAAAAAAAATGGGGAGGGTGGCCGGTGGGGGGCCGTGGGAGGGCGGTGGAGGGCGGAGGGTCTCGATGGGGGACGGATCCCGCCAGTGTGGGACGGGGAGAGGGCGGTGGGTCTCGGTGGGGGACGGATCCCGCCGGTGGGGGACGTCGGGGTGGGGCAGGGGGCGGTGGGCGTCGGTGGGGGACGGATCCCGCCAGTGGGGGTGGCCGGTGGGGGAAGGATCTGGCCGGGACGGATCCCGCCGGTGGGGGAGGTGGGTGTAATATCCCGGACCTTTCGGATCCTTTCTTCGTGGGACCCGGATTTAGTTTTCGGAGTGTCCGGCTCTGTTGTGTCCGAAATTTCGTTTCGGACATCTTTCGTGCTCGAAAATCGGCGTGATCCGGAGTTGTTTCGGAGGCCCGGGGGCATTCCGCGGCTTTTCCGTGTGTGTTTTCCGATTTCCGGTGTGTGTTTCGGCTTTTACTTCGGAAGCTCGCTGCGGGTGAACCGGGCCGTTCACCTGGGCACGAGTGGTACCGTTGCGATCGGTGCGTTCCGAAGATCGCGGGGGTGTAATTTTCTATTTTTTGGAATTTTCTGGATTTTCCGGATTTTCTATAAATACCGCCCTATTTCTCTCTCCTCCCCCACCCTCTTCTTCTTCTTCTTCTTCTTCGTCTTCTTCCTTCCTCCTCCACCGTAACCCTCTCCCTCTCCCTCTCTTCCTCCCGATTGACCGCGGCGGACCCCTCTCCGGCTGTAGACGGCGGCGGGGCGACGGCGCGGTGACGTGGGCGGCGGCGAGGCGATCGTGGGGGCGTGCGGTGCTCGCGGGAAGCTTGAAGGACGAGGGTTTTCTAAGGCGTTCTTCGTGGTTTGTGGGTGATCCGGCGGAGCATTCGCTCCATTGAGGTAGCGTGACGTTCCTTAGCCTCTTATCGTTCATTTCCGTGGTTTGTAGGCCGCGGGGAGGCCGAGAGGGGCTTGATTGAGCGGGTTTGGGGTTTTCCATGATTTGGGGAGAGCTCACCCGATCCATAGGTTTTAGCCTGCGATTTCGCGTTTGGATGGCTTAGATGCATGCTAGGGGTCCCCAGGGGTCTTCCCCTTTGTTTTCCCCCTCTCCGGTGGAGGCACGGGGGCGTGGTCGAAGTTTTTGGGGTTTTCCCGCCGAAGCGTGCTCGGGGGTGTGTAACGGTCACTCCAGTGACCGTCACATGCTTGTGACGCCCCTAAAGGGGTGCGTTACATTCTTGAGTAGTGTTTTTGGGGGTCGGGGGCTATAACGGCCCCACGATAGACCGCCATTTGCCTATGACGCGCTTGGGTAGGGCCGTCAGGGGCTTTCGACCGTTGGTTTGTGACCGTTGGGGGTCGGGCCATGTAACGCATCGGGCTAGGCGCGTTACATGTGTGCAACGCGCTGGGGCAGGCGCGTTACTTCCTATTTTCACCCCAAGTGTGAGGGCCATGTAACGCGCTGGGCCAGGCGCGTTACGTACATGTGACGCGCCGGGCTGGGCCGTTACATCCCTTTTGGCTTTGGGAGCGTGGGGGGGGGGGGGGCGTGTAACGCATGGGGCCAAGCACGTTACATTCTTGTAACGCGCCTGGACCAGGCCGTTACATCCCTTTCCCCTCCGACCGTGTGACGGTCTGTTCTGAATCGTTAGGCGCATGTAACGGTCTCGCCTAGACCGTTACTTTCTTGTGACGGCCCTAGGGTGGACCGTCACATGCCTGGTTGCCCCATGAGGGTGGCAACCCCGTTTTTACTCTGACTGTGGCCACCGTGCGGCGGGGCTGGTGCGTGGGGTGATTCCCACACGTTGTCGGATTCGGACGTTGTTTTCCGTTGACTCGAGAGTCTACTCCTTTGTGACCCTCCACTAGTCGTAGCCTATCAGTACGAGTGTGCTGGTCACACCAGGGAGTGGTGTACGGGCTTACCCTGAGGACGGTTTTAGATTGGTTACCGTCGAGCCCCTCGTCACATCAGAGTCCAGTGCCAGGGGAAAACCAGTCAGAGGGCCAGACCTAGGACGCGTGGTCTGTGTGTGCACACGTGGTTGGGGACAGTGGACGCACGTCGACGGGCGTGACCCCAGCTAGTCACTTGTTGTGGTTACTTGTACGGTGTTCGCGCCTCTGGTAGGAGCTACCACGCCAGGCGGTTCACCTGCGGCGCGGCGTAAGACGTCAGGGGACGCTACCGGCTGTGCTTCTAGTGGGTGGTACTCATGTCGAGTACGGAGTGGCAGTCTGTCAGTCGTGCGTTTCCGACCTTCGGGTTTTGTCGGGTTGGCCGTTGAGCTTCGGTCTTCTTACCGTGGCACGGGTGTCGGTTTGCGTGCCATGGGATCTTTGTTCTGTAGAGTACGGGGCTTCTGTCTCCGAGGTACTCTCCTACCGCTAGTGTAGTGGTTTCTCGTTTTACGAGGTAGGGTTCGAGTGATCCCTACTGAGTCTTGTTCCGAGACTCATTCCCTACGTGTTTTCACCGTGTTTCAAGTGAGGCGCCGCCCCGGGGGAGCGCGTCTGGGGTGCAGCGTGGTGCGGGTGCCCAGAGGTAGTGCCAGAGGTCAGAGCCGGGGTATGCCCCGTGTAGCTGTACTTTCCTTTCTTGTCACTATACTAGTCGTGGACTATTGTTATTGTTGTTAATTTCTATTGTGGACCATGTAAAATGTTAATTTATTTCCTGCTTAATATTATAACTGTTTAATTTCTGTAATTATTTGTGATACTTGTGTAGTCTCCACACCATCCTTTTAACCCTTCCGAGTCTTCGGGCTCGTGGGTGGCGGTGCGAGTCTCGGGTTATCGGGCCTTGCCGGTAATCGGATTCTCGGGTCGTTACAGCTGGTATCAGAGCCAGGTTGTGGAATTACATGAGAATCATAGGTAATTGTACTGGTCCACTAGTCCACAGCAATGATGTACAGGTGACGCTGGCATTGGGCACCGCGGGTTTATTTTGACCTTGCCGTTTTCGTGTTTTCTGTCTTGTGCTTTAGGAGCGAGTATGGCGCCGAGGCGGAGCTCTCGCTCTCAGCAGGGGCAGTCGGCTGGAGGCCAGGAGATCCAGCAGGGGGTCCAGAGGGACCAGGAGGAGCATAGTAGAGTGCCACCGGGGGCTACCGAGGCCGCAGATACTGCGAGAGTTCCGGGGGCCGAGGATTTCTTCCGTGGCATGTACCAGCTTATGTCTCAGCAGTTCGGCGGAGAGGCTGGTGAGGGCTCGTCAGTCAGGGGTGGGCCAGGCCGAGCAGTGAGGGACTTCATGCAGTTCCATCCACCTTACTTTAGCGGCCAGGCAGACCCTGATGCGGCTCGTGATTGGCTCGATGAGATGGAGCGGGTGTTCAGTTCTGCGAAGAGTGCTGCCGAGGACAGAGTGGTGTTGGCCTACAACCAGTTGCAGGGTACGGCTCGGAGGTGGTGGTCTTCCGAGTGGAAGACGCCTTTTCAGCTTCGTCCACTTGAGCAGATCGAGTGGGATGATTTCGTCAGTGCTTTCGAGCGTACGTACTGTCCAGATTATGTTGCTACGCAGCGGATGCGGGAGTTTCTGGAGCTGGTGCAGGGTGACATGTCCGTGTTGCAGTACAGGGCCCGATTTGTCGAGCTGGGTCGGTATGCACCTCACATCATGGATCATGAGAGGGTGAAGACCGCGCAGTTTGTGCAGGGCTTGAGGCTGGAGCTGAGGCACCATTTGATCGCGAACGGGGCCACTGATCTAGAGACAGCGTCTCGTGTCGCGGCTTCATTAGAGATGGATATGCAGAGGATCCGAGGACCGATCAGCCAGGGGCAGTCCTTGTCAGGTCGCAGCCAGCAGTCGGCTACCCAGCAGCAAGGTTCTTTCCAGCATGCGTCGGGTGGTTCAGGAGTACCGGCATCGGCAGCTTCGGTGACGGGACCTGCGTCCTTTGGCACGAAGGTCAAGAAGTTCTTCGCGAAGAATTTCCGAAAGAAGAAGTCCAAGGATCAGGGGCAGGCTTCATCGGGTAGTGTACAGCAGCCGATTCCTTTGCAGCGTCAGGGATCAGTGGGTGGATCACGGGTGTCGTGTCCACGGTGCGGTGGGACCCACCCAGGCAGGCAGTGCACGGCGCCGATCATCTGTTTTCGGTGTGACCAGCCAGGGCATATGGCGCACGACTGTCCTCAGAGGCCGCCGCAGCAGCAGTTTCATCAGCAGCAACAGGTTCCCCAGCAGCAGAGGCAGCAGCAGCAGTAGCAGGGATAGTATCCGCCGCTACCCAGGTCAGCTAGTGTGGGAGGCAGGCAGAGGGCTCGGGGCCAGATCACGCACATGACCAGGGCAGAGGCAGTGGCGTCGCAGCTCGTGGAAGGTACCGTTCAGATTTTGGGTTGTGCGGCTCGGGTTTTAATTGATTCTGGCGCGTCTCATTCGTTTATTTCGGAGGATTTCGCGTCGAGCGTCGAGGAGCCGGTGACCCAGTTGTCCTGTGATTTGGCAGTGGAGTTGCCTTCGGGTGACTTTATGATCACTCTGTATTGCTTCGATCAGGTTCCGGTTTGGATCGATGGGCGGAGTATGCCAGGCAGGTTGTATGCGTTGCAGCTTCGGGATTATGATGTGATTCTAGGCATGGATTGGCTCGAGACCCATGGAGCGGTGGTGGATTGTGGAATGAAGAGGGTCTACTTCCAGCATCCGAGCAAGAGGACCTTCTATTTCCAAGGTATCCGTTCCGCCTCTTCTCGATTCCTTATCTCTGCTATTCGAGCCCGTCGATTGCTTGATTCAGGTTGTCAGGGTTTTCTCGCGTCCGTGGTTGTGTCTGACCGGATGGAGCCGGATGTCGAGGACATTGCGGTGGTGTGCGAGTTTCCGACGTTTTTCCCGAGGAGTTGCCTGGATTACCTCCCCAGCGGGAGATCGATTTCGTGATCGAGGTTGTGCCTGGTACGGGACCTTTGGCGAAGGCTCCCTACCGTATGGCCCCCGCTGAGTTGAGGGAGTTGAGGGCGCAGTTGCAGGAACTGTTGGCCAAGGGGTATATTCGTCCTAGTTTTTCCCCTTGGGGTGCGCCCGTGTTGTTTGTGAAGAAGAAGGACGGTAGTCTGCGCTTGTGCATTGACTATCGGCAGCTGAATGAAGTGACCATTAAGAACAAGTATCCGTTGCCGCGGATTGATGATTTGTTCGACCAGCTGCAGTCTGCGCGAGTGTTCTCGCGGATTGATTTGCGGTCCGGTTACTATCAGCTGAGAATTCGCGAGTCCGATGTGGAGAAGACTGCGTTCAGTACGAGGTACGGGCATTATGAGTTTTTGGTGATGCCGTTCGGGCTCACCAATGCCCCTGCAGCCTTCATGGACTTGATGCAGAGGGTGTTTCATCCGTATTTGGACCAGTTCGTGGTCATCTTCGTGGATGACATCCTTGTTTATTCGCGGTCTGCCGAGGAGCACGCGTACCATTTGGGTGTGGTGCTGCAGACGTTGCGAGATCACCAGTTGTATGCGAAGCTCAGCAAGTGCGAGTTTTGGCTCAGCGAGGTGCACTTTCTGGGGCACGTGATTTCTGGTGATGGCATTTCCGTGGACCCCGCCAAGGTCGAGGCAGTGATGCAGTGGCCGAGGCCGAGGTCGGTGACGGAGATCCGGAGTTTCTTAGGGCTTGCGGGTTATTATCGTCGGTTTATCCAGGATTTTTCTCGCATTGCGACCCCGATGACTAGGCTCACGCGGAAGGATGTGCCTTTCGTTTGGTCCGAGGAGTGTGAGCAGAGCTTCAGGGAACTGAAGAGATTGCTCACCTCGGCTCCGGTGTTGGTTTTGCCTTCTGGATCGGGAGGTTTCGTGGTGTGTACAGATGCTTCCGGCGTTGGATTGGGTGCTGTGTTGATGCAGCATGGTAGAGTGGTGGCTTATGCATCTCGGCAGCTAAAGCCCCACGAGGAGAACTACCCTACCCATGACCTTGAGTTGGCGGCGGTGATCTTCGCGCTGAAGATCTGGAGGCATTATCTGTACGGCGAGAAGTTCGAGGTGTTCACTGACCATCAGAGTTTGAGGTATGTGTTCTCGCAGAGAGATCTGAACCTCAGGCAAAGGCGTTGGATGGAGTTCATGAAGGATTATGACTTCACCCTGTCTTATCAGCCGGGCAGGATGAATGTCGTTGCCGATGCCTTGAGTCGGAAGGTTGCGGTCAGTACCTTGATGTTGAGGAAGTGGAGGCTCTGGGAACAAGTGCCCGAGGTATCTTTCAGGCTCAAGATTCCCCAGGAGCCAGGGTTGGCAGTGCTTGCGAGTCTGACTGTCACTCCTGCTATCCGTCGTCAGGTGACAGAGGCTCAGCATGCGGACCCTGAGTTGCCCCGGATTCTTGCTATGGCTGATGTGGAGCTGGTGAGGACGGTGCTGCGAGGTTTCGCGGCAGGCTGTACGTCCCAGCGGAGGAGCAGGTTCGTCGTGCGGTGTTACGCGAGGCTCATGGGAGCAGGTACACTGTGCACCCGGGTGCGACGAAGATGTATCGGAACTTGCGGAGGCAGTTCTGGTGGCCTGGCATGAAGAGAGATGTCGCAGAGTTTGTGGCCAGGTGCCTGATCTGTCAGCAGGTGAAGGCGGAGCATCAGCGACCAGGAGGTACTCTCCAGCCCTTGGATGTTCCTGCTTGGAAGTGGGACCATGTGACCACGGATTTCGTGGTGGGTTGCCGAGGACCCCGAGTGGGCAGGACAGTATTTGGTTGCTGGTGGATCGGCTGACGAAGGTGACGCGGTTGTTACCGGTCAAAGTCAGCTGGAGCGTGTCTAAGTTGGCTCGTCTTTATGTGGAGCGGATCGTGCCGTTGCATGGGGTTCCCATTTCGATCGTGTCGGATCGGGATCCGCGCTTCACTTCTGGATTCTGGAGGAGTTTCCAGCGAGCTCTTGGCACGGAGTTGGCATTTAGCTCGGCGTATCATCCTCAGTCAGATGGTCAGTCTGAGAGGACCATTCAGACTTTGGAGGACATGCTGAGATCCTGCTGCCTGGAGTGGCAGGGGAGTTGGATTCATCACCTACCGTTGGTGGAGTTTGCCTATAACAACAGCTATCATTCGAGCATCGGCATGGCTCCTTATGAGGCATTGTATGGGCGTCCTTGTCGGACTCCACTTGATTGGTTTGAGGTGGGTGAGCGTGTTTTGACGGGACCGGAATTGGTGCAGCAATGTGTGGATGTTGTGCACCTGGTTCGTCAGAACATGTTGGCGGCCCAGAGTCGGCAGAAGAGCTATGCTGACCGTAGGAGGCAGCCTCTCGAGTTCGCCGTGGGCGATCATGTGTTCTTGAGAGTTTCTCCGATGAAGGGGGTGATGCGTTTTGGACGGCGTGGGAAGCTGAGTCCCCGCTATATTGGTCCTTTCGCGATTGTGGAGCGCATCGGTGAGGTTGCTTACCGGTTGCAGTTACCTCCTGAGTTGGCGTCGGTGCATGACGTGTTCCACGTCTCGATGTTGCGGAAGTATATGCCCGATGACTCTCATGTGCTCGAGTTTTCGTTTGGCCTGAGGTGACTCCAGATCTTTCTCTCCCAGAGTTTCCGATCCGCGTGGAGGATAGGCGAGAGCAGCGCCTGCGGAACAAGGTCGTTTCCTTGGTAAAGGTCGTGTGGCAACGACACTCTGGTGGTGAGGCTTCGTGGGAACGTGAGGATGAGATGCGTCAGCAGTTCCCGTATCTGTTTGAGTGAGTCTTCCTCTTCTTTCCCCTTTGGTTGTTCTCAATTTCGAGGACGAAATTCCTTAAGGGGGGAGGGCTGTAATATCCCGGACCTTTCGGATCCTTTTCTTCGTGGGTCCCGGATTTGGTTTTCGGAGTGTCCGGCTCTGTTGTGTCCGAAATTTCGTTTCGGACATCTTTCGTGTTCGGATCGGCGCGATCCGGAGTTGTTTCGGAGGCCCGGAGGCATTCTGCGGCTTTTCCGTGTGTGTTTTCCGATTTCCGGTGTGTGTTTCGGCTTTTACTTCGGAAACTCGCTGCGGTGAACCGGGCCGTTCACCTGGGCACGAGTGGTACCGTTGCGATCGGTGCGTTCCGAGGATCGCGGGGGTGTAATTTTCTATTTTTTGGAATTTTCTGGATTTTCTGGATTTTCTATAAATACCCCCATATTTCTCTCTCCTCCCCCACCCTCTTCTTCTTCTTCTTCTTCTTCCTCCTTCCTCCTCCACCATAACCCTCTCCCTCTCCCTCTCTTCCTCCCGGTTGACCGCGGCGGACCCCTCTCCGGCTGTAGACGGCGGCGGGGCGACGGCGCGGTGACGTGGGCGGCGGCGAGGCGATCGTGGGGGCGTACGGTGCTCGCAGGAAGCTTGAAGGACGAGGGTTTTCTAAGGCGTTCTTCGTGGTTTATGGGCGATCCGGCGGAGCATTCACTCCATTGAGGTAGGGTGACGTTCCTTAGCCTCTTGTCGTTCATTTCCGTGGTTTGTAGGCCGCGGGGAGGCCGAGAGGGGCTTGATTGAGCGGGTTTGGGGTTTTCCATGATTTGGGGAGAGCTCGCCCGATCTATGGTTTTAGCCGCGATTTCAGCGTTTGGATGGCTTAGATGCATGCTAGGGGTCCCCAGGGGTCTTCCCCTTTATTTTCCCCCTCTCCGGTGGAGGCACGGGGGCGTGGTCGAAGTTTTTGGGGTTTTCCCGCCATAGCGTGCTCGGGGGTGTGTAACGGTCACTCCAGTGACCGTCACATGCTTGTGACGCCCCTAGAGGGGTGCGTTACATTCTTGAGTAGTGTTTTTGGGGGTCGGGGGCTGTAACGGCCCCACGATAGACCTGCCATTTGCCTATGACGCGCTTGGGTAGGGCCGTCAGGGGCTTTCGACCGTTGGTTTGTGACCGTTGGGGGTCAGGCCATGTAACGCATCGGGCTAGGCGCGTTACATGCGTGCAACGCGCTGGGGCAGGCGCGTTACTTCCTGTTTTCACCCCAAGTGTGAGGGCCATGTAACGCGCTGGGCCAGGCGCGTTACAGTCATGTGACGCGCCGGGCTGGGCCGTTACATCCCTTTTGGCTTTGGGAGCGTGGGGGGGGGGGGGGGTGTGTAACGCATGGGGCCAAGCGCGTTACATTCTTGTAACGCGCCTGGACCAGGCCGTTACATCCCTTTCCTCTCGACCGTGTGACGGTCTGTTTGAACCGTTAGGCGCATGTAACGGTCTCGCCTAGACCGTTACTTGCTTGTGACGGCCCTAGGGTGGACCGTCACATGCCTGGATGCCCCATGAGGGTGGCAACCCCGTTTTTACTCTGACTGTGGCCACCGTGCGGCGGGGCTGGTGCGTGGGGTGATTCCCACACGTTGTCGGATTCGGACGTTGTTTTCCGTTGACTCGAGAGTCTACTCCTTTGTGACCCTCCACTAGTCGTAGCCTATCAGTACGCGTGTGCTGGTCGCACCAGGGAGTGGTGTACGGGCTTACCCTGAGGACGGTTTTAGACTGGTTACCGTCGGGCCCCTCGTCACATCAGAGTCCAGTGCCAGGGGAAAACCAGTCAGAGGGTCAGACCTAGGACGCGTGGTCTGTGTGTGCACACGTGGTTGGGGACAGTGGACGCACATCGACGGGCGTGACCCCAGCTAGTCACTTGTTGTGGTTACTTGTACGGTGTTCGCGCCTCTGGTAGGAGCTACCACGCCAGGCGGTTCACCTGCGGCGCGGCGTAAGACGTCAGGGGACGCTACCGGCTGTTATCGACCTTTCGGATCCTTCTTTATGGGTCCCGGATCTAGTTTTCGGAGTGTCCGGCTCCGTTGTGTCCGAAATTTCGTTTCGGACATCTTTCGTGTTCGGATCGGCGCGATCCGGAGTCGTTTCGGAGGCCCGGAGGCGTTCCGCGGCTTTTTCCGCGTGTGTTTTCCGATTCCCGGTGTGTGTTTCGGCTTTTCTCTTCGGACGCTCGTTGCGGGTGAACCGGGCTGTTCACACGGACACGAGTGGTACCGTTGCGATCGGTGCGTTCCGAGGATCGCGGGGGTGTGATTTCCTATTTTTTGGAATTTTACGGATTTTCCCGGGTTTTTCTATAAAACCCTTTTTCTTTTCTCTCTCCCCCACCATCTTCTTCTTCCTCTCTTCTTCTTCCTCTTTCCTCCTCCACCGTGTCTCCCTCCCTCTCCCTCTCTTCCTCCCGGTTGGCCACGGCGAGCTCCCCTCCGGCTGCAGACGGCGGCGGGGCGACGGCGCGGCGACGTGGGCGGCGGCGAGGCGGTCGTGGGGGCGTGCGGCAAGCGTGGGAAGCTTAAGGAAGAACGAGGGTTTTCAAGCGTTCTTCGCGATTCGTGGACGATCCGGCGGAGCATTCGCTCCATTGAGGTAGGGTGACGTTCCCTAGCTCTTCGCCGTTCTTTTCCGTGGTTTGTAGGCCGCGGGGAGGCCGAGAGAGGCATGTTTGGGCGTTTTTGGGGTTTTTCCATGTTTTGGGGTGAGCCGCCCGATCTATGGTTTTAGCCCATGATTCTATGTTTTGGTGGCTTAGATGCATGCTAGGGGTCCCCAGGGGTCTTCCCCCTTGTTTTCCCCCTCTCCGGTGGAGGTACGGGGGCGTGGTTGGTGTTTTTGGGGTTTTCCCGCCGTAGCGTGCTCTGGGGCAAGCGACGGTCACTCCAGTGACCGTCACATGCTTGTAACGCCCCTAGAGGGGTGCGTTACTTCCCTGGGTGTTGGCCTTTAGGGTCGAGGGCTGTAGCGGTCCTGCGACTGGCCGCCGTTTGCTAGTGACGCCCCTGGGCTGGGCCGTCACATGCTTTCGACCGTTGGGTTTTGACCGTTGGGGGTCAGGCCATGTAACGCACCGAGATAGGCGCGTTACATGCGTGTAACGCACTGGGGCAGGAGCGTTACTTCCTGTTGTCCCCCATGTGGATGGGCCAAGCGACGCACTGGGCCCAGCGCGTTACTTACAAGCGACGCGCTGGGGCAGGCGCGTCACTTCCCTTTCCATCCCGAGCGTGAGGGCCATGCGACGCGCTGGTCTAGGCGCGTCACATGCGAGTAACGCACTGAGCCCGACGCGTTGCTTGCAAGCGACGCGCCAGGGTAAGCGCGTTACTTTCCCTGTGGTTTTCGTGGGTGTGGGGTGCCATGTGACGCCCTGGCCTAGGTGCGCCGCTTCCAAGCGACGCACTAGGGTAGGCGCGTCGCTTCCCCCTACCCCCTGGCCGTGTGACGGTCCGCCTTAGACCGCTATTTCCAAGTGACGGCCCTAGAGTGGACCGCCATTTGGCAGTGACGGTCTGAGGGTAGACCGCCACTTCCTGTGTTGCCCCATGAGGGTGGCAACCTCGCTTTTCTCCGACCGTGGTCTCCGTGCGACGGGACTAGTGCGTGGGGTGATTCCCACACGTTGTCGGGCTTGGGCGTTGTTTTCCGTAACTCGAGAGTCTACTCCTTCAGTGACCCTCCACTAGTCGTAGCCTACTAGTACGCGTGTGCTAGTCGCACCAGGGAGTGGTGTACGGGCTGACCTTTAGAGACGGTTTGTGGACCGGTTACCGTTGGGCCCCACGTCTTGCAGCCAGAGTCCGGCTGAGGGGAAAACCGGTCAGAGGGCCAGACCAGGGACGCGCGGTCTGTGTGTGCACACGTGGTTGGGGGCGGTTGGACCCACGTCGACGGGCGTGACCCCAGCTAGTCACTTGTTTGTGGTTACTTGTACGGTGTTTGCGCCTCGGGTAGGACCTACCACGTCAGGCGGTTCACCTGCGGTGCGGTGTAAGACGTCAGGGGACGCTACCGGCTGTGCTTCTAGTGGGTGGTACTCCTGTCGAGTACGGAGTGTCAGACTGTCAGTCGTGTGTTTCCGACCTTCGGGTTTTGACGGTTCGACCGTTGAGTTTCGGTCTTCTCGTACCGTGGCACGTGTGTCGGTTTGCGTGCCGTAGGGTCTAGTTCTGTAGAGTACAGGGCTTTCCTTTCCGAGGTACTTTCCTACCGCTAGAGTAGTGGTTTCTCGTTTTTCGAGGTAGGGTTCGAGTGATCCCTACTGAGTCTTGTTCCGAGACTCATTCCCTGCGTGTTTTCACCGTGTTTCAGGTGAGGCGCCACCTTCGGGGAGCGCGTCAGGAGCGCAGCGAGCGTGGTGCGGGTGTCCTGAGGTAGTGCCAGAGGTCAGAGCCGGGGGATGCCCCGTGTAGCTGTACTTTTCTTTCTTGTCACTGTACTAGTCGTGGACTACTGTTGCTGTTGTTGTTATTTTATTGTGGACCATGTAAAATGTTAATTCATTTCCTGCTTAATATTATAACTGTTTAATTTCTGCAATTATTTGTGATACTTGTGTAGTTTCCACACCATCCTTTTAACCCTTCCGAGTCTTCGGACTCGTGGGTGGCGGTACGAGTCTCGGGTTATCGGGCCTTCCCGGTAATCGGATTCTCGGGTCGTTACAGCTGGTATCAGAGCGCGGTTGTGGAATTACATGAGAATCATAGGTAATTGTAGTGGTCCACTAGTCCACAACGATGATGTACAGTGACGCTGGCATTGGGCACCGTGTGTTTATTTTGACCTTGCCGTTTTGTGTTTTCTGTCTTGTGCTTCAGGAGCGAGTATGGCGCCGAGGAGAGTTCTCGCTCTCAGCAGGGGCAGTCGGCTGGAGGTCAGGAGATCCAGCAGGGGGTCCAGAGGGACCAGGAGGAGCATAGCAGAGTTCCGGGAGCTACCGAGGCCGCGGATGCTGCGAGGGCTCCGGGGGCCGAGGGTTTTCTCCGTGGCATGTACCATCTCATGGCTCAGCAGTTCGGCGGAGAGGCCGGTGAGGGCTCGTCAGTCAGGGGTGGGCCAGGCCGAGCAGTGAGGGACTTCATGCAGTTCCATCCACCTTACTTTAGCGGCCAGGCAGACCCTGATGCGGCTCGTGATTGGCTTGATGAGATGGAGCGGGTGTTCAGTTCTGCGAAGAGTGCTGTCGAGGACAGAGTGGTGTTGGCCTACAACCAGTTGCAGGGTACGGCTCGGAGGTGGTGGTCTTCCGAGTGGAAGACGTCCTTTCAGCTTCGTCCACTTGAGCAGGTCGAGTGGGATGACTTTGTCAGTGCTTTCGAGCGTACGTACTGTCCAGACGTTGTTGCTACGCAGCGGATGCGGGAGTTTCTGGAGCTGGTGCAGGGTGACATGTCCGTGTTGCAGTACAGGGCCCGATTTGTCGAGCTGGGTCGGTACGCACCTCATATCATGGAGCATGAGAGGGTGAGGACGACGCAGTTTGTGCAGGGCTTGAGGCTGGAGCTGAGGCACCATCTGATCGCGAATGGGGCCACTGATCTCGAGACGGCGTCTCGTGTTGCGATTTCCTTGGAGATGGATATGCAGAGGACTCGAGGACCGATCAGCCAGGGGCAGTCTGTGTCAGGTCGCAGCCAGCAGTCGGCTACTCAGCAGCAGGGTTTCTTTCAGTCTGCGTCGGGTGGTTCAGGAGTACCGGCATCGGCAGCTTCGGTGACAGGATCTGCGTCCTTCGGCTCGAAGGTCAAGAAGTTCTTCAAGAAGGGGTTCGGCAAGAAGAAGTCCAGAGATCAGGGGCAGGCTTCATCGGGCAGTGTGCAGCAGCCGTTTCCTTTGCAGCGACAGGGATCGGTGGGTGGATCGCGAGGACCTTGTCCACGGTGTAGTGAGACCCACCCAGGCAGGCAGTGCACGGCGCCGATCATCTGTTTTCGGTGTGACCAGCCAGGGCACATGGCGCGTGACTGTCCTCAGAGGCCGCCGCAGCAGCAGGTTTCCCAGCAGCAGCAGCAGCAGGGACAGTATCCGCCGCTACCCAGGTCAGCTAGTGTGGGAGGCAGGCAGAGAGCTCGTGGCCAGATCACGCACTTGACCAGGGCAGAGGCAGTAGCGTCGCAGCTCGTGGAAGGTACCGTTCAGATTTTGGGTTGTGCGGCTCGGGTTTTATTTGATTCTGGCGCGTCTCATTCGTTTATTTCGGAGGATTTCGCGTCGAGCGTCGAGGAGCCGGTGACCCAGTTGTCCTGTGATTTGGCTGTGGAGTTGCCTTCGGGTGACTTTATGGTCACTCCGTATTGCTTCGACCAGGTTCCGGTGTGGATCGATGGACGGAGTATGCCAGGCAGGTTGTATGCGTTGCAGCTTCGGGATTATGATGTGATTCTAGGCATGGATTGGCTCGAGACTCATGAGCGGTGGTGGATTGTGGAATGAAGAGGGTCTACTTCCAGCATCCGAGCAAGAGGACCTTCTATTTCCAAGGTATCCGTTCCACCTCTTCTCGATTTCTTATCTCTGCTATTCGAGCCCGTCGATTGCTTGATTCAGGTTGCCAGGGTTTTCTCGCGTCAGTGGTTGTGTCTGACCGGATGGAGCCGAATGTCGAGGACATTGCGGTGGTGTGCGAGTTTCCCGATGTTTTTCCTGAGGAGTTGCCTGGATTACCTCCCCAGCGGGAGATCGATTTCGTGATCGAGGTTGTGCCTGGTACGGGACCTTTGGCGAAGGCTCCCTACCGTATGGCCCCCGCTGAGTTGAGGGAGTTGAGGGCGCAGTTGCAGGAGCTGTTGGCCAAGGGGTATATTCGTCCGAGCTTTTCCCCTTGGGGTGCGCCCGTGCTGTTTGTGAAGAAGAAGGACGGTAGTCTGCGGCTGTGCATTGACTATCGGCAGCTGAATGAAGTGACCGTTAAGAACAAGTATCCGTTGCCGCGGATTGATGATTTGTTCGACCAGCTGCAGTCTGCGCGAGTGTTCTCGCGGGTTGATTTGCGGTCCGGTTACTATCAGCTGAGAATTCGCGAGTCCGATGTGGAGAAGACTGCGTTCAGTACGAGGTACGGGCATTATGAGTTTCTGGTGATGCCGTTTGGGCTCACCAATGCCCCAGCAGCCTTCATGGACTTGATGCAGAGGGTGTTTCATCCGTATTTGGACCAGTTCGTGGTCATCTTCGTGGATGACATCCTTGTTTATTCGCAGTCTGCCGAGGAGCATGCGTACCATTTGGGTGTGGTGCTGCAGACGTTGCGAGATCACCAGTTGTATGCGAAGCTCAGCAAGTGCGAGTTTTGGCTCAGCGAGGTGCACTTTCTGGGGCACGTGATTTCTGGTGATGGCATTTCCGTGGATCCCGCCAAGGTCGAGGCCGTGATGCAGTGGCCGAGGCCGAGGTCGGTGACGGAGATCCGGAGTTTCTTGGGGCTTGCGGGTTATTATCGCCGGTTTATCCAGGATTTTTCCCGCATTGCGACCCCGATGACGAGGCTCACGCGGAAGGATGTGCCTTTCGTTTGGTCCGAGGAGTGTGAGCAGAGCTTTAGGGAACTGAAGAGATTGCTCACCTCGGCTCCGGTGTTGGTTTTGCCTTCTGGATCGGGAGGTTTTGTGGTGTGTACAGATGCTTCCGGCGTTGGATTGGGTGCTGTTCTGATGCAGCATGGTAGAGTGGTGGCTTATGCATCTCGGCAGCTAAAGCCCCATGAGGAGAACTACCCTACCCATGACCTTGAGTTGGCGGCAGTGATCTTCGCGCTGAAGATCTGGAGGCATTATCTGTACGGTGAGAAGTTCGAGGTGTTCACTGACCATCAGAGTTTGAGGTATGTGTTCTCGCAGAGAGATCTGAACCTCAGACAGAGGCGTTGGATGGAGTTCATGAAGGACTATGACTTCACCCTGTCTTATCAGCCGGGCAGGATGAATGTCGTCGCCGATGCCTTGAGTCGGAAGGTTGCGGTCAGTACCTTGATGCTGAGGAAGTGGAGGCTCTGGGAACAGGTGCCCGAAGTATCTTTCAGGCTCAAGATTCCCCAGGAGCCAGGGTTGGCAGTGCTTGCGAGTCTGACTGTCACTCCTGCTATCCGTCGTCAGGTGACAGAGGCTCAGCATGCGGACCCTGAGTTGCCCCGGATTTTGGCGATAGCTGATGTGGAGCTTGGCGAGGACGGTGCTGCGAGGTTTCGTGGCAGGCTGTACGTCCCAGGGGAGGAGCAGGTTCGTCGTGCGGTGTTACGCGAGGCTCATGGGAGCAGGTACACTGTGCACCCGGGTGCGACGAAGATGTATCGGAACTTGCGGAGGCAGTTCTGGTGGCCTGGCATGAAGAGAGATGTGGCCGAGTTTGTGGCCAGGTGCCTGATCTGTCAGCAAGTGAAGGCGGAGCATCAGCGACCAGGCGGTACTCTCCAGCCCTTGGATGTTCCTGCTTGGAAGTGGGACCATGTGACCACGGATTTTGTGGTGGGGTTGCCCAGAACCCCGACTGGGCAGGACAGTATTTGGTTGCTGGTGGATCGGCTGACGAAGGTGACGCGGTTGCTACCGGTCAAGGTCAGCTGGAGCGTGCCTAAGTTGGCTCGTCTTTATGTGGAGCGGATCGTGCCGTTGCATGGGGTTCCCATTTCGATCGTGTCGGATCGGGATCCGCGCTTCACTTCTGGATTCTGGAGGAGTTTCCAGCGAGCTCTTGGCACGGAGTTGGCATTTAGCTCGGCGTATCATCCACAGTCGGATGGTCAGTCTGAGAGGACCATTCAGACTTTGGAGGACATGCTGAGATCCTGCTGCCTGGAGTGGCAGGGGAGTTGGATTCATCACCTACCGTTGGTGGAGTTTGCCTATAACAACAGCTTTCATTCGAGCATCGGCATGGCTCCTTATGAGGCATTGTATGGGCGTCCTTGTCGGACTCCACTTGATTGGTTTGAGGTGGGTGAGCGTGTTTTGACGGGACCGGAATTGGTGCAGCAATGTGTGGATGTTGTGCACCTGGTTCGTCAGAACATGTTGGCGGCCCAGAGTCGGCAGAAGAGCTATGCTGACCGTAGGCGGCAGCCCCTCGAGTTCGCCGTGGGCGATCATGTGTTCTTGAGAGTTTCTCCGATGAAGGGGGTGATGCGGTTTGGACGGCGTGGGAAGCTGAGTCCCCGCTATATTGGTCCTTTCGCGATTGTGGAGCGCATCGGTGAGGTTGCTTACCGGTTGCAGTTACCCTCTGAGTTGGCGTCGGTGCATGACGTGTTCCACGTCTCTATGTTGCGGAAGTATATGCCCGATGACTCTCATGTGCTCGAGTTTTCCGTTTGGCCTGAGGTGACTCCAGATCTTTCTCTCCCAGAGTTTCCGATCCGCGTGGAGGATAGGCGAGAGCAGCGCCTGCGGAACAAGGTCATTCCCTTGGTAAAGGTCGTGTGGCAACGACACTCTGGTGGTGAGGCTTCGTGGGAACGTGAGGACGAGATGCGTCAGCAGTTCCCGTACCTGTTTGAGTGAGTCTTCCTCTTCTTTCCCCTTGGGTTGTTCTCAATTTCGAGGACGAAATTCCTTAAGGGGGGAGGGCTGTAATATCCCGGACCTTTCGGATCCTTCTTTATGGGTCCCGGATCTAGTTTTCGGAGTGTCCGGCTCCGTTGTGTCCGAAATTTCGTTTCGGACATCTTTCGTGTTCGGATCGGCGCGATCCGGAGTCGTTTCGGAGGCCCGGAGGCGTTCCGCGGCTTTTCCGCGTGTGTTTTCCGATTCCCGGTGTGTGTTTCGGCTTTTCTCTTCGGACGCTCGTTGCGGGTGAACCGGGCTGTTCACACGGACACGAGTGGTACCGTTGCGATCGGTGCGTTCCGAGGATCGCGGGGGTGTGATTTCCTATTTTTTGGAATTTTACGGATTTTCCGGGTTTTTCTATAAAACCCTTTTTCTTTTCTCTCTCCCCCACCATCTTCTTCTTCTCTTCCCTTCCTCCTCCACCGTGTCTCCCTCCCTCTCCCTCTCTTCCTCCCGGTTGGCCACGGCGAGCTCCCCTCCGGCTGCAGACGGCGGCGGGGCGACGGCGCGGCGACGTGGGCGGCGGCGAGGCGGTCGTGGGGGCGTGCGGCAAGCGTGGGAAGCTTAAGGAAGAACGAGGGTTTTCAAGCGTTCTTCGCGATTCGTGGACGATCCGGCGGAGCATTCGCTCCATTGAGGTAGGGTGACGTTCCCTAGCTCTTCGCCGTTCTTTTCCGTGGTTTGTAGGCCGCGGGGAGGCCGAGAGAGGCATGTTTGGGCGTTTTTGGGGTTTTTCCATGTTTTGGGGTGAGCCGCCCGATCTATGGTTTTAGCCCATGATTCTATGTTTTGGTGGCTTAGATGCATGCTAGGGGTCCCCAGGGGTCTTCCCCCTTGTTTTCCCCCTCTCCGGTGGAGGTACGGGGGCGTGGTTGGTGTTTTTGGGGTTTTCCCGCCGTAGCGTGCTCTGGGGCAAGCGACGGTCACTCCAGTGACCGTCACATGCTTGTAACGCCCCTAGAGGGGTGCGTTACTTCCCTGGGTGTTGGCCTTTAGGGTCGAGGGCTGTAGCGGTCCTGCGACTGGCCGCCGTTTGCTAGTGACGCCCCTGGGCTGGGCCGTCACATGCTTTCGACCGTTGGGTTTTGACCGTTGGGGGTCAGGCCATGTAACGCACCGAGATAGGCGCGTTACATGCGTGTAACGCACTGGGGCAGGAGCGTTACTTCCTGTTGTCCCCCATGTGGATGGGCCAAGCGACGCACTGGGCCCAGCGCGTTACTTACAAGCGACGCGCTGGGGCAGGCGCGTCACTTCCCTTTCCATCCCGAGCGTGAGGGCCATGCGACGCGCTGGTCTAGGCGCGTCACATGCGAGTAACGCACTGAGCCCGACGCGTTGCTTGCAAGCGACGCGCCAGGGTAAGCGCGTTACTTTCCCTGTGGTTTTCGTGGGTGTGGGGTGCCATGTGACGCCCTGGCCTAGGTGCGCCGCTTCCAAGCGACGCACTAGGGTAGGCGCGTCGCTTCCCCCTACCCCCTGGCCGTGTGACGGTCCGCCTTAGACCGCTATTTCCAAGTGACGGCCCTAGAGTGGACCGCCATTTGGCAGTGACGGTCTGAGGGTAGACCGCCACTTCCTGTGTTGCCCCATGAGGGTGGCAACCTCGCTTTTCTCCGACCGTGGTCTCCGTGTGACGGGACTGGTGCGTGGGGTGATTCCCACACGTTGTCGGGCTTGGGCGTTGTTTTCCGTAACTCGAGAGTCTACTCCTTCAGTGACCCTCCACTAGTCGTAGCCTACTAGTACGCGTGTGCTAGTCGCACCAGGGAGTGGTGTACGGGCTGACCTTTAGAGACGGTTTGTGGACCGGTTACCGTTGGGCCCCACGTCTTGCAGCCAGAGTCCGGCTGAGGGGGAAAACCGGTCAGAGGGCCAGACCAGGGACGCGCGGTCTGTGTGTGCACACGTGGTTGGGGGCGGTTGGACCCACGTCGACGGGCGTGACCCCAGCTAGTCACTTGTTTGTGGTTACTTGTACGGTGTTTGCGCCTCGGGTAGGACCTACCATGTCAGGCGGTTCACCTGCGGTGCGGTGTAAGACGTCAGGGGACGCTACCGGCTGTGCTTCTAGTGGGTGGTACTCCTGTCGAGTACGGAGTGTCAGACTGTCAGTCGTGTGTTTCCGACCTTCGGGTTTTGACGGTTCGACCGTTGAGTTTCGGTCTTCTCGTACCGTGGCACGTGTGTCGGTTTGCGTGCCGTAGGGTCTAGTTCTGTAGAGTACAGGGCTTTCCTTTCCGAGGTACTTTCCTACCGCTAGAGTAGTGGTTTCTCGTTTTTCGAGGTAGGGTTCGAGTGATCCCTACTGAGTCTTGTTCCGAGACTCATTCCCTGCGTGTTTTCACCGTGTTTCAGGTGAGGCGCCACCTTCGGGGAGCGCGTCAGGAGCGCAGCGTGGTGCGGGTGCCCAGCGGTAGTGCCGGAGGTCAGAGCCGGGGGATGCCCCGTGTAGCTGTACTTTCCTTTCTTGTCACTATACTAGTCGTGGACTATTGTTGTTGTGTTATTTTCTGTTGTGGACCATGTGAAATGTTATTCTATTATAACTGTTTAATTTCTGCAATTATTTGTGATACTTGTGTAGTCTCCACACCATCCTTTTTAACCCTTCCGAGTCTTCGGGCTCGTGGGTGGCGGTGCGAGTCTCGGGTTATCGGGCCTTCCCGGTAATCGGATTCTCGGGTCGTTACATTTGTTCTGTAGAGTACGGGGCTTCCGTCTCCGAGGTACTCTCCTACCGCTAGTGTAGTGGTTTCTCGTTTTACTAGGTAGGGTTCGAGTGATCCCTACTGAGTCTTGTTCCGAGACTCATTCCCTACGTGTTTTCACCGTATTTCAAGTGAGGCGCCGCCCCGGGGGAGCGCGTCTGGGGTGCAGCGTGGTGCGGGTGCCCAGAGGTAGTGCCAGAGGTCAGAGCCGGGGTATGTCCCGTGTAGCTGTACTTTCCTTTCTTGTCACTGTACTAGTCGTGGACTACTGTTGCTGTTGTTGTTATTTTATTGTGGACCATGTAAAATGTTAATTTATTTCCTGCTTAATATTATAACTGTTTAATTTCTGCAATTATTTGTGATACTTGTGTAGTTTCCACACCATCCTTTTAACCCTTCCGAGTCTTCGGCTCGTGGGTGGCGGTACGAGTCTCGGGTTATCGGGCCTTCCCGGTAATCGGATTCTCGGGTCGTTACAGCTGGTATCAGAGCGCGGTTGTGGAATTACATGAGAATCATAGGTAATTGTAGTGGTCCACTAGTCCACAGCGATGATGTACAGGTGACGCTGGCATTGGGCACCGTGTGTTTATTTTGACCTTGCCGTTTTCGTGTTTTCTGTCTTGTGCTTCAGGAGCGAGTATGGCGCCGAGGAGGAGTTCTCGCTCTCAGCAGGGGCAGTCGGCTGGAGGTCAGGAGATCCAGCAGGGGGTCCAGAGGGACCAGGAGGAGCATAGCAGAGTTCCGGGAGCTACCGAGGCCGCGGATGCTGCGAGGGCTCCGGGGGCCGAGGATTTCTTCCGTGGCATGTACCATCTCATGTCTCAGCAGTTCGGCGGAGAGGCTGGTGAGGGCTCGTCAGTCAGGGGTGGGCCAGGCCGAGCAGTGAGGGACTTCATGCAGTTCCATCCACCTTACTTTAGCGGCCAGGCAGACCCTGATGCGGCTCGTGATTGGCTCGATGAGATGGAGCGGGTGTTCAGTTCTGCGAAGAGTACTGCCGAGGACAGAGTGGTGTTGGCCTACAACCAGTTGCAGGGTACGGCTCGGAGGTGGTGGTCTTCCGAGTGGAAGACGTCCTTTCAGCTTCGTCCACTTGAGCAGATCGAGTGGGATGACTTTGTCAGTGCTTTCGAGCGTACGTACTGTCCAGATGTTGTTGCTACGCAGCGGATGCGGGAGTTTCTGGAGCTGGTGCAGGGTGACATGTCCGTGTTGCAGTACAGGGCCCGATTTGTCGAGCTGGGTCGGTATGCACCTCACATCATGGAGCATGAGAGGGTGAGGACGACGCAGTTTGTGCAGGGCTTGAGGCTGGAGCTGAGGCACCATTTGATCGCGAATGGGGCCACTGATCTAGAGACGGCGTCTCGTGTTGCGATTTCCTTGGAGATGGATATGCAGAGGACTCGAGGACCGATCAGCCAGGGGCAGTCCTTGTCAGGTCGCAGCCAGCAGTCGGCTACCCAGCAGCAGGGTTCTTCCAGCATGCGTCGGGTGGTTCAGGAGTACCGGCATCGGCAGCTTCGGTGACAGGATCTGCGTCCTTCGGCTCGAAGGTCAAGAAGTTCTTCAAGAAGAGTTCGGAAGAAGAAGTCCAAGGATCAGGGGCAGGCTTCATCGGGCAGTGTACAGCAGCCGATTCCTTTGCAGCGTCAGGGATCAGTGGGTGGATCGCGAGGACCTTGTCCACGGTGTGGTGGGACCCACCCAGGCAGGCAGTGCACGGCGCCGATCATCTGTTTTCGGTGTGACCAGCCAGGGCATATGGCGCGTGACTGTCCTCAGAGGCCGCCGCAGCAGCAGTTCCCAGCAGGTTCCCCAGCAGCAGCAGCAGCAGCAGGGACAGTATCCGCCGCTACCCAGGTCAGCTAGTGTGGGAGGCAGGCAGAGGGCTCGTGGCCAGATCACGCACATGACCAGGGCAGAGGCAGTGGCGTCGCAGCTCGTGGAAGGTACCGTTCAGATTTTGGGTTGTGCGGCTCGGGTTTTATTTGATTCTGGCGCGTCTCATTCGTTTATTTCGGAGGATTTCGCGTCGAGCGTCGAGGAGCCGGTGACCCAGTTGTCCTGTGATTTGGCAGTGGAGTTGCCTTCGGGTGACTTTATGGTCACTCCGTATTGCTTCGACCAGGTTCCGGTGTGGATCGATGGGCGGAGTATGCCAGGCAGGTTGTATGCGTTGCAGCTTCGGGATTATGACGTGATTCTAGGCATGGATTGGCTCGAGACTCATGGAGCGGTGGTGGATTGTGGAATGAAGAGGGTCTACTTCCAGCATCCGAGCAAGAGGACCTTCTATTTCCAAGGTATCCGTTCCGCCTCTTCTCGATTCCTTATCTCTGCTATTCGAGCCCGTCGATTGCTTGATTCAGGTTGTCAGGGTTTTCTCGCGTCAGTGGTTGTGTCTGACCGGATGGAGCCGATGTCGAGGACATTGCGGTGGTGTGCGAGTTTCCCGACGTTTTTCCTGAGGAGTTGCCTGGATTACCTCCCCAGCGGGAGATCGATTTCGTGATCGAGGTTGTGCCTGGTACGGGACCTTTGGCGAAGGCTCCCTACCGTATGGCCCCCGCTGAGTTGAGGGAGTTGAGGGCGCAGTTGCAGGAACTGTTGGCCAAGGGGTATATTCGTCCGAGCTTTTCCCCTTGGGGTGCGCCCGTGTTGTTTGTGAAGAAGAAGGACGGTAGTCTGCGGCTTGTGCATTGACTATCGGCAGCTGAATGAAGTGACCATTAAGAACAAGTATCCGTTGCCGCGGATTGATGATTTGTTCGACCAGCTGCAGTCTGCGCGAGTGTTCTCGCGGATTGATTTGCGGTCCGGTTACTATCAGCTGAGAATTCGCGAGTCCGATGTGGAGAAGACTGCGTTCAGTACGAGGTACGGGCATTATGAGTTTCTGGTGATGCCGTTTGGGCTCACCAATGCCCCAGCAGCCTTCATGGACTTGATGCAGAGGGTGTTTCATCCGTATTTGGACCAGTTCGTGGTCATCTTCGTGGATGACATCCTTGTTTATTCGCAGTCTGCTGAGGAGCATGCGTACCATTTGGGTGTGGTGCTGCAGACGTTGCGAGATCACCAGTTGTATGCGAAGCTCAGCAAGTGCGAGTTTTGGCTCAGCGAGGTGCACTTTCTGGGGCACGTGATTTCTGGTGATGGCATTTCCGTGGATCCCGCCAAGGTCGAGGCAGTGATGCAGTGGCCGAGGCCGAGGTCGGTGACGGAGATCCGGAGTTTCTTGGGGCTTGCGGGTTATTATCGCCGGTTTATCCAGGATTTTTCCCGCATTGCGACCCCGATGACGAGGCTCACGCGGAAGGATGTGCCTTTCGTTTGGTCCGAGGAGTGTGAGCAGAGCTTCAGGGAACTGAAGAGATTGCTCACCTCGGCTCCGGTGTTGGTTTTGCCTTCTGGATCGGGAGGTTTCGTGGTGTGTACAGATGCTTCCGGCGTTGGATTGGGTGCTGTTCTGATGCAGCATGGTAGAGTGGTGGCTTATGCATCTCGGCAGCTAAAGCCCCATGAGGAGAACTACCCTACCCATGACCTTGAGTTGGCGGCAGTGATCTTCGCGCTGAAGATCTGGAGGCATTATCTGTACGGTGAGAAGTTCGAGGTGTTCACTGACCATCAGAGTTTGAGGTATGTGTTCTCGCAGAGAGATCTGAACCTCAGACAAAGGCGTTGGATGGAGTTCATGAAGGACTATGACTTCACCCTGTCTTATCAGCCGGGCAGGATGAATGTCGTCGCCGATGCCTTGAGTCGGAAGGTTGCGGTCAGTACCTTGATGTTGAGGAAGTGGAGGCTCTGGGAACAAGTGCCCGAAGTATCTTTCAGGCTCAAGATTCCCCAGGAGCCAGGGTTGGCAGTGCTTGCGAGTCTGACTGTCACTCCTGCTATCCGTCGTCAGGTGACAGAGGCTCAGCATGCGGACCCTGAGTTGCCCCGGATTCTGGCGATGGCTGATGTGGAGCTTGGCGAGGACGGTGCTGCGAGGTTTCGTGGCAGGCTGTACGTCCCAGCGGAGGAGCAGGTTCGTCGTGCGGTGTTACGCGAGGCTCATGGGAGCAGGTACACTGTGCACCCGGGTGCGACGAAGATGTATCGGAACTTGCGGAGGCAGTTCTGGTGGCCTGGCATGAAGAGAGATGTCGCCGAGTTTGTGGCCAGGTGCCTGATCTGTCAGCAGGTGAAGGCGGAGCATCAGCGACCAGGCGGTACTCTCCAGCCCTTGGATGTTCCTGCTTGGAAGTGGGACCATGTGACCACGGATTTTGTGGTGGGGTTGCCGAGGACCCCGAGTGGGCAGGACAGTATTTGGTTGCTGGTGGATCGGCTGACGAAGGTGACGCGGTTGTTACCGGTCAAGGTCAGCTGGAGCGTGTCTAAGTTGGCTCGTCTTTATGTGGAGCGGATCGTGCCGTTGCATGGGGTTCCCATTTCGATCGTGTCGGATCGGGATCCGCGCTTCACTTCTGGATTCTGGAGGAGTTTCCAGCGAGCTCTTGGCACGGAGTTGGCATTTAGCTCGGCGTATCATCCACAGTCAGATGGTCAGTCTGAGAGGACCATTCAGACTTTGGAGGACATGCTGAGATCCTGCTGCCTGGAGTGGCAGGGGAGTTGGATTCATCACCTACCGTTGGTGGAGTTTGCCTATAACAACAGCTATCATTCGAGCATCGGCATGGCTCCTTATGAGGCATTGTATGGGCGTCCTTGTCGGACTCCACTTGATTGGTTTGAGGTGGGTGAGCGTGTTTTGACGGGACCGGAATTGGTGCAGCAATGTGTGGATGTTGTGCACCTGGTTCGTCAGAACATGTTGGCGGCCCAGAGTCGGCAGAAGAGCTATGCTGACCGTAGGAGGCAGCCCCTCGAGTTCGCCGTGGGCGATCATGTGTTCTTGAGAGTTTCTCCGATGAAGGGGGTGATGCGTTTTGGACGGCGTGGGAAGCTGAGTCCCCGCTATATTGGTCCTTTCGCGATTGTGGAGCGCATCGGTGAGGTTGCTTACCGGTTGCAGTTACCTCCTGAGTTGGCGTCGGTGCATGACGTGTTCCACGTCTCGATGTTGCGGAAGTATATGCCCGATGACTCTCATGTGCTCGAGTTTTCCGTTTGGCCTGAGGTGACTCCAGATCTTTCTCTCCCAGAGTTTCCGATCCGCGTGGAGGATAGGCGAGAGCAGCGCCTGCGGAACAAGGTCATTCCCTTGGTAAAGGTCGTGTGGCAACGACACTCTGGTGGTGAGGCTTCGTGGGAACGTGAGGACGAGATGCGTCAGCAGTTCCCGTATCTGTTTGAGTGAGTCTTCCTCTTCTTTCCCCTTGGTTGTTCTCAATTTCGAGGACGAAATTCCTTAAGGGGGGAGGGCTGTAATATCCCGGACCTTTCGGATCCTTCTTCGTGGGTCCCGGATCTGGTTTTCGGAGTGTCCAGCTCCGTTGTGTCCGAAATTTCGTTTCGGACATCTTTCGTGTTCGGATCGGCGCGATCCGGAGTCGTTTCGGAGGCCCGGAGGCGTTCCGCGGCTTTTCCGCGTGTGTTTTCCGATTCCGGTGTGTGTTTCGGCTTTTCTTCGGAAGCTCGCTGCGGGTGAACCGGGCGTTCACCCGGGCACGAGTGGTACCGTTGCGATCGGTGCGTTCCGAGGATCCGGAAATGTATTTTCTATTTTTCGGTATTTTTCCGAAATTCGGATTTTCTATAAACCCTATTTCTTTTCTCTCCCCCACCATCTTCTTCTTCTCTTCTTCTTCCTCCTTCCTCCTCCACCGTGTCTCCTCCCTCTCCCTCTCTTCCTCCCGGTTGGCCACGGCGGACTCCCCTCCGGCTGCAGACGGCGGCGGGGCGACGGCGCGGTGACGTGGGCGGCGGCGAGGCGGTCGTGGGGGCGTGCGGCTAGCGTGGGAAGCTTAGAAGACGAGGGTTTTCAAGGCGTTCTTCGCGATTCTGGACGATCCGGCGGAGCATTCGCTCCATTGAGGTAGGGTGACGTTCCTAGCTCTTGCCGTTCTTTTCCGTGGTTTGTAGGCCGCGGGGAGGCCGAGAGGGCTTGTTTGAGCGGGTTTGGGGTTTTCCATGTTTTGGGGTGAGCCGCCCGATCTATGGTTTTAGCCCTGATTCCTGTTTGGTGGCTTAGATGCATGCTAGGGGTCCCCAGGGGTCTTCCCCTTGTTTTCCCCCTCTCCGGTGGAGGCACGGGGGCGTGGTTGAGTTTTTGGGGTTTTCCCGCCGTAGCGTGCTCGGGGGTGTGTAACGGTCACTCCAGTGACCGTCACATGCTTGTGACGCCCCTAGAGGGGTGCGTTACATTCCTGAGTAGTATTTTTGGGGGTCGGTGGCTGTAACGGCCCCACGATAGACCGTCATTTGCCTATGACGCGCTTGGGTAGGGGCGTCAGGGGCTTTCGGCCGTTGGTTTGTGACCGTTGGGGGTCGGGCCATGTAACGCACCGGGCTAGGCGCGTTACATGTGTGCAATGCACTGGGGCAGGCGCGTTACTTCCTGTTTTCACCCCAAGTGTGAGGGCCATGTAACGCGTTGGGCCAGGCGCGTTACATACATGTGACGCGCCGGGCTGGGCCGTTACATCCCTTTTGGCTTTCGGAGCGTGGGGGGGGCGTGTAACGCATGGGGCCAAGCGCGTTACATTCTTGTAACGCGCCTGGACCAGGCCGTTACATCCCTTTCCCCTCTGACCGTGTGACGGTCTGTTCTGAACCGTTAGGCGCATGTAACGGTCTCGCCTAGACCGTTACTTGCTTGTGACGGCCCTAGGGTGGACCGTCACATGCCTGGTTGCCCCATGAGGGTGGCAACCCCGTTTTTACTCCGACTGTGGCCACCGTGCGGCGGGGCTGGTGCGTGGGGTGATTCCCACACGTTGTCGGATTCGGACGTTATTTTCAGTTGACTCGAGAGTCTACTCCTTTGTGACCCTCCACTAGTCGTAGCCTATCAGTACGCGTGTGCTGGTCGCACCAGGGAGTGGTGTACGGGCTTACCCTGAGGACGGTTTTAGACTGGTTACCGTCGGGCCCCTCGTCACATCAGAGTCCTGTGCTAGGGGAAAACCAGTCAGAGGGTCAGACCTAGGACGCGTGGTTTGTGTGTGCACACGTGGTTGGGGACAGTGGACGCACATCGACGGGCGTGACCCCAGCTAGTCACTTGTTGTGGTTACTTGTACGGTGTTCGCGCCTCTGGTAGGAGCTACCACGCCAGGCGGTTCACCTGCGGCGCGGCGTAAGACGTCAGGGGACGCAACCGGCTGTGCTTCTAGTGGGTGGTACTCCTGTCGAGTACGGAGTGTCAGACTGTCAGTCGTGTGTTTCCGACCTTCGGGTTTTGACGGTTCGACCGTTGAGTTTCGGTCTTCTCGTACCGTGGCACGTGTGTCGGTTTGCGTGCCGTAGGGTCTAGTTCTGTAGAGTACAGGGCTTTCCTTTCCGAGGTACTTTCCTACCGCTAGAGTAGTGGTTTCTCGTTTTACGAGGTAGGGTTCGAGTGATCCCTACTGAGTCTTGTTCCGAGACTCATTCCCTGCGTGTTTTCACCGTGTTTCAGGTGAGGCGCCACCTTCGGGGAGCGCGTCAGGAGCGCAGCGTGGTGCGGGTGCCCAGAGGTAGTGCCAGAGGTCAGAGCCGGGGTATGCCCCGTGTAGCTGTACTTTTCTTTCTTGTCACTGTACTAGTCGTGGACTACTGTTGCTGTTGTTGTTATTTTATTGTGGACCATGTAAAATGTTAATTTATTTCCTGCTTAATATTATAACTGTTTAATTTCTGTGATTATTTGTGATACTTGTGTAGTCTCCACACCATCCTTTTAACCCTTCCGAGTCTTCGGGCTCGTGGGTGGCGGTGCGAGTCTCGGGTTATCGGGCCTTCCCGGTAATCGGATTCTCGGGTCGTTACAGTGGGGGTGGGGCAGGGGGCGTCGATCGGGGACGGGGAGGGGGGTGGGGATGGGGCAGGCGGTGGTGGGGAGCGCTCTGGCTCCGGTGGGGGAGGTGGGGGTGGGGCAGTGTAAGACCCCAGATAATTAATAAGGAATAAAATACTCCAAACGAATAAAAAATAATTGATATATATGATTAGAGGTACTTAATAAACGTAAAACCATCCAAGAGAAATACATAAAATTGGGCCAAAAAGAAATAACGCCCTTCCTTAAGGCGCTAATTAAATAACGCTCTCTCTTAAGGCGTTGGTTGTATAAATAACGCCCTGATCATGGGCGCTAATTCATACCAAGAAAAATATAGAAATTCAGCGCCAAAATATGGAAAATGTAAAAGACGACCCTAGTTAAGGCGTCATTTTATAAAAACACGCCCTCTGGTGAGGGCGCTACTTAATGAAAAGACGCTCTTGTCTCAGACGTCTCTTTCCCCGAGGTTTAAATTAAGGCATGCTCGTTCGCTGCATGGCCTGTGTTAGGGTTCTCCGATGCAAATGGGAGCAGGCGGCTGCTATCTTGGAAGGGGTGAGGTCCATGCATAGTAGGTTTAAAACCTTACCAATCTTGATCAAAAATCCCTTCCGTATCTGAGCATTTGAATCCCCCAGAACCCACACAACCCTATAAAACTACGTCTCCGTCGATCGTAGCAACGTTACTGCTGCATCGACGCTATCCTGCTGCTGCGAATGCAAGTGAGGAAGGCTTCTTCCTCTTCTTCCTGTTGACTGCAACGTGAAGGGGGAGCTCCCTCTTCTTCATTCTTCTTCCTGCTGACGAACGTGTGAAGGCGTTCCTCTGTTTCCCCCGTCATCCTGTTGAGGCCTGCACTAGACCACGGGCATTCATCGTCATCATTTTCTTCCTATTGTGAACCACGAAGTGCATTCTTCATCTTGCTGTTGTTTGTGACAGACCATCGTAAAAGCTTCAGACCTTCATCCTGTTCACCAGATCATCCACAGAGGTAGGTTATCTCAAGTCTCGTAGCCCAAACAAGCATAAATCATGATCATATTGTAGGTTTTCTCAAGAAACGTAGCCCAAACTAGCATAGATTATGTAATAATATCATCCATGATCTCATGCATATAGTCTTATTGCGTTTTCAAAGGTTCTGTAAGATTTTAAAATAAGCGACCCTGCCAAGGGCGCTAATTTAAAAGAAGCGACCTAGCCCAGGGCGCTAATTCAAGATCTGACGCCCTGCCCATGAGTCGTCAATTCTTTGAAATTATTAAATACTCATGTTTAAAAATTTTATATCTATGAAACCATGAATCCAATCTAATTCAAGATCTGACGTCCTGGGTGGAGCACCCGAAAGTACTTGTGCCCATGGGAGTTATATTGATTACGGTGTGACATTGCACCGAAGTACTTACTTGAATCTACGACATCTCCACTATATCTCTATCTCTCTCTCGCGTGCTTAACTTAATTGACTTGACATGACTTGCGTGGCCCGGAATGGGCAAAGTACTTGCTTGTTAATAGCCATTATTTCACGACATGAAGGACTTTGTTGATATACTTGGTACTCATTCAAATACTTGAATACTTGAAATTCCCTATTTTGGATCAACAGCATATGTTATTTCCTCTCGTTATCCTGTTCAATTCCATAACATTTTTATTTTACATGTTTTACATATAGACTTGCATGTTCATTTGAAAAAGTTAAATACTTAAACCAATTGCTAGTTCTTGAGATATAATTCCTACTGAGCGTTCGCTCATCAAGTTATTGTCCCCAAACTTTTCAGGTAATACGGACCATGACTCGGACTCGGATGGGCAGGAGCAAGAGTGACGAGCGTAGAATCCGCAAGCGTCATGCTACTACCACTTATCGTGTCTTGTCGTCCTTAGTCTATTCTTAGGAGTCTTGTCGTTGGATATGGTGTTATGTCAATGTGTTGTAATAGTTAAGGCTCAGGGGCCTGGTTCGTATTGTTAAGTCTTGGAGTATGTGACTTTACTTATGGGTTTGTTATTATCACTGGTATCAGTGTTTGATTATGTTTCAAAAGCTCATCTTATTGCGCACTCTATTTTTGATGTCGAAATTCTACTTGCTCTGATTGACATGATTGATATAAGCTCGTCGCGTTCTCCCGGGTTCCTTCCGCGCTCGGGGCGTGACAGTTTTTGTGGTATCAGAGCCTACGATTTCAAGTCCTAGGAAACCCAAGTCCAAGGATAGGTCTATCCCAAACTGTGAGGATGGGTAGTGCCGTAGATATAAGTCCTCGTAGGGCATCCGACTACAAATTTCAACATGAAACTAATTAAGGTTCACTACTTGTAGGACTATGGCTGCTGAACGCGCACAATGGCGTGAGATGCAACGAACTGTTCAGGGCCTGACCCAGGCCTTGCAACAGGTGGCTCAAGGTGGGGCACACCATGGAGCTGGCGACCTCCATCGGAGTTTTAGAAACCTCAACCCTCCGAGATTTGCGGGATCATCAAACCCCGACGATGCGGAGAATTGGATAAAAGAGATCGAACGGATCTTCCGCGTCATGTAATGTTCGGATGATGAGAAGGTGCTTCTGGCCACGTTCCAACTGGAACGGGACGCTCGTGCTTGGTGGGAGTCTGTAGAGGCCACCTTGCCCGAAAACCATGTTACTTGGGTTGAATTTGTTGAGCATTTCAATAGCAAGTATTTCTCCGACCGTGTTCAGGAGAAAAAGGCCGCGGAATTTGCTGCCTTGAAGCAACGATCCCTGTCGGTAGCTAATTATGAAGCCCAGTTCTCCCGATTATCTAGATATGCACCACATTTAATTTGCACTGAAAAGATGAAGGTAAGAAGATTCTTGAATGGGTTACGACCCCAGTATATCACCCAGCTCGCTCCCTTGGATATTCAAGTGTACTCAGAGATGGTGCGTCGTACCCAGTTGCTAGAAGACGCCACGGAGCTGTCTGACAAAATCCGTGGTAAGGATAAAAGGGAGAATGTTACAAGCCCCAACACTTTTAAACCATCTTTTAAGAAGCGGACCAATAATGGAGGCGAACCCTCCAAAGAGAAGAAATTCAAGAAGGACAACAACAAACCTTTCTCCATCACGGCGCCGCCTAAGGAGAATTGTAAATATTGCGACAAGCCGGGTCATCAGGCTGCGGAATGCTGGAGAAGGCTTGGAGCATGCCTTCATTGTGGGAGTAAAGAACACCGTATTCCCGATTGTCCGATGATGAACGAGCAAAGTGAGCCGGAGACAAAGGAAGAGAAGCGTCCGGCAAAGAAGCAAGGACGTTTACAAGCTCTCCAAGAGACGGAACCAACCGAGGGTGGGTTGGTGGAAGGTATTTTGACTGTCTGCTCTAAATCTGCTCAAGTACTGTTTGATACTGGCGCCACACATTCTTTTGTTTCAAAGAAATTTGCTGCTTCATTCTCTATGGAACCGGAATGGATAAACTTAGTGATTTCTACCCCGTTAGGGAACGAGTCTGACGTCACTTTCCATTACCCTAATTGTAAGATTATGGTTAAATGCCACAATTTACCTGCAAATTAAATATGCTTAGATCTGCAAGAGTACAATGTAATTCTAGGGGCCGATTGGCTATCCACCTATCGGGCAACTGTAGATTGTCGAAATGGAAAAGTAACTTTTGTGGATTACCCGGAGTTAACTTACGTTACTCCCCGGAAGAGATCACCAGTCATCTCTGCTCTTCGAGCCCATAAACTTATCAACAAAGGATGCGAGGCATTCTTAGCATTTGTAACTGCCACAGAGGCTAAGGTAGCTAGACTAGAAGACATTCTAGTGGTTCGGGAGTTCTCCGATGTTTTCCCTAAAGATTTGCCTGGTTTGCCACCAGAGAGAGAGGTCTCGTTCACTATAGACCTTGTTCCGGGTGCCGGACCTGTTTCCAAAACACCCTACAGAATGTCCCCCACAGAATTAAAGGAATTGAAGGAACAGCTAATAGAGCTATTGAAGAAAGGATTTATCAGACCAAGTACTTCCCCGTGGGGAGCACCAGTGTTGTTTGTCAAGAATAAGGATGGATCGATGAGGCTGTGCATCGATTATCGGCAGCTGAACCATCTCACTATCAAGAATAAATATCCACTGCCGAGGATTGATGAACTCTTTGATCAAATTTCTGGAGCTAAGTATTTCTCAAAAATTGATCTTCGATCGGGTTATCACCAACTGAGGATCAAGGACGAGGATATTCACAAAACTGCATTCCGAAGCAGGTACGGGCATTATGAATTTACTGTTATACCTTTTGGACTAACAAATGCCCCTGCAGCTTTTATGCAGCTTATGAATAGCATCTTTAGACCACATCTGGACAAATTTATTGTGATTTTTATCGATGATATCCTGATATATTCAAAGTCTGAAGAGGAGCATGAAGTGCATTTAAGAATAGCATTGCAGATATTGAGGGATAATCAATTATATGCCAAATTTAGCAAATGCGAGTTTTGGCTGGAAGAAGTGTCCTTCTTAGGACATGTAATTTCAAAAGATGGAATCTCAGTGGACCCCGCAAAGGTTGAAGGGGTAAAGAATTGGGAACAACCAACAAATGCAACAGAAATTAGGAGTTTCCTTGGTCTTGCTGGTTATTACCGGCGTTTTATTAAAAACTTCTCAAGGATTGCAGTACCCCTCACCAGGTTGACCCGCAAGGAAGTGCCATATGAGTGGAATGAGGAATGTGAACAAAGCTTCCAAACATTGAAGGACCGTTTGACCACTGCTCCAGTCTTGGCCCTTCCTATTGAAGGAGAGAAGTATGAGGTATATACCGATGCTTCCGGTATTGGCCTCGGTTGTGTGTTAATGCAACAGGGGAGAGTTATTGCATACTCTTCCAGGCAGTTGAAGAAGCATGAAGAAAACTACCCGATGCATGATTTGGAATTGGCCGCGGTAGTATTTGCACTAAAGATCTGGAGACATTATCTCTACGGAGAACAATTCATAGTATTCTCCGATCATAAGAGCCTCAAATATCTATTCTCTCAGAAGGAGCTTAATATGAGACAACGTCGATGGCTGAAATATTTAAAGGACTTTGATTTCACTATTCAATATCACCCCGGTAAAGGGAATTCGGTGGCTGATGCCTTGAGTCGAAAGTCGAGAACCCTTATAGCCAGCTGTATGATAAGGGAATGGAAACTATTAGAGGAATTCTCTAGATTAAATATAAGCACGGACCAGAAAGATGGGTGTATTACACTCTCTCACATGAGTGTGCATCCAGATTTGCTATCCGAAATCAAAAAGTTGCAAGATGAAGATCCTGGAATGATTGAACTCAGGGAGAAACTAGATCAAAGAATCGGGTTCAAGATAGCAATTGATGGAAGACTAATGTTTCAGGAAAGGACATGTATTCCGGACTGTCCTGAGTTGAAAAGGAAGATTCTAGATAAAGCTCACCGCTCTAGGTATACCATTCATCCTGGAGCAACTAAGATGTACAAATATCTAAAAAGAACTTTCTGGTGGCCGAACATGAAGAGGGAGGTAGCGGACTTTGTGTCTCGCTGTCTCACGTGCCAACAAGTGAAAGCGGAACACCAAAGGCCCGCCGGAAAGTTACACCCCCTTGATATTCCCAAATGGAAATGGGAAGAAATTGGTATGGATTTCATCATGGGGTTGCCTAAATCTAGAGGCGGACATGATGGTATTTGGGTAATCATCGACCGACTGACCAAGTCGGCGCATTTCTTGCCCATTAAAAGTCGATGGTCGGTTGATGTTTTGGCCGCATTATATATTAAGGAGATCGTGAGATTGCATGGAGTCCCAACATCAATCGTGTCTGACCGAGACCCGCGCTTCACTTCTCATTTCTGGAAGGGTCTACAACACTCTTTGGGGACGAAGCTCAACTTCAGTACTGCTTTCCATCCCCAGACCGACGGTCAGACCGAGAGAACAAACCAAATAGTTGAAGACATGCTACGGGCTTGTATTATTGACTTTGGAGGAGGCTGGCATGATCATTTGCCCCTAGCCGAGTTTGCATACAACAATAGTTACCAAGCCAGTATACAGATGGCTCCATTTGAAGCCTTGTACGGCAGGAGTTGCCGATCTCCTATATGCTGGGATGAGGTTGGTGAGAAGCAACTACTAGGGCCTGATATGGTAAGAAATACAACAGAGAAGGTTGAACTTATCCGGGAAAGACTCAAAGTAGCACAATCCCGACAGAAATCTTATGCAGATAATAGAAGAAGGGAATTAGAGTTCCAAGTCGGAGACCATGTTTACCTCAAGGTCTCACCCGGTCGAGGAATAAGGAGGTTCGGAGTTAAAGGCAAGCTCACACCAAGATTCATTGGTCCATTCGAAATATTGGCAAGAGTGGGCGAGGTAGCCTATTGTCTTGCTTTGCCTCCTCAATTGTCGGAAGTGCACAACGTGTTCCACATTTCCATGCTGAAGAGGTATGTACACGACCCTTTCCACGTCATTGATCATAGCAACTTAATGATTCAAAGGGACCTCACTTATGAACAAAAGCCAATGAAGATTCTTGATCGAGAGGTCCGAGTCTTAAGAAACAGGACCATTCCCGTGGTAAAAGTACAGTGGAACAAATGCTCGGAACAAGAAGCTACATGGGAAACCGAGGAATCTATGCGAAGAAGATATCCAAAATTGTTCTAAATCGTAAGTACTCTATACCCTCCATGTCTCCATTTCACGCAATTGAATTTGGGGACCAAATTCTTTTAAGTGGGGGAGGGTGTAAGACCCCAGATAATTAATAAGGAATAAAATATTTCAAACAAATAAAAAATAATTGATATATATGATTAGAGGTACTTAATAAACGTAAAACCATCCAAGAGAAATACATAAAATTGGGCCAAAAAGAAATAACGCCTTCCTTAAGGCGCTAATTAAATAACGCTCTCTCTTAAGGCGTTGGTTGTATAAATAACGCCCTGATCATGGGCGCTAATTCATACCAAGAAAAATATAGAAATTCAGCGCCAAAATATGGAAAATGTAAAAGACGACCCTAGTTAAGGCGTCATTTTATAAAAACACGCCCTCTGGTGAGGGCGCTACTTAATGAAAAGACGCTCTTGTCTCAGACGTCTCTTTCCCCGAGGGTTAAATTAAGGCATGCTCGTTCGCTGCATGGCCTGTGTTAGGGTTCTCCGATGCAAATGGGAGCAGGCGGCTGCTATCTTGGAAGGGGTGAGGTCCATGCATAGTAGGTTTAAAACCTTACCAATCTTGATCAAAAATCCCTTCCGTATCTGAGCATTTGAATCCCCCAGAACCCACACAACCCTATAAAACTATGTCTCCGTCGATCGTAGCAACGCTACTACTGCATCAACGCTATCCTGTTGCTGCGAATGCAAGTGACGAAGGCTTCTTCCTCTTCTTCCTGTTGACTGCAACGTGAAGGGGGAGCTCCCTCTTCTTCATTCTTCTTCCTGCTGACGAACGTGTGAAGGCGTTTCTCTATTTCCCCCGTCATCCTACTGAGGCCTGCACTAGACCACGGGCATTCATCGTCATCATTTTCTTCCTCCTGTGAACCACGAAGTGCATTCTTCATCCTGCTGTTGTTTGTGACAGACCATCGTAAAAGCTTCAGACCTTCATCCTGTTCACCAGATCATCCACAGAGGTAGGTTATCTCAAGTCTCGTAGCCCAAACAAGCATAAATCATGATCATATTGTAGGTTTTCTCAAGAAACGTAGCCCAAACTAGCATAGATTATGTAATAATATCATCCATGATCTCATGCATATAGTCTTATTGCGTTTTCAAAGGTTCTGTAAGATTTTAAAATAAGCGACCCTGCCAAGGGCGCTAATTTAAAAGAAGCGACCCAACCCAGGGCGCTAATTCAAGATCTGACGCCCTGCCCAGGAGTCGTCAATTCTTTGAAATTATTAAATACTCATGTTTAAAAATTTTATATCTATGAAACCATGAATCCAATCTAATGCATGATTATACCCCTTGAATCCTGCTATTTTTCCTGTCGTGACCAGGTAACTTGTTGTCCCAAAATTGTATTATCTGGAAATTTTTCACTGTTCATGTTAAATCTTGGATGAACTTGAATTAACGACCTGATACAGGCCGTCTCTTATAGAACTGACGCCCCAGTAAAGGGCGCTAATTTAAAAGTAACGCCCTTGTCCAAGGCGTGTTTTTGTTAAAATTCCAGAATATAGAAATTCTTACAAAATAGAATTATATAATGGACGACCCCTGTATAAGTCGTCAAATTATAAATAAACGCCCCTGTAAAAGGCGTTAATTTGATAAGTCATGACTTAGATTAAGTCACTAATTTCCTGTGTAATTATTTCATACTGCTTTCTGTGAACCGAGGGTTTTCTATATATATATATATATATATATATATATATATATATATATATATATATATATATTGGCACTATGTTCCATTTCCTGAATATAGTCCCATGTTTCACGATGGTTATCGCATTACCCCTCAACTCTCGGTGACCTACAAGCTCTCCATTGGACATTCCGTTCCTTTGGACTAGCAAGTTAGTCATAGAGACCTCCGTAAGACTCCTCGAGCCTTGGATTCCCTTAAGGCCGACTGAACAGGTTGTACCATAAAAACCCTTACACTATTTTGCCATGTCACTCTTTAGAAACATGGTATACCGGCCCTCATGATATGCTATGTGGATATCATGAGTATATTCTTAATGGAATGTGGACATCATATCATTGATATGCTGTTCTTGTGGACCTCAATTCTATATCAAATGGGTGACCATCCATGTATATGGATACGTATTTGTTATGGTACCCATTTGGGGAACTAAATCTACCCAGTTTTATCGACACTCATGATTATACCGTCATTATCGATTTTTGAACTCTAAAAGCTATTTCCTTGAATTCCGTGGAACCTATCCACAAATCTATCTTGATATCTTACATGAGTTTGTTCTTGGAATTCCATGGCTATACATAAAGTGGTTGTCTAGATATTACATGTAACAATGTCAGCGCATATAGGGCCCGATCTGGTCCTGGGAGGAGCACCCGAAAGTACTTGTGCCCATGGGAGTTATATTGATCACGGTGTGACATTGCACCGAAGTACTTGCTTGAATCTACGACATCTCCACTATATCTCTATCTCTCTCGCGCGTGCTTGACTTGATTGACTTGACATGACTTGCGTGGCCCGGAATGGGCAAAGTACTTGCTTGTTAATAGCCATTATTTCACGACATGAAGGACTTTGTTGATATACTTGGTACTCATTCAAATACTTGAATACTTGAAATTCCCTATTTTAGATCAACATCATATGTTATTTCCTCTCGTTATCCTGTTCAATTCCATAACATTTTTATTTTACATGTTTTACATATAGACTTGCATGTTCATTTGAAAAAGTTAAATACTTAAACCAATTGCTAGTTCTTGAGATATAATTCCTACTGAGCGTTCGCTCATCAAGTTCTTGTCCCCAAATTTTTCAGGTAATACGGACCATGACTCGGACTCGGATGGGCAGAAGCAAGAGTGACGAGCGTAGAATCTGCAAGCGTCGTGCTACTACCACTTATCATGTCTTGTCGTCCTTAGTCTATTCTTAGGAGTCTTGTCGTTGGATATGGTGTTATGTCAATGTGTTGTACTAGTTAAGGCTCAGGGGCCTGGTTCGTATTGTTAAGTCTTGGAGTATGTGACTTTACTTATGGGTTTGTTATTATCACTGGTATCAGTGTTTGATTATGTTTCAAAAGCTCATCTTATTGCGCACTCTATTTTTGATGTCGAAATTCTACTTGCTCTGATTGACATGATTGATATAAGCTCGTCGCGTTCTCCCGGGTTCCTTCCGCGCTCGGGGCGTGACAGGCAGGGCCACATGGGGCGGTGGGAGCCGGTGGGGGACGGGGAGGGGGTGGGGGAGGTGGGGGTGGGGGTGGGGTAGGGGGCGCTGGTGGCCAGTGGGGGAGGTGGAGGTGGGGCAGGAGTGAGAGAGAGATGGGGTTAAAAAATTTAAAAAAACTATAAATTATAAATTAAATTTTATAGTGATAAATATTTTAGAATTAATTTTAATTTTTTATAAAAAATTACATATTGTAAATTTTATTTGATGGTTCTATATAAATTTTAATTTCTAAAAAAATCTAGATTTAATTTACATGTATTAAATAATATATTTAGTTTTACATGGTGTATAATTAAATTTATTGTCTTAATTAAAATTATATTTTTAAAAAAAATTGTATATTTAATTTAGATGTATTAAATAATGCATTTAGTTTTACATGTTGTAGAATTAAATTTATTGTTTTCATTAAAATTATATTTGTAACAAAATTTATAGATTTAATTTAGATGTATTAAGTAATGCATTTGGTTTTACATGTTGTAGCAATAATGATATTATTTTTATTAAAATTATATTTGTAACAAAAATTGTAGATTGAATTATATGTATTAAATAATACATTTAGTTTTACATGTTGTAGAAATAATGATATTGTTTTCATTAAAATTATATTTGTAACAAAAATTGTAGATTGAAATTAGATGTATTAAATAATGTATTTAATTTTACATGTTGTAGAATTAAATTTATTGTTTTCATTAAAATTATATTTGTAACAAAAATTATAGATTTAATTTAGATGTATTAAGTAATTCATTTAGTTTTACATGTTGTAGAAATAATGATATTATTTTTATTAAAATTATATTTGTAACAAAAATTGTAGATTGAATTTAGATGTATTAAATAATGCATTTAGAATTACATGTTGTAGAAATAATGATATTATTTTTATTAAAATTATATTTGTAAAAAAAATTATAGATTGAATTTAGATGTATTAAATAATACATTTAGTTTTACATGTTGTAGAATTAAATTTATTATTTTCATTAAAATTATATTTGTAACAAAAATTATAAATTTAATTTAGATGTATTAAATAATGCATTTAGTTTTACATGTCGTAGAAATAATGATATTATTTTTATTAAAATTATATTTGTAAAAAAAATTATAGATTGAATTTAGATGTATTAAATAATACATTTAGTTTTACATGTTGTAGAATTAAATTTATTATTTTCATTAAAATTATATTTGTAACAAAAATTATAAATTTAATTTAGATGTATTAAATAATGCATTTAGTTTTACATGTCGTAGAAATAATGATATTATTTTCATTAAAATTATATTTGTAACAAAAATTATAGATTGAATTTAGATGTATTAAATAATAGATTTAGTTTTACATGTTGTAGAAATAATGATATTGTTTTCATTAAAATTATATTTGTAATAAAATTTTAGATTTAATTTAGATGTATTAAATAATGCATTTAGTTTTACATGTCGTAGAAATAATGATATTATTTTCATTAAAATTATATTTGTAACAAAAATTATAAATTTAATTTAGAAGTATTACGTAAATTAATACTAGTGTTGGTGACAGAGAGTTTAGCAGTGATCAAGGCAAAGGTCATGGGGGCCGCAAACGTGCCGCATGGAGAGAGGAGCAGCAATTCACACATGCCACATAAGATGAGGACCACAGTGCTCCACCACCAAGGGCGAGACGGGCAGTTGATTATTGGGATCCCTACTATGAAAGTTCTGTTGCAGATAGTACCAACTATCAAGGCATGCTGTCTGATTTCGAGAGGATGAGCACACATGACTCTCAGGGATCTGGAAGTGAGTATGGACGGCCAGGGCAGCAGCAGCCGATGTATCATGACGATTCTGAGAGTAATAGTTAATTCTTCCCATCGTATCCATATCTTCATGCTCATGCTTCAATGCCGCAATATACCGAAGGATACGATCAGCCCTCAGCTGCGTCACTGCCGGTCGTATACTCACAAGGTTCTCAGCAGTATGAATACTACGTACGCATGTACTGGGAGAACTATGTAGGTTCCATGCGTTATGAAGACTATTTATCCTATCTGCGGAGCATGTATAATGTGAGATTGTTTGGAGATGTGATGTGACTAATTTTGAGCCCATATGATTAGGAGTATATATCATTTATTTATATATATGAGTACCTATAAATTAATCGTAATTATCTTCATATCTTTAGTTTTGCACTTATCGTTCAAGTTACTAATATAAAATTTTACAACATTTACAGGTCATCATGGACGGACGACGTCACCCTACGTGGGAGCATAGTTACACTGTTGAGGATGATCGACATGTGCACTGTAGATACTACGGACATCGCGTCATCGGCATACACAGATTTACAAAGCACCTTGCGGGAGTGGGACGGGATTACCGTGCATGCTCCTTAGTTCCAGAGGATGTCCGAGATTACTTTCGGACACAGTTACGGGAGAGATATGTTTCTCATAGTAGAGCCAGGGCATCCTCTTCTACGTCCACGGTACCCCCACCACTAGCACCGGACGGAGCAGGATCTTCCTCCACGTCCAGAGTTCGAACAACACCAGCACCAGCACCAGTCGCACCAGTAGTAGATGATAGTCTTGAATGTATAGATGTAGTTAGGGCTTTTTCTAGAGATTTTCATATACTCTCCACCGTTGCACATTACCCAGTCTTTGTGCAGATGGTTACATTTTTTCAGGCTCACCCACGTGTACCTCCACCCACTAGGATAGAGTTAGATTATACAAGTCATCAGTCTCATGTATCTGATTCTGATTGGGATTCAGGATTCACAGATGAGCCAGATGAATGAATTTTGATATTTTTTACTTTATGACTGGAGTTGAATGATGTCATTGTTACGTCTATGTTTACTTTAACATATTAAGAGTTCTTTTTTTATCTCTTTAAATAAGATGTTTGATTAAGAGGTGTAATATGTTATTTTTATATAATTAATTATATATTATTTAGTATAGATATATGATCACAAAAAAATAACTCTACATTCTAATATTTTTAAATGTATATATAATTTACAATTTAAATAAAAGTTTATTTTTAAAAAACAACATTTAATAAATTTAAAAAGTCGCATCGTCTTTCCGAGCGAACTGGGACGCTGGGCGTTTCGCCCGACCCGATCCGTCCCGAGCTGTGATCAGGACGGACGGGTCGATCGGAACGACAAACCCTGTTTTCAACGATCGTTCCGGTTCGAGATATTCACGTTTAAAGTTAAACCGCACGATTGCCCGTGGCACCCAATTTCTCTCAATCTTATGTGATCGCGGGTACGTGCTTGTTTTACTAAGAATAAAAAATTGCATAGGGTGGTAATCTATTTATTTATAAATCGATCATCGGAAAGAAAATCTACGTATTTTGTCACTGCAAGCGTACATTTTGATTCATATGTCGTTTACCCATATGCTACAGACATTCGAATATAACCGGAATATCTGCTTGTTTCGATTAGAAAGCATGCATCGATTGGAACTTTTATAATGTAATTTTTCTTTACTAACTCCTTATGATCAAATTTTAGTTTTTGCAATATATATGTGGAGCATTGGATCCTCCGAACGGACGTATCATCTGGGAAGTGTGATTCATCAAGCGAGGAAGCCTCGCAGTAGGGGGACTATCTAGAGAACCTTACTTACGCTTCTCTCTCGTGGGGATTAATTTTTTATGCAATCTCCACCAATGTTGACGTTATCACATGTACGAGGAACTCCCCTGGTATCACCCTGTTCCGAGGGCAAAGTCCCGTGGTCTAAAAATATCCTACAGACACCTACCTTTAAAGGGAATTTGCAAAAACACCTCTCTTTAAGATTAGAGATTCATGTGCACTATTTATTTGCATTGACACCCTTCTTGCTCGATAACATAGGAATTTTTACATAAAAATTATTGTTAGAGATAAATTTATAAAAAGTTGGGTCATGTGCAGCGGTAGAGGGTATATGAAAATCTATAGAAAAAGCCCTAACTACATCTATACATTCAAGACTATCATCTGCTACCGGTGCAATTGGTACTAGTGCTGCTCGAACTCTAGATGTGAGGAAGATCCTGATCTGTCCGCTGCTGGTGGTGGGGGTACCCTGGACGTAGAAGACGATGCCCCAGCTTTGCTACGAGAAACATATCACTCCCGTAACTGTGTCCGAAAGTAATCTCAGACATCCTCTGGAACTAAGGAGCATGCACGGTAATCCGTCCCACTCCCGCAAGGTGCTCTGCAAATCTATGTATGCCGGTGATGCGATGTCTGCAGTATCTACAGTGCACATGTCGATCACCCTCAACAGTGTAACCATGCTCCCACGCAGGGTGACGTCGTCCGTCCATGATGACTTGCAAATGTTGTAAAATTTTACATTAGTAACTTGAATGATAAGTGCAAAACTCAAGATATGAAGATAATTATGATTAATTTATAGGTACTCATAAATATAAACAAATGATACATACTCCTAATCATATGGGCTCAAACTTGGTCACATCCCATCTCCAAACAATTTGACATTATACGTGCTCCGCAGATAGGACAAATAGTCTTCATAACGCATGGAACCTGCATAGTTCTCCCAGTACATGCGTACGTAGTATTCATACTGTTGGGAACCTTGTGAGTACACGACCGGCGGTGGCACAGCTGAGAGCTGATCGTATCCTTCGATATATTACGGCATTAAAGTATGGGCATGATGATATGGATATAATGGGAAGAATGAACTACTGCTCTCAGAATCGTCATGATACATCGGCTGCTGCTACCATAACCGTCTATACTCACTTCCAGATCCCTGAGAGTTATGTGTGCTCATCCTCTCAAAATCAGACAGCATACTTTGATAGCTGGTACTGTCTGCAACAGAACTTCCATAGTAGGGATCCTAATAATCACCTGCCCGCCTCGCCCCTGGCGGTGGAGCACCGTAGTCTTCATCTTGAGTGGCATGTGTGAATTGCTGCTTCTTTGTCCATACTACACGTTCGTGGCCCCCATGACCTCTGCCTTGACTACTGATATACTCTCTGCCACCAGCACTAGTATCCCCACGATGAGTCTATTGACCACCTTGAGAACCGCCACGACTATGGGATGAAGACCCTGTCGGTGTACTGTCATCATCGGAGTCATGACTTCCACTGATGCGGGGTTCAACAGATGGCTCGGGAGTGTCATCATCTGCATTGAGATCTAATGTCTCCAAGTCTACAATGTCCATCGGATTTACTGGTGGTTGTGTGCCCTTTTTGCTCTTGAATAATGTGGTCCATGACGATTGCTTCTTCTGTGGAGCAGGCGGCGACTTATCTGTTGCATGTTGTGTCCCTCTAGATGCCTGAGAAGCGGAAGTTTTGTTAGATAAGAAGTTCGAGTAATTTTGTATTGTGTAAATATATACGTATTAGTATACCTGAGACGACCAAATGGGTGCCTTAGACGCTGAGCGTCGTAGTGCGGCTGACTGAGATAGTTGTTTGGATGCTACTGAAGGCTACACAATTGAGCCAACAACATATTCAATTAGCAATAGAATATAACATATAAATCTTCTTGTAGTCCTATAAATTCACCTCTCTAAATGACGAACCCCCCCTAGCCTCTCTAGAAGTGGATATACTTCTGGGTTCTGTAGATATTAAATGTCGCAGTGCAGCAACCTGAGACCAGTGTTCATTTGTCGGATCGGCCTGTAATATATTTCTTATATTAGTATACACTTCATTGATATATGCCTATGCTCTCTAATCAAATATGCAATTCAATTTGTATATATTACTTCACCTGAGCTAGTGGTGGACGGGGATTTGTTGGAGGTTGCATCAATCGCTCCCATGTTGCATCATCGTACGCATAGGATGTGTCTCCACCCCCAATGATGAGGCCTTCATCCAAATTAACTTCCTCATTACGTCACGTTGCTGACTCGTCTCCAACCGTCTGCACATCGATGTCATCTCCCTCCCCCACTGCCTGCTGCACAGCTACTGCGAAAAAAGTATTAGGTCGTGATGTCTCGCCTGATTCTTCGCCCTCCCTGTCAAGTTCCGCCTCACCATGCTTGGTTGTGGTTCTTGCGACCCATGAAACCATAGAGTCATTATCGTCTCGCAAGTACACAGCATCTGTTAGGTCATAATCTCCCTCTCCTCTCCTTGCATCAATTTGCACATGCTTAATCTTTAGCTTCATGTTGTAATGAACATAGACCATTTTGTCAAGTCTTCTGTGTGTTAGCCTATTTCTGAGCTTGGTATGTAAGAAAGAGAATGTTGACAAATTCCTCTCGCACCCACTCGAGGAGGATGTCTGTGATAGAACTTTCATTGCAATCTTCCTTAATGTCGGTGCACTTATGCCGCAATTGAGCCACCATTCAACTGTTATTAAGGCAGATGCTGAACATTATAATAATTAGATGAAATAAATACTGATCAAGTTATATAATGTTCATTGTTAAAGTACATTACCTGCGTCAAGTCTGTCACGGCTCGCAACGGCATTAGGTGTCGCAAATGAACCAATTGCCTCTCTAAATATTTTCATCTGCATTATCGAAAAAAATAGGTACATAATTATTTTTCATTTCCAAAAGGGTAAAGTATCCAAATATATCTCATTCAATGTATCAGCAGCATCTGTTGGGCTGCGAGACAATCGGTCTATCACAATGTTGACGGATTCAATCAAAGTATCATCATAAGCGAGACCCGAGCATACTGAAAGGTGGGGTGTAGGTAGTACGCTGTAATAACATGATATTTAGATTATGAAGTCATGTAACTACAAATACCGACATTAGAGACTGTAAATGTTTACCTGCCATGTGAAGATCAAGACTCATTTGCCTGTCCCATCTGTCCTCCACAATTTCTAAGATCATGGATCCATATTTCTTTGACGTTGCAAGAATCTTCCGCTTTGCAACTTCAATTTTGCTGTACACCAACTCCATGGTTGGTACTCTATCCCCATCCACACATCTCAATACCTCGTACAACGGCTCTATCAATGAAACTAATATCTTGACTCTGTCCCAAAAGTTGCTCGTGTTGACAATCCCTTTGACCTCCCCACCTTCACGTGAAGCGACAAAAGAGGAACTCGGCCAAGTCTCACCCCTAAACATCTGCTTCAACCCATCCTTGTGCTTCAGAAGACTCTGCAATGCGATGTAGTTAGTGACAAATCGTGTGATGTCAGGCCTCAACAGTTCCCCACCACAATGCTCTCTCATCCATGCCAATACAAGTGTGTGGTTGTAGATGTATTTCGTGACCTTTTGTGCCATATCGACCACAGACTTGACTACACGAAGCTGACCAATCTTTATCATCATGAGGTCTACACGGTGTGCTGCATAGGGGGACTAGAAAAGGTGTCGTCTTGTCCTCATCAACTCCTCCCCAGCCTTCTTATAGTTCGAGCCATTGTCTGTCACCACTTGAACATTGTACTCCTCCCCGATCTCGTTCACCACTTATTCCATGAATGACAATATATATTGATAACTGTGGACTTGACCTGACGCATCCACCGACCTGTGAAAGAATACATGTCTGTCACAATAAACAAGGAAGTTGCTTAGGTTACTTAATTTAGTGGAACCTGACCATCCATCACACATTAGTGTGACTCCGTATTTTGACCATTTCTGTTTGAATGAGTCCACATAACTTTTGATCTCAGTAACTTCTTCATCAAGATATATGCCGGCCAACTCTCTCGCCGTAAGTAGTTGCACGTATAACCCAAGAACTTGTCCTTCTTGAAACATTGGCTTGTAGTAAGGACTGTTGACTGCATTAAAAGGGAGTCCCGCGTGGTGCCACCATTTTACAACGGCCTATCTGAGTTTTCATTTTGGCCCCTTCTGGTCATATGCATCGTCCATCCTCGTTTGCTTGCCAAGCTCTCGGGATAGCTCCACATCTTCAATATTGATCGATTGTGTCCTTTTTCTTTGTGAACCCGAGTCACCAGTGAAAAAAGTCCTGATACCCCGTGGTTGACGAGTAATAGATGAACCACCACTGCCTGATGCTCCCGTCCTTGCCGCATCGCGACTTCGCACTCTCGTCTCCTCGGGATGTCTTGCCTCATCTCTACTCTGACATACAGCCTCACGAAATTATGCTTCATAAGGATCATTCACCGTGACATACACATTAGGCTACTCAGTATGCGCTCCATGTTCTTCGTCACTGGGTGTCCACGCGAATTCATCCTCGTCACTACCGCCTGCTCTTCCGCTTACCGCCGCTTCATCTCTTTTCTTCTTTTTTTGCTTTTGTTGCATCTCAGCTTTCTTCTCCCGCAAGTGCCTGACCATTGCAAGTTTCACATATCTAGGCACATAGGTACATCCAACAACTTCAGAGTATCCCGCACCTGCTCCTCCTGCCAAGTGCCCAAACCGAGGCACACCTCCTTCCCTGTGTTCTATTTTATAATAGTTGCCACGCCAACAATTACGGTTGTCATCCAACATAACTCCATGTGACCATCCAATGTCATTTGGACGTTCCTTAGGAGCCATGAAGTGTTTAAATGTATCACTTAAATTTAAGAATTACAAATTAAAAGTCAGAATTAAAAATATTCTAGATTTAATTATTAAATTGTTACTTATAAATATAAAATATATATGTAAATTATAAATGTTTTAGAAATATCACCAAACAAGATAATGAATAAATATAAATTATGAATATTTTAAAAATTCATGTTTTAAATGTTCTACACCTACTTTTGACATAGAATTTTTAACGAATAAAATTCAAAAATGAACATTTTATCTAAAACATGAAAATTATTCCTAGAACATCTAAAACATAAAAATTATAATTATTCTGGAATTAATTATTCTAAAACATAATTATTCTAAAACATGGTCTAGAATTAAAAATATTCTAGAATTAATTATTAAATTTTTACTTAATAATATTTTAAAAATATCACCAAACAAGATAATGAATAAATATAAATTATGAATATTTAAAAAATTCATATTTTACATGTTCTACGCCTACTTCTTACATAGAATTTTTAACGAATAAAATTCACAAATGAACATTTTATCTAAAACATGAAAATTAATTCTAGAACATCTAAAACACGACAATTATAATTAATATATATAATAATAATTTTAAAATTTGAGCTCCTCACCCCCACCGCCCTGACCCCCCCCCCCCATGACGATGTCCCCACCCACCACCCCCACCACCCACGATCTCCCCCGTCTTACCACCCCTCCCCCTCGTACGATCATCGCCGGCCACCGGCCAGACCCACCCCACCCACCACTCCACCTTCCCCCCTCCGGTCTCCCACCGGCCCCTTGCCACATCCCCACCCCACCCTCCCCCCTGCCACGGCCCCATCCACGATCCCCCCCACCATCTCCCTCCCCCCTGCAGCCCTGCCACGGTCGGACCCATCACCCCCCGCCCACGATCTCCCCCGTCTTAGCCCCCCCCCCCCCAGTTCGATCACCGTCGACCACCACCTCCCACTGGCCAGACCCCCCCACCCACCACTCCACCGTCCCCCAGCCACAGTTGTCCCCCCTCCGATCTCCCACCGGCCGCCTGCCACCTCACCACCCCACCCTCCCCCCTGCCACGGCATGATCCCCCCCCCCCACGACCCCACCCACGATCCCCCCCCCCAACCACCTTCCCCCCTACTGGCCTCCGACGCCCACGACCTCCCATCGGCTACCACCACCCCCCTCGGGCCTCCCACCGGCCAGACCTGGCGAACCCCCCCTACCTCCCACGTCCCCCCTACGGCCTCCACCGCCCCCTCCCTTGGACGGCCTCTCGACACCTCCGCCCTCCCACGGCCGCCTATCGCCATCCACCGCCACCTTCTTCCACCCAACGGCCACCCTCCTCTTGACAAAAAAAAAATCAAAACATTGAAATCTCGTCGGAGTCCTCCAATCGTCAGTCCCCGCCGACCTACACCATGGATCGCCACCCTACACCGCCCCTCGCCGCCACTACAATGCCCCACGCCAGCCACGACCATTGCAACGCCCCTCACCTGTTTCGCCCAGCCACACCCGCAGCCGACTTAAAACGCCAAACCGACACGAGCCGACCGGGCCGCACATACCAACCCGATCCTACCATGAACCAACGTGATACACAACAAAACACACGGGACCATGCGGGCCAACACGTCCCGACCACATCCACCGACTTGGCCCAGCCGTCCCGCTTTCCTCCTGGGACGATTCGACCCATCCCGAGATGGTTTGGCAAACCCTGCTCTACCCTTGCCCAATTTATCACACTTTTCTATTCTAATTTGACAAGCACAAGTGGAGAAGTGCAAAACTTGAGTTCAATGATGACTAATTGTGTTATTACATAACATTTTTGCATGAAAACTATTGGCAGAGATAAATTTACCAAAAGAATTTTAAAATATATTAACATATTTATCCCTAAGTTCAAATAATACATAAACATCATTTAAATGTGAATTTTTTAAATTTTTGACAAAAAATGACACGCTCATAAAGAAATATGATATTTTACACAGTGAAATAACTGCTAATACATTTATAAAAATAATTTTTTTATAGACTCACGTTTAACAATAATTTTCATGAAAAAAAACACTTATCATATTGTATCTTAATATGACCAATCTGGATTTGCCATTTTCCTATACCATCTTGTTGTACTCCCGTTCGTCTCAATCCTTCATCTGCACTGTTTCCTACTTCTTAGGGATCCGATTTCCGCCGCCAAGAGTAGTTGCCCAAACACAAAGGGTTGAGATTTTTAAGTGGACTGCAAGTGATGTTAAAAATGTGGAGTAGGGCCTCCCATTCCAACCAATGTGGCCATCAAAGAGGCTAAAAAGTAAAAATTACATAGCAGGTGCTCGGATCACTTTGCAGAATAGGCAGAATTGACATCAACCTGTGCTGCATCGGACTCACCATGATTTGTCAACAGAGGAGGAGGTCCCTATGATTCACGATGGCACAGAAGGGGCACTAGTAATCTCTGTTCTTGGGCAAAGATACAATTGAGACATGAGAACGGCGATCTCATTTAACATTTGTATGTCATTTCTATAATCCAAAAGAGAACAATAAAACCAACTTAACGATTGTAAAAGATGCATAGAACTAAGCTTTTGACCTTTTCATTGGGTAGAGTTGATATGACTTGAAACAACTGTTAAGGGAACTCAGCCAAAGGATCTGAAAGTGCTTTCCTTACCATCCTTTCTAGGAATTGGGTTCAGAGTTCTCCAGGTGCCAGTACCACTAGTAAACAGGGACTTCCTCAGAGCATCAGGGTAAATGAAAACCTGTATAAACAAACTGGAGAATTAAGATTAAGGCACAATACCTGACAACATATGATTTTCTGAGGGGTCGTGGCCTTTTTTTCCTTTTGCTGGTCTTCCATTTAAGAAGAAACAATGGCAGGACACTGGTACATTAATTAACTTGGGTGCAACACCATATACACATACCACCAGCTTAACCCTAATCCCAACCCACTTACACAATATTACGCCGGAAGGCAGCAGCCCACGGCCAATACATGAATATGAAACAACCTTAAGCTGAGTGGGTGCCTATCCTCCTCTCTATATCACAGCACAAGATACCTAAAAGACTATTGACCTCGCAGGTGCACTCACCGTACAATGTCAGAGACGTATCCTTAACTTGTTCCTCTCTAAAACAGAATAGAGCAAACATTAGAAGACGAAGAGAGATGACTAACACTGAACCCTCGCCTTTAAATGAAATGATTCTACGTCTCCATCAAGAAAACTAATTTTTATTCCTCGATGCACATCAAAAAAAATTATACAAAAAGAAACCCCTTACTCAAATTTACTCAGGATCTTTTGCTCTAGCTATACTCAATTCTTCCAGACCCCATTCTTCAATGGAAGATGAGGTGGGTAAACAAGCATGAAGCCCACCTGTTGCCAGTGGCAAATCGATCTCAAAAAGTATAGGAGAAAAGGTGATAAATAAGTGCAACCAAGCACTGAATCATGGAGATCCCTTGCTGGTTGCGGAATCAGAGGCACTGGCCTCCTGCATTTGGAGATCAGCTTCCACTCTTCGGTAAAACAAGACATAAGCTGCAGATGTCCTTATCGAATCCTCATTGACAGGAGAAACATGACTATCATCGAAATGGTACCACTTGTTCTCTCTTATCAACTGCACAATTTAACATAAAACAGGAGAAAGGAAGAAACATAAATACTTGACCATAAATTTGATCCCCAAACAAACAGGACAATGAAACAAAACTGTCTTTGGTGAAAGGCTACGACTATTTGATCAGCATGTTCTTCTAATCCCTCTTCAAGGTGATAGTACCACATTGAGTCACGTAATGACTAATCTTTATCTTATGAAAGGTCAATACAAAAGATAAAATATCAACCATGCAAAAGGAAACCAAATCCTCTTCTTCAATATTCATCTCTTAACAACCTAAATAAAATGAGACAAATGAATGTTTATTTTTCACATATCCTTTACCTTACTGATGAACTTTTTAAAAACAATTGTAGAAAGTATTAGTCCAGTAATTCTCACCCAGCTTATTAACACTATCCTTACATAAACATAAAAGATCAATAGAAGAACAACGAAGTACTGATACTAATGTACAATAGCCGAGTTTTCTGTTGAATACTCTCCAAAATAAGGAAAACAAAAAGAATCAAGATAACATAGGATAAACATGCAATTACATGTTCAAAGCACACACACACACATATATATATATAGGTTTTAAGTGCACTATTAGATTTTCCCCAGTTGAACATCTTATGGTCAGTGGGAAGGTAGCGCCCCTAGGTGAACAGAACACCCAAACAGATTTTGACCAATTCATCATTGTTGCCCCTAGGAAGGTAGTGCCCTTAGGGCTTAGGCAGATCCAATTGATCCAGATTTCTTTCGGGAAGGTGAATTAATCCAGACAAGTGAAAGGGAAGTTCGTCATTGTTTCATTACCTTTGCATAGGCAGTATAATGGCCACCTCCTAAACCACCATAATGGTTGCTTATGGCATAAAGCTCGTATACATGCGATCTTGTGGCAGCAGACTTGTGCTTTACGTACTTGCTTAAATCAAGATTGCGAACAGGGAAATTCACAAAGGTATCCAACTTGTTTTTCATGAACCTGTTGTATGAAAATCGTTTCAGATGAATGACAAGAACATCTGGTAGTCTCCACAAGTCAAGCTTCTTTGTTGCTTGTCTGTGTTCCTTACAGCCAGGACAATACCTGCAGTAGTCAAAAGAATCATGAAGGAAACTAAAATGGTAACTGTAAAACCAGTTTTCCACTTGAAGGACATGAGGGCAGCATACCACATGTCATCGGGGCCTAAAGGTTCCTCCCTCAAAAATGCTTCCAAGCATGAAAACAAGTTGACTGCCTCTTGCCGTGTTTTCTTCGCAAAAAATCCAGTATGCTTATAAACCTCTGGAAGATCCTCAAGGAAGCTCACATCATAGAAACTATGTTCTCTCTCCGACCAATCAAGAACAACTTTTACACGGCCAGAGGAAGGAGATGAACTCTTCAAGAAGGAATTTCTACTTGAATCATTATCATCTACAGATGTAAACTGAAAGGATGGAATCTCATTCTCTTCTACTTCCATATCAGATACAGTCAGACTCTTCTCATCTTGACGAGGACCACCATTCTCTCTCATAGCAAAAGCATCAGAACCAGGACCAAAACCATTCTCCGTGCAGTTTCCAGAACAAGTTTCAGATGTTTTTTTACGCAAGAGGGGTGCAAGAATAACACTTGTGGCAGCCTGAATATCAGAATTAGTTGGAGAGCCCTCAGCAAGGCAGGTAACTAGTGGTGTTCCAAACAGCTTCTCATAAGAGGTACTCTGATAACCTGATGTACATCTGTCAAAATTAACGTGTTAGCATAAAGATAAACCCATCCCTCTTTCTTTCTTCCTTCCCCATATGTTGATTGGGAAGTACTTTGATGGGTTCACCAAATCTATAAGATAAAGGAAAATAGGAACACAGTGCTAATAATATGATATATTCCGCTAACAAACAATATTCTCAATTAAAATGCTATAATGAGATGGAAAAGATGTTATATAATAGAAAATGTGGTTCCAGCAAAATTAGTGATAGAATGTAACCAGCTAAAAAATCATGCAACCAATGTTAGTTAAGCACCAAGTCTTCGCATCTGTTGCACCTAAATCGGATATAAATGATAAATGAAGATCAGGCAATCATCCATGTTAGTTAAAAAAATTCGTGCAATGCATGCTAATCAAATATGAACGGGAGGTTTGATAGCATCGAGGCAGAGAGAAGAAGTTTATGTTGGGTAGAACCAAAAGGCGATTATTAGCAACGTCCACTCTGTTAAGAGTGCACATATTTCCAACATGGACTTGCGGTGGTTCTCAGTTGATGATGTGACTCACTGGAAGACTGCATGGGTAATGAGGTTACAAGAGTCTAATTTGTGACAGCAAAATATCTGAAGGCCAACAAAGGAGACGCTGAGAAAAGGGAAGTTAATAGAGCAAGAAGATGGGTTGGGGATCAAAGATGTGAGAGACTTTAGTCCTGCCCTTTTGGGTAAGTGGTTGTGGAGGCTGGGGGTAGGGGGGTAGGGGAGGTCGGGCTGTGGGCACAGGTGATCCGGCGGAGATACTATGGTAGGAGGAGAGTGTGGGATTTGGGGGCTTCTCCGTTGAACAGGGCCTCCCCTTTATGGCGCGGCATCTTGACCTTCAGGGAGCCTCTTCTGGCGTTCGTGTCTGACTAGGAAGAGGCGACCAATGCCTCTTCTGGAAGGAGAGATGGACTGGAGACTTCACCCTGGAGGCCTCCCTCCCTAGTCTCTTTGCGGTTTCAGATACCCCCCTAGGGACGGTTTGCCAAGCTTTCGACTCCCAACTTTCTGTGGAGACCTGGGTTCCGACCTTCAGGAGGGCCCTCAGAGATGAAGCAGCTTCAGGACCTTCCCTCCCTCCCTCCTTCCATTTCATCCTGTGCCTGTTAGAGAGGATGAATGGACTTGGAGGTGAGACAAGGGGGGTTCCTTCTCGGTCAGCTCAGCCTACGCCATAATTTCAGACAGTGGTATTCGTCACAGGCTCTATTCTCAGGTTTGGAGGGCATATAGCCCGCTGAAGGTAAAGATTCTCATTTGGAGGATCTCTCATGGGAGATGACCTACTTGAGACAGATTGAGGTGGTTCCTTCCAGCCGTACAGGCCACTTGTTGCTTGCGTGGGGTGGACACCGAGACACTGGACCACCTGTTTGTAGGCTGTACCTACTCACAGGGGATATGAGATAAGCTTGCGTGGAGGACTCATAGCGGTGTCAGGCGGCACAGCCAGGTTCACCTCAATAGAGTATTGGGGCAGGAGTTGGACTCTTTCAGGCGACAAGATGGTATGGTGGCTCATCTCCATGCCACCTTATGGTCCTTATGGGGGGAGAGCAACAATTGGATCTTTAGAAGGGAGTTGAGAGATGTGGAGTCTGTTGTTTCTTTTGTGTGTGATAGAGTAAGGGAACGGGCAGAGCTCCTATGTAACGTGAACTCGCTCAACTCTTATCTTTTTGTGCTATTGGGGGGTTAGTTGGACCCACACGTTCTTGGTGTGGTGTTTTGTATAGAGACTCTTTCTGGGATCTTTTGATTACACTTTTACATCTTTTCTTTTTATACAATAGTAGTACCAACCACTTTCCACAAAAAAAGGAGTAAGAAGAAGAAAATAAATAGAGCAAGAATAAATGACACTGCTGCAGTTGAAAGATCACGGGTGGACAAGTGAAGATAATAGAGATCAAACCCAGGTATCGAATCAGACTAGGCAGCACCTTCCTAGTCTTATCCTGTTCAAACTGGCTGAACTGTGCTACAAAAACCAGTATGAGCAAACTTGAATGGAGATCATCAATACCAGTCCGACTCAACAAGATTTTGAATCATAAATTCATAGTAAGACAGTATAAGGAGCAAGGGTGTCATACAGGTGTAGGAGATGAGCTACAACCAGAGGTTTATTATATCTCTTACAGTCAACATTTTGTAGATGAAAAAAAAAAGATTGTGCCATGGAGTGGTGTAAGAAAATCCTCAAAGAAACAGATTTAATGTCTCCTTGACTCTTTTGTAGATTAATGCCTAGCCAAAGCTTAAAGCATGTTAGCATAGGGAGGAATCAATATTTAAAGCAAGGTGGTAGACCGAACTTGGGAAGCTTCACCCCCCCTCCCTGCAAAGAACAAGAAGAAAGAGTGTGGAATGAGCTTAGATGATGTCAAATCTTCTTTCCACACCAAAGAAAGGGTAAGACATAGAACCTGAAAGAATATTACCCAATTTATGAGTTCAGTAAATTTGGCATTCAGCAAAGGAAGCCATTTAAATATCAGGAATTTCCAGAACTGACTAAACTTTTGGAATAGACTAGATTGGTTTATGCACTCCAGTGAAGAGCTGATCATTTTGAGATGAAAAGCAGATGACACTTTTCTGTGAAGTCTGTCAGGACAAATTTATGGGCAGAAGGCTGCATAATTTAGTGGAAAGGAATGATTTGGTGAAAATTCGTCGTAAAGCCAGGCCGTCAATGTGGAGGGTGGCATTAGGCAGAGTACTGACATTGAATGGGGTTAAAAGATTTAAACCAGAGAGCAGGAAGTTTGTATTGTTTGCTGATTGTTTACACGCGGAATTTTCGGACATCCAATTTCGTTGGATGAATATGTCGTATATTTTGACATATTTGTTAATTCCGTGCTTTTTGGGTTTATCAGACAATTTAGAGTTCGTGTACTGGACTTTTCCCCACCGACCGGAGTCGGTGTTAATTTATATCGGTACAAGTCCGAACACCTTTGATTAACGGTCGAAGAACGCCTTTTGCCTCTTTTAGTTGTGATATAAATGAGCTTGATTGCCCATTCTGGGTACATACTCTTGCAAAGAAATTTGAAGACTTCATTTCCTTGAACACATAATTTGCATTACAAGCGGTCTTTCAAGACCTTTACATGTGGTCCCGACTATGTAATCGGGTCTTGGAGATTACATCCAGTTGCAACCAGAGCCTTTGAATTTTCTTCAGGACTTCGTCATGATCAGGTCATTTACTTTTGTCCCCTGATCAGACGGTTGAATTTGAATTCCATCACCATCGAACAATTGGATCGCCAAGATGATCACTGTCGGCCGTCGGAATTACTTCGTGATCATAAGCATTCATCTAATTGTGATTGGACTCTTAAGTGGGCTTGGTGTCCATAAAGGATAGTCCCGCCTGAGGTGGGGTATATTTGTAATTTTTCACCATGAGAGTACTTCTATAATTTTCCCAAACTTTGGGATATTCTTGCAATTCCTTACTTTGTTGGAGATAGCCCCGTCCCTTCTCGACTTCCTGGCCTTCTTGTCATTCTGACTTTTCGACATATATTTGACCTTTCTTGATTTCTCGAAGATAGCTCCGTCATGTCTTGACTTCTGAACATATCTGTCACTTCTTGACTTTTTCTGAGATAGTCTCGTTATTTCTTGACTTCCTGGACATATCCGCCATTCTTGACTTTTTGGAGATCGCCCCGTTGTTTGACTTCTTGGACATTCCGAGTATAAATTTCATGACTTCTCGGAAATAACTTCGGCATTCGACTTTTTGGGCATTTCTCATCTTGATTTATTGACTTCTCGGAAATAACCCTGTCATTTGACTTCTTGGGTATTCCTCGTCTTAATTTCTTGATTTCTCAGGGTTTCATCAATTTTGTTATTTCCGGACCTGATAGCTCTTGGCCATGAAATAGATACATGGGCTTGGATGGTTAGCCATAAGCCGAACTCAGGAGGGCGCACACCGCTTCAGGGAAGGGGCGTGGTCTCGCTCCACCGAGTTGTGCAAACGGCACCAACCATGGACAAGAGCATTCTTCAATGATTTTGAGAAACTGAGAACATTGTACAGTTTCTAGATTGAACAATGACTTTGATGCAACTTTCCCACAAATGTGGTGTTTTCGCAATTTTATAATATTTCAGGGTCTTTTTGTATTTTTCCACCATTTGAGGTATTTTTATAATTTTCCGCCATCGGAGATATTTCTGCAATCTTCTCGTCATCGGGAGTATTTCTGAAATTTTCCAGCCACTAGAGGTATTTCTGAATTTTTCCCGCCCACTGGGGTATTTCTGTAATTTTTCACCCACCGGGGGATATTTCTGCGATTTTCTACCCACCGAGGGTATTTATGAGATTTTCTACCCACCGGGGGTATTTCTGTAATTTTCTACCCACCGGGGGTATTTCTGTAATTTTTCACCTATCGGGGGTATTTCTGTAATTTTCTACCCACCTGGGGTATTTATGTGATTTTCTACCCACCGGAGGTATTTCTGTAATTTTCTGTCCACCGGGGGTATTTCTGCAATTTTCCACCCATCGGAAGTATTTCTATAAAGTGGGGAACATTCCTTTGAACTCATATCTTGTCTCTTGAATTTCTGATTTTTCTGGAATTTTCTAAAGTACATGGACTTTTGGGCAATTTTGCAAAAGCTTGGGGTAGAGTTGCAATTTCTGAAATATGCAGGGATCTCCTCATAAATTTTTCATAAGGGACCAGACTTTGAGCATTTCTGGGCTTCCCATGAACTTCGATCATTTCTTCGTTATGGATTTATAACAATACAAATATATTTCTTCATGAGGGAATTTTCTAGCAATAAATCTCAATATGAGGGCCTTCTTCAAACTTGGAGGGAGGAAACCCAGCAGCAAGGGAGAGGGGCGCAAGCCTCTTCTCCTTTCTTCTTCACACTTGGGCCTCTATCGAAGCTCTCCAAGTCTTCAAGTGCTGCCAAACTTTCTTTCCTCTTTCTTTCTTCCCTTTCCTTGGAGCTCTAGGCTTCCTTTTATAGGAGTTAGAAGTGGACCGGAGGCTAGGTAGCTCCGGTGGAAACACCCCCTCCGGTGGAAGTCCAAGGGACAAGGTGACTCTTCCCCTCCCTTCCTTTTTAATTCCTTTTTTTACTGTTTTCTTTCTTTCCGCAGAAAATGGAGGGGAAAGCCCCCCCCCCCTCCGGTGGTACAGTGACCGGAGGGGGTTCCCCCTCCGGTGCATGTACCGGAGGAGGTTCCCCTCCGGTTTGATTGGGACCAGAGGGGGTCCCTCCGGTGCATGTATCGGAGGTGGTTCCCCCTCCGGTTTGCTTGGGACCGGAGGGGGTCCCTCCGGTTCATGTACCGGAGGGAGTATTTCCCCCTTCCCTCTTCTATTATTTATTTATTTTTCATGTTGCAAAGGACCGGAGGGGGTCCCCCCCTCCGGTTTGCCATTACCGGAGAGAAGAGAGAGGGGCGGAGGGGGTCCCCCCCTCCGGTGCATGTACCGGAGGGGGTCAAACCTCCTCACATTCTTTTTTCTTTTTTTTTCTTCCCCGCAGCAGCAGGAAATGAAGGAGGGGAACCCCCCCTCCGGTACAGTACCGGAGGGGGTTCCCCTCTGGTTTGACTGGGATCGGAGGACCCCCCCCCCTCCGGTGCACATGCAATCGGAGGGGATCCTCCTCCGGTCACCGGAGGGGGGGGGGGGGGCTTCCACCTTTTTTGTATAATTTTCAGGGTTCAACAAATGCCCCCCACGGGATGTCCGTCGGAACCGAAGGTGACGGCAGGCGGCCCGTGCATTTTGGCACTTCCGTTGCTATCCTCAGTCTTCATGACAAGGCGGAGAATATTTTTGGATTTGTTCTTTTCCCTTGAGTCCCGATAACATGATAGAGAATTCAGTTGAATGTGGCGACAGTCCTGAGTGGAATTCAAAGACATTATACATTGCTCTAGAGATCCATTATTGCTGAGTCTTGTCACCAATTCTACGCAAAGTTTGACATTCGAGTTTGGACCGACGTTTGGTACTATCACGTGCTCTTCGCCGAGCCATCTGACTTCTTCCTTCGGCTTTGGTGAATTGGATATTTCTCGACTCAGTAAATCTCTAGGAGGAAACTCAGGAGAGCGCACACCACTTCAGAGAAGTGACATGGACCCGTTCCACCAAGTCGGCCTGAGGCTGAGTTTCATTGAAGAATCGCAAAATGCGCCAACAGAAGTAGAAGGGTTTTTTTTCTTCTTTCTTTCTTTCCTTTCTTCTTCTTCTACTTTTTTTTTTTGCTCTTCCTTCCTTTCTTCTTTTTTCTTCTTCTTCTTTTTTTTTTTGGTGACCGAAATTCTCTTGTTCTTCGTCCATAACCTGGTCTAGCATTTTTCTCTTGAGCTGTCTTTTCTGGCTTTATCCAAGACTAAATCGAGAATCTTGCTACGAAGACTCTCTCCCTTTCTTTTTCTTTGCCCGAGAATCTGTCTCAAGCATTGCTTGGTGCCTTGCTACATATGATTGCCGGCCTGGACTTTCGGGTCGACAAAGGATTTAAGTTGAAGCATTGGCCATTTCAGCTTGTAGAATACAAGATCTTCCTTGTACAGTATTTCTGCGAGGCGTCTTTGACTTAATAGCTTTTCGATTGCCCATCTGCGGTTTCTCTGTTTCACGCAAGTTCTTTGGGCATCGATCTCTTCCTCTTAATGGTTTCAATGCAATCTTGGATTTCTTGGCATTCCCCGGTAGGGTGGGACACTCTAACATCATAGCCACACTAAAGAGGATACTTCCCTCGTCATTCTTCTTTTTAAATCCTTTTTCTCGTCCTTATCTGCCTTCTAGCTTACGCCAGTTCAATCGGAGAAAGAGTTTCTGCCTTTTGCAGATTGTTGGGAGGTGCCTCCAGAATTGGTGTTGTTCAATCGAGATTTTTTTTTGGGGTTTAAGGTGACCATGCTTCTTTGAGACCACCTTGACCAGTCAGCCTCTCCTTTATGTATTTGGCAGGTGACATTGAATGCTTGCTTGATTATTTTGGGCGACGGTTCTTGGAACTCGGTCATATAAAGACCAGAGTTTTGAGATGTTGATACTGCTTTGGGCTTCTTGTCTACTTGTTCCTTGGTTTGTCTGGACTTAACTGGGGGATTTCGCCTTGGTCTCGCCCTTTTTGGCTTTGCCTGGAGTTGGACTTGGATTGCTCTCGCTTAATCTCACCTTTTGGGGTTTGTCCAGGACTTGGTTTGGAGTTCTTTGGTTGGGCCCTGCCTTTCTGACTTTACCCGAAGCCCGGCCTTACATGCTTCTCTTGAGCCAGAAGACTCACTGGGTAAGCATTTACTGTTGCTTATCATGTCAGGGTACGGAAATCAATATTCCAATCTTTGATTTCCACATCAACTTTGCTGGTAAAACTTGAGATTTCTTATATACTGATGATTTTCCCTTTTTGCTTTGCAGGTTCCTTCCGAGCTGCCACATCAGGTCCATGTATTGGGAGAATTTTCGAGCTTCCACAGCTTCAAATTTGAGTGACCTAATACTGCCACAGATGCAGTCTTTTGATTTGTAGCCTTTGTTTCATTAGAAGTGTCTTCCTTCCATTGGAGTTATGCAGGGCGACTTTGCATAGCAAAACTGGAACAAGATGTACTCAGGAGGCGTTAAGCTTCGCACTTGATGCACATTCTTTCGTTTAGTTGCAACTATCCCGAGGGCTTGTTCCGGGACTCCTGTTATACATTCTTTCATTTGTTCGGAGTCACCCTGACGGCTTATCTCAGGCACTTGACATGATTTCACAAATGTAAGAGAATTAACTTCCTTCATTAGATTTGTAGTCTCTCTCTTTTTCTTCTTTTCTTTCTCTCTTTTCCTTTTTTCCTTCTCCCTTTTTTTCTTTCTTCTTCTTTTTTTTGATCTCTACTTTCTTTTCTTTTCTTTCTTTTCTCTCCCCCCTTTTTTTTGAGCAATAGTAGTTAACCCTCCTGGAGCTTGAAATTAGAGGTTGCACTTTGCAAGAGAGTAACTGTGAGGTGATGACTTGGCCGACCTTTAACGGTTTAAGGGCTAAAAGTTTTAGATTTGGGGCTGACCAAACGAAGTTTGAGGAGCCAAAAACTTGAGGATTTGGGGGCTGGTCAACGATGTTGGGAAGCCGAAAATTTGAGGATTTGGGGCTGACCAAACGTAATTGGAAAGCCGAATTTTGGATTTGGGGCTGACCAAAGAAATTGGAAAGCCAATATGGGATTTGGAACTTTTGGGGCCAACCAATGAAATTGGAAAGCCGGAATTTGGGGCCAACCAATGAAATTGGAAAGCCGAAACTTGGAATTTGGGATTTGGCGGCTAACCAATGAAATTGGAAAGCCGAAACTTGGAATTTGAAATTTTGAGGGCTATCCAAGGAAATTGGGAAGCCAAAACTTCGGATTTGGGATTTGGGGGTTAACCAATGGAATTGGAAAGCCAAATCTTGGAATTTGGGATTTGGGGGCTAACCAATGGAATTGGAAAGCCGAAACTTCGGATTTGAGATTTTTGGGACTAACCAATAAAATTGGAAAGCCAAAACTTCGGATTTGGGATTTGGGCACGGTGGGACATGAACGAGAACTTGTTCAAAGCAACCGTGACTTTTGGATTTTCCTGGGGGGAAACTCCCCTATCCTTCCTTACTCTCCTGCGGAGAAGGGCAAATCTTGTGTAGGTTGTTGCTGGAACTCATGCTCGGGAGCATAGTATAATTTTGAGTGTTTTCCATTCAGTGGGGGAAAGAGGTCTTCTCCTTTACGGTTGACGACCTTGTAAGCGCCTCCTTTGTAGACTTTGGAGACAATCTATGGCCCTTGCCAATTTAGTTGTAATTTGCCGTTGGATTTGCCGGCCATGACTTCCCTTGCTTTGACCGATGAGGTCACCTCTTTTGAACGCCCTTTGCGTTACCAACTTATCATAGGCTCGAGTCATTCGGACTTGGTATGGCTGGAGATGTTTGTAGGCTTCCAGCCTTTTGTTGTTAGATAGCTCTTCAAGCCTCCTCTCTATTTCATCTTGTTCGTGGGTTTGCAAGCCGGTCTGCACGCCTACCCGGTGAAATGACATTTCAATCAATCGATACTATATCATTCGCCCCATACACCAGAGAAAAGGGAAACAGCTGGTGGGAGCTTTGTAGATAATTTGGTATGCCCAGAGAGCTTCATGTATTTCCTCGCCCCAATCCCTTTTGCGGCTTGCTGACGATCTTGGCTTGGAGCTTGCAGAGGGTCTTGTTAAATGCTTCGGCCAATCTATTGGCTTGGGGGTTGTAGACCGTTGATGTTCTCCAGTCGATATGAAACTTTGCTGCCAACTGGTAAATGGTCCTGTTCTTGAATGGAGTACCATTGTCCGACATAATTCGACAAGGTGTGCCGAATCGATATATAATATGGTGCTTGACAAACTGGGCAACTGCCTCTCTTGTGACCTCCTGCAGAGGGATAGCTTCGGCCCACCTGGAGAAGTAATTTGTAGCGGCTAGGATGAATTTGTAGCCTCTTGTGGTTGGTGGTAAGGGTCTCACGATATCCATTCCCCATTCTATAAAGGGCCATAGAGGAGCCATGGTGTGCAACGAGCTTGGGGGTTTTCTTGGCACTGGGCCAAAAGCTTGGCACTGACAACATGTGCGGGCGTATCGGTTGCAATCCGCATACATGGTGGGCCAGTATAAACCCTTAAGTTTTATATTGCTCTTCATTTTGTCCCCGACTTGATGGGCACCGCAGAGCTCTGGGTGGACCTCGTGCATGACCATGTTTGTCCTTTTCATGCACCATCTTCGGCTTCTTCATCATTTGAAAATTTGAGAAGTTGGGGTGGTCTTTTGCGTCGATAGTCCCGAAAGGACATATGTGACTAAACACCAAAAATTCGAGAGTTTTTTGGAATTGACGGTCCAAAAAGGACTTGCAGGCCAAAACCAAAAAATTGTGACTTAAATAGGGTTGACGGCCTAAACGGACATGAATGCCAACACTACCATAGAAATTTAGTGGAATTGACGGTCCAAAAGAACTTGCAGGTCAAAACCAGACTTTGAAATTTGAGTTGGGTTGACGGCCCAAAACGGACATGAATGCCAACACTACAATAGGAATTTAGTGAATTGACGGTCCAAAAGGACTTGCAGGTCAAAACCAGACTTTGAAATTTGAGTAGTGTTGACGGCCCAAAACGGACATGAATGTCAACACTACAATAGGAATTTAGTGGAATTGACGGTCCAAAAGGACTTGCAGGTCAAAACCAGACTTTGAAATTTGAGTAGGGTTGACGGCCCAAAACGGACATGAATGTCAACACTACCATAGAAATTTAGTGGAATTGACGATCCAAAAGGACTTGCAGGTCAAAACCAGACTTTGAAATTTGAGTAGGGTTGACGACCAATGAATGTCAACACTACCATAGAAATTTAGTGGAATTAACGGTTCAAAAGGAGTTGCAACCATACTTTGAAATTTGAGTTGGGTTGACGGCCCAAAACGGACATGAATGTCAACACTATCATAGAAATTTAGTATTGAGACATGTTTGCCCCGAATGGGGACAAAATCATAAGAAAAAGAGACGTCGATGGTGACGACTCATGGTGATGAATAACAATAATTCTTTTTCCTCTTTTTTCTCTTTTCTTTTTCTTTTTTTTTCTTTTCTCTTCTTTTCCTTTTTCTTTCTTTTTTTCTCATTTTTTTCTTCTCCTTTTTTCATCTTTTTTTTTCATTTTCCTTTCTCTCGTAGCGACCTCTGTGGCGTAGAAGTCAAGCATTATAAGTTAAGGTGGGGTCAAAGACTAGAATTGGAGTTGATTAACCTTTGTGATTTGAAAGCCAAAGATTAGAATTGGGGTTTAGAATTTACTGTGGGTGACTTGATGGTCTGAGGGCCAACGGAGTTTGGGATTTGAATTTTGATTTTGGTTGACCTTTGGGTTTTGAAACTTGGTTGACTTGTGCGGTTTGAAGACCGAGAAATGGAGTTGGAGTTGGCTAACCTTCGTGATTTGGAAGCTGAGGATTGCATTGAGGGTTTGGCTGACTTTTGTGATTTGGAAGCCAAAAGTTGAAATTTGGGTGAACTTTTTTGAACTTGTGATTTGATGGTTTTGATAATGTGCTCGCCACGGTGGGACAAAACTATTGGACAAAGAATGTTTGAGATGGTAGTGCATAATGACGATGCATTCCTCCTTTCTTCTTCCTCTTTTCTTTTTTTTTTCACATTACCAACTTCACTGCCCTTTCGGGTTTTCGCCGAAGCTGGCCCCCTTTAACTTTTTCCAATGCGCCCTTTCGGGTTTTCACACTGAGGGGTTACCCATTTTTGCCTGAAGCGCCCTTTTGGGTTTTCACTCCCAACAAGTTGGATACCCAAGTCCGTCAGGGCACCTCAATTTTAAGTCCCATTTTTTCTTTCTTTTTTCTTTCTTTCTTTTTGATGTTGTTGTTGTAGTTGCTTCTTGTGGTGTTGTGGCTTGACATCGTTGTTGCTTGACGTTGTCGTTAGGACAAAGTGTCTGAATTTCCATTGTTCCTCCACCATAAGGAAGATGTGGGGCCAATGACTTATAAGCCCGCGGCCTTTTATCTTGAAAGGGGCTTGACGATGAAGTTTTTGGGTTTTGGAATGGTAATCTCTTTTTGCTGACTCGAAAGGTTTGGGCAACAAAAAAAATGGTCTTATTTTGTGGTTGCTGACCCGGAAGTGGTTTTGAACCAATGATTTGGGTTTTGTGTCTATTTTTGTGGTGATCCAAGGAGGGCTTGGGTAACCAAAGAGTTGATTTTAATGGTGGTTAACCCGAAGGGGTTTGAACCAACGATTTGGGTTTCGTTTTGGATAGTTATCGACCCGAAAGGGGTTTCAAACTAAGGGTTTGGGTTTTGATGCATTTGTTCCCCTCTCTAACCATGATAGGATAGGATTTTCGAGTAGAGGATAACCACGATGTTGGTTCATGATGATTGCTGAAAATATATTTTCTTTTTTTTTCTTTTTTTTGCACCTTATACCAACCTCAACGCCCTTTCGGGTTTTCGCCGAAGCTGGCCCCCTTTAACTTTTTCAGCGCGCCCTTTCGGGTCTTCACGCTGAGGGGTTACCCAATTTTGCCTGAGGCACCCTTTTGAATTTTCACCTCAGCCGGGTTTCTTTGCCTTTTTATCCTCAACCATCCCTGTGATGGGAATAGCTAAGTCCGCCGGGCATCTCTATTTTAAGTCCCTTTTTTTCTTTTTTCTCTCTTTTTTTTTTGAACTCTAGATTTGATCTTTGACAAAGTGATGATCCAACTGAGGTGTGCTTTTCATTGAGTGGAAGGAAGAGTTTCTCTCTCTTTTGTAATTCTTCACAGAGGGATTTTCTTCTATGGGGATTTCCATGGCAACTGTCTATTCAACTTTGCTTCTTTAAGTTTCTCTTCAAACACTTCTTTCTTGTTTTTCTCATCCTCAGCTTGCGCTTCATTTCAAGAGGACAGACTATTTGATGACTAAGTTGGGTGAAATTCGTCCCTCCCGAGATGAAATTTTCGCTTTGAGCTTCTGCCTTGGAGGGCCTGGGCCAGGAGTGCTCCTCTCTTTCTCTTTCCTTTTTTTTTCCCTTCTTCTTTTGGGTAAAATTTGGCAGGGAATTTTACAACTTCCCCGTGGACACCGGAGAGAGAGGTTGACGCCGAAATTGGTTTGGTGCCACAAGCATAGGTTTAGGCCTGAAGCTAGCTTTGTGTTACCAGAAAATGAGCTTAATTGCCAAGGGTGGCTCAGAGCCCGAAGTGGAACAATACCCAAACTTGGCAGATCAAGAAATGAGTTGGTGTTCAACACCGATTTGGTACCAAAGCATGGGTTGGATCCTATGCATAGATGGCTTGATGTCAGGCAGACATGTTTGAAGCCTTAAGAGGTTCGAAAACTGACGATTTTGGGACAGACTCCACTAACAGAGTGTTGAAATTTGAAAGGGAAAAGACAGAGGTCCCCCTTGAATCTGTCTTCTTGGCTCTGCCAGTGGTTTTACTTCGTCTTTTTTTTCTTCAGGCTTCTATTTTTGTCTTCACTTAGAGCTTTGCTTGAAGCCTTCTTCCTGGACTGGCCTTTCTGACTTTGCCTAGGCTTGACTTGGAGCCTTTTGCTTTGGACTTCTGATCGGGCTATTGCTTGCCGGAGCTACCTTGCTTGAGGTTTCGCCTGAGATTTTGCTCGAAGCATTATTTTGTGCTTTGCCCCTACCTCTTCTTAGAGTTTTCTTTGCCAGATATGCCCTCTTGAATTTCTAAGGTGGCAGCCTGATGCTTCACCAATTTTATCTTCCTTCTTCCCTATTCTTATTTATTCTTCTTTCTTTTCTGTCTCATGTAATGTCTTTGAGGGAGAGGAAAATCTATTTTGGGGCTGATTGGAACATGCCCCCAGTGTAAACATGCCCCCATGGTTGAAATTCCTGCCTCAAGTTGTTGCCTTAGAAGGCTTAGATTGTTCGAAGCCTCCTCCTTGGTGACCCATATTTATTTGATAAGAAGTTGGTTCACGGAATAGCCCCCTCGCCCGGGCTTAAAGGCTTTGACTTTTTTGTGTGAGGCTTGGATGCCAACTTCTTTCATTTTCGCCTTTCACTTGATGTAGACGAAAATATGACTGCCCCCTTGCCCAGGCTTAAAGGCTTTGACTTTCCACAAGTGCCTTGACTTCAGAACGAAGCTTAGGCGTTGGCTTCATTCATCTCTGCCTCAGCTTGATGTGTTCGGCAAAGTATTGTTGTGAGACCGGCTCGCCTTTATCTAGCCAGTTGTGCTCTTCTTCTTCTTTTTCTTTGGTTTACTTTTAGTCAAGGACAAATCTTACCAGACTTAGATATACCCACAACAGATTTTCTTCCAGGGCGGCGACATTGCCCCGGCTAGCAGGAACAACATATGAATTTGTTTGACACTTAGTCTTCAACAAGAAGCCTTCACTTGGACGTATCGAGCAGCGACGGCCATGACTAGGGTGGCGTTGTCCCCTATTAGTAATTGCAACTTGAACATGTATTGTGTTGTCATTTGGCCTTTAACGGGAAGCTTTAACCTTGATGCCCCTAGCGGCAGCAACCACGGTTGGAATGGCATCCCCCCAACTAGTAGGAGCAACTTTAGATACATGTTAACATTTGGCCTTTGAAAGGGACCGCTTAACCTTGACGCCCCGGGCAACCTTAACCTTGATGCCCCCGGTAGCTTTAACTTTGATGCCCCCAACGGCAGCTTCAACGGTGGGAATCCTTTGAACTTCTTGCAAGAGTGTGAAGGAGTCACAACTTTTTTTTCGAGGCAAGGCTATTCTTCGACAAAAAAATGAAAGGCAGGAAAAGTCCCACCGGGCGTGCCAGCCTGTTTACACGCGGAATTTTCAGACATCCAATTTCGTTGGATGAATATGTCGTATATTTTGACATATTTGTTAATTCAGCGCTTTTTGGGTTTATCAAACAATTTAGGGTTCGTGTACTGGACTTTTCCCCACCGACTGGAGTCGGTGTTAATTTACATCGGTACAAGTCCGAACACCTTTGATTAACGGTCGAAGAATGCCTTTTGCGTCTTTTAGATGTGACATAAATGAGCTTGATTGCCCATTCTGGGTACATACTCTTGCAAAGAAATTTGAAGACTTCATTTCCTTGAACACATAATTTGCATTACAAGCGGTCTTTCAAGACCTTTACATGTGGTCCCGACTATGTAATCGGGTCTTGGAGATTACATCCAGTTGCAACCAAAGCCTTTGAATTTTCTTCAGGACTTCGTCATGTTCAGGTCATTTACTTTTATCCCCTGATCAGACGGTTGAATTTGAATTCCATCACCATCGAACAATTGGATCGCCAAGATGATCATTGTCGGTCGTCAGAATTGCTTCGTGATCATAAGCACTCATCTAATTGTGATTGGACTCTTAAGTTGGCTTGGTGTCCATAAAGGATAGTCCCGCCTGAGGTGGGGTATATTTGTAATTTTTCACCATGAGAGTACTTCTACAGTTTTCCCAAACTTTGGGATATTCTTGCAATTCCTTACTTTCTTGGAGATAGCCCCGTCGCTTCTCGACTTCCTGGCCTTCTTGTCATTCTGACTTTTCGACATATATTTGACCTTTCTTGATTTCTCGGAGATAGCTCCGTCATGTCTTGACTTCTTGAGCATATCTGTCACTTCTTGACTTTTTCTGAGATAGTCTCGTCATTTCTTGACTTCCTAGACATATCCGCCATTCTTGACTTTTTGGAGATCGCCCCGTTGTTTGACTTCTTGGACATTCCGAGTATAAATTTCATGACTTCTCGAAAATATCTTCGGCATTCGACTTTTTGGGCATTTCTCATCTTGATTTATTGACTTCTCGGAAATAACCTGTCATTTGACTTCTTGGGTATTCCTCGTCTTAATTTCTTGATTTCTCAGGGTTTCATCAATTTTGTTGTTTCTAGACCTGATAGCTCTTGGCCATGAAATAGATACATGGACTTGGATGGTTAGCCATAAGCCGAACTCAGGAGGACGCACACCGCTTCAAGGAAGGGGCGTGATCTCGCTCCACCGAGTCGTGCAAACGGCACCAACCATGGACAAGAGCATTCTTCAGTGATTTTGAGAAACTGGGAACTTTGTACAGTTTCTAGATTGAACAATGACTTTGATGCAACTTTCCCACAAATGTGGTGTTTTCGCAATTTTCTAATATTTCTGGGTATTTTTGTATTTTCCCACCATTTGGGGTATTTTTGTAATTTTCCCGCCATCGGAGATATTTCTGCAATCTTTTCATCATCGGGAGTATTTCTGAAATTTTCCCGCCCACTGGGATATTTCTGTAATTTTTCACCCACAGGGGGATATTTCTGCGATTTTCTACCCACCGAGGGTATTTATGTGATTTTCTACCCACCGGGGGTATTTCTGCAATTTTCTACCCACCGAGGGTATTTCTGCAATTTTTCACCCATCGGGGGTATTTCTGTAATTTTCTGCCCACCGGGGGTATTTATGTGATTTTCTACCCACCGGAGGTATTTCTGTAATTTTCTGTCCACTGGGGGTATTTCTACAATTTTCCACCCACCGGAAGTATTTCTATAAAGTGGGGAACATTCCTTTGAACTCATATCTTGTCTCTTGAATTTCTGATTTTTCTGGAATTTTCTAAAGTACATGGACTTTTGGGCAATTTTGCAAAAGCTTGGGGTAGAGTTGCAATTTCTGAAATATGCAGGGATCTCCTCATAAATTTTTCATAAGGGACCAGACTTTGAGCATTTCTGGGCTTCCCATGAACTTCGATCATTTCTTCGTTATGGATTTATAACAATACAAATATATTTCTTCATGAGGGAATTTTCTAGCAATAAATCTCAATATGAGGGCCTTCTTCAAACTTGGAGGGAGGAAACCCAGCCGCAAGGGAGAGGGGCGCAAGCCTCTTCTCCTTTCTTCTTCACACTTGGGCCTCTATCGAAGCTCTCCAAGTCTTCAAGTGCTGCCAAACTTTCTTTCCTCTTTTTTTCTTCCCTTTCCTTGGAGCTCTAGGCTTCCTTTTATAGGAGTTAGAAGTGGACCGGAGGCTAGGTGGCTCCGGTGGAAACACCCCCTCCGGTGGAAGTCCAAGGGACAAGGTGACTCTTCCCCTCCCTTCCTTTTTAATTCCTTCTTTTACTGTTTTCTTTCTTTCCGCAGATAATGGAGGGGAAAGCCCCCCCCCCCTCCGGTGGTACAGTGACCCGGGGTTCCCCCTCGGTGCATGTACTGGAGGGGGTTCCCCTCCGGTTTGATTGGGACCGGAGGGGGTCCCTCCGGTGCATGTATCGGAGGTGGTTCCCCCTCCGGTTTGCTTGGGACCGGAGGGGGTCCCTCCGGTTCATGTACCGGAGGGGGTATTTCCCCCTTCCCTCTTCTATTATTTATTTATTTTTCATGTTGCAAAGGACCGGAGGGGGTCCCCCCCTCCGGTTTGTCATTACCGGAGAGAAGAGAGAGGGGCGGAGGGGGTCCCCCCCTCCGGTGCATGTACCGGAGGGGGTCAAACCTCCTCACATTCTTTTTTCTTTTTTTTTCTTCCCCGCAGTAGCAGGAAATGGACGGGAACCCCCCCTCCGGTGCACATGCAATCGGAGGGGATCCTCCTCCGGTCTGCAAACCACCGGAGGGGGGGGCTTCCACCTTTTTTGTATAATTTTCAGGGTTCAACACTGACACAGGAGAGTATGGACATTAATGCAATGTGATATTATTAATGCCTTATGAGAAAAGGTATACAGATCTGTGTCATCGAAGTGGTATGAGCCAGCTAACATGAAAGATTAATGGACACAACTGCACATGGCAGAGACTGCTAGCAACCATGCTGTCAGCTATTTGTAGAGAAAGGGACACAAGTCTTAAGGATCAATTTTACAATCTTTTTGACATTACCAGATCAGAAATCTCTCTCATATCCTTGAGTGGAGAAACTGCCATGGTGGTTCCTTAGTGAAATATTAGGGTTTTCTAAAATAATTACACAACTGGAATAAATTTCTTGAATGGAACAGATTCTATAAAAGCTTCCATTTGAAATATCAAAAAGAAAAGAAAAATGGTAGGTATAACAGGACTGACCTATCCTTTCTGTGCATTATCTCTAGTCTCACTAATTTCTCACACTTTGCAGGTAGCCTATATGCCACAATATGATCTTCATCCTTTATGTTAGATAATGGTTCAAAAGGCTTGTCTAGATACCGATATATTCGATGGTTATAAACCTGCACGAGAGGAAGTAAGCACATCAGAAAGTATTTTTGAAACTAAGATGGAAAGATGGCATAGTGTTGCTTAAATTTCTCACCTCAACAAGCAGTAAAGTCTCATGTTTACTCAAGCAGCATGCAGTACTCAGAGCCTGAGTGAGATCTCTGCAGCATCCATGCTTTGGCACTGTTACAGTTGAAGGAATGGGAAGACGACTTCCATCACCATAGAAAACAGTTACAGTCATTGTCCGGGTAACAGAAGAAGGCAACGGTAGTGATAAGTACATGAATGGGTCAAATGTCACTGAAACTTTGTTGCAAACTGGGCACACCAGTGTTGACTTGTACTGACCCTGAAAGTATAGTTAACAGAAATCAATGAAGTGTACATTTTTTCAATAAGTATCACAATGCAAACAATTTTAAGGTAGAATTCCATGAAGCCTCCAATAAACTGAAAACCATATCCTATTTTTATTTTTTTTGAAGGTGGTTAGTACCACGTTTTTTTTGAAAGTCGGTAAGTATAGTCAGGATAGTACCACGTATTATAAAAGAAAAGAAAAGAATATACAACAAAGGAGGGAGTGCTCCCACAAAACTCCCTAATCCTCATTCTATTTTTATGATTGTGTTTGGGTGACTTGTGCTTGTAAATTATTTTTTTAACCATCTTACGATTTCCAGAATTATTTTATAGCAACTTTGGTTCATAGAAGAAGTCTTTCTCATCAACTAAGTGCAGCTGGAGTCTATGTAGTCTGAGGCGTGAGGCGAGCGAGGCGACCAGGGGGGCGCCTGACGCCTCAAAGGCCTAGGCGATGGCCGAGGCGTTCGAGGCGAGAAATTAATAAAAAAATAAAATTCACAAAAAAATATATTTTTGAACAGTAAATATCATAAAACTGCATATACACTAAACAAGAAATATCATAAAACTGCATATACAACTAACAAGTGCAATATTATAACAAAACAAAAATAGTTTAACAACCAAACAAGTTAATTACATAATCTCATAACACAAAGTGTTTCAAATCTCTCTCAACTCTCAAGCCTCATCATAAATCACTCATAAAAGAGGAGGAGCTATCACTTGGAAGCTCATTCTCATTCTCTGATTGTGTCCCCTCGGAATCAACATCTCTCACATTTATGGAGTGAGATGTTGCAATGCTTTTTCTCTTTCCTAGATGACGCTTTTTGGTTCCCGCCCTTGTGCTTGGCCCTTCCTCTTCATTAACACCGGCAGCGATTTCAACATCTAGCCATGTGAGGTCCTCTCCTTCATCCACAAAATCTTCATTTTCTGGCGGATTAGCTATCCACTCATTGCAATCATCAATGTCATCCAAAGAAATAGGATCATAGTCACTTTGCTGAACACGCAAATGACGAGCATGGAGACGTTGATTATATTGCACAAAAACAAGATCGTTCAGCTTCTTTTGCTCTAACTTATTCCTTTTCTTTGTGTGCACCTACAAGTATATTAGTTGCAACCAATTAAACAAAAAACACTAATCTTTTATGTACTTGACTATGAAATTATTCAACTAACCTGTTCAAATGTACTCCAATTGCGCTTACAACTAGATGCACGGTCAAACTTAAGATCCAAATAGCTATCTTTTGAAGGTTTGGTGTGGCGGTTCCAAAGTTCAACCACCATGTAGCTACATCACAAAGAGATTATAATTCACATTTCACAACAATTCTTACTCCGCGAATGCAATGAAAATTAGACAAGAAACTGAGAAAAGCATCCATACCAGGAACCATAGAAGTGCGTTGCCTAATGGCCATTTCTCTCCCAAATAGCCCTTGAGCATACTGATAAGCTACAAGCTCCTTGAAAATTGCATCTTGGCATGAGGGTTCTGGAACTAACTTTTCAATGCAATCATATAGCCCTTGCTTAACTTCTTGATCATACTCAATTTGGGAATTAGAGAAATAAAGAGCTGGATTAAGATAAAGGCCAGCTGCATGTAAAGGACGGTGCATTTGAAAGTCCCACCGTCTATCAATGATTTCCCATATTGGACCATATTTGTCAAGCTTGTCATTTAATGCACTCTTAATACTCTCCTTTGCACGATCCATAACCTCATAAATGTAGCCCATCGCTGGCTTTTCTCCATCAACCAACCGTAAAACCATAACAAGGGGCTTGTATATTTGTAACGAATATGCCACGCCATTCCAAAAAGAAGTCTTTAAGATTATGCCCTCTACCTTCTTCCTTCAATTTTTTTGGCCCACCGATTATTACTAGCAAGCCAATCAGCAGATGTAAACATTCTTCTTAAGCCATCTTTGCAATCAAATAGACTCTGTAAATTTAAGTAGTTGGTGGCAAAGCGAGTGACAGCTGCACGTGCAAGATTTTTGTCATCTGTATACTTTCTCATCATAGCAAGAATCCTTGTGTGCCCATAAATAAATGTAGTAACCAATTTGGCTCTACGAATTGTTTCTTTCATTGGAGACAATTTGGAAATGTCCTCCAACATCAAGTCTAAACAATAAGCAGCACATGGTGTCCAGAATAAATGAGGATGGGCTGCCAATAAATGGGATGACATGTTGAACACCAACTTCTTTAATAACCTTCCCTTTCACATGTGCAGAAGCATCAATTGATTTCAAGAAAACAGTCCCACCTAGAGAAAGAGAGTAATACATAATGACATTGAGAGACATAGAAAGAAAAATAGAAAATATATTGAGAGACAGAGAAAGAAAAATCTCACCTGGAGAGTTCACAAGAAAGTTGATCAGTGTCCGTCCCTTCCGATCTGTCCATGCATCGGACATGATGCTACAACCATATCTCACCCAATTTTCTTTTTGCGCTTCCACCAACTCTTGAGTTGATTTTATCTCCTTATGTAAAAGAGTCTCACGAATCTCATGATAGCTAGGCCCTTTATATCCCGGACCGTACTGTCCTACAGCTTCCAACATTGTTTGAAAGCTAGGTAGACGCACAGTATTGAATGGGATGCCAGCTTGATAAAACCATCTACCCACATATTGGAAAACCCTATCCCGATGTTCCTTTTCCTATTTTTTATCTCTTACTGACTTCACTTGTTCTGGATCAGGAGTGCAAAACTTGTCCAGAGGACCCTTCATCCGTGGTGGCTTTGAAATAATGTCATCAAATATATTAACTTCTAGCGATTGAGATTGACATGAATCATTCAACAAATTAGCTCTACCTTCCATCTCCCTCACCATTTGTAACTTCTCAGCTTTAGCTTTCTTGGCATTTTGCATATATTCCCGGATTTCTATCTTCACATCCACGGGAACCTTATGGCAAGCTGTCACATTTGTACCTAGGCCGCCTAAATGTTGCTTCAGCCGATAAATCCCTCCTTTACACACTTTTTTACAAAAATTACATGTTATCTCATCTCTATTTTGTGGATTGGCAGAGGTTCCATATTTCCACCCAATGTCTTTTGGTCTGCACTTTTCTACATTGGGCCCTTGTGTGCTTGCATTTGACGATGCACCGCCAGAAACAGACACAGAAGTAGGTGGTGTAGGCGTAGACATCTTTAAAAAAAATTAAACAACAAATTTATTTCATATTGCAATAATAACTCAAAAAAAAAATCAAACACCCAATGTAAAAAAAAATACTGACTATTTATTGCCATTGTCGATTACCCTGCACGAATGAGTGTCCACTGCCAATTGTCGATTACCCTGCACAATAATAACATATATAAGCCCACTGCCACCCATGAGAGTGAGAGATCGGAGAGACAGAGAGACAGAGAGTGAGAGATCAGAGAGACAGTGGAGAGAGTGAGAGAGAGATCGGAGAGAGTGGAGAGAGTGAGAGATCGGAGAGAGTGAGAGATCGGAGAGAGTGGAGAGACTGAGTGAGAGATCGGAGAGAGTGAGTGAGAGATCGGAGAGAGTGGAGAGACTGAGTGAGAGATCGGAGAGAGTGAGAGAGTGGACATACAGAGAGAGAGTGGCCGGAGGAAGTTGTAGGAAGCCGGAGCCGCTGCCGCACGCCGGAGGAAGCTGCTGCCGCACGCCGGATGAAGCCGGAGGAAGCTACAACCACGCCGGAGGCAGCCGTCGCCGCACGCCGGAGAGAGAGTGAGAGAGTGGACATACAGAGAGAGAGTGGCCGGAGGAAGTTGTAGGAAGCCGGAGCTGCTGCCGCACGCCGGAGGAAGCTGCTGCCGCACGCCGGATGAAGCTACAACCACGCCGGAGGCAGCCGTCGCCGCTCGCCGAAGGGAGGACAGGGTTCGGGTCGCCGCTGCCGCGCTTGGAGGTGGAAGCAGCGAAGGGAAAAAAAAAACACAGTCGAAGACTCGAAACCCTCGGGGGGGGGGGGGAGGTTAACATACCCAGACGGAGTCTTTTAACGAGTCCTTGAGACCCGATACGTGGATCCGTAGGCGGGCGAGCGGTAGCGGCGAGCGGGCGAGGCGTGCGGAGGCGGCCGACGCGCGCGAGGCGCGAGCGAGGCGCGAGCCTCGGCGAGCCGGGACGACGCGAGGCGGGCGACGGACGCCTCGCCCCGCCTCACCGCCTAGGCGCTCACCTAGGCGGGTTTTCAACTACATAGGCTGGAGTATATAAAATGTATGAAGGCACTCGGAAAACTAGAAGGTGTCTGTATTCTTCTTTGGAAGATGCCTCATTTGGTTGTAAGCTGGGGAAGTCTGATAGGTAGGGACCAGGAACAGTAAAAATTTGTTGCAGTACCTCGGCCAGATTTGAAATTTATCAGGTCACAAAATATAGAGCAAACTACAACTACTAATACATGGTGGTTTTGGTTGACAAAAATAACTTATTTTCCGTCAGTGCACACTGCACAATTTCTTCAGGTGGACATAGCCGCCTATTATCCATATCGCCCATATCATTGCCATAAAAATCCTAAGATCCAAATCAGATGGCAGATTGGGCTGCTATGATAATTCCTGCAATCCAATGTGCCTCCCATTGCTGGGCCTTGCAGCCTCTCCCCCTCCCCTTTCTGAGGCCACTGGTTCTCATGCTCTCATGCAATTCCTCATTCTCTTCCTTGTTGCCTCTCATTCTCCTCATCTTTGACAGTCCCTTCAAGGACAATATCAAGGAAAAGGAGGAGAATAAGATTGAGAATGAGAATAGGGACAATCAAAAGCTTCTCCCCCTCCCCTCCTCCTCCAGTTGCACTTTAAATCAACCAGTTCCCCTAATTCTTCTCCTCCATGCTCTTCTCATCCTTGATCCTCCACCTTCTCTGCCTCCTCAACCGATTGTGTATAACCAAAACTCAAGTTTTGTAAACAACAAAGCGGGCCCAGTTCGTGATGTTCGCTTTCAACTCGTTGGATTTCCCCAAGTTCAAATAGCTACCCATCCAACTTGGACATTAATTAGCAACTTGGCATCTTCATGTTAGATGTTGAATAGCATCAGACTGGTGAAAGCCTCAACTTTGAGCCATGGCCAAATTTAGAACTTTTATCCGATCCAGTGTCAACAATACATCCCCAACTCTCTTTTCCATAGTCTCATTTCACCTCTCCCGTCTCCTGCCGGTAACCCTTTTTCACCCTTTTAGCGGTGCAAACAGGTTTGGGACAGAATCAGCATGATGTGTTCAAATTCTGATATGAATTATTGGAATTGGAGTAGAGATGCTATTTTTCCAATTATGATCCTGACTTGTGTGTTGTATCAGAAATGGAAAGGAAACAGTGTGTAACTTTTTTATTCACGCTACCCATCACCCACAACCATGCAACGAAAACATGGGGATTGGTAAATATTTATCAACCCAATCCACCCTGCAAAGATGAGATATCAAATGTGGGGCAAAAATCAACGATGTAAAAGAACATTGCTGATTTGACTTAGTTGGCCCCGTAAATAACTGGCCAATCCCCATCTTTTTTTATATAAACCGCAATGCAGAAACCTACGACTTTTAGAAGGTGACGTGGGGGGGTTTATACTTGATTTGTTATCCCCAAAATGCACGGCAGCATGAGAATGCTTGGTGCGGGATTGAGAAGTGCATTTTGCTTCTCGCCCCCAGTAAGTGCAGCCATCAGACAGAAACCCATTCAACATTTGGTAAAATACAGATAATTAACATATGCATACACACACATACATATTTGTCATGGCCGGTCCCAAGCCCGGATGAGAAAGGAGGAGGGTTTGCATTAAGTTGACAGCCAGCAGTAAAAATTTGTCACATCTCCCACATGAATTCTTAGCCGACCCCATATAATTGGGATAAGGCTCTGATGATGATGATGATGACACATACATATACATAGTGGAGTGCTCTTCCGTGGCCAGGGCCTTCTGTGCAGCCTGGCTGCACGGTAGCCAGAGCCATCTGATCAAGGTCTGGCATCTCCAACCTGAAAACGAAATTGAATCTGGAAGTTGGGTAGACATGCAAACACGTGCCCTGACCCAGGTGCTGTCAGCATGGCTCATGATCGCACACCAGCCCAATCATGATTTGACATGAGATTGTCCTATTCTACAGTTATCACCATAATCTTCTTTGCCAAATTCAAGAGAAGTGCACTTCTCCATTTCATTTGCTCTGGACCTGTTTCTGAATGGATAGAATAACCACATTCTTCGGACATTGAAAATTTTAGCGGTCCACTTTCATCATAATCTTGAGACTTCTTTGCCAAATCAAGAAAAGTGTTTATCCATTCCATTCGCTCAATAATTTGCTGAATAGATAGACTAGTTTCATTCTTTAAACAATAATTCTAAGCAGATTCATTTTCATCATAATCTTAAACATTTAATTAACCTTTGAAGAGAAGAGGGTATTTATGCAATAGCAAGGGTACAACTGTAATTTTGCCAGGGATAGGGCACAATTGCAAAGGCAAGGGTATATTTGTAATTTGTGCTTATTGTACGGTTTGGTACCATTCATGTGTTTAATTGCAGTTTTGCACTAGCTAAGGTTTATTCATAGTTTGGTACTAGCAGGGATTTATTTGCAGTTTGGTACTGACAGAGGGTCACTTGCAGTTTGGTACTGACTAAAGTTTATTTGTAGTTTGATACTGGCTAGGATTTCTTTACAGTTTGATATTGGCTAGGGCTTCTTTGCAGTTTAGTACTAGCTGGGGCTCCGGTCAATTGATTTGGGACTTATCTTCATTAAACTGCTAGAGCGCCGTCGGAGAGTTGACTTCAAGTTCCATCACAACCGAGCCATTAGATCACCGAGATGATGCCGGACAGTTGGACGAATGACTTGAACTCATCTCCATGAGGCGGCGACCTACATGTAAGACATACAAGGGCATTTACACAGTTTACAAAAATTTAGGGTATTTTCATAAACCCTGGGCATTTTTATAAAAATACAAAGCATTCCCATAATTACAAAACTTTACAGGCAAGGTTCGCCAAATCGGATCGGATCGGCCCGGATCAGCCAATCCGATCGGTTTTTCGGCAAACTGACCCGATCCCGAGCCGGCCGGTCCCCATGCTTCATTGGGATCGACCGGATCGGCTGGGATCGGCCGATCCAAGCCGATTCCGGGTGATCCCGCCCATGGTCCCCATTTAAAATTCCAACAAAAAAAGTTGAGGGGAAGGCCAACCAAAGGTCTTTAGTCCTTGGGAGTTTCAAAATTTTTGATTAATTTGTTGTTCCCTAATATTGTTGATCACCCCACCATGGTCCCCCCTCTCTAGCACTTCTCTCTACAAGGATTTTCTCTCTCATAATTAAACTTAGGGGGTGATTTTTTCTGTATTAATAATTTGTAGTCCCCTAGCATTGTTTATCAACACACCATGGTCCCTCCTCTCTCTAACACTCTCTTTCTCTCTCTACAAGAATTTTCTCTCTCCTCAGAATAGGCTTAGGGGGTAGTTTTTTTTTCTGTTTTGATTAATTTGTGGTCCCCTAATGTTTTAATTGTCCTCTTTGATTTGTCTTTGCATTGGCCAAAGGTATGACATATCCTAGTGGGCATATGTCAACTATTTCACATTAAATGATACGGAACTATGCTAGAACAGTTTTTCTATTTTTTCAGATTTTTAAAAAAAAATTGAATATTTTTGGACATGCCTATCCCTAGCCGAGTCTGCTAGTCTGACTCGGCCAAGATCGGTCTAAGATGAGTCCGGGAGCGGCCGATCCCACCGATCGGATCATTTTTGGATTGGCCGATCCGATCCCGATCCCTGATTCCGCCTTCCTTGTTTACAGGACCTTTCTGTAAAATATATGGCTTTTCGACGATTTATAGATTTTATATAACTTTCCTGCAAAAATATAGAGCATGTCTACAATATCTGAAAATTACAAGACATTTCTGTAATTACATGACTTTGTAGGGGTTTTCTTGTAAATTAAGGGATATTTTCGTAATTTTTGATTAATTCAAAAAATTAAATGACCTTCCACATAAAATTACGTGAAATTACATTACAAGACACATAGGAACCAAGGATGGCAAACTCGGTTTCGGTCTCGGTTTCGCCCGGGTCCGAAACCGAGTCGACTCGGTTTCAGTTTCGGTTTCGGCCGAAGCCGGCCGAAACCCATATAACAGGTTAAAAAAATTAAAATTAATTCTAAAAAAACTGAAAAAAATCATAAAAAATATAAATAACCACTTAAAATCACAAAAAATCATAAAAATCATTACACATGCATTTCATTGTATAAGTTAGTGCAATAACCTTGAAGTAGACAACTACAAAAATTCAACTTCAAACATTGAACATGTGTAAGTCATATTCCATTGTACATTAATAGAAGCAGTACAATAAACCAATTTGGACAAAATAAATGTTACAAATATTCATTGATTCTTACCTAATATGGATAATAATTACTAGAAGAACCTTCTCCCTCATCGTCTGGCCCTTGATGTCGATACCCATAACCAGGTTGCATGTATGGTCTATATTCACTATAACCAAACAATGAGGTGGCCAAGTCCTGCATCCCTCTTTGGATCCCTCTTGGAGTGTTTGGTTGGCTTGATTCGAATCCAGTATCAACATAGGAATCTTGAGGAAGAGAAGAGTCACTGGTCGAATATGGATGGAACTGAAATGATGGTTCATAATTCTGGGCCCCATAAATAGCTGCTTCATGTTGGCCACCTTCGTAACCTGGTGAACCATATCCGTGCTGACCTTGACTATATCCAGTAGTACCACTTGCAGCACCTGCACCACCTGTACCACCTGCAGCACTAGTACCACCTGCAGCACTAGTACCCCCTGCAGCACCTCCGGGATGATCATCATCATCATCAGAATCATAAGAAACCAGTCGCCTTTTAACCTTTGAGGATGTTTTTTTCTCTTTTGGAGTGCTTTTTTCAATCAACGTTGACACGAGTCCTTTTCCCCTTGGCGTGTGCCTCACATAAATCTGCTTCAACTCCTCAATTGCCGGGTCCTCTCGAGCAGCAGCATTTGCCCTCTCAGTTTGCCCATGCACTGATGTACTTCTTCTTAAGGAGGACATTCTAGGAGTGACTGGCCTGCTATCTGTATCTGAGTGTCTAGCTGACTCAAACTCGAACTGCTCCTCAGTGTCATCAACCACCCTAGACTGGTGCGCATGAGTATCTCTGGCCCTCTTTGATTTGCTTCTTAATTCGGGATCTCTTGCCTCATCTTCATCAAGTATGCCCTCTGCCCATCTTCTATCATCAACATCAAAAACGAGCTCATCAACCTGCTCTCGTGTCTCCACCCAAGACTGCAAGGGATTATCATCATCAAATAAGGCATCCACATCAATCTCTGCGGCGGCATCCTCGGCGACGCGTTTGTCTCGCAGCTGTTGTCTCAACCTCATATTCTTTATTCTCAACCTCATATTGTAGTGGCAGTACACTAATTTCTCTAACCGATCAGCCTTTAGCCGATTGCGAACCTTTGAGTGTATAAGGCTGAACGTGCTCCAATTCCTTTCACATTGGCTTGCTGATGTGGTTTGACTCAACACCCTGATTGCAATGAAAGCCAATGCAGAATTGCCCGATTGTCTATTGTTCACCATGATCCACCAGTCAGCTGTTACACCAACCAACCATAAACAAATAAATATAAGATGTAAATAAAAATTAATTAAGGAAGATGTAATTGCAAAGAAAGCACAAAGATGAAGTATACCTGGGCTCACTCTTCCCACTGCGTATTGCAATTGGGAGTCAGAATACGTCCCACTTTTCATTCTATAGGAGGTCATCTACAAAAATTACATAATAGATTAGCATTACTACGTAAGTAAATTCTATACCTCTTATTCATGAAATCAAACATGCCAACCTCTACTTCCGCCTGAAGCCTCTTATCTTGTGTCCTCGATAAACGACCAATGACTCTTAAAGTGCCTTGAAGCACCTCGGCATCAACATGTGCATTGGCATTGTACATTAATCGAGGGTTCAGAAAATAACCTGCATTTGTATATAGTTAATGTATGGTCAATAATATATGAATATAAATAATCACTCACCAGCTGCATGCAAGTCGTGGTGTAATGTGGTGTCCCATCTATGGTCAATAATCTTCCACCACTTTGCATGTTCTTTGGGAAGGGACTCCTGCAACTCCAATTTCGCACGGTCCATGGCCTCATAAAGATATCCCATATCATTCTTGTCATCGCCATCCACCAATCTTAGGACCTTCACGAGGGGGGTGACTACTTTCATGTATCGTGTTACTCTGCCCCAGAATTTGTTGTCGTCCACGATTCGACAGACATCCAAATAATCCATCTGAGCATCAACATTGCCCTTGTCGATGTATTCCCGCAGGGTATTATGGTACATGAAAGCTTTCAACTCATTCTTATACCTATGCAAAGAAATAAAATTTGAATCAAATACAGATCATAACTATAAGGATAAAGAAGTAATAATTGAGTTCAACAGTATACCTATGCAGAGACTCCAAAGAAATAAAATTTGAAGCAAATCTGGTTGGCCCTGCACGTATAATATCTCGCCCCCCACTTGCATGCTCCCTGAACATGTTCAATATCCTAGGATGGCCATAAATATACTGGGTAATCTTTTGTGCCCTTTCAACCGTCTTCTTCACATATTTGTCCTTCCCTATGTCTTCAAGTATGAGATCAAGACAATGTGCTGCGCATGGGAGCCAATATAAATGCCTGCGCTTATGCATCAGTTTCCTCCCTGCAGCCTTATAACTGGCTTCATTATCAGTCACAACTTGTACAACATTTTCTTCACCAATTTCGTCTACCATGTTGTCCATCAAATGAAACAAATAATTGGCATTTTTTTCAAAATTTGATGCATCTACAGATTTTACAAATACTGTACCTTCGATGCAATACACCAAAAAGTTAATCATGGACTTTTTCGTGGTACCAGTCCAACCATCACACATAATAGTGCATCCTCTCTCCATCCATATATGCTTGAAGCTTTCAACCCACTGATGGAGCTCCTCAACCTCTGCCTCAAGGCAACGCCCGTATATGTCCCGACGTGACGGCGCCTTCAACCCAGGGCCAGCATCTGCTATGGCATCCAACATAGGTTGAAAATATTCACTTTCAGCCGCATGTGCAGGGACACCTGCATGAAAAAACCATTTACAGATGCTTTTAAATGCATGCCCTGCAACTTCTGCAGATTTTTTGACCCCTCTTAATGCACTTTTGATCTTAGGTTGTGTAGCATGGGGCCTTCTGTGGAGATAACTGTCCATGGGGCCTGCTCTCTGCGTCTGCGGGGGCGGGGCAGCAACATCAGGACGTCGTGCAGCTGTACTGGAGTAGGTCCCTCCTGAACCCATGGGTGCCTTTCCTTTCCTTCGAGCGGCTTCTTCACGCTCCCTTGCTTCAGTCAGTTCCGGATCAGAATCTTCAGTGCCTTCCTCATCATCATCCCTCCTAACCCTTCTGCCAGAAATCTCCTCAGCAATTTCCTCCTCATCCTCAGCCCTTTGTTGCACCCTCTCCTTTTTCCCCACAAGGCACTGGCGCATCTCCTCTCGCACCTCTCGTGGACAGTGGTCGCATTGTCTCACCTCTCCTCGTACCCCTGCCAAATATTGCTTGCCTCTGGTAATTCCGCCATACATCTCCTTACGACAGTAATTACATTTAACCTTCCTTCTCTTAGCATCAACTAAGGACATGTGGGCCCACCCCGGATCCTCCTGCCCTTGCTGCTCATGTGTTTGCTGACGTCTAGGCATGATGCTGCATTAAGAAGTTACACAGTCAAAGACAAACAATTGTAAGTACAAAACAAAAGACCCAAATTTATGAATGAATTAGGGCTTAATTACCAAATAACCCTTAATCATGTGTCATAAAAATATAATCCCAGCATGATCCTACCCCACATTCATCAATGAAACTTAATTAACGTTCAATTGTGGCTAAGAAACTCGAATTAGACAAAAGGCCCAATTTTTATGAACTAATTAAGTCTTAATTACTAATTAAGCCCTAATTACCCTTCATAAAAATACAATCCCAGCATGATCCCACCCCACATTCATCAATGAAGCTTAATTAACCTTCAATTGTGGCTAAGAAACTCGAATTAAACAAAAGGCCCAATTCTTATGAACTAATTAAGTCTTAATTACTAATTAAGCCCTAATTACCCTTCATAAAAATACAATCCCAGCATGATCCCACCCCACATTCATCAATGAAGCTTAATTAACGTTCAATTGTGGCTAAGAAACTCGAATTAGATAAAAGACCCAATTTTTATGAACTAATTAAGTCTTAATTACTAATTAAGCCCTAATTACCCTTCATAAAAATACAATCCCAGCATGATCCCACCCCACATTCATCAATGAAGCTTAATTAACCTTCAATTGTGGCTAAAAAACTCGAATTAGACAAAAATCCCAATTTCTATGACCTAATTAGGGCTTAATTAGCAATTAACTCTTAATCACCCTTGGGAAAAACTAATTACCCGCATGATCCAACCCCAAAATCCTCAATGAACCTTAATTTAACTTCAATTGAGCCTAAGCAAACCAATTTAGACAAAAGCCCCAATTTTTAAAATCTGATTAGGGTTTAATTAGCAAATAACCCTTAAGCCCTTAATCACCCTTGGAATAAACTTAATAAGCAAGACTTGCTTACCCCAAATTTTTAACCCAACCAAAAGAACACAACAAAATAATCAAACAAAACCCAATGAAATTAACCTCAAACAAAATAATCAAACCCTTGAAGTTGAAGTTGTGTTGGCCTCGGTGTGCGGCGCAAGAAGGCTCCCTCAGACCTCAGTCCCTCTCGGCCTCTCCCTGTCGGACGGCCTTTCACCCTTGGTCGGACAGCTGCCGGCAGGAGCAGCCGCAGCAGCCAGCAGGAGCAGCCGCAGCAGCCGCAGCAGCCGCAGCACAGCAGCAGCAGGCCGCCAGCAGCAGCTGCAGCACAGCAGCGACAGCAGCACAGGCGCACAGCAGCGGCAGGCACAGCAGCAGCGGCAGCGGCAGCAGCAGACACCACCCGCAACGCAGACAGGCTAGACAGCAGGGGGGAAGGTTTCGGCCGAAACCTGTGGGTTATGGGGTTTCGGGGGCCAACACTTGCCATAAAGTCACTAGTTTCGGCCGAAATCAAACGGTTTCGGGCCGAAACCGTTTGGTTTCGGGCAAAACTCGTATCGGTTCCGCCCGAAACCGATACCCCCCTTTAGTTTCGGATTGCTACAGTGTTTAATGTGTGTTTCGGATCGGTTATGGCCGAAACCGATACGTTTCGGCCGAAACGTATCGATTTCGGCCGAAACTGCCATCCATGATAGGAACATGGCTGCTATCATAGGGGTATTTTTTGTAAACATACCCTTGCCTGGGTCTTCAAGGCACAAGACAAAAACACAAGTCTTCAAAACTCCAAATTTGCTCCGAGAGTTGTATGTCCCGATTGGGGCCCACGGGGATGGGTGGGGTATTTATAGGCATCCAAGGGCCTATCCAGACCAGATAGGTCATTGGGGAGACCTGCCTAGGCCGGGTAGGTGGTGAGACCCCGTCGAACAACTACCCCGTCCAAGTAGGTTCCTTGGAGAACTTATCTAGACCGGATAGGTCCGACGACACCCAGAAAACCTACCCAGTCCGGGTAGGCCCGACAACCCCCGAAACCACCAACCCGGTCCGGGTAGGTCCGACAAGGACCCTACTTTGTCCAGGTAGGTCCTAGGAGGGAGAGAAAGGGGGATGGCCCATATAAAAGGTCATTTTTATTATTTTTATGAATTTTTGTACCTTGGCCACGAGGAGAGAAAAAAGAGGTCTTCCTCGCATTTTGTGCATTTATTTCTTTAATTCTTGCGTCGCTTGTTATGAATGGAGGCTCCGCCCTTCAAATATTATTTCCCGATTAAGCTCGAACACCTCGTAAGTGCGACGAAAATGCTTTCTTGAGTATTTGCTTACTGCGAGGGTGTCTTTTTTCATGCCGTATATCCGACGGGGGTACTCGAGACTTGTAAATGACCCGATGACATAACAGCATTGGCTTCGCGCCATATTATAGCCATCACTAGACCAATTTAATTTTTATTTATCTCGATTAATTCAAGAAAAATAGTGGGTCCAACAAATGCCCCTACGAAATCCCCATCAGAGCCGGAGGCGGCGACAGGCGGCCCATGCGCTTTGTAATTTCTTTTGGGCTCCCAAGTCTTAGTGACATGGCGAGAGTTTTTATATTCCACTTGACTTGTTTGCTGACATTCTTTGTCAAAACTTCTTTGCTTTTGTGCTTTTCCAATGATCTTTGATATGGCTCAATTTGGTGGAGACCATGGAATGCCATCTCGCGAGATCTCGATCTCAGCATGTCCGCGAGAAACGGAACACCCGAGTTCCCTTTTCTCGTTTCTATTTGGGCGAGATCGTGTTTCGGCGGGCGAACCGGTCGAGTGAACTGGTGGATGACTTAAAAGTCCCCCCCACGGTCAAGCCCTTGTCCTCCCCACCCGACGCTCTCCCTCTCACACCCCCGACACTCTCTCTCTCTCTCTCCGCCTCCCACACTCTCTTTCTCTGTCTGTCTCTCTCCCTATCTCTCACCCTCTCAATCTTTGTCTCCCACCCTCTCTCTCTCTCCGTCTCTCCCTTCTGTCTGAGATAGAGGGAGACAGAGAGGGGGGAGACAGAGAGATAGAGATAGAGGGAGACAGAGATAGAGGGAGGGGGGAGATAGAGATGGAGACGGGGGAGACACACACACACACAAACAGAGAGAGAGAGAGAGGGACAAATATAGAGAGAGTGGGAGATAGAGAGAGAGAGAGATAGACAGAGACGCAGAGGGGGGAGACAGAGAGACAGAGATAGAGGGAGACAAATAGAGAGGGGAGAGAGGGTGAGACAAATGGTGAATGGATTTGTTGTTGTTATCGTTACTTTTTATTAGGTAAAATTGAGTTGTCAATTACAAAAAAAATATTTGTGAAATTGAGTGGTTAGTATAAAAGAATTAAGATTTTTTAGAAATAGGCTATACATATGAAAACTTTTCTGAAATCACCGAACCCGATCTCTCGAGATTTTTTCGAGATCTCTCCGAAATCCCTTTGATGGGACATCTAAGCAAGGCCACTAACTTTTTTTATTTACATTTATATCCATGGGTTAATTGGATTTGCAATTGTATGACAATTATAAGCCGATGGGTTAATCATTAGGATTTAGTGGGTTTCTTTGCAAAAAGGCCGCGTAGGCCCGGCGGGACCCCCACCCTCTCTCCCATTGGGCCACCTAGACCCTCTAGGGCCCATGTGGGGCTAGTCCATGGTCCAAGGTGGAATTTGACCAGCCCCTCTTGTTGACTCCAAGGAGGGGGGCGCCCCCTCTCTTGCAAGGATGGTAGTATCGGTTTCGGTACCGGTTTCGGCCGGTACCGAAACCGATACGTTTCGGTTTCGGTTTCGGTTTCGGCCGAAACCGGTTCAAAACAGTCAGAAAAGGCAAAAAATGCATTGAGCAGGTCCGGTTTCGGCCGAAACCAGACGGTTTCGGTCCGATTTCGGTCCGGTTTCGGTATCGGACTTGCTACAGTGACTTGGTGCGTTTCGGTTTCGGTGTCGGCCGAAACCGATACGTTTCAGCCGAAACGTATCGGTTTCGGCCGATACTGCCATCCGGGCTCTCTTGTCCTTACATGGGATTTAAATAATCCCCCATTTGTCCTTTTTTTAATTTTGTTTTGACCACATGGGAGATTGAATTAAATATTCCTATCCCCTAATTACCCCTCTCTAACCCTAGATCTGGGGTTATTTAGGTCTTTTAGTTAGAGTTATATAACCCATGTATTTTGTGATTTGCATAAGAATTAATGAAGAAAATCAGCATTTGCTCCAAGAAGGCCCAAGGGCGCGCCCCCTCTCTCTCTTCCCCCTTTGCAGCTGAGAAAACTGGTCTTCTGAGGTGAGAAGCCTCCATATCTGATCCCTCTCTAAGTGAGAAACTCAACACCGCCGCCGCCGCCGCCGCCGTCGTACCACCACCGCCTAGCCGTCACAGATCTGTCCACCTCTGGACAGCAAGCTGAAGCCCGTTTTTTATCTCCCAATCAGGAGATCTGATCGAGCTCAAAATTGGAGGTTGAGTTCCCCACGCTGTTCCCATCCTCCACAAAAATTTTCAAGTGATTCCCCTTTTGTTTGACCCTCGTTCCATTTAATTTTTCACTGTCTACACAATTTGTCCCTGTACAGATCTGTGTTCCAACAGCCAACCTCTTCCCATGTTTGATCCCCTTTTCGATTTCAGATCGCTCTGAAATTTGGATTGGAACTTCTGTCCACCAAAACCCCTTGCCACAATTTTTTTCATGATTTTATGAGTTCGTTTACCCTTCCTAAAAACCTCTGCAAAATCCGAAATCTGTTCTGTCTCCTGCAGTCCAGATCCGACCACCACCAGCCATAAAATCCATTCCCCCTGTCAAACCACCTCAGAAAAATACACAAAAATTATTGGCGTGTTCCTTACTTTCCCCTCCATCTCCCATAAAAATCTCAACTCCCAGATCTATAGTTTGTGTCACGGTCAACTCTCTTCTTCAGACAGATCCCAATTTGCCAGATCTGTTCTGAGACAGGAAACCTTCCTGTTCTAAAATTCCCCACGGAAATTCCAACGACAGGAAAATTCATGTAACACCAGGAGGTTGTAGATCTTCGAAAGAGCTTCGCAACGGCGCCAATTTCGCGACGATCCGACATCGGATCTGATCGCAGCATCCATTCTCGCCGGGTCGCGCAGTTCTGAAACTGCAACACAGGCTCGGGACAGCAACCTGCAACACCCGATGAGCTGAGCCGCCCCGCCTTCCACAAGGCATTCCAGTCCAACCGCCTTCCAGGGAGTGATCTTCCAGGAGTCCCCTTCGCAACGGGACGGACCCCGCCCCAATCGGCCATCCGAGCTAAACATGGTCTCCACAACCGTCAGCCCGCGCCGCCCAGACAGCACCGACGAAGCGGTCCAAATCGCTGCCCGTCAACCCAAGTTCGCTATTCCCGGGTCGTTGTTGTCGCCCTTTACCTCCCTGCGTGGAGTGGGCCATAAAATCTTTACTGTAATTAAATTATACCATTGTACCGGGAATGCGAGTCTTGGCCGGAATCGCCTTCCCCACGCCCGGAGCGTGGAGGTATAGTGTCCGCTCCCCACTTTGACATTTACTTTCCTCGTATATATTCATATGCCGCTGTCTGAGAGTTAAGAATTCTAACCCGCTCAATTTTTTATCACTACTATGAGAGAGAGAGAGCGTGACACGTCCCGTGACTCAATCCGAGTACACGGAAGAGCCGAGTACCCGAGACTCATTGCCAGTTTCTCAACCGCACAGATCCACGCGTTTCCCTCGCTTAGGGACTTCCGCGAGCTAAAGTCTCTTGTTGTCTCGAGTCGCGTCCCGTCCCGCATCACCCTTCTCTCCAACCCCCCCCCCCCCCCCGAAACGAAGCCGAGATCTGATATGGCAAACCATGGGGGAGATAGCCATGCACGGAAATTAATGGCCCGAGACTCTGAGGACCATTATGTCATTCAGATAGGGAGGCCTATGCCAAAGTTTGATCCGCCCACAATCACTTTAGAGAATTTTGACTCACTGGATCGTGGTCTGACTGAGATTGCTGAGAGGCCGACTGATGAAGCAAGCTCAAGAGAAGACGTTGTCGAAGTGTCGCGGATTTTTAAGGAGGATGATATCTACAGATACAACCACTCAAGGGGATATCCCCCACATTTTCTGCTAGACAGTTATCTTTTTCCGTTCATTCAAAGTGATATCCTTGCTGGTATGGAAACTGATGATCCACTTTTACCAGTTGACCAACACCATCTTGAAAGGGCCATCTTGCTGGGACAGAGCATGCTAGATACTTGCACCCTATCATATCCGAGCTTTCCGAGTAGCAACCACAGTTCCCTAATGAGAAAAGTCTGGGCTTCTTCAGTGACTAAGAATTTCAAGATTCGAGTTGCACCTTTGTCACTGGCCATCTGGGAATTATATGGCCATCATAAGGCCGCTGAGCCTGCGATTGACGAGATGATCTTGACCTCTCTAGCACGCAATTTGCCAGCGACAGTTATGACCATCAATGTTTAATTGAGCACATTTTGGGGCTTAAAACCCCAAGCTGGTACAGGAAGTGGTCAGTGCCCTTCACATAGTTTCATCTGGGGGCCACTGAATCGTTGATAGGTGTCCTCCATTTATAGAGCAGCACTAGAAAAGGCGGGGAGTTATGGGTAAGTGTCCGACGGGGTCCCACCACCTACCCGGCCCGAGTAGGTCTCCCCATAGGCCTATCCGGACCGGGTAGGTGTTCGACAGGATCCCACCACCTACCCAACCAAGGACCTATCCAGTCCGGACATGCTCCCAGATGCCTATAAATACAACCCCCCCTGGGCCCCAATCAAGGCACACAACTCTCGAATAAACCTTGGTTTTAAACCACAAACGTAGTCAATCCTAAATTTTAAATCGCGGCTTCAAACAACAAAGGTCAGACAGTTCAAACCCAAAGTCTAAACATCCAACTTTAAATCTCAAAGGCCCAAATCTAGACCTATGTTTCATACCGTGCCCAATCTAAACCACAAATCCCCCTTTGTCCCACCGCAGCAAATACATCACTCAAGCTCACAAAATCCTGAACTCCATATTCTTGGCTTCCAACTCACAAAAGTCAACCAATCTAAATTACAAATACTTGGGCTTCCAAACTACAAAGGTTAGCCATCTCTAAACTCCAAAGTCTTAGTTTACAAACTACAAATGTTAGCCATCCCTAAACTCCAAATACCTGACTTCCAAACCACAAAGATCAGTCAGTCTAAATTTCAAATACTTGACTCCCAAATCACAAAGGTCAGTTAACATAAATTTCAAATCCTTAGCTTTCAAATCGCAAAAGTCAGCCAACGTAATCCCAAACCTTTGGCTACAAACTATGAAGATCCGCCAACCCAAAAGTTCAAATTATGAAGGCCAACTTGGTTATCCTCATAGAATCTCAAACCTTTTCCATCCTACCGACACCACAAGTGTTCAACCCAAAAAAAAAAAGATAACACAAATCCAATGAAGGCAGTGAATTATGTCTCATTCATAAACTCATGTCAGGAACCTGAGACAAGCTCTCGTGGTGGCTACACGCAAATGGAAGAAGCTACGCCAAGCGCAAAACTCAACGCCTTTTGGGTCCACCCCTTTTGAGCCGTGTCTCACAAGGTCACCCTGCATAACCTCAATGGAAGAAAGAGACTCCTGATGAAGCATAGTCTACAAACTGATAATGAGCATCACAGTTGTCCCAGATCCCACAAAGGGCCACGTCTGTGGGATATTGAGCCAATCAACTCAGAGACTTGAAAATTGTTTAAAACTCTGTTGAAGCACGCTCCTGACTTGACAGCTCGGGGAAAACTCATCTACTAAACCTGTGAAGAATGTTCGTTCATCACACAAGAAAGCTCAAACCTTCCAAGCAACGTTGACATGGAAAATGTCTTGGGGTGTCAATTCTCACACGCTGTCAGGCAGCTACACACTCAGCCTGTTCAAATTGCAATCCCTCAAGGGCTTTCTTCCCCGATGGTAACGGCAAGCTAATCGCCTCTGTTGGTCCAGAAATCACCAGTGAAGAAGAAACCACAAGTGACATGCGCACCCCCGTCAGATAAATTTTTAAATGTAATAAATGCAACAAAAAGGGATGAAAATAAAAAAAAGAGAACTCCAAAACAAAAAAAATCCCACTATAGCCCTCATTTTTATCATTGCTGGTGCACTTCAACCTTTAGGTTCAGCTTGGTGGAGTGAGTCCACGTCATTTGAAGTGATGTGTGCTCTCTTAAATTCTTCCTTGGGAATATTTTCTATAAAAAAATCACTGCCAAATCCAAAAATGATTGGTTCAACCAAATTGGCAGTACAAACAAGATATCCCAACTCACAGGGGATGATAGCGCCAGAGAGCAACCCAAGTTCCAATGACAAATTAGTGATGACATCGCATGGTACTGAAGCGCTGGAACAATATACAATATCTTCCAACCATAATTCCAAGATATCGCCAGAAGATGTCCATCCAAAGAATTCAGACAAAACTCCCCGCCATGTCATCAATACTCGGGGTTGAAAATGCCGCATTATCAAAATGCACAACTGTTCGCTATCGCCTTCTACAGCATTCCCTGTTATGTCAACAAAGCTCAAGGGCAAGAAATTCTACGCAAAATGCACGGGCAGCCAGCCGTCAGTTTTGACGGACACCCTGTGGGGGGTATTGTTGAACCCTTAAGAGAGAGAGAGAGAGGTGGAGACCTACCCGGACCGAGTAGGCCCCCCTCTCTCTCCCGCCTTTCTCCCCCTCTCTCTAATTTAAAAAGGAAAAGAGAGAGAGAGAGGAGATGTGGGAACCTACCCGGAAGTCCCCTCTCTCTCCTGTCTTTCTCCCCCTCTCTCTAATTTAAAAAGAAAAAAAGGAGAAAGGAGAGGTGGGAACCTACCCGAACCTGGTAACTGAAGACCTACCCGGACCAAGTAGGCCCCCCCCCCTCTCTCTACCGCCTCTCTCCCCCTCTCTCTAATAAAAAAAACGAAAAAGAAGAAGGAAATGGAGGGGGACCTACCCAAACCGGGTAGGTCATCCCATGGACCTATCCGGTCCGAATAGATCTCCCCAAGGACCTATCTGACCCAGGTAGATCCCTTTTCCCTTATAAATACCACCCATGGGGTGAGGAGGAGGGGGATCGAGGATCATGTGGGAGAAGCAATCTCCATAGGTGTCTTGTGCCTTGTGTGCCTTCACCAAGGAATGAAGATTTGTGTGGGCCAACTTCAACGAAAACCCCAAAGAGGGCTAAAGTTGGTAATGTGAAAAAAAAATCCACCACCAATCGCCGCTAACAAAAAAAGATGTGTGAAGGATGACTTCTCTTGGCATAAAAGTCAAGAAATCACAAAAACACCTTGAAAACCTTTTTTTTCCATTCTTTTTCATTTTTCCCCATCTCCTAGATGTTAGTCCAGGAACAAGGGAGGTCGACTCTGGAAGAAGCATAAGAAGTCATCTCGAGTTCTCTTGGGACAGAGGAGTGTTTCTCCGAAGAAGAGCAAGTTGAGGACAACAGTAGACTACCCAAGGAGGAAGTGAGAGAGCTTATGGGGAGGGAGGAGAAAATGACAGAGATGCATATGAGGGAGTTCGTAGACAAGATGGGGGTCTCGTTCGAGGGGGTGGAAAAGGACATTTGGGGGCTATTCACTTACCTAAAAAGAGAGAGAGAGAGAGAGAGAGATTAGGGGCCTATTCATCAGGGTTCAAAAGAGGTGACATATAGCCTTCGCTAGAGAGACGAAGATGGGGAAATCTCAAAAGAGGGTGGTGAGGGAGAATGCTAGGTGTGAGGAGGGAGAGGGGTTGTAGGAGGCAGTGGGAGACACAATTTTATCCTTACGAGAATTTTATCTTGGAACGTGAGGGGGGTAGGTAGGGGTGAGAAGAGGAGGGAGGTGAAGGAGCTTGTTAGGAGATGTAAGATCGACATTTGGTGTCTGCAAGAGACAAAGTGTGAAGGTGATGAGCTGGGGGTCATGAGAAAGTTGGGAAGTGGTGGGCTTTTGGAGGGGTAGCCTCTCCGGCAAAGGGGAGGTCAGAGGCAGTATGATCATGTGGAATCCTTTTGAGGTGGAGGAAGTAGAGGCGGACAAGAATATCACCAGAGGAGCTATCTCCCTACACTTTCGTTGTGTGAAAGATGGCTTCTTTTGGGACTTCTTAGAAGTTAGAAGTTTATGATCCCCAATCCAAAGAGAGGAAGAAAGCTCTTTGGGAGGAACTGCTCAGTTATCACCATTCTTCTGGTTGGCCATGGTGTATGGCAGGTGATTTTAATGTGGTGATGACTGTGTCGGAGAGGACGGGAGCCACCCCCCATTCGAGGGAGAGAGAATTTCTGTGACTTCATAGAGGAGGAAGCTCTTATTGACATAGGACTGGTGAATGCTCAGTTCACCTGATCCAATTTGAGGTCTTCATCGGCTTGCTCCAAGCTTCGCAGGTTTCTTCTTTCGGTAGTCTGAGAGGATCGATTCCCACATGTGCAGACTTCTTGTTTGGCTAGACCAACGTCGGACCACAAACCAATCCTTCTTAAGACCAATCGCGGCCAAATGAGGAGACGGGCTTTCAGGTTTGAGAGATTTTGGTTCAAGAAGAATGACTCATGGACACTATCAAGACAGCTTGGAGTGTGCAGAGGCATACAAGTTCTTCTACGGCTAATCTAGTTGGTAAACTGAAACATGTGGAACAGGTTCTCTCTAGGTGGGGTGTTGACAAAGCCCTACCTAGCAAGTTAGCTAAGGACAGGATTCTTCAACAGCTGGCAGGTTTTGATAGCTTGGAGGAGGTAGGCTTACTAGATGATTGTGACATATTGTGTAGGGATACCTTGAAAGCGGAATTTGAAAAGATCCTCCTGAGGGAGGGGATCGATTGGAAGTAGAGACCTAATGAGAAGTGAATCAGAGAAGGGGATAGGAACACACATTACTTTCAGAGGATTGTTGTAGGGAAAAGAAGAACAATCACATTTCCTCCATTAAGGTTGACGACCAGACTTTTTAGAGGGAGGAGGATATCAGAAGATGTGCGAGGGAATTTTACTCCAAACTTTTCACATAAGTGCAAATGGTCCGCCCCAGTATTACAGATGATCTACTTCCTCATCTTCTTCTAGTAGAGCGTGAGGCCCTCTCTAGCCCTTTCTTAGAGGAGGAGATCAAGCAGGCTGTCTTTTCCCTTACATGTGATAAAACTCCAGGCCCAGATGGATACCCGATGATCTTCTTTCAAAAGTGTTGGGATATTGTCAAAGAGGACCTCACTTTGGCACCCAAGGAATTCCATGAGTAAAGCCCACTTGAGGGGTATCAATAAAACCCTCTTGGTCTTTATCCCTAAGAAGCAAGGGGCTGAGATCTTTGAGGACTTTAGACCCATTTGTTTGTTGAATAGTACTTACAAAATTATCACCATAGTGTTGGCTAGAAGACTAGACAGGGTGATTGGCAGAGTGATAAGTAGGCAACAAGGGGCCTTTATCAGGGGCAGACACATTCAAGAAAACTTCCTTGTGACACATGAATGTCTACGTGCTATGAAGACTTATAAGAAGAGGGGAGTGATTTTAAAGTTAGATTTTGAAAAGGCATATGATAGGGTTAGTTGGGAGTGCCTACTGTAGATTATAGCCAAGATGAGGTTTGGCCAGAGATGGATTGGGTGGATCAAGTCTTCTATCTCTTCTGCCTCCTTTGCAGTGTTTGTGAATGGGCAGCCCACTCCTCCTTTTCTTAGTGGCAGAGGGCCCCGCCAGAGAGACCCTCTGTCACTGCTCCTTTTTGTTCTGGTGGCATGAATTTTGAGCATGTTCTGGTTGAGGGCAAAGAAAGCAAGTATTGTTAGAGGCTTCCAGGAGGGTCGTCATAGTTTGAGCATTAGTCACCTTTAGTATGCAGATGGCACCATCCTGATCCAAGCAGACGAGGAGAGACAATGTCAGGTTGATGCTTGAGATACTTCAGGAGGCCAATGAACTGAAGGTGAATTATAGCAAAAGTACCATAGGTGGAGTCAACATAGAAGAGAGGTCACTTCGGAGAGCAACTTTCATTTTGAGATGTTAGATAGGAGACTTTCCTCTCTCTTATCTTGGTCCCCCTTTGTCCACTGGGGCTCTCCGCTGTAGGAATTGGCAGGTGATTATTCAGAGGTATAAGTCCAGACTTGCGGGGTGAAAGGTAAGGCTTCTCTCCTATGGGGAGAGAAGCAGTACTATATAAATCAGTGTTGAACAGTCTTCCTATATACTGCCTCTCTATTTTCAAGATCCCCAAATCTATGGCTAAGAAGCTAGATTCCATCCAAGCAAGGTTCTTTTGGCACGCTAGCAGAGACATTGGTAAGGGTTGGCATGGCATCTCCTGGGCAGAGTCTACAAAAGCAAAGAGACAGGAGGAGTGGGCTACAAGAATACCAGGGATTTTAACTTGGCACTTCTTTGTAGGCGTATGTGGAGGCTTGGAGTGGAAGACAATGAGATCTGGTGTTAGATCATCAGGCAGAGATACTATATCAGATCTAGAGTGTGGGATTTGACAGTGTCCTCTTTGTATAATGTCTCCCCAATTTAGAGAGGCATTATCCAGTGCAGTGATTTTATCAGGTCCAGTGTTCAAGTCAGCTTGGGGGATGGTCTGAAGTGCAAGTTTTGGAAGGACAGGTGGTGGGGGGACTTCACTCATGAGGAGGCCTTCCCTAAGTTCTTTGCTATTGTAGCTACACATCTGGCCTCCGTGGCACATTCCTACGACAGACAACTCTAGGGTGGTACATGGTCGCCAACCTTTAGGAGGAACCTGTTACATGAGGTTGATTAACTGGAGAGCTTGTTATCTTTGCTCACTCAGTTCAGGTTGGTGGATAGTAGGGCCGATAGGTGGGTGTGGAGATGGGAAAAAGAAGCAACATTTTCATGCAGGTCAACATACTCACTTATATCGGATGGGGGCGTGCGCCATCACTATGCTACTCAAGTTTGGAACCCCAAGAGCCCGTTGAAGGTGAAGATCTTGATATGGAGGATTTCCCATAGCCGACTCCCCACTTGTGATAGGATTGCTCCTTTTTGTCAAAAAATCAACACTGTGTTCTTTGTGGGGGGAGGTGGAGGAAGACCTCGACCATCTCTTCACAGGTTGTTCCTATTCTCAGGAGGTTTGGAATCAGATTGGTACAAAGATCCACAATTCTTTGGGCCGGCTCAACAATGTGCAGCAGCTTCTCCTCAAATGGCACAAAGTTGGGCCCTCAAAGGGGACAGACTAACCTGGTGGCTTATCCTTCACCCGGCCTTATGGGCCTTATGAAGAGAAAGGAATAGTAGGATTTTCAAAGGGGAAGCTAGAGGGGAGGAGAGAATTGCATCTTTTGCTTGTGAGAGGGTGTGTGAGTGTGCTAAACACCTTTGTAAAGTAGAGTCACACAACTCCTCACTTTTTTCCTTCTTGTTGGGGGATAGTTAGCGATCTGCCCTCTTGGCAGAGTCATTTTGTACAGGAATTTTTTGGGAGCTGAAAGATTACACTTGTAAATCCCTCTTTTTCCTTTAATACAACAATGGTACTACCCGCTTTTCACAAGAAAAAAAAAAGAAAAACTTAATTCTCCTATACGGCACCTTAAGAAGGTCATTTTGCCTTGGTCATTCTCGAGTAACCCATTTAACAGATGTTAAACAGTTGTAAAGTAGGACCACCATTCCAACACTCTCATGTAGTGAATAAGCTTCTTGACAAATGGGGGTAAAAGATGTATAATGAGCCAGAAAGAAAAACAAATATAAACAAAACGAACTTTCTTGATTCATAATAAACACCATTCAAGAGTTGCACACAAAAGTAGTTAAGTTTTTTTTCTGAAAAGTCACACAAAAGTGGTTACGTACTTGGCAAACATCCACGATTATAGAGTCATTTCGAGCCTTATGGTTTTCCCAACATTCATCAGCAAATTCCTCATCAGAACGACCATTTGCATCTTTTGCCTCAATATAAGGCTTGTTTTTTACACGGTTCAGATCTTCATGGAGACCATCCAGTAGAAATGCAAGCAGTTCCTGAACAAATAAGACACTGCCATTAACACAGTTCTAAAACAACTGGCAAAGGAAAAATAATGTCTTGGCTACTTAAGCAAGAGGTGAAATGGCTGAGATGAATGATACCCATCTGCTGCACATGATATAAAAAACATGACACCATGCTCTCATAGAAATTCTGGATTTAATAGCATCATGCAAATACTCCGTGTAACAGAAATATTAAAGTGGTGACTATGTGCCTCCAAAACTGTGGACCACAATATGTTCTGTTTCAACATGTAAACCCTGAGCATTCAGAAACAGAGCACAACAATTACCTCTAGATTTTGGACAGTAGGTCCCACAAAAGTTCATAGCGCATACTGGATGTGAAATATATGCAACAGCACGTTTCTCCTCCCATATACAAGTTAGATTATACCACCCATGTTATCTTGATATATAAAGGTGATAAAAGCTATGCTAATTAATCATTTACCATAATAACAACAATAGACACTAACCCAGAAAAAAAAGACAGTATGAGAGAACTGAGAGATTTATATTCCAAACCAGGAACATCTAACTCCACAGCTCAATCCTTTGTGCCTTAAGCGTGCTGTTTAACTCCCTTTTGCCAGAGGGTTTCTGCTTCTTTCTCACCAAAAAACACATGTACAGTCTTCAGGTTCAGATTTTGATCGAAAGTTCTCTAAACTGGTCAATCTTGCTACAAAAAATATTTCATAGTTGGCCAATTCATCAAGAAGAATAGTTATAGAGCTCTTTGCATCAAGACATATTTTCTGTGTATCATAAAATTCATAACGGAAGTGGAAGACCGAGCTCATGAATCAGAATCATAGTTGCTAGTTGTCAAGACAACAAGGCGACCCAAGGCGTTCATGGGGAACCGAAGTGCTTAGCCAATAAGACGTCCACTTAGGTATTGCCCAAGAGACACCTTAGCCCCTATTTAAAAACCCAAAAAATATATATCCCCATTATACAAAATATGAATAAGATATATGAAAAAATTATAGATTTTAATAATAAGAATTGAGAGAGATAAAGAGAGGAGAGAGGGGTGTTGGAGTGTGTTTAGAGTCTGATCTACCTATGACCCGCCTCACATCGCAGAGCCTCCTGGCCCATTTTTTTTCTTTCTGGTGGGGGGTGGGGGGTGATATAGGCTATACGCAGGCCAGGCAACCCAAGGTGCCCAGGCAGGGCACCTTGGGGCCTTGCTTGCCTAGGCCGGCGCCTGTTCACCTAGGTGGGCACCTTGCTCACCTTTCTTTGTTGGGGGGAGGGGGTGCAGAAAGATGGGCTGATGCCTTGGGCCTTGGCCCCATAAGGGCGCCTAATCCACCAGTTGACAACTATGATCAGAAAAATAATAATGATGATGAAAATTGAAATCAGACAACAGATGATCATGTACAAACTAAAGCATATATAGATTATTGAACAGCAGGCCATCTGGGACCACATCAAAAGGCCATGGATTCCCAGGAGGCAGAGTAAAAATGAATGGGCACAGCCATTTTAAAAGAGCAACGAGAAGAACAAAAACCTAGCCACCACATCAGATCAGATAATATGAACAGTTGAACACCCACATCTTCGCAGCACCCCCACACGATTTTCTAGAAATTGACTCTAGCTGCTCACTACACAGCATATAAGGCATTAAAGAAAGCTGTAGTACACCATCAAGCTCAGCAAAAGCAGGAATTTTGCTAGCCAGGAATTTTGGTAGTCAACTAGGCTTGGCTGCCCAAAGACACATTCAAAAGCCTCATCCACCAGTTGTTGACGAAATATTGGATTAGTCCTCCAGATGCTGTAGCATTCCTCAAGAATATCCTCCAAGTCCAAACCAAACATGGGACCAACTCTACCACAGTGGCAAAATTATGTTACTTTGCTATTTCCTGCAACATCTTGAACTGTAGGATGCTACAGAACAATTATCTGCAGCAACCTCTGACTGAATGAATTTATCAGGTGGCATCATATGTGCTCAAGCATGCCACACCCTCTCCCCTCCACCCCCAACACACACACCCTCATGGAACATTCTGTGATTGTGAGATGGGAAGATTGAAGGATGTGCCATGCACATACCCCCCCCCCCAAAAAAAAAAAAACGAAAATGGAGCATTCTATGATTGTGAGACGGGAAGAGTGAAGGATGTGCCATGCACATCCCCACCCCCACCTCCCCACCCCCCCAAAGAAAGAAAAAGAAAGAAATAGGAGGAGGGAGATGTGGATGGCATCTCCTTTTCTCTCTTATGAACAATTCCACAAAAGCAAGGGAAATATGATCTCAGCATTGGCTACACAGATTTCGCAAGAACAATGCAGATTGCCAACTTCTTCTCAGCTGGAAATGCTGACAAGTAATTAGTTTTGTAATAAATCTTTTAGTGATTATTAAATAAATACTTTTAGAAAATATTAATTCCATAAAAAATCCGTTAAAGATATGAAATGATCAACTTCCTTTGGCTTTGTGTGGTTGAGGCCATGAGGGATTTCATGATCTTGCCTTCCCCCCCCCCCATCTAAATGCCAGCCAAAGTTTTGCATGCATTGTCTATGATCAATTCCCTACAACAACTTGATGGGGCAACCGATCACCGCACTAAAATACCGCCATATCCATCACGCTAGCATAAGTGTCTTCATGTTCTATGTTAAATTTTCCTCCGAATTTTTTACATTAATAGCATAACAAGAGAATAAAATAAGAAATGTCCAAAAAAGAGACTCTGATCACATCTGAAAACAAAATATGAAGTCTCCATTTGGATTTGACTAGAGGCAGAAACTATACATGACCACAACTATTTAAGCAACACATATCATATGAGAACAAGTGGATGGCATTACTAACTTGGGAGTCATGCTGGTTGTACCCACTAAACTGTGGAGCAAATCGAGCAAGTTTTCCTTTAAATAAACGAGGCGCAACTGGCATGCCCCCTGAGGACCATAATTGTCTCAGTAGATCTCCAAATGCAACTGCAAGTTCACCCTGCACATCATTAAGGAAATTCATAAAAAAGGCAGGACATGAAACCCCAAATATGAGGTTCCATCCTCTATGGTGTTTAGCAGATCATTAAACAAGCTAACTTCAATGGGAAACCAACACTTACATGCATTCCCAAGGGATTGTGCTTGTTGATCTCAAAGCTAAAATCTCCACGAAAATATTCAACAAACTGGGGTGTATGCACTAGGCATTGGATTGCGCTATTCATAAAGCAAGTATTACCCAGATTTAGCAATCCCGTCAGTCCACCATCTAATTCGATAGCATTATTTGAGAAATCTTTCCCATCCTCTGAATCCCACAGTCCTAGAGCTGTTCCTCGTACCAAATCAGGTAGAGAGCCAGTTGAATAACTATTTGAGATAGTGGGTCCTCCCGCAATTGTAATAGTAGACCTTGACGGTTCTAATGGAACCAAAGCTAGTTTGTTGCCTGTTGAATCCATTTCAGGAGTAGGGGCGCAAACGCCATCAACGAGCACCTCCAAAAGTATCTGCCAAATGCCAAACTTACAGTTAGATTTCAAAAGATTCATGAAGCGAGAAATCCAACATCTAGGCCACTGTAAAAATATAAACAGGTCTCAGCCAATTTAATGTTCTATAACATATATATAAGGCAAAAAACAAACGATGTTATGTGCTAATATAGGCATTTATTCAGGCAGAAATGATGGTGAAGGGAATAACAATGCTGCAAGAGTTTCCTAATCAATGTTTCATATCTGTGGAGTGATATTCTTCAGACTAGGGATGTAATGCAAACATGCATATGGGTTACCCTGGGTAGTGGTCAATGGTGCTCCTTTTAAGACAGAATATATGAATTACAGTTCACTGTAGAGGGCACAGGTTCAATATAGCCACACAAGCTGTGTTCTTACATGATGTAATTATACTTTTCGCATTGGTCACAATATCATTCTCCAAAGTCGCATTTTGATTTGCGATAGATTTTTTACGTCATTGAACATCATACATTCCCTATAATTCCATAATAACTAGTAAAGCAGTATATCACAGAGAAGTCTTAACCTCTTGTCCCATTGATAATGGAACTTCTTCCAAAATTTGATCTGATTCACTCAACAATTTCCCTTTCCTCTTGTTAAAATAATCCCACATACGGACCTGTATAAAAGAAAAAAGAGACTAGTCCTCAGTTGGCAAGTTAACTTAAGGATGATTATTGATGTTTAAAAGCCACAGAATGTACCTTCGACTGCTCCAGCTTGAAAAGAGTGGATATCCTGTTGTACAGTTCGCTAATGGAAGCCTGAGTGTATAGCAAATTGACATGAACCAAACATAAGAGGGGAACACCATAAAAATGAAATAGACTATTTTCTTATTAGAAATGTCGATCAAGGATAATAACATTATCCAAAGAGAGGGTTGCATCCCAATGTGGAAGACAGAGGGTATGACGATGATGATGATATGTATATTCCTTTTTTTATTATTAATGAATCATGGTACTGGCGAGCGTCAAAAAGATCTCCTATAGAAGCCATTTTCTTATTGAGGTATTTGACAAAGAGATGAAAAAAGATATACATAGTTTTAAATGATCTAGAAAAGGTTTGTGAATAAGTACTAAAAGAACTGATTTGGTGGTAGCTGGGGTAAAAATGTAATCTCCAAAGAATATTTTCATGTACTCGAGGTTAGGGCGGCAATGGGTGAGGTTGGGTTGGGTTAGGGTCAGGTCATGAGTAGAGTCAAACTAATTTTGCTTGACCCTAGCCTGGCCAACCCGGCTTCCAGTAAGAGCATCGTGACCCATACTCAACTTGTGTAAAGGCAGGTTAGGGTAAAAAAATATGGGCCAGACCGGGTTGGGACAGGCTTGGGTCAAATTAGATGACCCTAACCCACCCCAAAGGAATGTGCGGGTCAGAATGACCCAACTCGCAATTGACTCGATTGTCAAAAGTTATGTCCCTAACCTGCTTTTTCAAGGGTCAGGTTGGGTCAGGTTTGGCTTTGCCAAGTCTACTTGAGGTCATATGAGAGGACATCCATGAATGTAAGAAATATCACTAGAGAAACTTCATACAGCAAATGTGTTGGGGGGTGGGGGGGAGATGAAGATTTGAAATGGATGTGTGGTAAGGATAAAAGCTAGGATTCAGAATGAAGGCGAGGCATACATGGACTTCAGAGTATCTCCAATTGATGCTAAGTTGAGTAAAAACAGGCATAGATAGTTTAGGTATGTGTACCATCATCCAAGTTTGGCGCCATCTAGAAGGTGCAATAAAATTCAAGTGAAACATGGATGAAGGATTGGGAAAAACTCTACAGTAAGATGGTTTGACATGGTAAGAAAGACCATGTTTTTTTTTGGGATTTACTGTAAACATGGCAGCTCAAAAAACAAAGGAGAAGGACAAGAATCATGCAGTCAACCCAAAATAAAGTAAATAAGTGGCAAGGATCACATGAAGATGATAATATAAATATACAATTGTTGAATATAATACTTACATTTAATTTTTTGTTATTCTCGTTGCAAAGTTAATTCATATCATTAAAAATGTTCTCAATAGAGTGGTAAAGTAAGTTTCTGAACCTCACGGATCTTCCCAAAACTAGTCAGAATTGAATGAGCTACTTTTGCTTGTAAAGAGGGGGAGGAAAATGAGGAACAAGCAGCTTTTTCTCAACAGAGAGGACTTATACATGATCAGGTTCTCTTGTTTTGCCTCTTTTATTCCTCTCTTCAAATTGATTGCACTGCCCACCCGTGTCTACATGCAGTATAAGGCACACAAAGCTAAATAAAAATCATCTGAGAATATTTTTGTGCCCTTTTACACCCTTGCTAACAACTAACCATTAAGGGTTCTCAATCACAATACAAGGTCTAAAAGAGAGGAGATTACCCTTTTGCTTATCCAAATGATTCTTTGGGAGTCATCCTTTGCATTTATTAAACTCAGGCACAGAGGATAAACCTCCACAGCTAATTCCTTGTCATTAATACCTTGGGAAACTAATCTCCTTACTATTGCTGGCCCGCCACCATACCTGTATGAGGAAAAATAATAAAAAGAAAAACAAGAAAATAAGGTCAGTAGGTCACCAATTTGCTCATTTTTAAGAAAAACATGCTTTTACACATGCAATGGTGTTTCAGAAGTTCTCCCTGATGTTTCAGCCACTGTTTAATTTACCTTCTCTTTAAGATAAAGGATTTCCCCTAACCACCTAATATGATGTTTTTATTTTTTATTGTTTACATAATATCCAACCATAAGGCTAAGGCGTGATAGTATCAGGTTTTTTCCACCTTACAAGCTTCTACATTAACCTCAGATGTTCGTCTTGCTGCAAAATAACAGTGACCTACTAAGGAATTTGTACAAGATGGTAAAAACCTGCTTGAAATCATGTTATCCTAAATACCCTCCTTGGCAAGAAGGTAGGCAAATCTCATGCTATGTAGTGAGAGGCGAGAGACGACCGAGGTGACCAAGGGGTCGCCTCATGCCTCAAACACCTAGGCGATGGCCTAGGCATTTGAGGCGATATTTTATTAAATTAATATATATAATTCACAAATATAAATATATGTCTAAACATCACAAAAAAATGCATACATAAAATCAACAAACTTCCTAAATTCATTCCTAAAATCAAACAAATTTAAACAAAATTAAAAATAAAGATAAACAAATTTAAACACAAAATCAAATGGGCCGGGGCGTGAAGAGGTGGGCCAGGCCCACGAGGCCGGATTGAGGTGATTGAGACAGAGACGAGGCGACTTGCGGCAGCCCATTGCCTAGGCAATAGCCTCCATTGCCTTTGATAACATAGATCTCATGATCACCTTCTTTTAATGTCATCCAAGGTCAATACATATAAGTTACGTTACTCATGACATCAGAAAGGGTAATCAAGATATCTTTTTCTCTGAGGGATCCATGGCCATACTTGTAATGGCAAAGGACTCGGTCTACAACCTTCCAGTTGCCCAGTTGCCAAAACTAATAGAATGAGATCCCCCACATTAGAGCTAAAAGAATGAGATACTCCATGTGCCCATTTTCTTTTCCAGCCAACCTCTATGTAAGAAAGCCCATGCCACATCTTTTTATGCCTCAAGCAGCAAAGACAAAAATGTCAAATGTCTCAAAGCACATAGGTCATTACTTGTTTACATCATAGATGGCAATTTAACCTAAATGTTATTAGTAAAATGTTCCCTTTGAAGAAAACATTTAAAAATAAGTAAACACAAGGAATTTTAGTCCATTCCAAAAATAACTGAAGCATTTGTTCTTAAAGTTAGACATGAATCCCAGACTTTGTCATTCAAAAAACAATAAAAAAAGTTTTAATGCTCAAGAGGAAGTGATGCTAAGGAAAGATGAGGGGCATGATTACCATTCATCAAGCTTCTTCCAGACTTCTTGGGGAATCAAGGTGAAGTCCATTTCCTCAATCAACCCTTCACGGAGAAGCAACTCATTATCCCCATCATCCATTTCAGTTGACAATAGCTCTGAATTATTGATCTGTCCAGGTCTTCTGGATATATGAAAAGAAACCTCATTTGACTTTTGAGGAAAGCCCTCCCAACCTACGTAATCTTTCCACTCGTTCCACCACCTAAAGAAGACAGAAACAGCAATTGTAGAAACAGAACTTAGTGTAACAGTTCTAGTCTCAATCCCCATGTATACAAAATATACTCGGACCCGGAATAACCTTGACTTGTTCTAGTGTATGAAGAAAGCCGTAAGAGAAAATGATACAAAACCACAGCTTAGTACAAACAACAGCTCTAGTTTTTAATTTTCTCATACAAGGATCCATAAAAAGGTCCCATCATGTATCCTTATCAGAACATCCACCAAGGGATTCAAGAGCTAAATTGAACGCAAAAAGGACTTGAAAATGGACCGGTTCACAAAGTGGGTGTCCCCAAAGCCTGCACATCTAATCCCAACTTCTAAGATCTGGAATGATTCAGATTTCTGGTTTCACCAACATCACATCAGCACTTGATGCATCCTATGCATGTGGCCATCCCTTGAGTGTTGGAAATGGGAAACCCACAATAAAAGATAGCATTTAATAAAACCATGCTTCCTGAAATTGATGATAGGAACTTAAGTAGAGCTATATGTAACACCATAACAGACTACTGGTAAGCATATTCCGAGTGCACCAAGGTCGTGCATGAGATGAATTCAACATGAATAAGAATGTCGAGACAGGCATTCATGAGAAAAAAAAATGGACTTCGAACCCTGCCCATCTGAAGAAGCTGCACATTGACATAAAAAAGAACAAAGATAAGATTTTTGGACCTGTGCAAGTAAGGCTACAGACAAATCCTGGCAAGTACGTCATCTTCGTGGAACTAAAGACGAGGAACAAATTCATGCAACACCAACACGCATCGTCCCCCGCGCCAGCTTCCACCCCATTGACGCCACGGGAACCACGAGGACACGGGATCAGGCTATGTCCTAAAGGACGACCAAGCATCACGGCATATCGCCCAAACCAGGGACACCCACGGCACTCCCGCACAAACCCACCCTCCCAATCGCCAGTTGAAACAATGGCAACGGCAGAAACAATCGAGAAAACACAGAAGTGTTACCTGCCGGAGACGACATAGTACAAGTCCCCCTTTTTCCGATTAGACCCGGCCTCCCGGTCCAGATTCTGGATTATGCTCTTCTCCTCCTCCGGGGTGCAGGGCAAGCAGCTCGCCTCGCTGAGGAACCCGCTCGAATTGGGGATCGTCATGGCTCCCCCCTCCCGCCCGATCCAGAGACCCGCCGAAAAACAAATCCTTGGCCGGAGGGAGAACACGAGAAGGAACTCCCCCCCCCCCCACCAAAACAAATGCAGCAACGTCAATGCAAAGCGAGGAACCGAGATTCGAAACCCTATAGATTGGGGACAAACCCAACAATGGAGATTGGAACACGAGGCCGCTAGAACTTTGGAGAAGCAGCGCTTAGGACCGGAGAGGCGTCGCTGCCCCTTCCGCCCCCCAACCTTATTTGACGATCTTTCCTTTTTCTAGTTGCCCTTTTCTTCCTCCACAAAACGGGGGCGGAGGGGGGCTCGCCCGGCAGCGGGGAAAAATTAACACGGAGACACAACTACAAGCTTGATGCGGGATTTGATCCGGGTGTTCCTTTTATACGGACGGGCGGGTGCGGTGGCGTCATAATTATATGGTTTTCCCACACATATGTCCTCGTTGAAATAAAATTGTGCGAAATACATCCTCGATTTATATTTCTTGGTATATCTTTCTTTCACAGGGGAATTATTTAATGACACATACTTCTTTTGTTGTGACTATTTTATGTTCTCGATTTTTTCGAGAAAAGAAGGGGTCAGGGAGAGGTTTTCCTTGTGAGGTGAAAGCTTACGGAAAACATTAATTTGTCAGAAAGAAAAGAATTACTTGCTTGTAAATTTTATACAAAATGATTGAAACGCAAAAATACGTGTGCATGCATCCGTACGTGAGAGCAGAAGAGAGAAAAGGGAGAGTGGGGGAAAAACATTTTCCGAACTCTATTTCCTCACGAGTGATACAGAGGAATGAAACCCAACAACAACAAAAAAAAGGGACGATATTTATAATTTTTTCTTCTACTTATTTATTTATAAAACGTGTGCAATTTGTTATGTTGACGTGGCTTACAGATAAGATTAGGATGGACGGAGAGCCCTTTTACCCGTAAAAAAAGGGAGTCCGTACCCATTAGCGTAACTGTGACATTCCTCCTTCACAAAATGAAGGTCTCTGGTTCAAAACTCTGACATTCTCTGAGTCTCACTTTGGTAAGAAATTTGGGTTAAATTAAATTATTTAAGGTAATCTATAATTAGCCTATTTTTGATTTGATAGTAAGATTATTAATTCAAAAATAAGTAGGTGGACTTACCTAGTTTGAATCTATTGTGATTTGGTAATTAATGGGTTAACCTAATAATATTTATAAGTAAAATATTGAGAGAGAGAGAGATGATGTATTTATTGCGCATTTATTATTAGGTTAATCCTTTGAAATCCACCTCTGGAGGTGGATTTCAAAGTCTAGGGTTACTCCGAGTTTAATATTCGTCGTCCCGATTTAGTCCAGGTTTAAGTATCAAAGTAATTTAGACTTCAAAAATAGTTAAACCTAAGTTAAACTATGATTAACCCGTGACTAATCATATATCAAAGTGAGGCTAAGGGTTGGAGCGTGTCGGGCCTTCGATTTATGGCCACCCTTCTTTTGATCTCTCGTAAGTAGCGGAGTGGACACCCTCCCCCTTTGTAAGGCAGAGATCCTAGATTTAATATTCGATTTTCTCTCTCCGTTTAAAATAAAAAAATAAAATTACCTACAGAAAAAAAATATTAGGATGGAATCGGCGAGCGACCCAATCCCATTGGAACTGATATTTGTTGTTTGCTTTAATGGCACTACGATGGGCTATACTAGTTTTATAGTTAACAGGGAAATTTGTGAGAGAGAAAAACTCTGGATCGTATTATTATATTATTATGTGCAAAGAAGAAAAAAAGATCCGCCTCGATCTTTTCGGACCACAACCGACGGTGTTCCCACTTGGGCTGGGGGAGAGGACGGTGGATGACGTTGCCGTGCTGCCGCGCTTTTGTGGACCGTGATACGTTGTGTAGGGGCGGGGGGTGGGTGGGGGGTTTCTCTTGCATCCCTCCGACGATAACTTACTAACATTGACGTAGGGATGTTCCTCGGACAACTCCTTCCGGAGAGAGAACATTTTTAAAAAGTCAATTCATATCCACCCTCTCTCTCTCTCTCTAGACATATCCATTGTAATTATTGACACATCCAACGTAATAATCTATCGACACATCTCTCTCGCTCTCTCTCTCTCTCTCATCCTCATCGATCTTGTTTTGATAAAAAATCGATGTAATTTAGAGGAGGACTCTAGACCTTACAAAGTCATTGATCCGAGGCATGTGATGACGACGACGACGAGGAGGATGCCGACTATTTATTTCTTTTTCAGTCATATATTAATTATAAAATTAATAATTACTCAAGTATTTCTCTTAGGTAAAGAGACAAAGAGTATTTCTGAAAATAATATTTTCGCCTATGCATGCGACCATTTCACCTAATTAATTAGGTTATCGGTGATCTGGATCAAGAGCTCTCGTTGTAAGAAATAAATTTCTTACAAGAGTCTCGTCACATGTCCGGTAGAAATATTAAGTGATCACTAGTACCTATCAATTTGATTTTGTTAGAGTCTTGAACGAGAGATAAATCTTGTATCAAAAATTACACGTAGATTCTTTGAGTTTATAATTCTGGGTCTCTTCAATCTTAACACCTAGGTTCTAAGATTTGTAAGATGATATCAGAGCAGGTCAAGATGCACTATGGTATTTTCACCACCTCATTTCTAATCTAATTTTTATGGTTCATCTTGACTGTGAAAGAGAGTGTTGGAGTCCCGAATATGAGATAAATCTCGTATCGAAAAATATATGTGGATTTCTTGAGTTTATAGTCATGAACCCCTTCAATCTTAATTAACACCTAAATTTTAAAATTTGTAAGAAGTTTAAAAAAATAAAAAAATTAATTACTACACACACGCAAATGATTGCGGTGCATTATGGTATGCAATACACCTTCTCTCTATTGACCTATTTAAATTGATGAGATGAATGAAAAGATGGTAAGAAAATAGGGCGGCGGCCCTAGTCAAGAGACAGTATTGAAACATATATAATGACTCTGAATATTAATTATACAGCCACTGTTTAATTACACGAGTGCCAAGATGTTAAACTTTATTAGAGACCTTAATTAACTGCAGAAAGAGGGGGCTTTCTGTATTTAACTAGGAATCTGCTTGCTTTATTGGCCATATTTGGGTAGCTTTTTAAGGGAGAGATGGTGCATTAATTTGTTCCTCTCTCTCTCTCTCTCTCTCTCTCTATATATATATATATATATATAATAAAAGGGACTTTTTGAAAAGGGATATATATATATATATAATAAAAGGGACTTTTTTAAAAGGGAGGATTTTGATAATAATCTGTGTCAGTTTATAAGATAATAATCGTCGGGCTTCTCTTTCTCTGGGTTCTATCGGCATTCTCAGATGCCACACCTTTCTAGTGTTCTCCATCTGTGAACTCAAATATCTTACATATTATCTGACTTCCATAATTATAAAACCCCATTTTCAAATAGGAATTTATTAGTCGAAATAGGGACATAATAAGTAGCTCCGGCGTACTGTCTCTCCAGTCTCCAACTGGGCGATCATCTCTGCCTCGGGAGGAGGTGCTGTCTACTCTTCCTTTAATTGACTCTCACTCCACTCCTTTGTGGCTTCGTCCCGATAGGTACCGCCTGTCGTGCCGTTGAGCCCCACCCCCTCCCACCAATCTTTACTCAAACTGCTACGGGAAGAAGTCAACAAAATTATTGACTTGTTAACTTCTGTTCAGCATTTGAATAAATATAGGAAAGAATGTGCAACCTCGTGTAATACATATTTTCTCATTTATGAACTTTATTTCTAGTATAAGAGTTTTACCTGCTGCACGTCCATTGGAGCAAAAATAAAAAATAAAAATAATTTTTTTAGGTTGGTTGCCCTGTTGGACTTTCACTCTTTTGGTGTGTGTGACCCTTATTTGGCCCAATAGCACTTAAGTTGACCTATCAAGAAAGATCTAGGAGGTGGGTTTAAAGAAACACCGATTCACACTAAAAATAACTATCAAATGGTGGGTTTTTTCTGAAAAGGTGTGAGATCCCGTTATATTCTCACGAGAGTTCTTCTTGATGGGAGATGACTTATAAGGAACTAAGAAAGAGACTTGGTCCTCTTCCTCATAAGATCTTGAGTGCCTGTGCTCTATCAAGGGAATCTTCTAGAGAGAGAAAAATTAAGGACGGTCTTATTGCGGAGAGGAGGTCGTATCCTTGGCGTGTTATTCGAGATCGTGTCTGCTCCCACGTGTCGTGGAGTGCGGAGATTTAGTTTCTCAATCGACAATCTTTGCTGGCACAATGTGTAAGTATGCTAAATCTCTTCAACAATGATATCAGAGTCGGGTTATAATGTATTCGACATACAATCTGCGCTGTGCTTCCGTGTGTTTGCCCGCTTGTATTGCTTTTCCTGTATTTTTGCTCGGTCTGCAGCTAATCAAATGCCTCCATGTGCGAGTGGGAGAAGAGGAGGGTGATCATCCTAGCAGGATTAATGGGCAGCACCAGTCGACCCTCCCCTCTAAAGGTATATGCCTAGTGGTACTCCATGTCTTGTTCGTGCTTGTCTTCTAGGGACGGCGACAAGTTTTTGGAGTCGGCGTCGGGCACCACAAGGGCATGGCGGGGGCTCATAGTCGCTGCCTGTAAGGGAGCAACAATAGGGGAAGGCACCTCTGGGATGCTGCCGCACTTTGGGAGTACTGGGGTTATGGCAGCGATGGTCATGGCGCCGCCATGGTTGAATACGACAGAGCCATTGGGGGCGTCACAAAGGAGAAGAAAGGTTATAAACAAATAAATAAATAAAAGTCTGAAGGACATGGAGGTAGATGGCCTCTCCGGTCCCCACCTGCTGGTGCGCAAGAGGCAGTGCCACCTTCTTCTGTAACTTTATTTTGCTCCACTGCGTGAAGACGGTTTGGGGAGGAAGAGGAACAGTAAACGAAGGAAAGTTGAGAAATCGTACATATGCGATGAGTAACGAGAACATTACAAGTTAAAGGAAAATGGTATGTTTGCGATTAGAGAGGGGGAGAAAATTTGCAACATAAAAGCCCACCTTTATACCTTCTTAATATTTAACCCTCTCTCAGATATTTTTGTTTTAAGCAATTCCTTCTATTATGTCAAGGTTTATGCGATTCTGGTGGGACTTTTTGAAAATGCAAAATTCTGTTAACCCCATATATCACATATGTCTTTGAAAACCTTTTGATATTTAGAAATAAATTTCTAATGTTGTGTCCTTATTTAAGGTTGATATGTCCTTATATGGGAGATTAATGTATCCTGTAAGGCACATAAAATATTTAGTAAACATTCTTTTAAATATCCTTTAAAGAGTTAAATGGGCAAAAGATTTATTTAAAGGCCATTTCATACAAGGATTTGGATCAAAGCCCATTATGTTGTTCTCTTTAAAGAAAATAGATTTTTTTATTAAAAAGGGACACAAATTAATATGTGATAATCATAAATATAAGGATATTCTTACCTAATTATCCTTTTAAGTATTAAAGGATACAAATGTGGAACAGTTGTGATAATTTAGATTATTTGATTATTTTGTTTATTAATCAAATAGTTGTATGTTCATGGTCTATGATACATGTGATTTGATGATGATTATCACATATTTCACGGTATACTAGTACTATGTGCATAGAATTCTATTATTTCAATTGTTTGGTGTGATCACCAAAGTGACTCCAAACACGAGGATTACTTAATTCTGATTGCATAAAACTTATTATTTTTCCGCTGCAAATTATAATAGTACTAGTGTTTGCATTTGGGCTAATAAAATAGCTTGTCTCATCCAAAAGGAGTTACTATGTTCAATGTTCATGTGGTGTGAAATAATAGGAATGTATTTTCTAATCAAATGCTTTTTAATGCCCAAAGGTATGATGTTCATTTGAGTAAGAAATTACATGGCCTCTTAGTTTCACAAGGGTTAGTCCACTAACATATTATAATTATCTCCCAAAAGAGATATTACGATAATGTTTTAAGACTACCCATAAAGCATATTTATATGGTTGATAGTTGAATGGTTACTCTATTTTCTTTTGGTATATAGTAATGTGAGCATATTTTATGTGATATGCAGCTTTACCTAGTCCTGTGCTTGATGGTCCGCACATTCCTTTACTCAATGGCAATAGTTTTGATGAATGGAAAGAAAGAGTGTTGTTTACATTAAGATGTGTTGATCTTGACCTGTGTCTCTGAGTGGATGAACCTTCACCACTTACAGCGAAGAGCACTCTAGCAGAAAAGGAATTTTATGAAAAGTGGGAGCGATCTAATCGCCCCTGTCTCCTTTTCATATAAGCTCACGCAGAAAAAAACATCAGAGGTACACTTACAAAGTGTACTAAAGCTTCTGAGTTTCTTAAGGGTGTAGAGCAACAGTATGTTTGATAGAAATGTATGCCCTACAAGTCAATCACATGAGATGTGATGGTGACATTTCTTGTAATATCTCATTTATATTTATATCTATGGCATTTCTTCGTTGCATTTAATGTGTATTAATGATTCGAATGTAATTAAGTCTCTGAACCTGTGCGATGATGACTGGATCATAATGAGATTATGATAATGAGATCAGTCATCCAGATGCACATGTTCTAAATATTTTCAGTCGTAGGATATTCAAAAATGGACATTGAAGATCCGAATAGACTGACACACATGATACTTACTCATATGATGGGTGTGATTGTTCTCATAGTCATTAGTATGGAGACACTGAAGTACGTGTGTGGGTACTCATTAGTGGAATGAGTACACTGAACTGACCCGATCTAGAATCCCTGTATGGTAATCATACTGACTGTCAATCAGGATTTTCTATGTCTCAGTAGCACATTTGGATCTTAGACTTGAGTCACTAAAGATGTTTTGTATGAGAGAAGTTGAGTATTTGATTACTAACTTGTGGACTCCTGTAAAGTGATCATGTATAGTTAGTTATTCGGATTCAGTAGAACTTATGCGAAGGCAATTAGTTTGACAACATGAGATTATTCACTCTCAGTATGATATATGAGAGAGAATGCCCTATGGATATGTACTCGGTAATGTTAGGTCCCTTATGACGCGGCGGCAACGTAGAAGAGATCGCCGGCACTTCGAAAACACGAACGGGACGGGATAACCACTGTCTCGCGTAGCTCGATCTCACACCGGACGGTCTCTCACCGGGCAATCTCTCAAATCTCACAAAGGAGTTGGAGGGAAGGGAAGCAAGAGGAGAAAAGCTCTCTTACGTGGGTTTCATTTAATCTTTCATTCAATCAATGAGAAAAGTCATACACTAGCCTCCTTTATATAAGGATGGCCAAATTAGACTTGGACAAACATACCCCTAGACAATTCAACTAAGGACATCCATATCCTATGACTATTGGCCTAATAAAATAAAATACAACAACTTTTGACTATTGGCTAAAATAAAATAAAATACTTTGACTAGTGGTTTAATAATACAATACCACCACAATACAAATAAAATACACACAAATAAAATACATAATCAGGACGCCGAATCTCCAAGCCACAAGCTCGGTGGTGTCGGGGCGGTGCGGCGTCGACTCCGTGTAACGGGTCCGGTGTCCCCGCCAACCCTCCCGGGGCGGTTGGAGCTCGACTCCGTCGAGTAAGGTGGGACACCGCTCTGGTAGTGCTCTAGCAGGTCTGGATCGAGGTGCTGGAGATCTTCCCGACTGATCCAGGAATTATCAGAAGGTGGACGGTCCCGCCAGCGGACAAGGTAGCGCTGGTAAACCCTGCTCCGTGTAGCTATCACCTGCTCATCCAGTATCCTCTCAATTTGCTCACGCGGTGCTCTCAAGGCTGGTGGACGCACAGGTGGGCTCACTCTCAATGGGAGGAGAAGGCTCGAAAGGGTCACTAGGAATGGATGTAGGTTCCTTGTAGGCCACTACGTCTGTCACATTAAATGTAGAGCTAATCCCATATTCGGGAGATAAGTCCACAACATATGCATTAGAGCCAATCTTCCGTAGTATTTGGAAGGGACCATCACTACGGGCATGCAACTTTTAAATGGCTCCTGAGGGGAGTCGTTCAGGTCGAACCCGTACCATAACCAAGTCACCTTCTTGAAATTCATAGTGACACCTATGTGAATCAGCCAAACGTTTATAGGTCTCATTACTGAGATTTATTTGCTTGCTAATTGATTCATGTAGACTTTTGACATGCTGTGCAAACTCTTCGGCTGATTTAAAAATTCTAGACTCGAGGGGAAGGGGAATGAGATCCACATGTTTCCTAGGTTTGTATCCATGCACAACCTCAAATGGACTCATACCTATGGATCTATTGGTCAAGCTATTATATGCAAATTTGACTTTGGGCAAGAGAAGATCCCAATTGTCAGAATGATCCCCTACAAGACACCTCAAAAGGTTCCCTAAACTCCTATTGATGACCTCTGTTTGCCCGTCAGTTTATGGGTGATAGGCAGTGAAAAATTTGAGCTTAGTGCCAACTAGGTGCCAAAGTGTCTTCCAAAAATAACTAGTGAACCGGGCATCTCAATCAGACACTATGGTTTGGGGGAGACCATGCAGACGCACGACTTCATCAAAGAAAAGGTGGGCTACTCTAGATGCATCAGATATTTTGGAACATGCAATGAAATGAGCCATCTTAGAGAACCGATCAACTATAACAAAAATGGAGTCATATTTATGAGCAGTACGAGGTAAACCAAGGATGAAATCCATGCTCACGTTAACCCACGGTCTATCAGGAATGGGGAGAGGAGTGTAGAGACCAGTGTTTTATTTGACCTGTTTGGCCATCGTGCATGTCCGACACTGGGCTACAATTTTGGCCACATCTTTTTTCAGGCCAGGCCAATAAAAATGCTCCTCAACAGAATGGATGGTCTTGTTTCGTCCAAAATGACCAGGAAGACCTCCAGCATGCATTTCCTATATTAGAAAGTCCCGTACAGAAGTCTTCGGGACACAGAGTTGTTGTCCTCGAAAGAGAAAATCATCTTGGAGTAGATAGTCAGCAAATGCTATCGAGGATCCAGCAGACAAGGCAGAGTAGGCAGGGCCAAAATCTGGACACTCTCCATAGAGTTCCTTCATGCAGTCAAATTCGGTGACCTCTACCCGAATAGTGAAAAGAAGGGAGACCATTCGACCCAAGGCGTCGGCCACCTTATTCTCCTTTCCAGCCTTATGTTTTAGGATAAAGGTGAAGGGGTAGAGGAATTCTATCCATCGACCGTGCCTAGGGTTTAAACCCTTCTGAGAGCTAAGGAATTTCAATGCATCGTGATCCGAGTATCAGACAAACTCTTGAGATAAGAGATAGTGTCTCCAGTGTTTGAGGGCTTGGACCATGGCATAAAACTCCTTATCATATGTAGAGTATCAAAGTTTTACATCAGAAAGCTTCTCACTAAAATAAGTCATAGGGTGGCTTTCTTGACTAAGCACTCCTCTTATACCTACGCCCGATGCATCACATGATATCTCAAAGACTTTGGAAAAATCTGACAGGTGGAGGACATTGGCTTTGGTCATGAGCTCTTTTATGATAAGAAAAGTCTGGGAGGTGACTTTAGTCCACTCAAAATTCCCTTTATAGATGCAATTCGTAATGGGTGCTATAATGGTGCTAAAATCCTTAATGAAGTGTCTGTAGAAAGTGGCTAGCCCATGGAAACTTCGAACGTCATGGACGTTCTGGGGCTCTGGCCAGTCTATTAAGACTTAGACCTTGGATTGGTCCAGAGACACTCGTTGACTAGAAACCACAAACCCGAGGAAAGTGACCCGGTCTGTCATGAATTCACACTTCTTTAGGTTGGCATACAGGGTGTCTCTCCTCAAAGTCTCACAGACTTCCTTTAAATGTTGGACGTGATCCTGAGGGTTGTGGCCATAGATCAGAATGTCATCAAAGTAGACGATAACAAAGCGATCGATAAGTGGGCAGAGGACTTTAGTCATGAGCCTCATGAATATGCTGGGGGCATTGGATAGCCCAAATGGCATGACAAACCACTCGTACAGACCTTCTTTTATTTTGAAGGCTGTCTTCCATTCATCCCCTGGTCGGATTATGACTTGATGGTAGTCACTTTTCAAGTCAATCTTGGAAAAGATGGTGGCTCCACTCATCATGTCAAGCATGTCATCGAGACAGAGAATTAAAAATCTGTACTTAACAGTGATTTTGTTGATGGCATGGCTGTCAACACACATCCGCCAGGTGCCATCTTTTTTTGGTGTGAGCAAGGCAGGAATAGCACAGGGACTCTTGCTCACTCTGAGGAGACCATTTTGAATAAGGTACTCAACAATTCTTTGGAGCTCAGCATGCTCCTTAGAGTTCAGTCTGTAATGGGGAAGGTTGGGTAGGGTGGACCCGGGGACAAGGTCAATGGCATGTTGTACATCACGCATGGGAGGGAGTCTAGAGGGCAAGTCTTTAAAGAAGATGTCTTGAAAGCTCTACAGGCTGGGGGTCAGTGATGACCAAGGCTTGGGTGGGATAATTGGTGGCAACATGCCCTAAGTTATGGCACCTAAAGCAGCAAACTCCCGAGACAGAGACCGGTTGGGAGGTGCTAGGGATGGCTCCCTTTCCCTTGTCATCCCTCTTATCGGTTGGCGGAGTGTACTCCAGCCTCGGAACAGCAGCATGTGCAGGTAAGGGGTTCCTTATGAAAGGAATAGCAGGGGCAACGGCCCGAAGTGGGGTAGCAGTAGGGACATAAGAAGTAGAGGGGCCAGGTCTCTCAGGGTAGCAGATCATGGGGTTTCGGGACTCAAGTTGGCGGTAGGTGGAAACCCGAAGTGGGACCACCCTTTGAAATCGCTCAACGTCTCGAGCAACCTGATAGGCGTGCTCGAGGATGTTAACCTCTCGAAAGAATAGCTCCCGCTGAATGCTCTCGTGTAAGCCAGCTCTAAATCGCGAGAGTGTGACAGAGGCATTGTCACGCCCCGAGCGCGGAAGATACCCGGAGGTGCGCGACGAGTTTATATCAATCATGTCAATCAGAGTAGTAGTGTATTCGACACCAAAACAGAGATGCGCAAAAGTAAAGATAACCCAATCCTTTATTTCATAATGGATAGACTATTACAAATCCAATACTCTATTCAATTGAAAAGGAAAAGTACATAGTTGACTCAAGAAAATAGGAAGAAGACTAGATGACACTTGGAGAAGTTCTATCTCTTTCACTCTTGACCATTCCCATCCGATTGACTTCCCTCGTCGTCGGAATTACCTGAAAAGTAGTGAACACACGGAGTGAGCGAACGCTCAGTAGGAATTTATATCTCAAACGCTAGCAAGGGGTTTAAATAATTACATCTTTCATGTATGTACTGTAGCTATGCATGCTCGTGTAAAATGACAAGATAGAAAGAGAATTTATCAATAAGACAGTAAGATGAACTAGTCATGAGCTTTCAAGAAAAGATAACAAGATATTCAAGCAAGTACTTTTTAGCAAGTCATGTCAAGAACTTTGGCTATCATGTATCAAGCAAGCAAGTAATTACCCTTTCTCGGGTCACGCAATTCATGTCATGTCAAGTACGAGTCAAGTACAAGATTTGTGTGGAATGTCCAATCAAGCTAGTCATGCACTCAGTATAATGCCAGATACCTTATCATTCAACTCCCATGGGCACAAGTACTTTCGGGTGCTCCTCCTAGGACCAGATCGGGCCCTATATGCGCAGGTATTTATCATGTATATTTGACATCCACTCTTGTATATATATATATAGCCAATATAGAATTTCAACAATTTAAGCTTGTAGACACGTAGGATAACTTTGAGAGAATAGAGTCCAAAAATACGACATTGGACATAGATAGGCGATAACAACGGTACAATCACGATGAACGATGAAACTAGGTGGAATTAGGTTCCCTTAACTCGGGTACCATGACAAACAAGTATGGACATTCTTTATATAGAATTGAGGTCCACATGAACAGTACATCAAAGGTAAGATACCCTCATTCTTATTATAGAATTGAGGTCTACAAGAACATCAACAAATGGCATGATATCATAATCCCATTAAGAATTCTCATGATATACTCTTTGCATATCATAAGGGCCGGTATACCATATTTCTTTAGAGTGACATGGCAGTCAATAGTGTAATGGGTTTTTAGGGTACAACCAGCTCAGTCGGCCTTGAGGGAATCTAAGGCTCGAGGAGTCTTACGGAGGTCTCTATGACTAACTCGCTAGTCCAAAGGAACGGAATGTCCAATGGAGAGCTTGTATGTAAATGAGAATTGAGGGTGATCGATAAAACATCATGAAACGTGGGACTATACTCACGGAGTGGAGATATAGTGCCGATATACATATATATAGATATATTGAAACCATCGGTTATCAGAAACAGGGTAAAAATATTTTTACAGGAAAATAACGACTTAGGTAAAGTCACTACTCAAGTAATTAACGCCTTCAGTAAGGGCGTTTATCTATTTTACATTTTTGCAAGATCTCAATATTTCAGTATTTTACCAAAAATGCGCCCTGGAAAGGGGCGTTTATTTACGAGTTGACGACGCATACAGTGGTCGTTCATTCTTTACTTCTATTTTTACAGAATATATATTTTCAATAATTTATCAAAAACACGCCCTGTGCAGGGGCGTTAGTTTTCAATTCACGCCCTGAACAGGGGCGTTAGTCAAGTGAGAGACGACCTATACAGGGTCGTGTATTTGAGCGTTTTACAATATTTCAGAAAATAGATTTCCAAGAGACAAGAGACATGATCATGACAGAAAATTAGCAGGAATTCACAGGTCGAGTCATGCAATATATATTAGATTGGATATTTCATATCTATTGAATTTTTAACGTGGATCAATTATTAATTACATGTGATTTTCATGAGATTAACGCCTACAGGGCAGGACGTCAAATCTGAAATTGACGACCTAGTGCAGGTCGTTTATTTAAAGTAGCGCCCTGGACACGGGCGTCTTCTGCAAAAATATTACAGAAACGTGTAGAAACCATCAGGAAACTTATATACATGACATGCATGATGTGTTACTATGAATTTAATTTGTTTGGGCTACGTTGCTTGAGAAAACCTACCTTAATAGTTGATCTGGAGATGAACGGATGCAGGTTCTGGAAAAAAATGATACTCTATTTATAAACAAAGTTTTCTGACGTACTGATAGCCAAGTAAGATATATGCTTCCCTTGGCAACAGATGAGCTTGGGAAGATGCAGAAGACGTTGGTTGATGACGAAGAATTCCCCGTTCTTCCCTGTCAACCGTCTGCAGATCCTATAAAAGAAAAAGAAACTATATACCTTAGTTTCTTCATCGTACGTAACAGAGGAGAAAGCAGAAGAACGTACCTAGTCCTTCACCGGAGCTTCTCAACCTGTAAGCAGAGAAGAGTATGAAGAATCATTAGTTCTTCATGCGTTGTTCGAACACAATATAAGGAAGAAGGAAGAAGAAGAACCTGCTGTTCTTCGCATACCTTAGAAAACTCCGAACGCCAAATAGCGTTCTCGGTTCAAGCAGTAGGTTATTTATAAGATATTGGAAATCCTAATAAGGTTAGTGTTTGATTGGAAGTAACACTTCCATGATAGAGTTATTACTACATTCGAACTCTTTCTCATAGTTATCAACTTACCCTGGATAGACTCCTGGGTCGAACGAAACTCGAACTGAATTAACGACCTAGGTCAGGGCGTCGAATTTAAATTGACGCCTTGTCAAGCATCGTTACTTGTTGAAACGCGTCCCCTCAAAGGACGTTACGCTAACTTGCCCTTTTTTATTTTATTTTGGTCGTTTGAAATTTGACGCCTTGATGTGTGGGCGTCCTTTCTTCAAAACACGCCTTAGGTGAAGGCGTTTTCTTGTAAGGTAGCGCCTTTATCTGAGGCGTTATTTTCATCAAGGTTTAATTATTTTTATTCCAAGCTCTTTCGTTTATTTACTAAATCTTTTAATCTATTTTGATTTATTTATTCCTTTTAATTTGTTGCTACACCCTCCCCCACTTAAAAAGAATTTGGTCCCCAAATTCCATATTATATATTTACATATGGAGAGTGTAGAGTATGTACCTTCTAAAATAAGTCTGGAAATCGTTTCCTCATAGATTTCTCGGTCTCCCATGTAGCTTCATGTTCTGAATTCTTATTCCATTGTACTTTTAGCATGGGAGTAACCTTATTTCTTAGGATTCGTACTTCTCGATCTAAGATCTTCATAGGCTTCTGTTCATACGTGAGATCCTTCTGGATTACTAGGTCTCCATGTTCGATAATATGTGATGGATCATGCACATACTTCTTCAACATAGATATGTGGAACACATTATGTACTTCGGACAATTGAGGTGGCAATGCGATGCGATAAGCAACCTCGCCAACTCTTTCTAGTATCTCAAAAGGTTCGATAAATCTTGGTGTAAGCTTGCCTTTAACACCAAATCTTTGTATTCCACGTGCAGGCGATATCTTGAGAAATACATGATCTCCAACTTGGAATTCAAGATCTCTTCTTCTTGTGTCAGCATAAGCCTTTTGTCTAGACTGAGCAACTTGCAGTCTTTCTTTGATCAATTGTATCTTCTCGGTAGTGTCCCTTACCATTTCTAGACCTAACAGTTGTTTCTCTCCAACTTCATCCCAGCATAAGGGTGATCGACAACTCCTTCCGTATAAGGCTTCAAAAAGTGCCAGTTGTATACTTGCCTGGTAGCTATTATTGTATGCAAATTCGACCAGAGGCAAGTGATCATGCCAGTTTCCATCAAAATCAGTAATGCATGCTCTTAGCATATCTTCGACTACTTGATTGGTTCTCTCGGTCTGACCATCCGTTTGAGGATGAAAAGCTGTACTAAAGTTAAGTCTCGTCCCCAACGAATGTTGTAATCCCTTCCAAAAATGAGAAGTAAAACGGGTATCTCTGTCAGACACGATTGAAACAGGAATACCATGTAATCTGACTATTTCCTTGATGTATAGTGCAGCTAAGACATCAACTGACCATCGACTCTTGATTGGCAAGAAATGCGCTGATTTAGTCAATCGGTCAATGATAACCCATATTCCATCATGTCCTCTTTTTGATTTAGATAAACCCATGATGAAATCCATACCAATATCCTCCCACTTTCATTTGGGAATATCCAGAGGATGTAATTTTCCAACAGGCTTTTGGTGTTCTGCCTTGACCTGTTGGCATGTGAGACAACGTGATACATAGTCTGCTATTTCCCTTTTCATGTTGGGCCACCAAAAATTTCTTTTCACATCTTGGTACATCTTGGTAGATCCAGGATGAATCGTATACCTTGACCTATGAGCTTCATCTAAGACCTTCTTCTTCAATCCTGGGCAGTCCGGTATACAAGTTCTATTCTTGAACATTAATCTTCCATCAGAAGCTAATTGGAAATCCGATTGTCCTTCTAATCTGCCCTTAATTTCTACTAATGTAGGATCATCATTCTGAAGTGCTTGTATTTCAGACAATAAATCTGACTGTATGCTTATATGAGATAATGTGACACATCTAGGGTCCGTGTCCATGCTTATATTGAGTTCAGAGAATTGTTCCAGCAATTTCCATTCTTGAATCAGACAATTGGCTAACAGTGCTCTCGGCTTTCGACTAAGGGCATCTGCTACATGATTACCCTTTCCGGGATGATATTGTATATTGAAGTCGAAGTCCTTGAGATATTCCAGCCATCGTCTTTGCCTCATATTTAGTTCCTTCTGTGAGAAGAGATACTTGAGACTCTTGTGATCGGAGTATACAATAAACTGTACTCCATAAAGATAATGTCTCCATATCTTCAGTGCAAATATTACCGCGGCCAATTCTAAGTCATGGACGGGATAGTTCTCTTCATGTTTCTTCAGTTGACGAGAAGAGTATGCTATAACCTTCCCTTGTTGCATTAGACCACACCCGAGGCCAATGCCAGAAGCATCAGTGTATACCTCGAACTTTTCTCCTTCAATTGGCAATGCTAAGATAGGAGCTGTAGTAAGGTGATCCTTGAGAGTTTGGAAGCTTCTCTCACATTCCTCATCCCATTCATAACGGATCTCCTTGCGAGTTAACCTCGTAAGTGGCACGGCAGTTTTTGAGAAATCCTTGATGAATCGCCTGTAATAGCCGGCAAGACCTAAGAAACTTCGGATCTCGCTAGCATTGGTCGGTCTTTCCCAGTTCCTTACAGCTTCAACCTTTGATGGGTCTACAGACAAGCCATCCTTTGATATAACATGTCCGAGAAAAGTCACTTCTTCAAGCCAGAATTCACACTTGCTAAGTTTTACATATAATTGGTTTGTCCTTAATATTTGTAATGCAATCCTCAAATGTTCCTCATGCTCTTCCTTGGTCTTGGAATAAATCAATATATCATCAATAAAGACCACCACGAATTGATCTAAATAAGGCCTGAATATACTATTCATTAACTGCATAAAGGCAGCAGGGGCATTCGTTAGTCCGAAAGACATAACAACAAATTCATAATGGCTATACCTGCTTCTGAATGCGGTTTTATGAATATCCTCGTCCTTGATTCTTAGTTGGTGATATCCGGACCTAAGATCAATTTTGGAAAAGTACATGGATCCTAAAATTTGATCAAACAATTCATCGATTCTCGGCAGTGGATACTTGTTCTTGATAGTGAGATGATTCAATTGTCGATAGTCGACGCATAACCTCATGGATCCGTCTTTCTTCTTTACAAATAATACAGGCGCTCCCCACGGGGAAGTACTTGGTCTAATGAATCATTTCTTAATGAGTTCCATCAATTGCTCCTTTAACTCCTTGAGTTCAGCAGGTGACATCCTATAAGGTGCCTTTGAAATCGGACCAGCACCAGGGACTAAGTCAATGGTGAAGGCCACTTCTCTTTGCGGGGGTAATCCCGGTAAATCTTCCGGAAACACGTCCGGAAATTCTTGCACTACTGGAATGTCTTCTAGCTTAATCTCCTTAGCTTCTTTAACTGTGACACATGCGAGGAAAGATGCACATCCCTTCCTGATGAGCTTGCTAGCTCGGAGAGCTAAAATAATAGGGGATTTGCTCCGACTCTTGGGGCTAGTAAATACTAGTTGTGGAAATTCCTTGAATGTAACCTTACTATTGCGGCAATCAACCGTTGCCTGATACTTGGATAACCAATCTGCCCCTAGTATAACATCATACTCTTTCAGATCTAAACATATGAGGTCAATAGAGAGACTTCTACCCTGAACCAATACTTCGCAGTTTTGGTAATGATGTGTAATATTAGTCTCATCATCCAGAGGAGTAGACAAAACTAACTTTATCCATTCCGGTTCTAGGGGTAATGGGTCAGCAAACTTCTTAGAAACAATAGAATGCGATGCACCAGTATCAATTAAGACATATGCATTCCTGGAACAAACTTTCAATGTACCTTCTACTAAGCCGCCTCCTTCTACTTGCTCGGTTTCCTTGATTGCATGAAGACGAGCATTCTTGGTTACTGGGCGTTTTCCGTCATCGGCTTGATTATTTAGTAGTGGGCAATCGAGAATCCGATGTTCACGACTCCCACAACGGAGACATGCTCCTAGTTTCCTCCAGCATTCTTCTGCTCTATGACCCGCTTTATCACAATGTTTGCACACTGTATTTGGAGAGGTAGTGGTGATAGAGAAGGGCTTGGTCTTCTTGAACTTTTGCTCTTGCGAGGGAATACCTCCATTGCTAGGCCTCTTCTTGAAGTTGGGTTTAAAGGAACCCGAACCTGTAACTTGTTCCTTCTTATCCTTACCACGAATCCTATCAGACAGTTTCGTGGCATCTTCTAATAGTTGAGCTCGGCGTACTATCTCCGAGTAGACTTGAATGTCCATCGACGCCAGTTGGGTAATAGCTTGGGGCCTGAGCCCATTAAGAAACCTCCTAGCTTTCATTTTCTCGGTGCTAACTAGATGCTTAGCATACCGAGACAATCTAGAGAATTGGGCCTCATACTCGGCCACTGACAAGGATCGTTGTTTTAATGCGGCAAACTCTGCAGCCTTCTTTTCCTGAACTCGGTCCGAGAAATATTTCGCGTTGAAGTGTTCAACGAATTCTTCCCACGAAACCTGATCTTGATTTATAGTAGCCTCTATTGATTCCCACCAGCATCTAGCATCCCTTTCTAACTGAAAAGTAGCTAATAAGACCTTATCTTGATCCGTGCATTGCATAACACGGAATATACGTTCTATCTCCCTAATCCAGTGTTCAGCGTCATCTGGATCAGTAGAACCCGTGAACTTGGGTGGGTTCATGTTCTTGAAAGTCTGGTGGAGACTTCCTGCTCGTTGTCCACCTCCTAGTGTTACTTGTTGCAGCACTTGAGTCATGTCTTGAAGGGTACGCTGCATGTTGCGCCATTGAGCACGTTCGGCAGCCATTATCCTACAATTACAATAACTAGATTAATATGTGATTTGTATCTTAAAGACTCATATACTATGTTAACTTTAACCCTTGGTTCTACCCAATCTCACTGGTTGAAGGTTAAAACTTATCCTTGGACTTGGGTTTTCCTAGGAATTGAATACCCTAGGCTCTGATATCATAAAAACTGTCACGCCCCGAGCGCGGAAGATACCCGGAGGTGCGCGACGAGTTTATATCAATCATGTCAATCAGAGTAGTAGTGTATTCGACACCAAAACAGAGATGCGTAAAAGTAAAGATAACCCAATCCTTTATTTCATAATGGATAGACTATTACAAATCAATACTCTATTCAATTGAAAAGGAAAAGTACATAGTTGACTCAAGAAAATAGGAAGAAGACTAGATGACACTTGGAGAAGTTCTATCTCTTTCACTCTTGACCATTCCCATCCGATTGACTTCCCTCGTCGTCGGAATTACCTGAAAAGTAGGGAACACACGGAGTGAGCGAACGCTCAGTAGGAATTTATATCTCAAGCGCTAGCAAGGGGTTTAAATAATTACATCTTTCATGTATGTACTGTAGCTATGCATGCTCGTGTAAAACGACAAGATAGAAAGAGAATTTATCAATAAGACAGCAAGATGAACTAGTCATGAGCTTTCAAGAAAAGATAACAAGATATTCAAGCAAGTACTTTTTAGCAAGTCATGTCAAGAACTTTGGCTATCATGTATCAAGCAAGCAAGTAATTACCCTTTCTCGGGTCACGCAATTCATGTCATGTCAAGTACGAGTCAAGTACAAGATTTGTGTGGAATGTCCAATCAAGCTAGTCATGCACTCGGTATAATGCCAGATACCTTATCATTCAACTCCCATGGGCACAAGTACTTTCGGGTGCTCCTCCTAGGACCAGATCGGGCCCTATATGCGCAGGCATTTATCATGTATATTTGACATCCACTCTTGTATATATATATATATATATAGCCAATATGGAATTTCAACAATTTAAGCTTGTAGACACGTAGGATAACTTTGAGAGAATGGAGTCCAAAAATACGACATTGGACATAGATAGGCGATAACAACGGTACAATCACGATGAACGATGAAACTAGGTGGAATTAGGTTCCCTTAACTCGGGTACCATGACAAACAAGTATGGACATTCTTTATATAGAATTGAGGTCCACATGAACAGTACATCAAAGGTAAGATACCCTCATTCTTATTATAGAATTGAGGTCTACAAGAACATCAACAAATGGCATGATATCATAATCCCATTAAGAATTCTCATGATATACTCTTTGCATATCATAAGGGCCGGTATACCATGTTTCTTTAGAGTGACATGGCAGTCAATAGTGTAATGGGTTTTTAGGGTACAACCAGCTCAGTCGGCCTTGAGGGAATCCAAGGCTCGAGGAGTCTTACGGAGGTCTCTATGACTAACTCGCTAGTCCAAAGGAACGGAATGTCCAATGGAGAGCTTGTATGTCAATGAGAATTGAGGGTGATCGATAAAACATCATGAAACGTGGGACTATACTCATGGAGTGGAGATATAGTGCCGATATACATATATATAGATATATTGAAACCATCGGTTATCAGAAACAGGGTAAAAACATTTTTACAGGAAAATAACGACTTAGGTAAAGTCACTACTCAAGTAATTAACGCCTTCAGTAAGGGCGTTTATCTATTTTACATTTTTGCAAGATCTCAATATTTCAGTATTTTACCAAAAACGCGCCCTAGAAAGGGGCGTTTATTTACGAGTTGACGACGCATACAGTGGTCGTTCATTCTTTACTTCTATTTTTGCAGAATATATATTTTCAGTAATTTATCAAAAACAAGGCCTGTGCAGAGGCGTTAGTTTTCAATTCACGCCCTGAACAGGGGCGTTAGTCAAGTGAGAGACGACCTATATAGGGTCGTGTATTTGAGCGTTTTACAATATTTCAAAAAATAGAATTCCAAGAGACAAGAGACATGATCATGACAGAAAATTAGCAGGAATTCACAGGTCGAGTCATGCAATATATATTAGATTGGATATTTCATATCTATTGAATTTTTAACGTGGATCAATTATTAATTACATGTGATTTTCATGAGATTAACGCCTACAGGGCAGGGCGTCAAATCTGAAATTGACGACCTAGTGCAGGTCGTTTCTTTAAAGTAGCGCCCTGGACACGGGAGTCTTTTGCAAAAATATTACAGAAACGTGTAGAAACCATCAGGAAACTTATATACATGACATGCATGATGTGTTACTATGAATTTAATTTGTTTGGGCTACGTTGCTTGAGAAAACCTACCTTAATAGTTGATCTGGAGATGAACGGATACAGGTTCTGGAAAAAAATGATACTCTGTTTATAAACAGAGTTTTCTGACGTACTGATAGCCAAGTAAGATATATGCTTCCCTTGGTAACAGATGAGCTTGGGAAGATGCAGAAGACGTTGGTTGATGACGAAGAATTCCCCGTTCTTCCCTGTCAACCGTCTGCAGATCCTATAAAAGAAAAAGAAACTATATACCTTAGTTTCTTCATCGTACGTAACAGAGGAGAAAGCAGAAGAACGTACCTAGTCCTTCACCGGAGCTTCTCAACCTGTAAGCAGAGAAGAGTATGAAGAATCATTAGTTCTTCATGCGTTGTTCGAACACAATATAAGGAAGAAGGAAGAAGAAGAACCTGCTGTTCTTCGCATACCTTAGAAAACTCCGAACGCCAAATAGCGTTCTCGGTTCAAGCAGTAGGTTATTTATAAGATATTGGAAATCCTAATAAGGTTAGTGTTTGATTGGAAGTAACACTTCCATGATAGAGTTATTACTACATTCGAACTCTTTCTCATAGTTATCAACTTACCCTGGATAGACTCCTGGGTCGAACGAAACTCGAACTGAATTAACGACCTAGGTCAGGGCGTCGAATTTAAATTGACGCCTTGTCAAGCGTCGTTACTTGTTGAAACGCGTCCCCTCAAAGGACGTTACGCTAACTTGCCCTTTTTTATTTTATTTTGGTCGTTTGAAATTTGACGCCTTGATGTGTGGGCGTCCTTTCTTCAAAACACGCCTTAGGTGAAGGCGTTTTCTTGTAAGGTAGCGCCTTTATCTGAGGCGTTATTTTCATCAAGGTTTAATTATTTTTATTCCAAGCTCTTTCGTTTATTTACTAAATCTTTTAATCTATTTTAATTTATTTATTCCTTTTAATTTTATCAGGGTTGCTACAGGCATCCTCCACGACATGACTCCGAAGGAAGAATTTATTAAACTTGACGATGTATTCATCTACAGACTTCCCATCTTGGGTGAGTTTCTGCCATTGGTCTAAAAGACGCTGATGGTAGGAGGGTGAAAGATACTTCTCCCTCAGTTTCTCCTTCATTTCTTCCCACATGTCGATGCATTCCTCTCGTGTCCTTGCTAGGAGATTCTCAACATTGCACCAGTAGGTCTTGGCTTGACCTAGGAGCTTCATCTTGGCAAACCTCACCCTTGTAGCAGGGGTCATGCGGTGATGCCAATCAAAATACTGGTCCACCACAATCTCCCAATCAAGGTATGTGGCGGGATTTAGAGACCCATCAAAACTGGGAGCGTCTATCTTGACGTTCCTCAATATGATCTTCTCATCTTCGTGGTCTCTTCCTCGAGACGCATGATCATCTTGCTCTCTACCTCGAGGAGCCTGAATCAGGGGGGCTTGGTCTCTCTCTTCTCTAGGGTTGGCTACGGGATCTCTGCGACCATTCAATATTCCTTCCTCTCTCTTCACATGATCCTCTAAGGTTCGGATCCTCTTACCTAGCTCCGCTCGCAATTGGCCCATAGATTCTGCAATTTGAGCCGTAAGATGTTGTTTGAGCTGGGCTAGCATGGCATTCACACCCTCCTGATTCATGGGTGGTTGTAGTGTTAAAGCGCACTCTAGACGGCCTGATGAATTCCTAAACCAACATTGCATGCACGAGCTCAGACCTAAATGATGTAATCTTGGGACGGAAGATTAGCAAGGTTCAGACCTTCTTGTTGGCTAATATGCAAAGGGTCAATTCGAAGGGACTTGTCAGGGAGGGTTGCTCGTCCGTAGGTGAAGTAGTTGTGGAACTACCTCCTGACAATTATGGTGTTCTAATGTGATAGTTCTAGGGCTTAAGGATGGGCGCAAACAACCTCTCTCTTTCCATCCACAGCGATGCACTCAAGAGATATGCTACATGGGTCGGGCTCTTTCTCACTTCCTCGCGTGGCAATTGATAAAGATACTAAATAAGCAAGTGAGTGGAGCACGCACCTAGTTAGATTGAAAAGTCTAGCTCCGACTGGAGACGAAGGCGAGTGGGGACGTGCGTGTCCGCACGGCGTCGACGAAGCTTGAACAGTTACAATAAATTAACTTCACACATGGAGGATGCAATTATTACAAAACCACTTAATTAAATTTCCCGTGTAGGGGAATAAATTAATTCAGAATTTCTCAACGCAAGGAGACTCAGGGTCACTCACGCTCCGTAAATCGCAGACCACTAGTCAACGACCACACGACTCGGGCGCTGTTCAAGTCACTGTAGTGGACTCAGGTGCCCCAATCAACACTTCATTCAAAAGATATATATATATAATATTATATATATACAAATAATATTATATATATATCCATCATATTATATATATATATATCCATCATATTATATATATTACTATTTCTTTTTTGAATACTCTAACATTTTTGTTCAAACTTCTCTTGTACTCTTGCGTAAATCATGTAGCCAGAAGGTGGCAGTCAACCTACACAAACGTGGGCGGCTGCAGATAGCCACGCGGCTGCACGTGGGCGGCCACGCGGGAGGCGCAGTCGGTGAAGGCGGGCAGCCACGAGGCTCCACGCGGGCGGGCGACATGGGCGCGGGCGAGCGCTCGCAGGCTGCGGGCGTAGGCGGTGGCGGGCGCGGGCGCACGCGGCGGGGCAGGCACGTGCAGGCGAGCGGGACCGGGCGCACGCGGGCGTGGTGCGACGGGCGCGGGTGTGGGCGGGCATGGGCGGCGGCGGGCGCGGGCGGGTGGCACGCGGCTGATGACGAGCGCAGGCGGCTGGGCGCGGTGGGGAGAACGACCGTTGCGGCCGTGGGGCCTTTTTGAATGGGGCACGGGCGACGAGGCCCCCCCTGTGAAACTTTTTTTCCTTTTTTTTTATTTCTCAACCGAGAGAGAAAGATCTATTCTGCTGCACTCTTTTTTTTCACTCTTCTCTCAGCCGAGAAAGGAAGATCTCTTCTGCTATTCTCTTTTTTTTTCACGTACCGATGTTGTGGAGGGGAAACAACGTCGGGGATGATGGGGATGCTGTCGTTGGGCTCTGATACCAAATTTGGCGCGGCGACAACGTGGAAGAGATCGTCGACACTCCGAAAATACGAACGGGACGGGATAACCACTATCTCGTGCATCTCGGTCTCACACCGGACGATCTCTCACCGGACAATCTCTCGAATCTCACAAAGGAGTTAGAGGGAAGGGAAGCAAGAGGAGAAAAGCTCTCTTACGTGGGTTTCATTCAATCTTTCATTCAATCAATGAGAAAAGCCATACACTAGCCTCCTTTATATAAGAATGGCCAAATTACACTTGGAGAAACATACCCCTAGACAATTCAACTAAGGACATTCATATCCTATGACTATTGGCCTAATAAAATAAAATACAACAACTTTTGACTATTGGCCAAAATGAAATAAAATACTTTGACTAGTGGTTTAATAATACAAAACCACCAAAATACAAATAAAATACATAATCAGGACGCCGAATCTCCGAGCCACAAGCTCGGTGGTGTCGGGGCGGTGCGGCGTCGGCTCCGTGTAACGGGTCTGGTGTCCCCACCACCTTGCTTGGGTGCAACCGGATCTGGAGGGGGGGGGTGAATAGATCCCTTATAAAAATACCCTCTTTAAAAACATATCTTGACTAGACAAAGTTCTTGTTTGAACACATCGGATATAGTGATGATACTTGGACATGTAAGTGCTTGATATAGATTCTCAAAGCGTCAAGCTACTCAAGATTAAGAGTTGACGACCTGAAGGAATATAAATTGAGCAATCAACAGTCAGACAAGTCTACTGCACCTCAAACACTTATTTGTTGAACAACTACTAGGAGAAAGTCTTCTCCCAGAGATGAGCACTCTGAGGCTCACAGACTGTACTTGGTACAACAATCAAATGAACAACTAGTGACCTATTGAAACTATAGATCTGAGATTACAAGGTCACAGATGTTTCATGCAGCAGAGTAATATTAAACACCTAAGATTTACATGCGTAGATACAGATTATCAGAGTGCTTTCTTAGGTGAGTGTGAGATCCTTTGTTCATACAGCAAGAGTGCTGCCAAACAATGAACTCCTCATAGAATGTGCAGTGTTCGGGCATATCAAAGATGGTGAAATAAAACACGCGTCCATGTGAAATGGAGGAAGAAGAAATGGAGGTAAACACACAAGGACACACCACTACACAAGAGATTTTTAAGGTGGTTCAATTTGTAAACCCGCAAACCTACATCCACCCCTCACCGAACCGGTGAGGCTTTTCCCCACGAGGATGAAGTCCTCAACACACACACACACACACACACACACACACACACACACACACACACACACACACACACACACACACACACACACACACACACACACACACACACACACACACACACACACACACACACACACACACACAAAGAAACAAGCTGCAAGTGCAACAAAAGCACTTCCGGTCTCTAACTAGAGGACCGGACACACACACACAAAGATATGGAGTTAAAAGTAGGAAATAAAAATATTAATTGGAGCTAAAAAGCCAACTGTAGCTTCTGACTGAGTCATGAAGCATTCTCTTCAAGGTTGGGATTCTGCTTCCTCAGCTCACTTCTCTTTTCACCACTAGACTGGGTCGGACCAGGGTGGAGGGGCCTTCTCACTCTTCTTCCTTTCTTCTTCTTCTTTTTCTCTTCTTCTTCTCCTTTTCTTTTTCTTGGGCACGAGCTAAAGAATACTTCCTTTGATGCAATACTCGGCCAACTCTTCTTAGGTGGAAGGGGCAACATATTTATAGACCGAAGTTTGAATCTGCACCATTGATTAGAGAGGAAGCAATCTGTGCCGTCCAGATCCTTAGAGCACTCTAGAATCCTAGGTACTAGGTTTTGGCTTGATGGACCTTGGGTACTGAGCTTGGGGCATCGAGCTCTCCTTCTAGAATGGAGGTTGAGTGAGAAGGACTATCTTCCAGCCTGGACTCTGTTCTGCAGAACTGGGTACATTCAATGGAGGCTTCTCATTGGCTTGGAGTCTTCCCATTGGCTTCCATTGGTTCTTGATAAAGGGGCATTTAATGCCTTCAGATATGTTTAGACCTTAAAGCTACTTTCTGGAGGCGTCCGCCATTGACTTTGTGTGAGGGAACCTCTGACATTTTGGCAGTTCACGTGATGCACAGACGGTCCTTCAAACAGACGATTGAGCTGGCAGATTTGTTAGTCGTTCTTCATGTGTGTCGACACATCTGATGGCCTGCGTCGACGCAGCCTTTGTGAATAGCGTTTAGAACGCTTTCTGGGAAGCCATTGCATCGACGCCCTGAGCGGGTGCGTTGACGCAGCTTCGTGTTCTTAGGAACTACTGGCGGGTTGGACTTCGTGGCGTCGACACGGTGAAGGCATTGCGTTGACGCACTCTTCTTCTACGGCCCACTTGTTACTGTAATGACCCATTTGTCAGCCTTACGAAGCATTATTCACCTTTAACGCCCATTTGTCTGCCTTACCTAGTCATTTGTCACCCTTGTGACCCTTGAGCCGTCGCCACTGACCTTTTTCAACCTTGTGACCCATTTGACTGCCCTGTGAGCTATTTTAGTTTCACTGCGTTGACGCACAGGGACGTTGTGTAATGCCATGGATCCTTATTGGATTCTTATTGGGTCTTCCATATCCTTTTTGGAAAGTTTCGGATCGCTTTTGTAGCTCCCGAGTTAAGTTTTACGATCCGTGTGGGTTTTTCTCCCGTATAATCTACGGAACCCTACGGTGAGTTTAGTTCTCAGTTCCCCGACTAGTGGATGATACAGTTGCGATGTACTCTTCACGAGGATCGTTTTGGCTATTTTTACGTATTTTTTTGAATTAGTGCATTTTCGGTGCATTTTATGGATTTTTGGAAATTAGATAAAATATCTAATTTCTTTTTTTATATTAAACCCACCCCCTCTCTCTCTTCTCACTCATGCCCTCACTCCCTCTCTCTCTCGTCTCTCGTTCTCTCACCCTCTCGGCTCCGGCTGCAGATGGAGGTGACCGTGGGTGAGGTAGCGACGTCGGGGAGTTGCTGAGGCGCGTGATGTAGCGAGGATCGGTGCGGTTTGGGCGCGATCCCGAATGGTGGATTCAAAGTCGACGGTTCGGTTCACGTTGTGGTTTTCGGTGCGATTTAGTCACCTCGGCGCTCAATTTCTTCGGTGGAGGTAGGGAGATGGACCGCCACTTCGTTCTGCACGTTTTCCCTACTCCTGTGCGCGGTTTGGTGCTCGATCGGGGGAGATCAGGCCAGTTTAGTGAAAATCATCATTTTTGGGGTTTGTAGGGTTCACCGGAAAATGGCAACCATTCTCGGTCTAGTTAATGTCAAAATGACCGCTGGGATGTCTGGATCCCATTCACGTAAGTTTCGTGTCGATCGATCGTCATTTGGGGCCGGTAGGAGTCTGGGAACCCCGGTGACTCGTTTTGGGTCGATTTGAGGGAATCGCCCCGTTCGTACGTTTCGGTGCTTGCATGTGGTGTTTTTAGCCTCCAGGGGTTGTTTCCCGTCGTGTGGCGTTGTTTCCCCTGCGCTTCGGCGTGCATGGGGCGTGGAACGGGTCGATTCGGTCATTCCCCTATTTTGCTCGTCGGGTCGGTGTAACGGTCGTTCCAGAGACCGTCACTTGCTGTGACGGTCCCTCGATAGACCATTACATGCCGTTGGTCATTTTTGGTCTTTCGAGGTGAGTGGGGTGTGACGGACCAGTGCTGGACCGTCACCTGGCTGTAACGCGCCATGGGAGGTGCGTTACGCTCGGGTGGATCTCGAGGATTGTGGATGTCAGTCCCTCGTTGACCGTGCCTTCCTCGAAGACCGTGTCGGTCAGTTCGATGTAATGGACTCCTCCATGTGCGTTAGGGTCAGGTAACGCACCTGTGCAGGTCCGTTACGAAGCGTTTGACCGATGGTTGGCTGGCCATGGTGATTGGTGTAACGCACCTAACCCCATGCGCCAGGTGGCTGTGACGGACTCAGCTGATCCGTTACATTCTGTTTGTCTGTGTTTGTGGTTCTGGCCTGTTGGCCCTGACGCGCCTGTTCCGGTGCGTCAGGTGGTGTAACCCACCTGGCTGGGTGTGTTACAGCGTTCGAGTTGTTGTTCTTGGCCTGTTGGCCTTGACGCACCTGTCCTGGTGCGTTAGGCTGGTGTAGCACGCCTATGGTGGTGCATTACAGTCCTGTTGGTCGTGATGGCCAGTTCGGTTCCGTGTTCGTGTGTCGGTCTACCTTAGGTTGTGTTCTAGGGCGGTGTCTGTGTGTCGACGGTTGTCCGGATTGGTCGGTTTAGGTGACTGGGTGCGATCTTCTTTCTGACTGCGATAGTTCCCTAACGACTCAATCTGGAACCTGTCGGTGTCCTTGTCTCTGGTTGCGTGACGGCTATTCCTTGACTGCCGGGTCTGCCTAGCGGTTGAGTGATGGTTCGCTTGCCCAGGATGTTGCCGTGTCCACCGCTCCTATTTCTACTTGTCTTGGCTGGATCTCGTGGTTTGCCCATGACCCGTGGATGTCTGTTGACACCCTATGAGGACTGTGAACATGATGGGACGGCCAGGAGCGCTTGTGCTCGCTGTGGTGCCCGTGTGCGCCTGTTGTGTGTGTGTCTGTGAGTGTCAGGTTCCGGTCGACCCGGGGCCACCCAGGAGTTGACAGGTGACCTTACGTGTCTCGGCGGTTCTGTCTAGCCCAAGACATTGGTTCTGGATGCCTCGAGATATCATCCTACCTCGGTCCGTGTGTCCAGGCGTGCTGAGGGTGTTTGGTTTTTCCCTCGGGTCTCCGTGTGTCGTTTCTCTCTGGCTTAGGATTAGACCGATCGGCGGCGTGTTCCGCTGCTTGTGACCATCTTACCTCCGAGTCGTCCGACTCAGGGATTGTTGCACTCGTAGGTCTAGTTGCCTTGTCCTGAGTCTGTCGGCAGTGGCTGTACTACCTTTGGTGCTTTGAAGTACGGGTGACAGTGCATGATTAAGTTGTCAGTACTTCAGCACTTGTGTTTTGCGTCTCTGCTTTTCGTGAGCCTCCACTTGTTGTCGCCTAGACTTTCGGTGTCGACCCGCCTCGACAGAGGTGGAGGGGTGAGTTCCCGTTAAACGGAATCCTAAGCTAGTTCCGTGGGCTCCCGGCTCGTCTTACCGTAGCGTCCTACGGGAGGAGAATACTAGCTAGAGGCCTGGCTTAGGCAAGAGCCAGTGTGTGCACACGTGGTCATGGGCTTTGGACGTGACACCGACAGGCGTTCCTCTATCTAGTTACTCGTAACTTGGGTCTTAGTCTCTGCCTATCGGTGGGCACAGTAGACGAGACACTCGTGGCGCAGCATAAGACGTCAGTAGACGCAGCTGGCTATTCTTCTGGTGGTGAGGCACTCCCGTCACGTGGCACATGACTCTCGGCGTTCTAGTGCGTCGTGACCCTTCCAGGTTAGCCTTTCCATGGCTGTACTCGAGGTCAGTGTTCTGTCGCCTGTGTGACGTTCAGGTCGTGTGTGGGGCAGTGTGCACGACGTTCTAGTCGTGTCGTGTTGTCGATTGTGGGTCTAGGTTTTCCTAGGCTTTCTTGTTGTCTTCACAGGTCTTTGCTCTAGGCCTGGCGTCTTGTCGGCGGATCGGCGACTCCTGACTTCGTCAGATCAGAGTCTGCCCTCCTGTCGTTGCTTGGAGTAGTTAGGGTACCGAGGTTAGTTCGACAGCCGGTTGTTTGGTACGGCTTCCTCCCCCTCTTCTACAGCTTGTTCCCTACTCCTGCTACCCATCTGTTCCTTTACTACTTTCTAGAGTAGTTTACAGCTTTGTAGTGTAGTTTTCCTGCTGTACTACACCTGCTGTTTCTGCTGTTGGTTACCTGCTATTTTAGCGTGTTACTGCATATTTTTCATTGGGGATTTGCGTGACCCCTACTGAGCCAGTGACACGAGACTCACCCCTACTTTTCAGGTGGGGTGACGTTATTCGTTCTGCTTCCGTGTGGTTCCTGGTACGCGTGCTCGTAGCGTGTTGTTGTGGCCAGCTGGTACCTTCGTCGGGCTTCCCCCGACTCTTTGGTACGTCTCCCTTTTCTGTCGACTGTACTTGGTAGACTTGCTGTCTTGCCTTTGGACTTGACTCTGGGTATATAATTGTTAAGTTTAAACTATTAATTAAAAAGTAATTTTATTTCTACTACTTTAGTAAACCTGGTTAATGAAATATTATTACTTCCTGTTATATCTCTGGCTTCAATGTACTACACGACAATCCTTTTTCCCTTCGGAGCTTTACCGCTCTTGGGAGGCCTCGCGGGTTCCAAGTGGTATCAGGTGTACTCGATAGTCCTATCGGGTATATCTGGTATTCGGGATTCGGGTCGTCACACGTTGCATCGATGCAACTGTGTTGATTTTGCAGATTTCAGCTTCGCAAGCCATTTTCACCCTTACGGAGTTATTTATCACCCTTATAGCTCATTTGTCACCCAATATGAGCTATTTGTCACCCTTATCACTTGATAGCCGTCGCCTTCTGTTTCCTTTGTTATTCGTTAAGAGCTCAACGTGACTACGTCGACTCCATTGTCATTTGAAGTCGACTCCGCTTCAGGTTTTCTTCTTCTCAGCTCTTCTTCTCTCGTGCCAATCTATTTTTCACCTCTGCCAACCTATTTGTCAGCATTAACATGTATTTGTCACCTGTGTATGGCTATTTGTCACCCTTGCTTGAATGTTTATCAGCCTTGATTTTTCACATGTTAGAACAAGCGGGCGAACTCCACTTTCCTTTATCTTTTCATTTTCATTCTTTTGCATCATCTGCCTTGATTTCTGTGCATCCAGCTGTCTCGATTTCTATGCACCAAGCAGTATCTTAGCTTTACATCACCTGCCTTGATTTCTCTCGATCTTGCTAGCAGTGCTGTTGAAAACTTGGGTGACTGGCTTCTTCTGCTGCTTGGTTGCGTCGACGCCATGTGTTTGCTGCGTTGACGCAGTCCTTGAAGGACTGTGCTGCTGCTGTGCTTCTTCTGTAGGCTTTCAATGAAGTGCATTTTATTTTTATGTGAGGGGGAGTAAACTCATTTCAAAATATATTATTCACATTGAAATTTCATTCATGATTCAAGAGATTAAACATGAGACTTTTGTGGAATGAATTCTTTACACCTATGAAGGTCTCATGAGTATCATGGCAGTATAAAGCAATGAATCATGACAATTAACATGTTGAATCATAGTTGGATCAGAATCAATATTACACTAATGACTCATAATTAGACATCATCAAAACCAACAAGATAAGGCATATACCACCCATGCACAACATTCTCCCCCTTTTTGATGATGGCAACTGTGAGTTATTATGTCCCATGTAAATTCAACTATGATGCCTTTTCAAAACAATTCTCTCCCCCTTTCTCATTTTACAGAATTCTCTCCCCCAAATATTCCCTAGTGAATGACTCATATAATCTCTCCCCCTTTGACATCATCAAAATAAAAGAATTGAAGAGAATATATGGCATAGTTATAAACGAAAGGAGTAAAGCAGGAGATGTATAGCACATGATGTACAGAGTAATATAAATGAAGCAGCAACCAAGTCTACATGTAGCCAAACAGAACTGATATCAATTTGAAAACTTCATTAAGTGAATGTAACAGACATAAAAAGAGACTGTTCAGCAGAGCAGTAGGGAATGCAGCAAGGTCCAAAGCATGAGTCTCAGATCAATAGCCAATGAGCAATTTTTTTTTAAATTTTTTTTCCAAGTTTTCAGATTTTTAGTGTTTTCTATGCAATGCATGGAATTAAGAAATACAATCTAACTATATGCATGAACGGAATCTAATACCAATGAACCAAAGGGGTTCCACAAGATAATGACTTCATGTTATCTCCTCCTATGAGACCATCAAAGATTTGAATACAAGGCAAGGTAGGAGATGTACAAGATGTGGAACTCATGCTTGCTAAAAACAGGAGTTGAAGTAAAGGATTATAGTGGAGAGGGATTGAATAGCTCACAAAGAATGAGGCATCAAACTAGGCGCACACAACATGGATTTTCATTTGAAGAGTCAATAGTCTCTTTTTAGAGCAGCATTGTTCAAGATCATTAAATGCAATAATGGTTCAAAGTTTATAAGCCAGAAATCTAAGTGTAAGAGCCCTGAAAACATGTTCTAGCATATTTAATAGAACTAAAACAAATCTTTTAAGATCAAAAGCCTCGCCCCTCATTCCTTTTCACCCTTCTTAATGATTTCAAGAGACACCCTCAGAAAGAATTTTAACTAGTAGTGAAGATAAACATCTTAAGGTGCAGAATTCTTTTTAGGGTTAGCATGTTGAAATTCATTCTCTTTCTTGACAAAAACTGATTTCTCATTTAGCACATTTTACAGGGATAGTCAGGATTGGTTCACTCCTTTGGCGTGAGAAGACACATTGATCAGATGCCAGACTCTCCGGTTACTCAGAATTCACTTACCATCCTATCTCAATTATGAACAGAGGTGGCTTATCATATCATGACACAGTCCACGACACTTCTTGGGTGAAGGGACATGGTTTCTCAATGAGCTTTAGCCATTGCTCTGCCTGTCATTTTGATGTTTCTCACTAAATTTTTAAATAAAGGTAACTAGACCTTTACCTCATGACTTGGTTCCCATCACTTCTTTGGTGAAGGGTCCATAGCTTCTCAGTTGGTCGAAGTCATTGCTCTGTAGACATGTGTTTTCATGTTATAGGTAGATTCCCTTAAAATACATCAGACCATTTTCAATGTTTAAAAATAATACTCAATGCAAAGTTCTTTAACCGGGGTAACCTCAAAACTTTCAAATTTCAGATTTCAGGAAGAGGTAAGGTCACATTTCTTTATATATGTTTTAAGTCTATTCCATACACTAAGATGGTCATTTTCAAGACCCTTAAACCTAGATTTAAGGTTTATATACTCCAAACCATTTGGATCAGAATTCATGTTGGAGATGTGACAATATTGTTTTAATTGATGAGAGTATTGATGCTCTAAATGCTAAGTTAGAGCGTTGGAGACTTGCTTTGGAGTCTAAAAGTTTTAAAATTAGTAGGAGCAAGCCAGAGTTTATGCACTGTAATTTTAGTAATGGGAGAGTGGTTCAGGAAGACATGGTTCTAATTGATGGACATAACATTCCGAAGAGTAGTAGCTTTCGATACTTAGGGTCTATCATATAAGAGAATGGGGAGATTTATGATGACGTTACACATAGGATTAAGGCAGGCTGGTTAAGATGGAGAAGTGCATCAGGTGTCCTTTGTGATCGTCGTATGCCTGTGAAACTCAAAGGGAGGCTTTATAGAACGGCTGTGAGACCTGCTTTGTTGTATGGTACCGAGTGTTGGACAGTACGAAAGGAACACATCCACAAAATATGTGTAGCAGAGATGAGGATGTTGAGATGGATGTGTGACAAGACTAAGAAAGACATGATTAGGAATGAGCGCATCCGTAAGGACTTAGAGATAGCTCCAATTGATAGTAAAATGAGAGAAAATAGACTCAGGTGGTTTGGCCATGTGTTTTGTCGCCCTAACTCAGCGCCGGTTAAAAGATGTGACCAAATCTTAGTAAATGCTAGTAAAAGAGCTCGAGGAAGGCCTAAAATGAGATGGTGCGATGTTATTAGGAAGGACATTAGTTCTTTGAGTTTAAATATGAATATTGCACTTGATAGAAATCTTTGGCGGAACATGATTCATGTAGCCGACCCCAATTAATTGGGATAAGGCTCTGATGATGATGATGATGATGATACTCCAAACCATTAATTCAATTTGGGGTTGGTATGAGATGTTAACAAGAAGCTCTAAGAAGAAAACATTAAGATTAAACTCCCCTTAAGTGTATGAACTCAGTCAGATTTGCACAAGAGAATTTCTTCTGAGGAAATGATTTTTAATGAATGTTGTTCAAGAAAGTGATGACCAATATGCACGTGTGGAAGCGATGATCACAGTTCAAGTCAGATGGAAAATAACTAAAGAAATGAATAGGTGCATCAAGATTGAACTGCTGCGTCGACGTAGAAAGTGCATGGCGTCGACGCACTACTCTCACTCAGAAGAAACATCAAATAGAACAACATGTATGCATTCTGAAGACATGTGCATTCAAAGGACATAATGCAGAAATTTAAACATGCTTGTTTCCCTACATGTATGCATCAAGTTCAAGGATTTTTTATAGGATTTTTAGGAAAAATGGCATGCATCAATTTCAGATATGACACATGCAGATTAAAACAGATAAATACATGAAATTCTAAATGATGTGGCCAGGGATGAATGAATAATGACCTTCGTACTTGGCGGAGGATTTTCCTCACGCATACTAGCAGCTTTCAGACAAACTTGGTCTGTCCTTCTACATGTCAACATTTGATATACCAGAGGATCCTGACATAATGATGCATTGACGGGGTAAAAGAATTAACTACAATGACGACTCTCCCTCAATTTGTCACTACATGCATCATTACATACAGAGTGCAATGCAAGGTTATTTACATACATGCATGAGTGACCCAGCTGTATTACTTATGATGCAGCAATATCAGAGGGAGATCGAGTTGTTAAGGAAGCAGTTGACTGACAGAGCCGCTCAGCCCTCGGCATCAGGGCAAACTGAAGCATTACCAGAGACCCTTGGAGGCAACGCTCAGGCCTCGAAAGCTTCTCCGCAGGTGACGGTGTCCCCCCCGATGCCTACCTACACCGGGGGCACACCCCTGCATCAGTCACAGCATACAACTCCAGCCCCGCCACAGAACCTACCATTCCAAGGATCCACCATTGCAGCTCAGGTGACAGTGTTAACAACGTCGCTGGCGCAACCGGCTCATTTCTACTCGAACCCGGTTGACCCGGCGACGGTGAACAGACTGATGCTTGAACAGATGATAGACATGAAGCTGGCAGAAAGGAGTGATGGTGATCACACGCCCTTCGATGTGTATCGGGTACCCTATTCGGCACACTATGCTGCCAGGAGGCTCTCGGCCGGCATCACCAAGCCGCCAAAATTTGAGAAGTTTAATGAGCAAGGGTCTCCCAGGGAGCACATTGTGAACGCGTCATGTGGTACGGAGGAAAGAGAGGTTTCTCTCCTTTTTTAAAGAAGAACGAAGAAAACACAAAGGCTGATTGTTGGGTAAAAAGGGGGGTACAACTTAAAGAAGCACTCTAATAGAACAGAGAAGATGAGGGTATAACACTACAATAGAATATTATTCAACACAATCATAACATCAAAAAAAGTGAACCACCGCGAGACATTGGTCTTTGCGGGGTTTTTATAAAAATATAAATAGTAATAAATATAAATATGTACAGAAACCACCGCGAGACATTGGTCTTTGCGGGATTTTTATAAGAAATATAGATAATAATAAATATAAATATATATACAAAAGACCACCGCGAGGTATTACTCTCCGCGGAGTTTTTACTATAATATAAGTATATATAACAAGAAATGAAAAGGGGATCAAATAAACCGCCGCGAGATGTCACTCTCCACGGGGTTTTGAGGCGGTGATAGGGGAATGCTAAAATTAAACAATTAGGGGTTAGGATGTTAGAGTGCAGAAATTAAATTACTGAAATGAAAATGGTCGCGGGAGGTAACTCACCGCACCAGTTAGAGTTAGAATACGAAAATTAAATGACAGAAATGAAACGGTAGCGGGAGGTGACCCACCGCGACCAGTTAGATAAAACCGCCGTGAGGAAGTGGTTCCGTCGACGGGGTTCGAACAAAATATAGAAAATAAAACCGCCGCGAGAAACTGGTTCCGTCGACGGGGTTTGAACGAAAGACAGAAAATAACACCTCCGCGAGGAACTAGTTCCATCAACGGGGTTTGAATGAAGAATAGAAAATAAAACCGCCGCGAGGAACTGGTTCTGTCGACGGGGTTCGAACGAAATACAGAAAATAATACCGCCGCGAGGAAGTGGTTCCATCGACGGGGTTCGAACGAAAGATAGAAAATAAAACCACCGCGAGGAACTGGTTCCGTCAACGGGGTTTGAACAGAAAAGAAATAACAGAAAGAAGGGGAGGGGAAGTGTGATCGCCAGGGGCTGAGAACCCCACAGGAAGTGTTCTGATCGCGTTCGTCGCCGGAGGGAGAGCAGTGCGAGTCCTCTCTTCCTCTTCTGTCGGTCGACCGACGAAGAGAGCTTCCTTCGGTTACCCTGATTTTGTTATTCTTTCTTTTTCTTTGTTTTAGCTTTTGTTGTTGTCTTTTTTTTTGGTTTTTTGTTTGTGTTGCCTTTATTATTTTTATTCTTTTATTTCTTTTAAAGAGACATGAGAAAATGATGAAAGAAATCGAGATGTAAAAGGTAGAGAAAGAGAGTGAGGTGTAGAGAATTAAAATTATCAAAGGCCACTGGGAAAATATATATATATATAGAGAGAGAAGGGCTCTTTTTTAGACAAAAATAGAGAGGGACGGGGGTGGAGACTTAACAATAAATAACAATAGAAAGAGAGAAGAATAGAGTAAAATGGAGGGGGGACGGTTGGGTACCTTAAAATAGGAGGGAAGGATCCCTTCTCATCTCCGAACTGAGGAATCGCGTGAGTTCTCTCCTTCTCTCCCTTCGGCTGGCCGAAGGAGATAGTTTCCCTTTGATGGTTCCCCTTGCAAAAGAAGACGAAATAATAAAGCATGATAACGACAATGCAGCATCAATCCCTTATGATGAATATGATGAAGATATGAACAAATACGCACCTGATCGATGTTGTTTTAAACCCCTTTTGGACACCAATAGTAGATAGATGATGTGATGAATGAATAAACAAGGCTCTCTCGGGTAGAGGAGTGCAATATGGATAATGCATGCGTACAATGCAACTAGCGAAATAAAAAAATAAAGCAGGGCGAAGGGAGATGAGGAGGCTTATTTGGGGAAGTTGTTGACGGGCTTTGGACGAGCTCCTTCAGGACGGGGACGGAGCGAATGCACGGCGCTGTAGAATGGCTTTCCTCGCACACTCGAACGCCCAGGAACTCAGCAGGATTTTCCTTAATTTTACGAGCTTCAAAAGGGACAGGATTGGAATCTTTCTTTTTACTTCAAACAGACTCATACACGCCCTTGCAGACACATGCACACACACGAGACAATAACAATAACACAAATTAAAAAAGATAGATACTAAGAATAATAAAATAAGAATATGGGAATATGTATGGGAGGGAGATAGAGAGAGAGAGAGGGCTAGGGAGGGAGAGATCCTTTTTTTATCTTTTTTTTTAAGAGTGAAGAAAATACAAGAATAAAAGGAATAAAAATAGAATAGAATAAATAATAAGATTATATATATATAAAGTTCAAGAAAATAAAATAAAATAAAATAAAATAAAATAGAATGGATAATAAGATTATATATATATATATATAGAAAGGAAGGAAAGATAAAGAAAAAAATGAAACGAGAAAGGGTGGAGAGGATAAAAATGAAATAAATAAATAAAAAAGAGTGGTGAGAGATCGAGAGGGAGAGATGGGAATGAAGGAGGGAGAGAGGAGATAAAAATAATAAAAACAAGTAAAAAAAAGAGCAGAAGGGATGAGAGAGTTTGAGACAGGGAGAGAGGGGGAGTAAAAAAAAGAAGATATAGAGAGGGATCGGAGAGAGGGCACAGAGAGTAAGAGAGAAAGAGAAAAATAATATAAAAAAAGAGTTTGGGAAAGCCAGAGAAGAAAGAGAGAGAGAGAACGTGATAGGGGGAGAGAGTAAGAGGAATAAAAATAAAATAAAAAAAGAGAGAGACAGTGAGGGAGAGATCGAGAGAAAGAATGAGAGGGGAGAAAAATAAAAAAAGGAAAAAGAAAGAAGGAGAGAGATCGAGAAGGGGAGAGAATAAAGAGAGAGGGAGAGAAGAGAGTGATGATGAGGGGGGAGAAAAAAATGATAAAAAAGTGAAAGAAAGGGAGATCGAGAGGGAGAGAGAGATGAGAGGGGAGAGAGGGTGAGAAAGAGAGAAACTGAGAGAGGGTGTGAGGAATAAATAATAAAAAAATAAAAAGAAAGAGAGGGGGAGAGATCGAGAGAGAGGGGGAGAAAGAGAGAAACTGAGAGAGGGAGAGAGAAGAGAGAGATGCAGAGGGACGGCGGGAGAGAGAGAAGCAGGAAAGAGGGAACCGAGACGGTGAGAGGAGAAGACGGAGGGGGGGAAAGAAGAGACGGAGGGGAAGAGAAGAGAGAGGGGAAGCTCGCGGTGAGAAAGGGAGGAGAAGATGGGGAGAGGGGGAAGAGACAGAGGGGAAGGGAGAGAGAGAGGGGAATGCTCGCGGTGAGAAAGGGAGGCGGAGAGAAGAAATGGGAGAGAGGGGGAGAGAGAGAGGGTGGAAACGGAGGAGGAGGAGGAAGACGGAGGGGGAAGACGACGGCGGCGGCGGTCGCGGCGAGGACGTGGGCGACGTCCGGGGGTGGCTTCACGACAGTCAGGGGTGCTCGAGGGCGTCCGGGGCGGCTCGGACGGTAACGAGGGCGGCTTGCATGCAGGAGGGAGGGCTTCGCGGCAACGGCGGTGACGTGGGAGGAGCCCGGTGACGGGGTTCACGGCGGCAACGGCGTGGTGGACGGGGGGCACGGTGAGCTTGCATGCAGGTGGCGGTGTGCGATGGTCTGGGTGGTGATGACGGCCGGTGAAGGTGGCCACGCGGTGTCGGTGCCGCGGCAGTGGAGAGCAACTGTGGTCGTGGGGAGCTCCGCGACGGTGCAGTCAGTGGAGAGGGGTGCTCGGCGGCTGACGGACGCGGTGGAGGTCGTAGAGGGGAGCTCGCGGTGGCGGCCGAGGGAGGCTGCCGGTAGCTGGACGACGTGGAGACGCAGCCGAGGAGCTCGAAGGGCGGCTGTTCTGGCGTTACGGGACTGCACAATGAAGGCCGGTAGGAGGGCCAGCCGCAGCGACGACGGCGGGAAGATCTCGCGGAGGTGGTCGTCCGATGACGGCGGCTTGCGGAGGTGGTGAGGTGGAGTGGTCGCGGACGTGACGGTATGCATCGGTGGGGTGGCAACGGCAGTCGAAGACGGGTGGGTTGTTGCAGACGACCGGCGGCTGCGGCTTGGCGGAGGTGAAGGTGCTGTCAGCGTGGTGGATGTGAGCAAAGGGGGTGTTGCCGTCGGCGTTAGCAGGCTTGTGGCGGTGCAGTTGGTGATGGTGGACGTGAGCAAGGGGTGTTGCCGTCGACGTTAGCAGGCTCGTGGCGGTGCAGTCGGTGATGGTGGCGTTGGCGGGGTGAGGGAGGTGGCGGACGTGGGAGGTGGCAGCGGCAATGAGGAGGGTGTTGGCGATGTGGGAGTGGCGCAGACGGCGTCCGGCGGTCGTGCAGGCGAGGCAGGCGGACGGTGGTAGCCGGAGGTGATGCCGGTGGCAGCGACGTCGATAGTGGGAGGTGCCCCGGCAGAGAATGCGAGCGGCGACGGCGTTGGTGGCGGGTCGAGATTGCAGTGGCAAGGTGCTTCCTGTCGGGGCAGGTGGACGTCGGTGACGGTGGTCGCGGAAGCCGGAGGCGGTGGTCAGTGGCAGGGAAGAAGTGAGGGTGCAGGTTAGGGAGAGATGAAGAGATGGAGTGGGAGAGATAGAGGGAATGAAGGGTGTAGTGGCGGTGTTAGAGGTGGTCCATGTGGAGAGCAGAGGGAGTGGGAGCTTGCGGTTGTGGTGGCGAGAAGGAAAGCAGAGGGAGTGACTGTGGGTTCTGTGGGAGCTGAGGGAGGAGGTCGATGAGAAAAGAGATGGGAGAGTAAGGGAGGGGCTCACGGTTCACAGAGAGAGAGAGAGGGTGATGAGAAGAGATGGAGTAGATGGTGGTGGGAGGAGGCTGCGCAGGTGGGTGCGATGGTGGCTACGTGGGGGGATCGGTGCAATGAGGAGGTGGCATGAGAGAGAACCGCCGAGGGAGGAGAGGTGAAGCGCTGGTTTCCAATGTGAGGGAGAGAGTGAGAGAGGTTGGGTTGCCGTGGTGAGGTAGAGTGTGAGGGTCGTGGAGCAGGTGGGGGTTGCCTGCAGAGAAGATGAGAGGGAGGTGGTTCACAGGCGTGGGGAGAGGAGATGTGAATGGAGATCTTCTCCGGGAGAGAATCCGAGGGGTGGTAAGTGTTGAGAGAATACCCCCCCCGGGAGTCATCTGTACGATGGGTTCACAGGGGGAGAAAGGGAGTGGGAGAGAGACGTGTGGGATCCAAAGACAAGATGCCCACGTGAGTGTGTGTTGTGTAGTGCCGTGGGGGAGAGGAGTGAGAACAGGGAAAGAGAAGATGCGTGAGAGAAAGGGAAGGAACAGAAAGATAGATAGGGACGAAGAGAATGTGAGTGAGAATATTATTTTATTTTATTATTTTATTATTTTATTTTTTTGTATTTATTTTGGTTTATCTTTGTGCTTCCTTTTTTATATTTTTATTTATTTTTTATTGTTATTATATTTTTGATTTTGATTTTTTTTAAAAATATATTTTTATTAATTTTGTATATATAGTAATCACTTATATATATATATATTTATTTATATTTTATGAAAATAAATTTATTAAAGAAAATGAATTATATTATTTTTACGTAAACACAGCTATACACATTTTTTTGGAATTTATTTTTCTCTTTTTATTTTATTTTTTATATATTTCTTAATTTCTCTCTCTCCTTTTATTATAACCTAAAATTACGAAAATCACTCAAATAAATGGAAAGTGTAAGCCGCTTTGGGGCATCACAGTATAATATGAAATTTATTCACCGTAACGTCAGAAATGACGTGTCTACACACATTGCCTACTATGTAAATGTTATGGGGGACCTAGCTGCAGACGAAGCTTACCTCCTCAAATTCTTTGGTTCGACACTTACCGGGCTTGCTTTTGAGTGGTACTTGAGCTTGCCCGCCGGGTCCATTGCAGCCTGGCCCGACATGCAGAAGAAATTCAAAGAAAGGTTCTACATAGCTGAACGAGAGGTAACCATGGCAGAACTCTACGCCACGAGACAAAGAAATGATGAGTCGACTCTCGACTACATAAAGAGGTGGATGAATCTCAGCATGAGATGCAGACGTCCCCCGCATCAGGAGGACGCAGTGCAAATTTGTAAATAGAACCTGAAAAAGGAAATCCTTGAAAGGATGATTGGCGCCGAGGTGTGATCACTCGACCGTCTAAATAACATAGTAGCAGAGATCGAAGCATTCCTTGCTCGATACTCTTCTGCTCCAACTGCATCGAGCCAGAGGGCCAGGCAGGCCGAGAAGAGGCCGATACCGCCAGAAGTCCACACACTGGACTTCGAAGCTTTTGAGAAACAGAACGAGAAAGCCAAGGAGACGATCAATCCCCCTCCACCCAGGTCCACTGAACGGCGAGAAGGTCCTTCCCTGCGGGAGAAGATGATGAATAAGTTGTACTCTTTTCCTCGAGATAAGTCCCGGATCCTATTTGAATGGGCCACCAGATACAATAAAATCACGTTGCCGGAACCGAAGAGGCCTGGTGATATAAAGAAAAAGGATGATCCTCGTTTTTGCCCGTACCACCAGATGCTGGGGCACACTATCGAGGAGTGCTATATCTTCAAGGATGTCATTTAGTCTTTGATCAAGAAGGGAGAACTGGACATGGGGAAGCACAAGATAGATTCTCAACAACCACACGAGATGCCGAGTCTCGGTACCAGTATTAACATGATATCTTTATACCAGCAGCTGCCTGAAGAATGGGCGGAGGCCAGCACAAAGGCCACTTAGGAAGCCTTCGTCATGGCGCCAGCTCAAGACCAAGGAGGTTGGCAGACTGCGCCGACAAGGAATAGAAGAAGAAGGCAAGATCCTCGGCCCACACCGGAGGTTCACATAAGGGGTGTTACACCCCGACCAGCACCGCCACTACTGACGCCTGTTTGGCATGACACAGCCCCCCGGCTAGTCATGAGGTGCCCCACTCACAACAAGAAAAAGCACATCCCGATGCGGGTGCACAAAGAGACCAGTCCTGCGGTGGAAAGACTCCAGGCCATTATTGATGGGCTTGAAGATTATGAACAGCCCGAGATCCAGCCTGTGGAGTTGAAGGAGTATGTCCCTTGGAGGAGTTCGAGTCACTTGAACTAGCTCCAGAGGCAGAAGTCGAGGCGAAGGAAGAACCTCTATTGTGGGGTGAGCCTCCCCAAGGGCAGTTTCCAGCCACTGAAGAGAAGAAGAAGAAGGCCCAGAAATAATAAGAAGAGCGAGGTTGTCCTTTCTTGCAACACCCTCTCAGCATTATTTGACACCACCCTCTCCTTGGGGGAAGAAGAGCAAGAGACGCCCACCGAGCCGTCGGAAGTAAATCAGGCCGAAGCATCCACCTCCCAGCATGCCACCAGGTCGGGAAGGAAGTGGGGACGCCCTCCTCAGGCCAACAATAACATCCTACTCAACGGAGGACAACCATATCATATCCCTGAACCTAGGGTCCAAGGCATGGAGATTCCCCTTCCTCGGGTCTTTACCCCGGAGAGCCGGTCGGCCAGAATATCCCTTCATTTATTGAGTTTCTCACGACTCAAGGGGGAAGGTAGTCAGGCCCCCGCGAGTCTTAGCAGATCAAAGAAGCAAGTAGCCTCTCGGCCCCGCTGGTAGTGATTCCTTCTCGGTCAAGGGAAGAACCTGACAACATTCCGAACCTTACCGAGTTCATGCAAGAGAAGGAGGTGATCCAACAGACTCTGCAAGCTCAAGTGGTACCTGACCCGGTGGAGGAGGCACCCGTTGAGCCTGCTCCTCAGGCCCAGACTGGGGGCAGGCGCAGTAGAGCCGAAGAGATGAAGTTGCTCAAGGTCCGAGCTAGCAATAGAATAGTCAAGCATCTGAAGAAGATCCCAGCCAGGTTCACCATCTGGGAGATTTTATCTCTAGATGAAGAGACACGGCAAGCCGTCATTGCGGCACTCCAGATGCCAGCATATGTGGAAGCTTGCCTTACAGAAATGTCACCCGAAGTAGCTGTGGCCTTTACAGAAGAAGACATGCTCCTACCCACTTGTAGTCACAACAGGCCGCTCTACATGAAGGGGCAACTGAATGGGCATCCCATCAACAGAATATTGATTGACCCTGGGGCAGCAATGAACATACTCCCCTATTGGGTGTACCAGAAACATTACTTTGGCGTACACTTGGTTGAGGTCAAGAATGTCAAGATTGCTGGTTTCAACCAGAAGTGCGAGGTCCCCATGAGAGTTGCAGAGTTTAACCTCTCTCTCGACAATTTCACAACTAAGGTCCAGTTTCATGTGATCAACTCCAGATCTTCCTACAAGGCATTGCTCGGCCCACCTTGGCTGCACCAAAACAGGGTAGTGCTGTCTACTCTGCATCAATGCATCAAGTACCCCGGCAACGGGAAGGAGGAGAGAATCTTTACTGACCTCTACCCTTTCGAGGTGTTTGAATGTCATCTCTCAGACGCCAATTTGTATCTAAAGAAGCCAAAGCAAGCTCCCCAAGTCACCCTGGACAAGGGAAAGAAGAAGACGGAGCCCGACAGCTGGTTCCCTCCACCACCGCCAGGCTATGTGGCTCCCCGTCAAGTGTCATTTGTTTCTGAGGCAGAAGGAGTATTCAAAGCCACTCCCCTTTCCATCTACCCTGCACCGGGGACGCCATACCTCGAAGACTTGCTGAAGGACATCAGGGTCCCGCCTGAGATCATCAAGCCTCTCGCAGAAGCTGACTGCCAAGCGGTTGAACCATTAAGGACCTTTGAGGTGCCTAACCCCGGAGGACGGTCTACTATCTTCTACGTGGCTAATGAACACCCGGTCAGAGGGGACGATGATTGTAAACTCCCCGACGAATTGCATGACCCATTCGTCCCGATCACGGGACTGCCTGACATAGCCGGCTGTGTAGCCAGGATGACCAGAAAACAAGAGATCCCCTTTTACCAGCTCTCTAGTCGGAAGGACATGTTCAAGAAAATGTGGAATCCACCAAACCTGGACCGGAGATTGCTGCAAATTACACGGCATCCAGGATTGAGCTTTTCATTGGAAGACTCCTACGAAGCTGACATGATATCAGTCTCGGCTCCGAATGGCAGTAGCCTCACAGGCGCCGTAGGCCCACAAGAGGTTGAAGGTCGCCAGCACCTTAAGCCTTCAGCCAACGAAGAGCAGGATGAAGAGGTATTCCTATGGAATCCACCCCCCTGCAGGAACAAGGGGAAGGCCCCATCCTCCTCTGAGGGACCAGCCCCGAATGACTACAGCAAAGGGCCGCCATTGCCTTCGTCCTATACTGATGCAAAAAATGGAGAAGCAAGCCGGACCCCGTGCTAGTGTTGGTGTGCTACATGCCAATTTCGGGTCGGGTAGGCCCAATAGTTGTACGATCTTGTTCATTATTAATAAAGTGGTATTTGAGCGTAAATATGCAATTGTGTTACTTTACGTTGTCCCTAGGATATGTGGTTGTAAAGTCAACTTGAGATGGGATCTCGATTATGAGACTGACTTTACATGAACACATACCTTAAACTGTTCCTGGTTGGAGGGTAATCACTCGGGGACTTTGATTACCTATTAAACCAGTACACATGATGTGTCAGTGACCAATCTCATGGTCATTGGTGCGGGGCACCAACACATATGTGTAGGTGTATGTCCTTGGAGGATGTACACTGAACTGATCCGCTATTGGATCTTCAGATGGTTGATTATACCTAATGTCAACTGAAGATCCAACTGTCTCAGTAGCATCGTTGGTCCTTTGACCTGAGACATTGATCGGATCTTACACGAGGACTGGATTGGTTTAATTGCTTGGCTAAGTGACTTTAACTATAAGTCATGAGTTGTCGAGTCATTAACCACTCCAGGATACGTGTGAAGATCATCAATGGTCAAGAGGGGATCGCTCACTGTCGGGTATATATCAGACAGTTAATGGGTCATGACATTGACGCTCCGTTAAATCTCTGGCCAGGGTCGTGTGAGTTCGTTTAGAACGGACGTCATACACTTTAAGGAGGTCATAGTCAAATGGCACGATCATGGGGTTTGACAGAAACCATACCCTCGATCGTACCAGACTCATAGAAGGAGCGAGGGATTATATCGATGCGGTAACTGTGGACTTACAGGTACCATACAGGCTGGTTTAAACCCGGCGTCCTCTAGGATCACACGGATTTGCTTGACCCAATGTGATCGAAGGTTCGGAATGAATTAAACTATTATTCGGCTCTAGTAGAAGCGAATAATACGTTTAATTTACTTCTAATTGGGAATTAGAAGTTAATGGGCCTTAAACTAGAGTGACTATGGGCCTAGAGGATCACACACAATGGATTCTTGGGTGACGGATTATTATTATACAAATGTATGTATTATTTCTATTTAATTCCTTTTGGAAAGGAGTGTAAATGGAGCTTAATACATATGTATAATATGAGATAGGACATATATACAGTTTCAGTCTTTTGGAGCCCTTTTCTAATAAGCCTAAACTCTATATATAGATCATACGTGAAGCTCATTCGAGCTTCTTCTTCCAACTCTTAGGCTAAGCAAGCATTAAGGCTTAAGAGGAGGATTAGCTCCTCCCCTTTCCTCCCTCTTGCTCTCTTTCTACAGAAGGTGAAAAAGGGCCAGGGAAGGTCGTGCCAGGGAAGTACTGTCGCTGCGCAAGGGTCCGTGTGGATCTGCTCTAGAGGCCGTACAGCTGTGCGACTCGATATTCTGCATCGGGCATCGCGGACATCGTCATTCCGCGCAAGGTGAAACACGCAACCCGTAATTAGGGTCTTAGAAACACCGATTAGAGCACAGATTAAGCTTTCCATAACACCAGGATCGGGTAAATGAATTTTTATTATCCGCTGCGTCGCCCGTAGGTGCTGTGCGAAACCTTACAGTGGTATCAGAGCCAGGTTTCACGCTTTGATCGGTGTTTTATCGCCATTTAGAACCATGTTTTAGGGGCAATCTAAATCTTCAATTATTATTTAAAGACAGGAGTGCTGGACATTTCTGTTCTTCCTAGATGCTGGGCATCAGGGTAGCAAATTTTTTTTTGTAAAAAAAAAAATAATATTATCGTCGCCAGGCGCACTGCGTCGCCGGGCGCACTGCGCCGGCGGGCGCACTGCGCCGGCGGGCGCACCTGCGTGGGCGGGCGCTGCCCACGCGGGACGCCCGCAGGCGGGCGCTCGCGATGCATGGCGCCCGCGTTGCGGGCACCCGCAACGCGGGAGGTCAACTCCCGCGCGCGCGGGGTTGACCTACTGAATTTTTTTAAAAAATTTAAAAAAATTTGCTTTTTATTTTTTTTATTTATAAGTGCTAAGATAATTATATCTATATATATAGGATATATATATATATATAGAAATGCACTGTAAATTAAATTGGGTTTTATTTTATAAGTTAAATAGTGTTATCTCAATAGTAAATGTCGAATGGTAAATTTTATTTAACCAATTTGAATTTACCGAGGTGAGATAATTATTATTTTTTTTTAATAAACGAGACCAAAGAGAACTATTGGGGGAATGCACAGTGTGTGCTAATTCCACCAAAGGTCTCCGGCCCTAATTTTATTAATACTGGTGAAAATCTTTACAAGTGTACCATGGGGTATGCCCCTGAGAGTGTCACAAAAGATAAATGACATCAAAAACAAAAAATATACCAATGTTGCCTCATCTCCTCCAGCTAGGGAGACCAGCAGCATCCACCGTGACACAACCACGCGCTCTTGTAGGAAGCTCCTTCCAACATTTAAAATCCTGGTTGATGCGAGTTGAGCAAGCCAAGGATGCTAATGCATCCGCAACGGTGTTTCCTTCTCAATATATGTGTTGAATGCTCCATTTGTTCCTATTAATAATATCCTTGATTTCATCCCACCATCTGCAAATCCTCCAAGGAGGGTGATCACTAGACTGTAACATAGTAACTAATGCTTTAGAGTCCGAATATATGACAGCCACTGGAAGTCCACACTTGACCAAGATTCTCAGCCCATCTAAAAGTGCTCTAGCCTCAGCTACCATATTACTCCCCACTCCATAATAATATGAAAAACCATGAATGAGTTCCCCTCTGCTGCTCCTTATGCATCCACCACCACCTGCATGTCCAGGGTTGCCTTTGGCGGCCCCATCCACATTTAAAGCACATCCCGTGTTGGGGCAGAACCATTTGATAGATTTAGGAGGATTCTCTTTACAACTGTAAGAAACATTGAAATGTGCCAAAACGCACAGTTCACTTGCAGTGGGAGCTTTGCTGAAACGCACCTTATTCAATGAGAATTCAATCTGCCTCATAATTTGCTGCTGTATAACTCTAACTGAAATCCCCTTTTCTTCATATCTGAGTTTGCAGCGAGCTTTCCAAGTTTCCCATACTATGAGCATCATAGAAAGGATGGCTACATAGCCATAAGGGGTTTTGTTGTCAGCTGAGCATAACACATCCCAGCAAAAACATGTTACAGAGTTCAAAACTCTACAAGTTGAAGCAAAGAAAGGCCTGAAGATCCTCCATAGAGGTTGTGCAATTTGGCTTTCTCCAAACAAATGATTCAGGTTCTCTTCCTGATTATTGTTTTTACAGCAGACACACTTAGAAGGCAAGCAAATTCCAGTATACTTAATAGAACCGTCGACCAGAACTGCCATATGCAGGATCCGCCAACAAAACATAGATGCTCTCGGGGGAATATGTGCTCCCCATATTTTCTTTAGAGCCAATCTTCTATTACCCTGCGGTCTGATTGCATTATATGTAGATTTGCTAGTGAAAGTGCCATTTATGCTTGCAGCCCATACACACTTATCAGGTTTCTGTTGTAGTTGTATGTGACCAATGTTTATAGCAATGTTAGATGGGATATGAGACCATACCAAATGATTGGGAATGCCAATTGCTTCCCTCAAAGTGACTTTTGGAGTGTTAGCATGAGGAGCCAACGCAATTCCATACCAGTTATCCTTGAGCATGTCAATAGAGTTTCCATCCATAGGGATCCAACGGGTGTTGGAGAGCACAACTTGCTTAGCCAAATTGTATACATCCTTTCGGGTTCCAGCAGGGAACGGCTTCTCTATGGTACTGAGATGACCCTTTACATATTTTGAGGATGCAAACTGAGACCAAAGAGATGTACCATTTATAATTCTCCAGATCTGTTTAATGGCCATGGTAACTTGAATATGTTGCAGACTTTTGATGCCTAACCCACCTTCTTCAATTGGTTTGGTGATGTTGGGCCAGGAAACCCAGTGGCGCTTGGGACCCTCTTTGCCACCCCAAAAGAATCTGGCGCACAGTTTATTAATAGTGTCAAGGAGTGTAGCACGTAAGTAGGATGCACTGGCGGTGTAGATTGGGATAGATTGGAGCACAGAATTTATGAGACTTCTTCTACCAGCTTGAGATAAGTATTTGGATTGCCAGCTCTCTAACCTGTTGCAAATTTTGTCAATCAGGTATTTGTAGTGTGATACTTTTTTCCTTCCTTCGTATAGTGGAACTCCAAGGTAGATAATTACTGGCGCTTGAGATAATTACTATTTACCTTGAGATAAAATGGTAATAATTGAAGTTACTTCAGTAAATTTTAATTTTTGAATTTTTAATTATTAGATAATTAGAAAATTCAAATTTTAAATTTTATTGAAGTTAAATGTGAAAATTTTAATTATTTGAATGTTTAATTATTAGATAATTGTTAAATTCAAATTTTGAATTTTAGAAAATTTCTAATTGAGGATAATTGCATTATTTTAAATTTACTTTCAAACAAAAATTATTGGATAATTAGTTTGAATTTAAATTTAAATTATTGACATGTTTAAATTTTGAATTTAAATTTGATTATTGGATAATTAAATTTAAATTTAAATTTAATTAATTATCTCAATTAGATGCCCCTGTAGAAAATGATGGTTCTTTACGTGGTTTACTTTATGTACCTTGTTTTAGCCTGCTTGTCTGTTTAATTTTAGTTAATCATACTTCGATTTTTAAAATTAAACAAAGCTGGCATGTTTTTGTTTGCACATCCCATTTTTAAATTCAAAAGTAAAGATTATTTTCAGAAAATAACCCTTGATTGATTTTATTTGAATGGGTTGGCAAGTGATCATGGACTTAGATTAATGTAATTAATTGGGGTCTGCGAACCTTCTTTCTCTCTCTGTTAAAATTCCAATGTACTTCTATCTTCCTCCATTGTTGTACTCGCCCTGAGGGCTTCTGAAATTTTATTGATATGTAATTTAATTTTTTCGGCCTGCGTGCCGTGTAAAAGTTGTAATTAATGCGGCGTCGGAGTTTGGAAGCGTGAGCACACCCGACGAGGACGATCCAGCTGCTTCGGAAGCGGGCCGGATGTCTTAGTTACATTAGGGTTAAAGTCCATGATCACTTGCGTTTATTTTTGCATTGGATGCATTTATTTTGTGTAAACTACTATGTATGGTAAATATATTGGATATATTTATATTACCACCTAAGGTGAGATCAAGATAAAATTAAATTCCCTCGCGATTAAATTTTAGATCTGGTAAGCGTGGCTCTAGGAGTCGTCGTGGCCCTCCATCATTATGCAGTGAATGAACGTCTTCATTTCATGGATTTGTTGTGCTTTCCACAAGGTCCATGAGTTTGGGGGCGGGATTAAACTCCAAGGCTCGGCCTCAATGGGGTGAGGAATTGAACTCGGCCTTGTTGTTCTTTCCACAAGGGTCGGGTCATGAACTCATTGCTATGTAGTAATGATGGTTAGATCTAACCGAGAATATTCTTTGTTGTGCTTACTACAAGGGGATGATTTCTTGGGGGCCGAATATCGAATATTGCATTAGATGCAAGTGCCTGTTGACTGCCCTTGAGATGGTGTATGGCTTGTTGTGCTTTCCACAAGGTCGTACATCAGTCTCGTTGGGATTCCGACCCACTAGGTTGATCTCGCTGATCTCCCGTTCTATATACTGGGGGTTATATAGTTCGATCGAAAAATAGTAGGACTAACTAAGATAGAAAACCACATCTAAGTTAGAATTTGAACACATGCTAAGTTGTCTTTTATTTCTTATCCAGATTATAATGTCGTCGTCCAACCCCCTCCGCGGCATCTTGGATGCAAATAGATTAACTGGACCGAACTACTCAGATTGGCTACGTAATTTACGCATAGTCCTTACCGCCGAAAAGATTGCGTACGTGTTGGACACGGTTCATTCTGAGCCAGCTCCTGATGCTGACGAGGGCGAGTTACTCGCTTATGCCAAGTGGTCTGAGGACTCATCCCTAGCCCAATGTTACATGTTGGCCTCTATGGCTCCCGAGCTGCAGAGGCAATTTGAAAAGAGTAATTGTAGAAGTATATTTCTCAATCTACGCCAGCTCTTCGGGGAGCAGGGTAGGATTGAGAGGTATGACATCTCCAAAAGACTTTTCAGGACACAGATGTCTGAGGGTTCATCAGTACAGGCCCATGTACTGAAAATGATGGAGTGGATTGAAAGACTCAATGCATTGGGGTTCAAGTTGGATCTTGAACTATGCATTGATCTTATGCTCCAGTCATTGCCCGATTCCTTTTCTTCCTTCATCATGAATTTTAACATGAACAGGATTGAAGCAACTCTCCCAGAGCTGCTCAATATGTTAAAGAGTGCTGAAGGAACCATGCAGAAAGAAAAACCATCTTCGTTTGTAATGATTGTTGGCCGGGCCAACAAGAAAAGGAAGGCCTCTCAAATATCCACCACTAGTAACAAAGGGAAGGGAAAGAAAAAGGCCACGGGTAAGCAAATCGCCAAAGTTGACAAAGGGAAGGGCAAGAAGAATGAAAAGGAAGACAAATGTTTTCGATGCGGGGAAACTTGGCATTAGAAAAGGAATTGCAAGGCAATTCTAAATGAAGGTATTTTTGTCATAGACCTTAATTTGTCATATATGAAATCCACATCATGGGTATTGGATACTGGATGTGCATCTCATATCTACAATTCTGTGCAGGTGATGGCAAATAGAAGGCGATTGGGTAAAAGGGAGATTGAACTAAGGATGGGCAATGGAGCTTTAGTTGCTGCCAAAGCTGTCGGGACTGCACGCCTCAGTTTACCTTCAGGAGTCATTCTGGAGTTGAATGACTGTTATTATGTTCCTAATATTATTAAGAACATTATTTCAATCTCTGGCTTGTATAACATTGGATATACATTGACTTTCAATAGCACTGGGTGCTCTATAATGAATAGTGGTTTGATTATAGCCAATGGTTCATTAGTCAATGGTCTTTATGTATTAGATACACGTTCTAATGTTATGTAAATTTTCAATGCTGATGAAGTGAATTCTGCATATCTATGGCATTGCAGACTTGGTCATATAGGTGAGAAAATAGTCTCTCACTTACACTCAAATGGGTATTTGAATTCGTTCGAATACAAGCCATTTGATACCTGTGAGTCATGTCTCATGGGGAAAATGACCAAGGCTCCCTTTGGTGGACATGGTGAGAGAGCTGTTGACCTTCTCGAACTCATACACTCGATGTGTGTGGACCCATGTCCATAGAAGCAAAAGGAGGTTATCTCTATTTCATTTCTTTTATTGATGACTTCTCTAGATATGGCTATGTGTATTTAATGAGACATAAGTCACAAGCCTTTGAGAAGTTTAAGGAATACAAGAATGAAGTAGAGAAACCGACATGCAAAAGTATTAAGGCTCTTCAATCGGATCGAGGAGGTGAATACTTAAGCCATGAATTCACTTCTTATCTTAAAGACCATGGAATAGTTTCTTAGTGGACTCCACCATATACACCACAGCACAATGGTGTATCCGAGAGGAGAAACATGACCTTGTTAGACATGGTCTGATCCATGATGTCTATGTCAGGACTACCCTTGTCTCTCTGGGGCTATGCATTAGAGACTGCAGCATATTTATTGAATATGATCTCAAGTAAATCAGTTCCTTCTATACCATATGAGATATGGAAGGGCAGGAAACCAAATTTTAATCACATTAAAATTTGGGGGTGTCCTGCTCATGTAAAGAAGAACGAGAGTGATAAGCTTGAGTCGATGACCGATAAGTGTAGGTTTGTGGGATATCCAAAGGAGACATTTGGATATTATTTCTATCACCCTTCTGAGCAAAGGGTCTTAATGGCTAAGAGAGCTGTATTTCTGGAAAGAGAATATCTACTCCAGAAAAATAGTGGGAGCCAGATAGAATTGGACGAGGTCCAAGAACCACAACCCATAGACACAAACTCATTAGATGAGACTGTATCGGTTGATCCTATTCAGAGTGAAACACTGACACTACGGAGATCTGGTAGATTACTGTTGACACCTGAAATATAATCAAGAAAAAAGATGAGGCCGAAGAGAAGACTGAAACAGAAATGAAGATCCCAGGGATTCCTGCAACGCCAGAACTACAGAAAATTCATCACTAAAGCTACCACCCGGTTGAAGCCCTCCCCGGCCAAGCTGATGTCCGGTGTTGTCATCGCTCAGATGGCAATACTGATGAAGAAACGCAGTCTATCGACTGATGAAAATCTCCAGAAATGTTCTGATAAAACTATGTCAACTCACCAACTGGCCTTCACCTGTTCTAACAAGGTTCTAAAGACAGGTTAGGCACCTTTGACAGCTCAAGTCTACCGATGAGACGAGCCAAAGCATTAAAGGCCCAAAATGGGCTCATGAGGGTGGCGCCGGGAGCCCTCACCAAAGCCCAAAGCCCATAGGGAAGTGGCGCCGGGAAGCCATAGCCTTGGCGCTGGGAAGCTTCCGCAGTCTACTGAGGCACGCCGGGAAGGTGTGAAAGACGCGCCGAAGTGGATCATGCCGAGAAAGGGGGTGCTGTGCCTATAAAATCCCCCCGTTTCGTCAAAGAGAGGAGAGGAGATACGGAGAGAGCCATCGAAGAGAAGCGAAGAGAGACATCTCCAGATAGCCAGATAAAAAAGGAGAGAAGAGACGAAAAGCTACTGCGAGGTCTGAAGGAAGGAGAAGGTGGGGCACTAGGGGAGGGAGAGGAGTCAATGCTCTGCCCTCCCCTCCCCTTTATTACTGTCTTTCCTTCCTGCTTCCCTTTTTTTTGATGTATAAGCTTCGATTCCGTTTTCCACTTTCGAGGTGAAGAGATCTCCCTGTTGTCGAGGAGATAAAATATTAGTATATTTTTTTCTCTCTCCTTCTCCCTGTTCTATGAACGATGTAAACGATGAAATAGTGAAATGCAATTTCAAGGCTGTTCCGATGAAATGGTGCTGGTTGGCCCTTTTCTCCCTATGCTCTCTCTTTCGGAATGTATGTTATCCCCTGCGTGCATTAATTGTTCGGATGCTTAGAACTCTAGTGATTTCTTGTGCATATATGCATGCATGTTTCAGATGGGATGGAGGTAACAGAGTCCCAATCCTCACTGTGGATCTTTGGGCTGTTGTGCCCCTTAGGCACAAGTATGTGCGATGTTGAATTGATGATAGCAATGCTGTTTTGTTTTGATGATTGTAACATAGTGAGTGCATTATGATATTATGTTTTATTTTGATGATGGCATGTTGATTTGAATGCTTGAGTGTGTTATATCTGATTTACTCTGTGGAGATTGCATGAGTGTGCCATGTTTGATATCCTTGATGGGTCGACTCCCTCAGACTGTCCATCTTATTTAGTGTCTCATGCAGCGTCAACGCTGTGAGAGCATTCTCAAGTCTGCAGCGTCAACTCTATAAGTCCATTGTCTCAGCCACCGTCTCATTTAGCGTACGCTCTCAAAGTCTATACATCGCTGTTGGGCATCAAAGTCTGCACATTAGCATCAGGTACATCGCTGTTGGGCATCAAAGTCTGCACATGAGCATCAAGCAGCAAGTGTGTACAACGCCCTGTGTAGGCACGACAAGTCCATACACTGGTTGCACATTGTACAACATGCGAAGTCACCAAGTGTGTACATTGCATATCATGCATGCGTCAAAGTCCATACATCCACAGTGCATTGGCTAAGTCTATACACTGTCCGTCTCACTTAGAGTCTAAGGCTAAGTCTATACACTGTCCGTCTCACTTAGAGTCTAAGGCAAAGTCTATACAGTGAACGTCTCATTGGTGAAGTCTGTGCACTCACCAGTTGAACTTCAAAGTCCATACATTGGACTGTAGCTTGCACGAAGCTAAGCCCATACATCGCTCAAGTCTGTATAGAGTCCAGCGTCTTAGTTAGTGTCTCATGCATTTGGGCAAAGTCTGTACATCGGTCTTTCAACAAGTTTGAACATCGTCCGCCTTTGTTAGCGTCTCAGGCATTGGGCAAAGTCTGTACAGAGTCCAACATCTCATTCACCATCTCATTTAGCGTCTCATTGCATGGGCTAAGTCTGTACAACATTCAGTGTCTAGAGTTTCATGAAGTTTGTACATCAGACTGTTACAGCAAGTCTGTACATTGTCCGTCTTCCTTAGCGTCTTGATCTTTCAAGTCTATACAGACGTTCTTTCAGAAAGTCTATACATTGGACTGCCAGTCTTTACCTACGTTCAGAGCCTCAAGTCTATACAGTGGTAAAGTCTGCACATTGTGCTTTGAAGCTCAAAGTCTGTACATTGGCTTCACATCTACAAGTCTGTACATTGGCTTTGCATCTACAAGTCTGTACATTGGTTCAGATGTTTCAAGTCTATACACTAGCTTATTCTTCAAGTATATACAGCCTGTCTTCACGTTCTAAGTCTATACATCGTTCCTCAAAGGCTAAGTGTATACATTGTCCATATTGCATTACATGCTTTATATCAAAGTCTGTACAGCATGCCTTATTGTTCACAGCCTTCAAAGTCACATTGTATTGCGTCAACGCAGTGCATTGGCATGTAGTGAAGCGTCAACGCATTGCATTGTGCATGCCCTGGCAAAGTCACATTGTATTGCGTCAACGCAGTGCATTGGCATGTAGTGAAGCGTCAACGCATTGCATTGTGCATGCCCTGGCAAAGTCTATACATCGCTTGTATTCATTTGAGTCTCACTGAAGTCTACACATTGCACCTTCATTTGCGAAGTCTGTACATTGCATTGATCTTCACTTAGTCTATACAACGCAGTTCTTCTGACAAGTCTATACAGAGTGTTATTTAATCTGATCATCCGATACTCTATCTGACATGGATTCTCTACTGAGATTGCTGACATGGCTCGTGATCCCAAGAGGACGAGGTGTGCAGATGCTGACACGTGGATGGAATTTTCTCGAAGCTGGCGAATTCATTTGGGCGGGAAAACGTGGAAGCCACGCGCCCTTATCCACCTGCTTCTGCTGCTGCTATATATATATAAGTCTTCATCTTCTGTTGAAGGCTGATCGAGTGTGGCAAATCTATACAGTGAGACTAAGTCTGAATCCGCAGCCACCGAGATCCAAAGAAGAAAAGGAGAGAAGAAGATACAGAGAGAAAAGAGAGATGTGTTGAGAGAGTTCGAGAAGAGAGAGATGAGTTGAAAGGAGTCTATTGAGAGGTTGTAAGTCAGTCTCTTGGTTCAGAAACCAGAGCTGACTTTGCTCATACTTGAGCTACATTTGTCCGATTTTCTTCATTTCTTTTGTTTCTGATTTTATTGCTTTCGATATCTTTGTTCAGCAAGCTGTGTATCAGCGGATGCAGTGGAGGTTTCCACTGGACAGGTAAAGCTGTAATCCTCAGCTGGCGAGACTTGGTCTCGGACGGGTTAAGCTGTATTTCCCCAGCGGTTTGCAGAGGTGTATCCTCTGGACAGCAAGCTGTGTTGCTCAGCGGGCAGTGGAGGATTCCACTGGACAGCAAGCTGTGTTGCTCAGCGGTTTGTAGGCCAAGCTGTATTGCCCAGCGGACGTAAGCTGTGTTGCGCAGCAGTAAGCCATACTCGGTTGAGTGTGGGGTGGACGTAGGTCATTGACCGAACCACCTAAAATCTTGTGTGCATTGTGTTTGTGAGTTTGCTCTTACTGAATCTCTTGATTATCTTCACAGATCACTTGTGTTTTTTGCTAAGTTTAGACACTCGAGTTAGTGTTTTAGTAGATCTGCCTTTATTCCGCATTTGAACCTACAACTGGTTTTAAATTAGGCTGTAGATCTATTGACCCCCCTCTAGATCCACACTTCGTGGAGATAGACTGCGTCCATCTAACTTCAACACTTGGTATCAGAGCCTAACTCTTCTACAGGGACTCATCGCCCGAAGAGGAAAGGCAAGATGGATGTTCGAGGGATGATTGCTGAAGGTCACCCAACTACAAAGCCCCCGTACTTCGATGGATCCAACTACGCATACTGGAAGAACCGTATGCAGGTCTTTTTGAGGGCTGAGGATTACGATCTTTGGAAGGTAGTTAGCAAGGGACCTTATGAGCTGTCCCCGAATAAGGAAGTCTGGACCAAGGAGGAAATCAGAAGGTCCACGCTCAACTGGAGTGCAATCAACGCAGTCCAATGTTCTCTGCATCCCACTGAATTTTCTCGAGTATCAGCCTACAATTCAGCTAAGGAGATGTGGGATGCACTGGAAGCAATTCATGCAGGGACTTCTCAGGTTAGAGAGACGAAGGCCAATTTGCTTGTGTCTGAATATGAAGCCTTCAAGATGAAACCCAACGAGACCATCAAGGAGATGTATGCTAGATTGACAACTATTACTAATGGCCTCAGAGGATTCGGGAAGAAGTATTCTGAGTATGATATAGTCAGGAAGATCTTGCGATCCTTGACTTCAATTTGGCACACCAAGGCCACCGTCATGGAAGAGTCAAGAGATCTGCACAATACAAGGGCAGATGAGCTAATTGGATCTTTAATGGCATATGAGATGAATCCGCCGAAGGTAGATGAAGCTGAAGAGAAGAGGAAACCGATCGCACTGAAGGCTGGTGCTAGCAAATCCAGCAAATCAAACCGATCCAGCTCTAGCAGATCATCATCCGAGGAGAGCTTGAATGAACAAGACATAACTCATACTGAGATGGCTATGATGACTAGAGAGTTCAGGCGGTTCCTCAAGAGAGAAGGAGGACAATTCAACCGAAGGAACCATAGTGGCGGCCGGCAGGACACAAGGTATAAATCTAAACCTGCAAATCAATATGGAACTTACGTGTGTTACCAATGCAGGAACTCTGGCCATCTAAAAGCTGACTGTCCGGAGAACCAGAAGCACAAGGACAAATCAAATAGAAAGAACACAAAAGGAAAAGCCATGATCAGCACATGGAGCGATGAGGATGAAGGTTGTCTCAGCAATACTTCGGACAGTGAAGTTGAAGCTGAAAAACCCATCTGTCTCATGGCAACTAGCTCTGAAGACAGAGAGGAAGATTCAGATGAGGTAATTTCTCCATTTAATAATTTTACTATTGTTGAGTGGGTAGATGCCTATCATAAACTAGCTGATCAAGTAGATGATATTAGAAGGGAAAATAGGCATCTAAAAAGAAAAATCAATTCCATGCAAAATGATACCTCATTGTCTGATAAAATTACATGTCTTGAAGCTGAAAATAATAAACTCAAACTCACATGTTCTGAATCAGAAGAAATCAAGAATGAGTTAAAAACTTCTAGGGAAGAGAATGTGAGGTTAGAAAAGAAAATTGATGAATGGAAACTGAAAATTCAAAAATATGAGAGTGAGATGAAGCTGGTGAATGAGAAATATGAAGCTGTCCAAATTGTAAATACTGAACTTAAGAAATCTGTTGAAGATATTCAAAAGGATAATGAGGACAAGCTTAAGACCATTGAGAAAATGACCCAAGGTATAGAGAATCTAAATGTTTTGTTAGGGTCAAAGGTTAATTTCAGAAAAGAGGGCCTAGGATTTAATTCTAGTGCAACAAAAAAAATTGGGATGAAAACAATTTCATTTGTTGCTCAAAAAGAAAAGGGACCTCTAATTAGCATGAACTCAACCATTTCAATGAACAAAACTGCTAATCTGAAAAAGCCCAGTGCTGAGGAGAAGGGCAAACAAAAGGTTAATGAGCCAAGTAGAGCCAGCACATCCAAGTAAAATCCCAAGGCTCAATCACAGGTTAGGGGTCAACCTAAACAGTCATATAAACCCCATGTCAAGGCCACAAAGTCTCCACCATCACCATCACCTCTGAAGAAGACCCAATACACACCCATGAATAGGTCAGCAGGGTCCAAAGTACAGGGGAGACAGAATGCTGCCAGGAGTCAACCCAATTATTTCTATCAACCCAGAGCTCAGACTTACTACAATGCACAGCCAACCTATTTCAATAGGTCAGGTTGGACTAGAGCTCCGGGAAGGTTTGCAGGTCTTGCATATCAGGCTGCACAATATCATAGACCTTACACTAGAAATTGGGTTAGTGGGTATGGCAACTGGTCACTTAGAAATATGCATTATTTCAGTCAGCCCAGGAACTACTATGGCCAAAACTTCGTGAACACACCCTGGCTAAGGCACTGGCAAAGAAACAACACTGTCAATAATTATGCTGGTGTAAATAAGAAGAAAAATAACAAAAAGAAAAGGAACAACAATAGAAAGAAATATGTAGGATCCACTGAACAAAATTCTTTCAAACAAATGTGGATACCAAAAAGTCTGCTGTCTTGTTTTACTTCTATTCCATCTTCTCTGGAGCCCAATCAGACTTGGGTTCCAAACTCATTTACCTGATTGTGTGTGCAAGTATGTCTGGCAGCCAAGGACAAATCTGTGGTACTTGGATAGTGGCTGCTTCAGGCATATGACAGGAGATAAGGCCATAAATTCAAAAGCTAAAAGAGATTGGATGCCTTGTCAACAATCTGATGGAACACTAAGGGTAAAAATAAATCAGTCAGGTAAAGCAGGTAAGTGACTTATCTTCAGAATTGAATTGAGAAAGTAATGTCGATTTGATTGGTTAATTCCTGACTTTCTCTTCTTGTCTAGCTGATCAGTCTGCATTCCAGACTCAGCAACTGAATTTAAATTCTGCACAAAAGCTGATGATTCTCTTCTCTTTACATACTATTGCACTATGTACACTGAATGCTAGAAACTGAATTATCTTGAAAAGTTGATTGCTCCCGAATGATGCTCTCTAATGAATAAACTCTCTGCTGGTTTTGTGAATGCTCGATGTTGCAACAGACTCATGATCATGCATGACACTCATACTTTTCATGATCATCATTACATATCATTTAGTCATGAATGTGTCTAAAATCACATGCATATTAAAACTGCTTTGAACTGCTTTTCTCTGCATAACCGTGGTATATTAAATAGTAAGCTACTAAAGGGCAGGGAAATTTGTCTGGAGGTTCTTGCTATGTGTGAGATGGTCATTGAGATCAGGTTCTCCGCCTAGTACCATGGGTTATATTGATTGATAGGGCAGTCTGAATGAGCATGAATTTCAAAATCCCTTGTTCAGTTTTCAGAGAAGACATTGCATATATTTAGGGGGAGTTTGTTGAGTCTTTGCATGCCTTTGCATATCATTCATTCATGACCTATGCATAAGCTCTCTCTCATTTAATTCTTGCCATTCATTAGCAAAATTGCACGCATATAGACAGGGGGAGTACTGTTAGAAATTCAGAGTGGTCATCAATTCTATTGAATCATTTCATCCTTGACTCTAAATGATTGAGTCTGACTTATGGCAATCTGTTAGTAAGTTCTGATTTCTAAGCAATAGAAAACATACTTCTTCTCTTATAAGAATTTTAAATTGCTTAAAGACTGACTTAATGGTTTAAATTTTATAATCATTGAAGTTTAAAGATTGCAATCAGTAAATAAGAAAGCTGAAAATTGATAAAACTCTCAACCCCTTTCTTATTTCATGACAGACAAAGCTAATCATATCTGAAATCTGAAAACTCATATGAAATCATGTTAGAGAAGGTAAGTATGTGTATTGTTCTTAAACAAGTCACTCTGAAACATATAAAGGACAGCTAAGAAAGATATTGAAAAATATTGAAAATCATTGAAAATTAACATTGGCAGAGCAATGACTGGTAAATCACTGAGAAACTGAGTGATCCATCAAAGAAGTGGACAATACTCATGTCATGAAGTGTATCAGCTATCTCTGTACAAAATGATCAAAACAGCAGGCTGGTTTCACTGAGTACCTGAGGGTAACTGGCGTCTGATAAACGTGTACCCTCACACAAAAAGGTGTAAATCAGTTATGTTGAATTTGATCATAGGCAGAATTGTCCATCTTATTGAGTATCTAGGGGTATTGGCATCTGATAAACGTATACCCTTAGGCAGAAAGACTTATGGTACCTGAATGCCATAAATGAACTAATATTGATAATGCTGTTCCTTCAAAAGAAAATTCATGGATGTCAATTTGTTTATTTTCAATACATGACCTAGCATCTCTTAACAACTTTTAATGAGTATACGAAAGTAGGATATTTTGAAACTGAATCTTTCATGCAAATGTGATTCTGGTTTATTGTTTTATCATGCACAACCAACTTATTCATTGATTGTAGTGCATGAACTCAAAATTTATAACCTTTAAACCAGACTTCTATCTGAAAGTAGTTTCTAAATTCATATGACTGAAGACTCTGTGCTTTAGAATGCTTATTCCTGAACTACTTGTTCAGAATGCCAGTCAGATGAGTTCTTGATCTTTCCCTTTGTATATCTGATTTCTTGAACACAATATCCCATTTCATAGGGGGAGAATTCATTCAGGGGGAGTCCTATCTTCTGGGAGAGTTTCTTGTTCTAAGGGTATTTGCATTCATATTGCCATATTGTACTCATGTTCATACTGCTTTTCTCTTTTTGATTATGTCAAAGGGGGAGAAAATTTTGTGTGTGACTCACTGTCACAGTGTGTTGCCATCATCAAAAAGGGGGAGAATGTTGTGCCCCTTAGGCACAAGCATGTGCTATGTTGAATTGATGATAGCAATGCTGTTTTGTTTTGATGATTGCAACACAATGAGTGCATTATGATATTATGTTTTGTTTTGATGATGGCATGTTGATTTGAATGCTTGAGTGTGTTATATCTGATTTAGTCTGTGGAGATTGCATGAGTGTGCCATGTTTGATATCCTTGATGGGTCGACTCCCTCAGACTGTCCATCTTATTTAGTGTCTCATGCAGCGTCAACGCTGTGAGAGCATTCTCAAGTCTGCAGCGCCAACTCTATAAGTCCATTGTCTCAGCCACCGTCTCATTTAGCGTACGCTCTCAAAGTCTATACATCGCTGTTGGGCATCAAAGTCTGCACATTAGCATCAGGTACATCGCTGTTGGGCATCAAAGTCTGCACATGAGCATCAGGCAGCAAGTGTGTACAACGCCCTGTGTAGGCACGACAAGTCCATACACTGGTTGCACATTGTACAACATGCGAAGTCACCAAGTGTGTACATTGCATAGCATGCAGGCGTCAAAGTCCATACATCCACAGTGCATTGGCTAAGTCTATACACTGTCTGTCTCACTTAGAGTCTAAGGCTAAGTCTATACACTATCCGTCTCACTTAGAGTCTAAGGCAAAGTCTGTACAGTGAGCGTCTCATTGGTGAAGTCTGTACACTCACCAGTTGAACTTCAAAGTCCATACATTGGACTGTAGCTTGCACGAAGCTAAGCCCATACATCGCTCAAGTCTGTACATAGTCCAGCGTCTTAGTTAGCGTCTCAGGCATTGGGCAAAGTCTGTACAGAGTCCAGCATCTCATTCACCATCTTATTTAGCGTCTCATTGCATGGGCTAAGTCTGTACAGCATTCAGTGTCTAGAGTTTCATGAAGTCTGTACATCAGACTGTTACAGCAAGTCTGTACATTGTCCGTCTTCCTTAGCGTCTTGATCTTTCAAGTCTATACAGACGTTCTTTCAGAAAGTCTATACATTGGACTGCCAGTCTTTACCTACGTTCAGAGCCTCAAGTCTATACAGTGGTAAAGTCTGCACATTGTGCTTTAAAGCTCAAAGTCTGTACATTGGCTTCACATCTACAAGTCTGTACATTGGCTTTGCATCTACAAGTCTGTACATTGGTTCAGATGTTTCAAGTCTATACACTAGCTTATTCTTCAAGTATATACAGCCTGTCTTCACGTTCTAAGTCTATACATCGTTCCTCAAAGGCTAAGTGTATACATTATCCATATTGCATTACATGCTTTATATCAAAGTCTGTACAGCATGCCTTGTTGTTCACAGCCTTCAAAGTCACATTGTATTGCGTCAACGCAGTGCATTGGCATGTAGTGAAGCGTTAACGCATTGCATTGTGCATGCCCTGGCAAAGTCACATTGTATTGCATCAACACAGTGCATTGGCATGTAGTGAAGCGTCAACGCATTGCATTGTGCATGCCCTGGCAAAGTCTATACATCGCTTGTATTCATTTGAGTCTCACTGAAGTCTACACATTGCACCTTCATTTGCGAAGTCTGTACATTGCATTGATCTTCACTTAGTCTATACAACGCAGTTCTTCTCACAAGTCTATACAGAGTGTTATTTAATCTGATCATCCGATACTCTGTCTGACATGGATTCTCTACTGAGATTGCTGACATGGCTCGTGATCCCAGGAGGATGAGGTGTGCAGATGCTGACACGTGGATGGAATTTTCTCGAAGCTGGCGAATTCATTTGGGCGGGAAAACGTGGAAGCCACGCGCCCTTATCCACATGCTGCTGCTGCTATATATATATAAGTCTTCATTTTTTGTTGAAGGCTGATCGAGTGTGGCAAGTCTATACAGTGAGACTAAGTCTGAATCCGCAGCCACCGAGATCCAGAGAAGAAAAGGAGAGAAGAAGATACAGAGAGAAAAGTGAGATGTGTTGAGAGAGTTCGAGAAGAGAGAGATGAGTTGAAAGGAGTCTATTGAGAGGTTGTAAGTCAGTCTCTTGGTTCAGAAACCAGAGCTGACTCTGCTCATACTTGAGCTACATTTGTCCGGTTTTCTTCATTTCTTTTGTTTCTGATTTTATTGCTTTCGATATCTTTGTTCAGCAAGCTGTGTATCAGCGGATGCAGTGGAGGTTTCCACTGGACAGGTAAAGCTGTAATCCTCAGCTGGCGAGACTTGGTCTCGGACGGGTTAAGCTGTATTTCCCCAGCGGTTTGCAGAGGTGTATCCTCTGGACAGCAAGCTGTGTTGCTCAGCGGGCAGTGGAGGATTCCACTGGACAGCAAGCTGTGTTGCTCAGCGGTTTGTAGGCCAAGCTGTATTGCCCAGCGGACGCAAGCTGTGTTGCGCAGCAGTAAGCCATACTCGGTTGAGTGTGGGGTGGACGTAGGTCATTGACCGAACCACCTAAAATCTTGTGTGCATTGTGTTTGTGAGTTTGCTCTTACCGAATCTCTTGATTATCTTCACAGATCACTTGTGTTTTTTGCTAAGTTTATACACTCGAGTTAGTGTTTTAGTAGATCTACCTTTATTCCGCATTTGAACCTACAACTGGTTTTAAATTAGGTTGTAGATCTATTCACCCCCCTCTAGATCCACACTTCGTGGAGATAGACTGCGTCCATCTAACTTCAACATGGGCTTTGTCCCTCTCTCTCCCTTGATGACATCGATGATTTATACGTTGCGAAGTCCGTAGTCCTCTCAAGTTTCCCAAGCCATTGGGGCCATTACAGGGATCAGAGACAGTCATCTCTTGATCTCCTAGATGGTCGGTGATATGAATGGCATAAAGCCTGTTCCAGAGGGTTCGAACGCCCGGTGACTTTAATCCCTCGAATCCCTTCTATCCATGTGACTCCTTGATGTTAATCTGGTAACTTGGTAGAGCCCTCGGTCCCTTCCTCGGTTGCATCCTAAAACCCCCCAGCCGTTATCTGAATCCCAGAAAAAAAATCCCCAAAACAGAGCACCGTAAAATCCCACAAACCTTTCCGGTGCCAACTCCTCTCGGCGCCATGAATAGCTCCCGGCGCGGCCCTCAGCGCGCCGAGAACCTCACGCCGAGAGCTCCCTCCTCCTTCTTTAAACCATGCCGGGAACCTCACGCCGAGAGCTCCCTCCTCCTTCTTTAAAGCCATGCCGAGAACCTCATGCCGAGAACCCATTCCCCCCACGCCTGGAAGCCTGCCTATGCTCGTTATTGCTGCGCCGAGAGCCTCTCCTCCTCTGCCCAATCTTTGAGCACCCTGCCACACTAATTCGAGGGATATCTACAGGTCACAGGGTACACCCCATGGAATAAATAAACGGGGAACCATCCCCAACATCACACCGTGCCAGGGCCCAGTGCCTTTCTCTTTCTGTTTTCATCCCGGCACTCCGTGGATGATCACCTATTTCTCCTTGGGCATGTTCCAAGTTGAGGGGAGATGCTGCCGAAATCCAGTCCAATGTCATCAACCCCGATGAGTCAAGGGAGTGTCACTGATACACTTCCCATCCGGCTCCATCTTCGGGGGAAACGAACCTATTTGGAACATCCGGTCAAGTGGAAGTGTCAAAAGGGAATATCCTAATGATTAGCCGAATTCCGTCCCGCCATTGCGTGGATGGTCTTCTATCCTTACCTGGCATTGCTCAAAGTTAAAGGTTGTGCCGCCCGATTTAGTCCGTTGAACTAAATAAATCCGCCCTCCATTTCGTCCTCTTCCATAAGCATGAAGCCTTTATTTCGCACATTAGTATTTTGACTGCCTTCTGAGGCCTCCTGTCTTTGGCGTTTAATCAAGGGTTGTCCTCCTCAAGGGAGGGCGTAATTAACGTCATGGCCTTCATGGCATGGCGGACTTTCGGTCCCAACTCGGACTTCACAATCGACTGACCAAGTCAGATCGAGCGCACGATGAAATTGTCACTCCGGTGACTGGCACGCCTAATAAATCAAATCAACCAAAATGAATAAATAAATCCAAGCAAAAAAAAAAAATTAAATTAAATAAATAAATAAATAAAATCCGCGTCCACAAGTCTGGCACGCCCGGTGGGACCTAGTCTCCCTTCATCTCTACGCCAAAACAGGAGGCCCGGCGGCCTCTCTCAAAATTCTAATTGTGTGTTAATCTTACTCGCAGACACTACAAATGGAAGCTGGACTAGTTGCCGTTCACTTCGGCCAACAGGTGATCGATGGCCACATCCACGGAGGGTACCTGGTGGTGCCGATGGAGTTCGGATCCATGCCTCCAGTGGTGGGTCTGCCCAATTACTTGGGCCTCGTATTTGTCGATCTGCTGCAAGTCGACACCGAAGCCGGAAAGATCGCCATGATAGAGACCATGATGGCGCCAAAAGCCGAGGAGGGGAAGACGGCAGTTGCTCCTACCGTCATTTCGTGCCTTGTCCATCACCTGGAAAAGAAGACCGATGTCTCCGCCACTGCTGGTAGGAGGGGAAGAAACAACCGGAGAAGCTGGTCTGCTGCAACTGGAGGCTGCCCTTCGGCCTCGGGAAAGATAATGATGGTCGGAAACATGAGGGTGAACCTCAATGGCCGCCCCATGAATGCACGGCCCGATAGGGTCATTCCATCGGTCCATACCAACAACAGATTCCAGCCGTTGGCCACTAGGAGGGCCAACTAGGAGAACAAGGGTAAGCAGCCGCTGGCACCTAAGCCGACCAAGTTCAAACAAGTTTGGGTGCCAAAGAAGATTCAGAGCTGGGCACCAGCTCAAGAAGAGTGTGTTGGTGCCATCCGCCCCAGGGCCGGGGGCAGGAGACATGAAAGGGAAGAAGAATATGTTGCTGCCGTCCGCCCCAGGACCGGGGGCAGGAGATGGGAGAAGAAAGAGAAAGATGCTACTGTCGCTCACCCCGGGAGGAGGGGCGGAGATTTTCGAAAGAGAGATGAAGGAAGAGTGGATAAGGTCACTTCTATGGCTGCTCCGCAGAGATCCAGGGCCTGCGCTAGACAAGCCGATGTGTTCAGATATCCCAGGTCAGAGTACTTGGCTGCTCAAGTCTCGAGGCTGGCCTATCAGCCAAAGACTCAGGAGAGGCTACTGCCCCGGTCAGAGCTACAAGGGCAGAGTCGGGAAGAGATGAACCAGGTGGTTCAAGACTACTTTCATTGCCTAGGGAACTCCTCCCTGGGGCAACAAAGACTATCCCGTGCCTTGGGCACTGCGGAGGGAGAAGAAAGAGAAGGAGTGATGCTGGAGGCTTCGTCCTCTGACTCCAATGACTATGAAGATGGCCGCAGGGCCAGATATGATGAAGATATCTACCAAGAAGAGACAGAAGAAAAGAAAATGTCTGTATTTGACCGTCGGACATATCCTGAACAGGTCAAGAGAAGAGTTCGCAGGCAGAGAGGAAGAATGTAGATTCTTGCTTGCAACATGGCCGGCGTCGCCGGAAGATATGATATGTTACCAAATCAGCCAGAAGAATTAATCAGCCTGGCGCACAGACCAGGTGCAGTCACGAGAAGAAGCAAGGCAGCGAAAGATAAGATAGTAGCTGCTAATCAAGACGACCTCTCGGTCATCAATGAAGCCCGAAGAGTCACCACGATGACAGTAAATGTGGTGACTACTGAAGAAGAAGACAATCCTCTCTTAGACCCCGCTGAAGGGACTTCAGGGGAGATGCAAATTCCAGCAACCATGGATCCCATGATCCAGATGATGTTCATGAGGTACCAGCGGGACATTGAGTCTCTCAAAAGACAGTTGAATGAGAGAAATGAGCAGACACCTGTTTCTAAGCAGGCCGAGCCGGCAGGACAAACTTCCAGCTCAACCAAGGTGGCCGTCCCAGCTGTTCCTCATTTGAATAGTGAAGGCAGAGCGCCAAATCAGCCTCTTCCACAACAGGTGGCAGCCCAGCCCTCTGCCTCTCAAACACAGTCTGCTGTGCTGGCATCTCAGCCGATGCTGCATACAACGGTCATGATGACCCCTTTCAATCATTAGCAGGCATATTTCTTTCCAGAACCAGTGGATCCGGTTGTGGCAAATAAACTGATGATAGAAAAGATTGTTGAGATGAAGCTGTCTGAGAAAGTCGGGGACGATTCTGGTACCTATGACATCTACAAAGTACCATACCCTGCACATTATGCTGCTAAGAGACAGGCGTCAGGAAGCCGCCGAAGTTTGAAAAATTCAACGGCCAAGGCTCTCCCAGAGAACATATAGCCTATTACACTATAGTTATGGGCGACCTGGCAGCTGATGAAGCATATTTACTGAAATTCTTTGGCTCGTCCCTTACAGGGTTAGCCTTTGAATGGTACTCCAGCTTGCCAGCTGGGTCGGTAGCTGACTGGCCCGATATGCAGCGGAAATTCCGAGACAGATTTCATGTTACAGAAAGGGAAATCACAATAGCTGAGCTATATGCGTCCAGGCAGAAACAAGATGAGACCGCCCTGGATTATATAAAAATATGGAGGAATCTGGCTATGAGATGCAGGTGACCTTCCCATCAAGAAGATGCAGTACAGATATGCAAGCAGAATCTCAGAAGAGAAGTGCTGGAAAAGATGATCGGGGCAGATGTCAGGACATTTGACCGTTTAAATAACATAGTGGCAGAGGTCGAGACATTCCTATCTAAGCGTCCGATCGCCAATGTCCCTGCTATGCAAAAAGGGAAAGCTGTTGATCGGCAGCCACCGCATTCAGAGGCCAACACTGTTGATTTCGAAACCTTTGAACAACAGAAAGGAAAAAATAAGGCAACTGATGCTCCTCCGCCGACAGGCCCAACAGAAATGAAAGAAAAGGTCTCCCTAAGAAATAAGATGAGGAAGGCATATTCATTCCCCAAAGATAAGACATGTGCACTGTTCAATTGGGCTTACAAGTTCAACAAAGTAACATTGCCCGAACCGAAGAGACCCGCTGATGCAGCGAAGAAAGATGACCCACTGTTCTGTCCATATCACCGGGGACTGGGGCATACTATAGAAAACTGCTATGTCTTCAAAGATGTCATGGAAAGTATGTTCAAAAAGGGTGAGCTGCAATTGGGAGATTACCAGGTGGACCCTCCACGCCCTCATGAACCTCCAGCAATGAGGATGGCTGCAAATATGATTTCTGTATATCAGCAATTACCGAAGAGGCTGTTGAAGAATGCACCAGGCGCACTTATGAAGCATGCTTCCTTACCCCATTTAGGGATCAGGAGGGGTGGCAGACGAAGCCGGTGAAGACCAGAAAGAGGACATCTGTTACCGAAACAACGGGACCATCCATTCGGAATGCCACTTCGGAGCCGGGTGCATCCCCAGTTAAACCGATTTGGCGTCTAGCTGAGACATAGCCGGTCATCCGAATCCCCACCTACAATCGGAGGAGACAGACTCCGCTTCCCACACAAAAAGAAATAAGTCCGGAGGCAAAACGTCTCCAACAGTACATCAACGGGCTCGACGAATATGAACAGACTGAGCCGAAGCCCCTACTGGTGAAAGATTGCATACTCTGGGAGCAGCTAGAAGAATTGACCATTGAAGAAAAACCAGAGGAAAAACAGGGGAAAGATGATACTGAACCCTTCTTGGGGCAGGGGCCAGCAAAGCCAAAGCACCAGAAGAAGAAAAGGCAGTCACAGAATAGAAGAAAAAAGAAAGTCATGACAGTACACTGCAATACACTCTCGGTGCTGTTCACCTTGCTTGGGGAGGATGATGATGCAGAGGCATCGGCCACGCCATTGGAAGCCAACCATGCTGAAGCTTCAACCTCGGCACATGCTACCAGTTCTGGGAGAAGATGGGGACGTCCCCCGCCAGCCAATCATAATATCATTTTCAGGGGAGAGCAACCCTATCAGATACTAGAGCCTGAAATGCGAGGTGTCCAGATCCCTCCTCCTGCCAGTCTATACCAAGAAGAGAAGAAAGGGGATGGAGCTTCGTCATTCCTTGAATTTTTATCCAGTTTAGAGGGCGAAAAGCCAGTACAAACTGCTCCAGCCAGAAGTAACAAGCACCATCAGTCAACGGCTCTGAAGCCTAGGCAGGGTGAGAAAGAAGAAAAAGGTTATCCAGCAACATCAAGGGCCGTCTTTCCAGAAGAAGTCCCTCAAGAAACCAACCAAGGAACTGAGACATGAAGCGGGCAGGCAATGTCGTAAGCACCTGGGGAACCTCCAAAGCCCCGCTGGGCAGAAGAAATGCGACTCTCCAATGTCTGGGTAGGCAGCCGAATTATGAAAATGCTGAAGAAGCTCCCTACCAGATTCTCTATATGGGAAATTCTTTCCTTGAGCGAGGATGCCCGCCAAGCAATTATTGATGCCCTACAGTCACCAGCACAGTATGAAGCACTACTGACAGAAGTCAATTCTGGGCCGACAGTCACTTTCACTGAAGATGACATGTTGATTCCAAATCCCAGCCACTTCAGGCCGCTATACATGAGAGGTCATCTCAACTGTCAGCCATTAAACCAGATACTGGTAGATCCAGGGGCTGCTGTAAATATTCTGCCATACCGCATCTATCAGAAATATTACTTTGATATGCACCTCACGAAGGTCAGGGACATGAAGATTGCTGGCTTTAACCAGAAGTGTGAGACACCTTTGGGGGTAGCGGATTTCAACCTCACCCTGGGGGACCTTACTACTATGGTGCGATTCTATGTGATCGATTCCAACACCACATACAAGGCCTTGTTGGGGCGACCGTGGCTGCATGAGTACCAAATAGTGCCTTCCACACTGCATCAGTGCATTTAGTACTGTCATGATGGCAAAGTGATGGAAATCAAGCGAGCTGCCAGGCCAAAGCTGATCGTGGAAGCTGCTGGGCCGTTGATGAACGCGCTACCTTTGGGTAGCGCGACCTGAAGAAGGCGATCTCAGGCAGAAGCTCGACTACAGACGGTCCAACTTCCCGACGCTTGGAACTCCGAAAGTATTCAATGTCCACTGTTTTCCATGGATGTAATCAATGTTCTTGCATCGTTTTGTCTTCCCCTTTCCCTATATATGTACCCCCATCTCGTTTGATTAAGCAATAGAGAAAGAAATGAATGTTTGAAAGAGTTCGAGTATACCATGGCTATCTCCCCCCAAATCTTTGGAATCCCCTCCCTCCTCCCCTCTTCGGGTGCGATGCCCATGCTCTTCTTCTAATCCTCCCTATTTCCCCTTCAATGGAGGACGTTCGAAGTTCCGGGTGCATCGGCCCTGAGACGGGGTCGGGTGTGAGGCCCCCTTCGGGGCTCCGTTCTTCCTCCACCAACGATCGCCACCCTCCACCACCGCCAATGATGCTGCCAATGCCAAGACGGAGCTTGGTTGCACCGGTCCTACGATGAGATCGGGTGAGAGGCCCCAGCCAAACTCCCTCACAGTCCTAGCACGCTCTGCCACGCCACCCTTTCTCCCCCGTCGCCCACCCCCGCATCCACCTTCACCAAGTTATCCTAGCTAGTATTAGGTTAGTTTAACCTATGTTTAGGGCCCCTCATGTGTTTGTTAAGTTCCATCGTGTGTTACCCATCTTCTAAAGTGTTTCTCCACCGTGATTCACTCCCCTGGAGTCTTCCACGGGCGCCCCAAAGGCAAAGATCGTCGTTCTGCTGCTGCCTGAGAACGCGCTAGGATGATATAGCGCGTTCTTCATGAACGCGTTAGGAGGCTATAGCGCGACTTCGGGTAGAAGGAAGAAGAAGGCCACCCCCTCCCAATCCCGTTTCACATCAAATGGTATCAGAGCTTAGAGAACCAGCCTGTTCTCACAGACTGGGATCTTGAGCTACTAGGTTCGAGGATGAACCTTCCAAAGTGGAGGGGTTTGATGGAAATCAAGCGAGCTGCCAGGCCAAAGCTGATCGTGGAAGCTGCTGGGCCGTTGATGAACGCGCTACCTTTGGGTAGCGCGACCTGAAGAAGGCGCTAGGTGTCCCTAGCGCGATCTCAGCCAGAAGCTCGACTACAGACGGTCTAACTTCCCGACGCTTGGAACTCTGAAAGTCTTCAATGTCCACTATTTTCCATGGATGTAATCAATGTTCTTGCATCGTTTTGTCTTCCCCTTTCCCTATATATGTACCCCCATCTCGTTTGATTAAGCAATAGAGAAAGAAATGAATGTTTGAAAGAGTTCGAGTATACCATGGCTATCTCCCCCCAAATCTTTGGAATCCCCTCCCTCCTCCCCTCTTCGGGTGCGATGCCCATCCTCTTCTTCTAATCCTCCCTATTTCCCCTTCAATGGAGGATGTTCGAAGTTCCTGGTGCATCGGCCCTGAGACGGGGTCGGGTGTGAGGCCCCCTTCGGAGCTCCGTTCTTCCTCCACCAACGATCGCCACCCTCCACCACCGCCAATGATGCTGCCAATGCCAAGACGGAGCTCGGTTGCACCGGTCCTGTGATGAGATCGGGTGAGAGGCCCCAGCCAAACTCCCTCACGGTCCTAGCACGCTCTGCCACGCCACCCTTTCTCCCCCGTCGCCCACCCCCGCATCCACCTTCACCAAGTTATCCTAGCTAGTATTAGGTTAGTTTAACCTATGTTTAGGGCCCCTCATGTGTTTGTTAAGTTCCATCGTGTGTTACCCATCTTCTAAAGTGTTTCTCCACCATGATTCACTCCCCCAGAGTCTTCCACGGGCGCCCCAAAGGCAAAGATCGTCGTTCTGCTGCTGCCTGAGAACGCGCTAGGACGATATAGCGCGTTCTTCATGAACGCGCTAGGAGGCTATAGCGCGACTTCGGGCAGAAGGAAGAAGAAGGCCACCCCCTCCCAATCCTATTTCACATCACAAAGAAGAAAGGGTCTTCGCAGATTTGCACCCATTTGAAGTCTTCGAGTGCCATATGCTTGATGCATCCTATTATGCTGACATGCTGTAAAAAGATAAGAAGAAAGAAACTGTGACTAGTCAAGAGAAGTCGGTAGCGAAGACAGAGGATTGGTCTCCGCCGCCACCACGGGGCTGTGTCAAGAAGCATGAGGTATCCCATATCTCTCATGTTGGGGATTTTGCACGGATCACACCTCCAAGCATTCATCTCGATGATACTGATGAAGAGATGAAAGAAAAATATGCACAAGTTAGGGTACCGGAAGGGCTGGTTAAGCCAGTCGCCAGTTTGGAATGCCAGACAGTGCTGCCACTCAAGATTATGGAGGTCCCTCGTTTCTGCGAGCCTCCCATCATATTCTACACTGGGGAGCCTGTTGAGGAGGACGATCAGGACTGCATGATTCCGGAAGAATCCATAAGCCGAATGGTGCCAATCACAGGCTTGGATTACACCACACAACGGGTCTCGTAGATGTTCTCCAAACTTCAGATGCCTTCACTACAGCCCGTTGCCCAGAAGAAAGCATTCCAAGAGCTTTGGGATCCGCCCCAGAATAATAAGGAATTGATGAAGATCACCCAGCACCCGGGATTGGGCTACAGTCTACAAGAATACTATGAAGCCGAGGTAGATGTCATTTCCACCTTCTTTTCACATGAAGATCCTCCTGGGATGGGCTATGATGATTACCCCTCAGAAGATGAAGAGATTATATATCAGTCTATACCGGATGATGGGCCTTCCAATAACCAGCCCGAGGCAGAAAAGTCTGATGAAGCAAATGTATGCCGGTGCTGGGAGGAATTGTCTTGCAAGGAAGACCTGTTCCAGACCGAAGCAAAGTTTGACACGGGAACCCCGGATGAAGACCGGATTTCTAATGATACAAGAGAATGCTTAGAGTTTGAACGTATTCTGGAAGAAGTTCGAGCTCTGCAGAATATAAATTACCCAGAGGAATCTACGCCAGCAAGGCCTCCGGAAGTGGAAGACCTAATCTTTGAGCCTTACACGGAGCCGGTCATGTCCCATGGTCAGGCTGAACAAAGTCACATGGTTTCTGCCCTGTATGATGAGTCATCATTGGCCGAGGTCTGACGAGAAGAATTAGAGAATTCTGAAACTGAAGAAAACTATATCCCGGGGGGCTTCGTTGATTTGCAGGAGGCTCCGCCTGAAGTTGAAGATGGTGGCCAGGCCACCGTTGATGAGCTCGTGTGATGGAGGCATCACCCGTGACTCCCTTTGGCTCGGGTCTTCCTCACACTCCGGCACCATTTGAGTTCGGGCCTCTCTCCATAAAGGCCCAATTATCCTTTTTGTGCTTTCTATTTGAGTCATTTGATGTAATTTTTATTTTCTTGAGTCATGTCCCTAGGTCTTGTGTTTATTTTCCTAAGTTTGAGTGTTATTATGTTGTTTAGTTAGCTATTGGGCCCATTTCATTGGGCTTGGCCCAAGAGCCCCCCCTACCCCCTCGGTTATTTGTCATTGAGTCTTTTGTCAGGGTCTTATTGTAAAATGTGGGTTGCCTATATATAGGGCCACATTCCCTTCATTTGGAACTAATGAATCAATGAATGAAAAAAATGCCATTTTGTGAGTTCTATCTTTATTTTTATGGTGGAGTTAATCCATTAGTGAGGTGAGAAGCCTTAGGGAGAGAATCCCACCCATCCCTCTCTTAATCTCTCTCTTTCACTCCCCTTTCTCTCTCCTCCACACCCAATTTCAAAAATTTTCTCTCTCCTCCCTTCCCAACCACCACTCTCCCACCTACCCCCATTAAAGGCCACTCCCCTTCCCCACACATCCCATTACTCCACCCCCTAGTCCCAAGGGAGCATCCCCAATCACTAAGCCACCCTCCAACCACCTCATCCCTTTCCCAAGCACCCTTCCCTCTCCCCCATGCAACCCTCCACCTCCCAAGACCATTTGAATTTGAATATCCCCTTCCCTCCATAGCCCAAAGTCGCCCAACTCATTTCCCCATTGAGTAGGCCACCCCCATCCCCTTCCTCCACTCCACTCTACCAAGAGCAGCCACCCCATCACCCTTCCTCCACCTTGGCTGAGAGCCTGCAGAGAACCAGTTGATTGCAGTAGCGACCCCATCTTCCCCCTGGCATCCCTGGAAGTCCAAGAGCTATCTTCGGAAGCGTCTGCCTATCTTCTTCGCAACGGAAGTGGTTTCGTTGTCGTCCGAGCACCGTGCTGCCCGGGAGAGCCGTTCTCCCTCGACTGCGCGAAGCTCTCCTGACAGAGCACCTGAACGTGATTGGAAGCTCTGCCAAGACAAATCCAGCGTGAATCAAGACAAGAGCCCTTATGAAAAGTTTTTCCTCCTTCTGTCTACTTTCAGAATCAAGAAGCGGAACTCCGTTTGGCATTCTGTAGCAGGAGTTATCAATTTTCTCCCTCAGCCACGCGGTTCTGCTTCCCACAGTCTGCACCGACTTGTTGTCATTGTTCAGAGTTTCCTAGACTTCTCTGGCATCGTTTGGCTTCCCCGTCCATTTTTCTGCGAAGAAGACTCGTCCACGGTTCCAAAGACTCCAATGGCGCTCGATTCTGAGTTCGGGAGCTGTCGGGACGACCTCTGCAACCTGCTGTTGGAAACCAGGAGCTGTCAGTCCGAGAATCTGCCTCCCTATTCGGGCCTCCACCCAGACCATCATCAACGACAGAAGAAATTAATAAAATTTGGACGACTTCCCCGGCCTACTACGAAGATTTTCCAGGTGGTTTCGTCCCCAACAAAATTCAGTAGCAGTTGCAGCAGTCAATTCATCAGTCTCCTGTCGGCACCCACAGAACTGGGCAGAATCGGCAACCTCCCATCTTCGGTGTTCCCTTCTCAAATTCCCCTCCCCGCTTGGCCGGCTGAAGGCCCCTCCCTGTGTGGAGGTAGTGTTTGGATGTAACTATCATCTTCTCTTCCCCACGATCCCCCCCTTGCATGGGGTGTAGTGTTGTAATAGCTTAAACGGGTCAAGCTACCCCGGCGCGGCGTGTGGGGAACCCACGCTTCCCCGCTCGCCCTCGTCTCTGAGCGGGACCGGTTTCTTCAAATCGGTCGAGTGAGTGCTCCAAAACTTTGCTCTAATTCATGCTTGTTCTTTCAATATTAGTTCATAAACTCCGCTGGCCGTGACGAGAGCCCGATCCTTAAGCTCATTTGCTATAAGTGATCATCGTGGGAAGAGAGTGGAACCCGTGCCCTTTGGCACTTCATCGGACCCTTGATTTGGGCAGCCATACCCTTGGGGAATCAAACATTGGCCTTTCTGGCCCTCTACCAGCAAGGGCCTAGCCCACACAACCTCCCCTTGGCATTGCCAAGTTACCCCGGGTCTTAGTGAGCATCGGGTGAGCGGTTGCTATTATCAGTCCGTTTTGAATGCTTAATTGTTCTTGCTTGTTGAGTCCTAGGTTGTGTCACATCAATTGGTATCAGAGCAAGTCATTGACTTGTCTCTACAAGTCAAGTCCTAGGGCATGCTTGCATTCTTGTCCAAACCGTGCATTGTCAAACCCATCATTGTTAACATTGAGTCTTGGGTCACATGGCCCCTCTCCCAATCATATCCCATGCATGCTTACCTAATGGAGAGCCCGTAGAAATTGATTTCATTGACCTAGAATCTGAAAATTGGGTGTCCCCCGATATCATTACCTCTCTTTGTAGGACCGGACAAATTGTGCACAATGGAGACCAAGTCTTTATTGAATTCCATAAATGGTTCGGGAAAACTAAGTATTTGGATGGGACTTGGTGTCAAAAGGGAACATTGGCGGGTCCATGTATAATCCTAGGTAAGAAATGGTTAGATGAAAGGAATGCCGACATCGACCCAACACGTCGGAATTGCCTAGTGCATCCGCCACACCTTTCGGGAACCTTTAAATTCAACAACCTTGTATTCTCCCACCCGCGGGAATCCCGCCCTTGTTCACCACCCCGGGTGCACCATACTCCGGCCATCATCACCCCACCATCAAAGAACCTTCCCACTCCATTAGCTTTGGAAGAAGTAGTCCACCCACTTTACCACATGAAGATAAATACCTCTCGGGAACCTATCCCCTCCATGGAGAGCACCCATGCCCCAATTGAAGAGGAAGCCTCGCACGAGGATCTTCACCCTCCACCACCCCCTCTAGATAAGGCCGAATTCATCTTGGAAGAGTCCCTTATTAGTTGGCTAATGAAGAGCCCAATAAGAGAGATCACGGCCCACGATTGCCTTCCCATAAAGGAAAACCTTCCCATAATGCACATCTCCTCCTATCACACCATAATCCAAACATCCTACCAAGTGGAAACCTTAAAGGACCTTCTCAAGGTCTTAGCTTGGCAATATGAGTTGACCAGCTTGTTGACCCCCATGGCTCACCAATCTAGGAGCCTTGACCTCCTACACCTTTGTGTCGGGTCTATCACCTCGGTTTGCACCATTGCTTGCTACACTAGCGACCTCCTTCTATTCCTCCCCACACCCGATGAGCCCGACCTTCTCCTCAATTTGGAGCTTCTTATATCGGGTGGAAAGTCAAGCCCTCCCCTCATGGCTGACCCACTCACAAAGAACTTCGGCCCAATTATCTCATTAGAGGAGGATGACCCATCACCACTTGAGGATCTTGAGGACATAGGGCCCCTCCCCCTCGATAACCCTTTTTATGATCCCTTTGATCCCTTCCAATGGGGGTCAAAGAAATCATGGGACCCAACCACCTTATCCACCACCCACCTTTCCCTATCCCAACCCACCATGTTTGACCCAATCCACCCCATCCTAAACCCGGGTTACACCTTGGGAGCCATGACCTTAGACCACATATCCCTTGGTAATAAGGTTGTGCCCCACCCCATGATGACCACCTTCTTAGATCCATTCGATCCTTTCCAATGGGAGTTCAAAGGTTGTCCCACACCTATACACATGGAAGTCACTTTTGGGAAAAGTATGCATGTGTCTAGGCTTTCCACACCCCTTGGCATGAACACTATGTTGGGTCCATTCATTCATATCACCCACATGTCAAGTAAAAAGCATGAGTGGTCCAGATTTGGATGTAGTGGTCCACCTTCACTCATCAAGAGTCGTAGGCATGATAGGAGTATTCATGGATGTCTGGGTCCCCCAGCATTTGTCACCCCCATGCATGACCGGATCACCTATGGATGCCCCGGTCCTCCCCATTCTATCAAAGTCTTCTTGGCATCAAAGCATGATTGGTCTACTTTTGGTTGCCCAGGTCCACCCATCACCCCTAGAATGTCAACATTCACAAAATTGCATGAAAGCCTTTGCAAGCACATAAGCAAAAAGAATGAGGCTTATAAGAGGCGGGCCGACTCTCATCGGCGTCACCAAGAATTCCATGAGGGTGACTTTGTGATGGTAAGGATGGAGAGGCTCTCCCTGGGAGCCACCTCCAAATTGAGGCCACGTGGGGCTGGTCCCTTCCAGGTCCTGAGGCGCATTGGTGCAAATGCTTATGAGTTAGATCTCCCCAAGGAATATGGGGTAAGTCCCACATTCAATGTCGCCGACATAGTGCCATATAAGGGAGCCACGGTGGTACCCAGTGAGGAGATTGAGCCTATTCCTTCCCTTGAGAGAGCACCCACCTGTGAGGAGAGACCACCAGCCAAGAGAGCCCAGCGTGAACGCATAGAACAAATATTGGATGAACAAGTCACTACCACTCGGAGCAAGGTATACGAGCGCTATCTCGTCAGGTGGAAGGATTGGCCTCTTTCGGAGGATTCATGGGTGAGTCGGGAGGATCTCCAGCAGTTGGATCCCGACCTTCTCGAGCAGTACCACAGCCGGATGGACCCCTACTCGACGGAGTCGAGCTCTTCGCAGCCCAGGGGATTTGATGGAGGCATCACCCGTGACTCCCTTTGGCTCGGGTCTTCCTCACACTCCGGCACCATTTGAGTTCGGGCCTCTCTCCATAAAGGCCCAATTATCCTTTTTGTGCTTTCTATTTGAGTCATTTGATGTAATTTTCATTTTCTTGAGTCATGTCCCTAGGTCTTGTGTTTATTTTCCTAAGTTTGAGTGTCATTATGTTGTTTAGTTAGCTATTGGGCCCATTTTATTGGGCTTGGCCCAAGAGCCCCCCCTACCCCCTCGGTTATTTGTCATTGAGTCTTTTGTCAGGGTCTTATTGTAAAATGTAGGTTGCCTATATATAGGGCCCCATTCCCTTCATTTGGAACTAATGAATCAATGAATGAAAAAAAATGCCATTTTGTGAGTTCTATCTTTATTTTTATGGTGGAGTTAATCCATTAGTGAGGTGAGAAGCCTTAGGGAGAGAATCCCACCCATCCCTCTCTTAATCTCTCTCTTTCACTCCCCTTTCTCTCTGCTCCACACCTAATTTCAAAAATTTTCTCTCTCCTCCCTTCCCAACCACCACTCTCCCACCTACCCCCATTAAAGGCCACTCCCCTTCCCCACACATCCCATTACTCCACCCCCTAGTCCTAAGGGAGCATCCCCAATCACTAAGCCACCCTCCAACCACCTCATCCCTTTCCCAAGCACCCTTCCCTCTCCCCCATGCAACCCTCCACCTCCCAAGACCATTTGAATTTGAATATCCCCTTCCCTCCATAGCCCAAAGTCGCCCAACTCATTTCCCCATTGAGTAGGCCACCCCCATCCCCTTCCTTCCACTCCACTCTACCAAGAGCAGCCACCCCATCACCCTTCCTCCACCTCGTCTTCCCCCTGGCGTCCCTGGAGGTCCAAGAGCTATCGTCGGAAGCGTCTGCCTGTCTTCTTCGCAACGGAAGTGGTTTCGTTGTCGTCCGAGCACCGTGCTGCCTGGGAGAGCCGTTCTCCCTCGACTGCGCGAAGCTCTCCTGACAGAGCACCGAAACGTGATTGGAAGCTCTGCCACGACAAATCCAGCATGAATCAAGACAAGAGCCCTTCTGAAAAGTTTTTCCTCCTTCTGTCTACTTTCAGAATCAAGAAGCGGAACTCCGTTCGGCATCCTGTAGCAGGAGTTATCAATTTTCTCCCTCAGCCACGCGGTTCTATTTCCCACAGTCTGCACCGACTTGTCGTCATTGTTCAGAGTTTCTTGGACTTCTCTAGCATCGTTTGGCTTCGCCGTCAGTTTTTCTGCAAAGAAGACTCATCCACAGTTCCAAAGACTCCAACGGTGCTCGATTCTGAGTTCGGGAGCTGTCGGGGCAACCTCTGCAACCTGCTGTTGGAAACCAGGAGCTGTCAGTCCGAGAATCTGCCTCCCTATTCGGGCCTCCACCCAGACCATCATCGACGACAGAAGAAATTAATAAAATTTGGACGACTTCCCCGGCCTACTACTAAGATTTTCCAGGTGGTTTCGTCCCCAACAAAATTCAGTAGCAGTTGCAACAGTCAATTCATCAGTCTCCTGTCAGCACCCACAGAACTGGGCAGAATCGGCAACCTCCCATCTTCAGTGTTCCCTTCTCAAATTCCCCTCCCCGCTTGGCCGACTGAAGGCCCCTCCCTGTGTGGAGGTAGTGTTTGGATGTAACTATCATCTTCCCTTCCCCACGATCCCCCCCTTGCATGGAGTGAAGTGTTGTAATAGCTTAAACAGGTCAAGCTACCCCGGCGCGGCGTGTGGGGAACCCACGCTTCCCCGCTCGCCCTCGTCTCCGAGCGGGACCGGTTTCTTCAAACCGATCGAGTGAGTGCTCCAAAACTTTGCTCTAATTCATGCTTGTTCTTTCAATATTATTTCATAAACTCCGCTGGCTGTGACGAGAGCCCGATCCTTAAGCTCATTTGCTATAAGTGATCATCGTGGGAAGAGAGTGGAACCCGCGCCCTTTGGCACTTCGTCGGACCCTTGATTTGGGCAGCCATACCCTTGGGGAATCAAACATTGGCCTTGCTGGCCCTCTACCAGCAAGGGCCTAGCCCACACAACCTCCCCTTGGCATTGCCAAGTTACCCCGGGTCTTAGTGAGCATTGGGTGAGCGGTTGCTATTATCGGTCCGTTTTGAATGCTTAATTGTGCTTGCTTGTTGAGTCCTAGGTTGTGTCACATCATCGTGGAAGTAAACTTGGGGACAGAGGAGGAACCAAGGCCAACCTTTCTCAGTGTTCTGCTGGAACCAAAGGTCCGAGAACATTACATACAATTCCTGAGGGAGTTCAAAGACTGCTTCGCTTGGACGTATGATGAAATGCCAGGGTTAAACCCCGATGTAGCACAACACCTGCTGGCGATTAATCCAGAAGCCAACCCCATAAAACAACCGCCCAGGAGGATGCGACCTGAGCTGATCAACCAAATCAATAAAGAGGTCGACAAGCTTATCGATGTTGGCTTCGTCGAAGAAAATCAGTACACTACATGGCTGGCGAACATAGTCCCCGTAAAGAAAAAAAATGGGCAGATCAGAATATGTGTTGATTTTCGAGACCTTAATAAGGCTTGTCCGAAAGATGATTTTCCAGTACCAATTACTGAAGTAATGATTGATGCAACCACTGGTCATGAAGCCCTGTCATTCATGGACGGTTCATCCGGATACAACCAAATTTGGATTGCTGAAAAAGACAGAGTACACACTGCATTCCGCACTCCAAAAGGGATATTCCACTACAAAAGAATGCCGTTCGGCCTTAAGAATGCCGGCGCTACTTACCAAAGAGCCATGACAAAATTTTTTGACGATTTGCTCTTCAAGAAAGTGGAGTGCTATGTTGATGACCTGGTGGTGAAGACCAGAAAGAAAGAAGACCATCTGCAGGACCTGAGGGTAGTGTTCCAAAGGTTGCGAAAATATGAGCTGAAGATGAACCCTATGAAGTGCGCCTTTGGCGTGACCAGCGGAAAATTCCTTGGATTTATTGTCCGGCACAGGGGTATTGAGATTGATCCGTCCAGGATCAAGGCTATTCAAGAGCTCCCTCCACCAAAGAATATGTCTGAGCTAAGATCTCTGCAAGGGCGTCTAGCCTACATCCGACGATTTATATCAAACCTGTCAGGTCGGTGCCACCCCTTTCATAAGCTCATGATGAAAGATGTGCCGTTCATGTGGGACGACGGATGCCAAGAGGCTTTTGAAAAGCTGAAGGAATACCTCAAAACCCCTCCAGTATTGGGGGCACCAGTCAAGGGCAGCCCTTTAATCCTCTATATAGCAGCCACACATTATTCGCTGGGGGCAATGTTAGCTCAAATAAATGAAGATGGAAAGGAGCAAGCCTTATATTACCTTAGCAGAAGGTTGATCAGGACTGAAGAAAGCTATACTTACATAGAGAAGACCTGCTTGGCACTGGTTTTCGCTGTTAAGAAGCTCCGACACTATATGCTGTCACATGAAATCAGATTGATATCTGCAGCAGATCCACTCAAGGGTCGACTAGGCAAATGGGCTGTGATTCTGATGGAGTTCGACATCATCTATATACCTCAAAGGGCTATAAAGGGCCAGGCTGTGGCTAATTTCTTTGCAGAGCACACTGTACCAGAAAGCGCTATGCTGGAGACTGAGCTCCCTGATGATGAAGTGCTCGAAGCCTGTCAAACCCAGCCAATCATGTGGCAATTATACTTTGATGGGGCATCAAGAATAGAAACTGATTCCAGTGGGAAAACAAGAATACGTGCAGGGGCCGACATTGTGCTGAAATCGCCAGAAGGAGAAGTATTGCACACCTCCTGTTCTATAAATAAGCCCTGCACCAACAATGAAGCTGAATATGAAGCTCTGATAATTGGTCTCCAGGTCGCCCCCAGTATGAGTATTCGGATGCTTCAGGTATTCGGTGACTCAATGTTAGTGATAAAACAAATACAGGGAGAATTCGAAGTGCGCAAGCCAGAATTGAACCCCTATTATCAAAAGGCTATACGCCTCATGGCGAATTTCTACCACATTGAGCTCAATCATGTGGGTCGGGGACATAATGCTCAAGCTGATGCACTAACAAAGCTGGCCAGCTCACTATCAGTCCCACCAGATGAGACGCTCAACATTATTGTCATGAACAGGCGGCAAGTCCCCAGCATGCTGGAAGCGTGTCCTGAAGAATATGAGATTGATGCCGTTGACAAAGTCCAGGCGTCTGATTGGAGACAGCACCTACTACAGTGGTTCCTACACCAACAGCTGCCCAAAAATAAAGAAGAGAGAATGAAACTCCTAAGGATCAAAGATTCCTATGAATGCAGAAATGGAACTCTGTTCCGAATCATGGCGGACGCCCGCAAGAAGATTTTGCTTCGCTGCCTATCTACTGAAGAAGCTTGACAAGCAATGAAAGAAATACATGCTGGGACAGCAGGGGCACACCAGGCTGGGCCTAAGATGAAGATTGAAATCAAGAAGCTGGGTTATTATTGGCCCACTATGTTCGAAGACTGTTGCCAGTTTGCAAAGTCATGCTAGAAATGCCAAGAGCACGCCACTGTACCCAGAAGGCCCCCTGTAGCTCTACACCCTACAATTCCTAGCTGGCCTTTTGCTCAGTGGGGAACTGATGTGGTCGGGCCACTACCGACTTCCTCAGCTAGACATAAGTACATCCTAGCTATAACAGACTACTTCTCCAGGTGGGCAGAAGCAGTAGCACTCAGAGAAGTGACTGGTGAGTTGGTTGCCAGATTCATCAAGCACAATATCATCTTCCGGTTCGGGGTCCCCAACCGAATAATTTCTGATAATGGAAGCCACTTCAAGAACCAGAAGATATATCGGCTTGCCGAGAAGTACAAAATTGAATGGAGGACCTCCACTCCTTACAATCCACAAGCAAATGGACTGGCTGAAGTCTTCAATAAGACACTATGCACCCTGCTTGCCAAGGTCGTCAGTTCTAACAAAAAGGACTGGGGTGAGAACATGTATGAAGCACTATGGGCATATCGCACCGTCTACAAAACCCCCACGGGTTGCTCACCCTATTCACTGGTGTACGGCTCCGAGGCAGTAGTCCCTATAGAGCTGGAGGTACCGTCGCTCAGGATTGCAGTCCAGCATGGCCTAGTTCGTGACAAACAAACCAATGCTGAAAGACGACTTGAAGAACTGGCTGAATTGGAGGGTAAGCGTCTGCAAGCGCAAAAAAATATCCAGATGTACCAAGCCCATATGGCAAATGCCTTCAATAAGCTCGTCAAAGGGCGAGAATTCAAGAAGGGAGACCTGGTCATGGTCAAGAAAAGGGAAGTCATGGCTTCCAATCCAAAAGGCAAACTTGTTGCTAACTGGCTGGGTCCGTACGTAGTCCAGAGGGTCTACGAAGGCGGAGCCTACGTGGTTGTCAACCATCGAGGGGAAATTCAGTTCTCGCCACTCAACGGAAAGCATATAAAGCTATATCATGCAGCACAACCAACATTCCCCGAGTGATCGGACGGAATACCCTTTCCTTGGCCTAGTGGCACTCCACCCTGATCGAGCTACTTTCCTTGGTTTAGTGGCATTCCGCCCTAACCAAGCTACCCTTATCTTGGTCCAGTGGCACTCCGCCCTGATCGAGCTACCTTTTCCTTGGCTTAGTGGCATTCCGCCCTAACCAAGCTACCCTTATCTTGCTCCAGTGGCACTCCGCCCTGATCGAGCTACCCTTTCCTTGGCTTAGTGGCATTCCGCCCTAACCAAGCTACCCTTATCTTGGTCCAGTGGCACTCCACCCTGATCGAGCTACCCTTTCCTTGGCTTAGTGACATTCCGCCCTAATCAAGCTACCCTTATCTTGGTCCAGTGGCACTCCGCCCTGATCGAGCTACCCTTTCCTTGGCTTAGTGGCATTCCGCCCTAACCAAGCTACCCTTATCTTGGTCCAGTGGCACTCCGCCCTGATCGAGCTACTTTCCTTGGTTTAGTGGCATTCAGCCCTAACCAAGCTACCCTTATCTTGGCTCAGTGGCACTCCGCCCTGATCGAGCTACCCTTTCCTTGGCTTAGTGGCATTCCGCCCTAACCAAGCTACCCTTTCCTTGGCCTAGTGGCACTCCGCCCTGATCGAGCTACCCTTTCCTTGGCTTAGTGGCATTCCGCCCTAACCAAACTACCCTTATCTTGGTCCAGTGGCACTCCGCCCTGATCGAGCTACCCTTTCCTTGGCTTTTCGACATTCCGCCCTAACCAAGCTATCCTTATCTTGGTCCAGTGGCACTCCGCCCTGATCGAGCTACCCTTTCCTTGGCTTAGTGGCATTCCGCCCTAGCCAAGCTACCCTTATCTTGGTCTAGTGACATTCCTCCCTGATCGAGCTACCCTTGCCGTGGCTTAAGTGGCACTCCGCCCTAGCCGAGCTACCCTTTCCTTGGTTTAGTGGCGTTTCGCCCTGATCAAGCTACCTCACCTCGGTCTAGTGGCACTCCGCCCTGGCCGAGCTCTCGAAAGAATACGCCATATTGCCGTTACGGGCCTTACGCTCGAATCGGTGAAAGATCATACCTTCGCATTAGCATTCAGCTCTCGCTAACGAATGAACCATTCTGCTCGGCGCAAGGCTCGGTGCTCCGGTCAACAGACGTCTACCGTCAACCAAGGGTCGGTCATCATACCCTCCGACCTGCCACCCTTTATGTAAAATTGGGTACCCCGCCACGTGAAAACCCGAAAGGGCGCGTGGGCAAAAGCAAGAGGGGGCTGGCTCCGACGAAAACCAGAAAGGGCGCTTGGGTCAGTAATGTGATAATTTAAAGTTCCCTTTTTCACCCTTCTTGATAAAAATCTGAGAAGGACGATCATCCTAAAGTCCCACCAAAAAATCCTGTCCAACAATCTTTCGACCCTTGACATCATCGACAAGATCGGTCGGCTCATTCCTTTAACTTGGACCCTTTGTCCCCGTTAAATGAACCTATCTCTCCAGCGAACGGTTTCGTGCCCAAGCTGCTACCCATCAACATCAATTCAGACCTTCCTTCTAGATTGCATGAGGAAACACCATCCTTCTTTGCATTGATATTCACCCCACATCAACGATAAAACTTATACACATTTACAGCGAATGGCCCCATGCCTGAGCTGCTACACGATAACGTCACTCAGACCCTCCGTCCAAGTAGATGACGAAACCACTCTCCTTTGTGTTAATGTTTATCCCCACACCAACGATAAGATCCTCGTTCCCGGTGAACAGCTTCATACCAAGGTCGCCGTCCACCAACTTCGGTTCGGACCTTCCGTCTGAATCGCATGATGAAGCCCTACTCTCCTTTGCGTTGATGTTCACCCCACATCAATGAATGGCACATGCTCAGAGAACAACGTGAGAATCAAAATAAAAAAAAATATAATAAATGGGGCTTAAAATAGAGGTGCTACGCCGGACTTGTCCAAAACATCTCGGACGAGTGCAAGAATGGCAAACAACCCGGCTGTGGCGAAAACCCGAAAGGGCGCTACGGGCAAAATCGGGTACCCCGCCACGTGAAAATCCGAAAGGGCTCGTGGGCAAAATCAAGAGGGGGCTGGCTCCGGTGAAAACCCGAAAGGGCGCTTGGGTCAGTAATGTGGTATCACAAAAAGTTCACTTCATGAATCTCCTTCGGTGACACATCCACTGCATGTCCCGCCGATGATGAAACCCCGTTGATCACAAGGCATATTGTCTCGATCAATGCTAAAGCCCATCTCGGAATAGACCTTCCATCTGTTCTGATAAAACCCTTACACTTTTGGCCCAAGAGCCACTGCGATAAGACCTATCCAGTTTAGATCCTACATCTATTCTGATGAAACCCATCATACATCCCACCGTGATAAAACTTGCTATTGATCGATTGGCACACTGCCCGATCAACAATGAAACCTATCCGGCTTAGACCTTACGTCTATGACGATGAAACCTATGAAATCCTTGCATTGGTATGAACCCAGTACCGATGATGAAACCTATAAGAATCTTTCATTGGTCGCTCGGCGCCCTACCCGATCAGCGGTAAAACCCTTACAGGATAGACCTTACGTCTGTCCTGATGAAGTCTTCATACCTCTTTTAAAAATCCCACCGACAATAAAACCCATCACCACTCTTATGAAATCAACCATTGATCAACCGGCACCTTGTCCGATCAATGATGAAATCCTATCCGGTTTGGACCTTACATCTATCCCGTTGAAACCTATGGAATCTTTGCATCGATATAAACCCAATATCGATGATGAAATCAACCATTGATCGACCGGCACTTTGCCCGATCAATGATAAAACTTGTCCGGTTTGGACCTTACGGCTATCCCGTTGAAACCTATGGAATCTTTGCATCGATATAGACCCAATATCGATGATGAAATCAACCATTGATCGACCGGCACTTTGCCCGATCAATGATAAAACATGTCTGGTTTAGACCTTACGTCTATCCCGATGAAACCTATGAAATCCTTGCATTGGTATGAACCCAATACCGATGATGAAACCTCCTATTGATCAATTGGCACACTGCCCGATCAATGGTGAAACCTGTCCAGTTCAGACTTTACGTCTGTCCTGATGGAAAGTCACGTATCCTCCCATGTCCCACCTGTGATCAAGTCTACCCAGTCTAGACCTTACGTCTATTCTGATGAAACCTATAAAACTTCTTTGCACTGATATAAGCCCAATGTCGATGATAAAATCAGTCACTGGTCAATTGGCACATTGCCCCGACCGGCTTTGAAACCTATCCGGGATGAACCATTTGTTTGTTCCGGATGATACTCTAAACCTTTTTCATTCAACTACCTACAAAATTCGGTTTAAGCACCCTCCGGATACCGTCACGCGGTGGAGCGAGTCCCCCATCCTTTCTCTGAAAGGGTGGATGCTCTCCTGCTAAGTACGTGTTATTCGCTTGGGGATTGCTAAAACCGCTGCCAAATCGCCAGGAAGTAATTGTAATGCGATAAGTGAAGAACAGCCACATATGAGACTAGTGTAAAGATTCCTTTCCACTGAATAAAAAAGAAGAGTACAAGAAGAGCCCCTGAGGGGGAATTGTATTACAAAAGGGGAGAACGGATGTTTACTGGCGCCGGAATATGTCCTCGAAGGCCAGAAGACCCACATACGGAGCAGCCCCCAACTCATGGAGACGAGCCTCCTCCTCCTGTAGCCGAGCAGACTCATCCTGAAAAGATGCTACCTGCCCCTCCAACAGAGCCACTTCTTCCGCGAATTGCGGTCGAGAAGTTGTTATATGCGACAGTTCAGCTCGGAGGTCAGCCAGTTCAGCCTCTAGAACGGTTATCCGGCTGCACACGAATTGCTCCCGCTGTGCCAAAGACTGTAGTTGGCATTGGCGCTCCTGAAGAATAGAGTTCATTTTCTCCAGCTCAGATTTGCACTCTCTCTTCTGCAACTTCAAAGCTGCCAGTCTGTTAAACATAATATGTGCCAAGAAATCCCGGCGATGTACAAATTTCAACAACAACAGGACACGATGGGCCCATATTTCAGGGGACAGCCCATCGCCTGCAGACCAGCGGTGAAACATTCGGCTATCTCTTTCAGCTGCAGATAAGTCATCCCAGGCCGGGACTCCACTAACTGGCGCAGCATGTCCAGATTTGGCTAAACGAAGCTCTCAGATGAAGCAAAGCCGAATGAAGGCGAGGGGGTTACTGCAAAAGTCACCTCACTGTCAATGTCTGCCCATAATGTAACATCCGTCTGGGAGGAGGAAGAAGGCATATCTGCTGAAAGGGCTGACTGGGCCCTCTCTATAACCTCTTGCGAGGCTGAATGTTCTTCCACCAATAGCTCCTCAAAGACTGCTGTCTGAATGCTCGTAGGAGAAAGGCTAGGGAGTACTGGGGACGTCCCGCCATGGGTCTCCAATTCAATGGCTGCACCTTCAATGCTCTCTTCCCGGGGTACTCCCTCCTCCAACTCTGAACCTGTAGGGATTGCTTCTGGGCCAGTTATGGATAGCAGACTAGTCTCTGCAGTAGCTGCCTCCGGCTTGGCCGTCTCTTCTGCAACGGCTACTTCCTTCAATGATAGGGCCGCAGGGGCTATGGTCCGAAGGGGCAGGGGATCAATCTCCATAATCACCATTGTAGGGACCGCTGATTCAGGTGCAATGGTCATCACTGCTGCCGGTACAAAAGCAGAACCCCTAGCTGGGTCCGCCTCGGCTCTAAAATCTAAGACCCGGATAAGAGCCGAGCTCTCTACTGAGGCTCCCAAGTCCAATAGTGCCAGGTCCGTAGAAGACTTTACCCTTACTGGCACGGGACGAACAATCCCAGGAATATCCATACAGGTTGCTGACAGAACTGGAATAATAGCCAAAGCTGCAGGCGAAATGATCTCAGAAGCTGCAGTTGTTACTGGGCTGGTAACAGCGGGTTCCTGCAAAAAAATTGAAATGATATCAGGCAATGAATGAAAGAAAGAAAAATTGGTGAAATGACAAGGAATGAGAAGAAAAGAAAAGAGACTCACCCTCAATGTGATGTCGATGTCTTCGAAAGAGTGCATGGAAGATGAAAGCTCCCCAGATGAAGCAACAACGGGAGGGGTTATATCTGTCTCGGTGTCCAGACCGGCGAACTCTTCTTGTAGCTCCTCTTCAGAAGACAGCACTAGCAATTTGGAAGGATGGAACAGCGGAAGAACTTTGGCTGATGTGGACGGGGCCTCTAATTTGGAAATGTCCGCCTCACTGTCGCTGAAACCTGCTGCTTCTCCCTCTGCGTTAGAGGCGGTTGCAGAGCTGCTGGAAGATATTTCCACGCTATCCACGGGCTGGACTATTGTCCCCAGAGCATGCCGGGAGGATGACCGGGTAACTATGCGCCTCGCAGGGACAATGTCCCGTTTCGCCTGGGTTTTGTGACCCTCCTGTGGCTGAAACACATCTCTTGCTGCTATCATAACTCCAGCCTCCTCTCCAGCCGTCACTGCAGTGAAAAGCTCATGAGAGAAATGACAGAAGAATAATTAAAATATGCAAAAAGAGATGGGAAGCACGCTTACCCTCCACCTCGCTAGCCGGCGTGGGAGAGGGAAACCTAGTGTCCACCTCCGAAGGCGCCACAATCGGCCCTTGGGCTGTACAAAAAGGGAGGGGTCAGATTCAGGGACCTCCTTGAAATTCAGTAAAGAAGATAATGAAAGATACAGCTACAAGTTATTGATGATTACCCTCGGCTGATATCTGGGTGGCCTCCCTCTGAGACTCGAACTCATCAAATGAGGGGATGTCAGGGAGAGGGGTCCCAGTGTCCGTCACTGCTGAGGCCGGTTGCTGAGCATGGGCCTTCTTGGCCTTCACAACTGCAGTCTTAACCGCAGAAGATTTTCTCTTCTTGCCCGGAGGCAGGGGAGTGGTGGTCGGTGCCGCGACAGGAATTTCAAAATAAGCGGGCTTCTCAGCCTGTGCAATGATCTTCCTGTACAGTCCTTGCCGCTTTATATCTGGTCTATCTGATAAAGACACAAAAAGAGTAATGAAAACCGATAGATGCAGGGTTCAACACTGAGCAGAAGACACTGTAATCAGAAAAGAAAGACCGTACCTGCCGGGCCATCATAGAAAATGGAAAGCGGCCAGTACAGATAAGCCACCTCCTTCGAGCGGGAGGCAGACTCTTTAATAACCCAACAGACATCACCGACCGTCTGACACTTCTCCACTAATGCAGCCAAGTCACTGTGGCCGTGAAAGTCAAGACAGCAAAATAGGTCAAGGTGATCCATGCCCCAGCCGTCAACATAATGAAAAGCAATGAACAATGGCTTATTCAAGATGCCAGCTATCGGGCTTTCCACAGATAGCCCATGAACATTCAACAGAATAAACAGCCAAGACGTGTGCTTATAGTACGTCTGAGTACGATCTTCCCGACGCACAAACGTCCTGTAAGGATGAAATCTATCTGTCGGACCCTTCCAAGGGACTACTGTCGGGAGTGGTTCTTCAACAGGGAATGGATACTGTTGCGTCTCCAGCTGAGCACTCCCTACATGGCATAGATGCCTTAGGCTCTTTACAAAAGCATCCTCGTTGATAGCAGCAAAGACAAGAGTAAGTGGCTCAGAGCCTTCTTCTTTCAAAGTCCGGCATTTGGCCAAATAAGTTGCTGCCTCTCTCGGGTGCTGTGAATAAATCCTTTTCATGTGGGCCTCGGGGATGTCAAATACTGGCAAGAAAGAACGCTCGGTCACGTCCCAGAATGCACCCTTGCCATCCCTATAAAAGCTGGTCCGAATGTTCCACCATTTGATATACTCTGATGTAACACGAGGAACACGGTTGGAAATAGTCAGAACTCTGAAGGCTGCACCATCCTGGCGATGAAAGAAATCCCACCACAACCGGCCGTCACCAATAATGGTAGACCCGTGCTTGGCCCGACTGTCCAAGGGGAACTGAGCGACTGATGTGGGGATGTGCTGGTCATAGCCGAAGTTCCTCCCGAAGCGAAATGGGTAGTATGGTTCCAGAAGAAGCAGGCCACCCTTTCTGAAGACTAAAACGCTGGGCCGGATGGCCATGGCCCACCTGACTAGCTCCGGCTCCAGGATAGACCGAACGACATTAGCCCCTGAAACAGGATGCACATAGGTCTCTACCTCCTCCATCTTACATTCTCTCTGAGGGTGGACCAAAGGAGCTGAACATGCTGCCAAGCTCCAGAAGTGAATGCTGCAAGGAGCGTCTACTGGTACTCTTACCAACCTGCCCCTTATCTTGAACAGTTGATCAGAAAAAGGACCAGGTTCGGCACTGGCAAACTCGATCATCCTGGGTAACAGTGTATCTGACTGTAAAGTTCTGGGAGCCAGCTCGGGGAACAAGCTGCATACCCAAGCGTTGAAGAAATGAAATGGACCCACGGTCCTCAAAGAGCGGGGAGTCCGATGCTTATACAAGTCCCCTAGTGATTTGTAGATCAAGCATAAAGCCACTGGGCAGAGTGACCACCTCATCCCCCAGGCCATCTGACAGGCCGGGTATATGGCTTCTGGCCGGATAATCGTCTCATCCCCTTGAGGGAGAGTGAAGGTGCACAGCCAAAAGGTGAAATAAGCCGCACAATGTGTGATAGGGTCCACCCCTGCCGGGTTCGGACCATCTTTGCATATACGGCGCAATGAAGACGGCATCGCTGATTTGTAACGAGGAGCCCTTATCTGCTTGCTGGCAACCGGACCCATAGAAGGGAAGTCTGCATATTTTAAAGGACCGTCGAAGAAATACTGAATCCACTGTCCTATCCGGACCCTTATCTTGCTGCCTTTCTCTCGAGGATGGTAACCCTTGGAGGATCCTCTATTATGAGCCAAACAGATGGAGTGATAGGCCTTCATTAAGTACCGGTACGAATAGCCGAGCGAGTACCTGCCTTCGCCATTAGAGCTGTCCTTCTCAGAATCTTCCAAGCAGACTTCTTCATACGGCTCACCATCAATGGGTAGGCCGAAAAGCTGCGATAAACTCCAGAGGTCAAGAGACGTTTCACCCTCTGCTATATAGAATGTGTTGAACAAGGGGCAGAACACTTCAAGCATTTCGCAGCATAGTCCTCGGGAGATGGGATAGCGGAATCTAGAAGCAAAGACACTGTGATATACCCCGGCTCTGATCAGCAGAGGGGCGTATTCCTTCAGAACAAACTCTGTGAATTCTACTGCTCCCACCCGGAACAGATGGGCATCAGTTACCTTGGCATCTCCAAACCAACCGGCAGCTAGCTGATATTTAAACTGGACCGCCAGACAGTTCAGCACAAAGGGTTCATCTCTATACCCCCACTTTATGGGTGCCAGGAAGAGACCGTAACCGGATTTCTCTTTGAAAACTTTGCCGCTGACTGTGTCCCATCGAGCAGGCGTAAATTCCGGAGCACGAGTCAGCATCTTTTTCTCTGGCTCCAACTCTGATATACCGAGGATTGCGTCCCAGTCACGCTTCTCCCCGGGAAGATAGATAGCCTTGCTGCGATACACTGACTCCTTCAGGCTGTCTCGTTCGACAAGAATGGCAGCTTCCACTGCACGGGCTATCCGATAGTCTCGCATGCCACCCACTGTAAAAGTTCGGATGAACGGCATCAAGTGGCGGTCCTTCGGAAGATCCGGCCGATAGCTGTTGCCCGGCCTGAAACATGTCTCAGTTATAGTGGAATATACCCTGGACGTTGATACTGTGTCAGTTTCAGAATCAGAAGATTCATCAACGGTGGCAATTTTATCGTATCCGAAGTCCAGGCTATGCACATTTAGCTAGTTCACCACAGCCCGTGATATCTCTGGCTGTGCTGACGAACTTGTTCCAGCAGCTCCAGAAGATGCAGCAGCGGAACTGAAGGCCATTGCAGTGTCTGCAGTCAGAGAAGAAATGTGAATTAAATCCTGGAATAAGAAACAATCTTATAAAGATTATAGTGTGAAGCTATGTGAAAATTTCGGCAGCATCTCCCCTTATTCATGGTCTGCCCAAAGAAGATAGAGAGTCACCCACCAAGAGGGAGTGATCCCGGAAGTAAAAGGGATTTAATCCCCAAAATAATATCCTACCCGGGTGAAATCTAATGAAGCGGGAAGGAAGCTGGATGGCTGAGGGGAAGAGCTCGCCACCACCGTCGAGAGAGTGAAGAGAGAGAAGAGGGAGTGAAGAATGAAGAAGAATGAGGCTCCCGACGCCTTAAATAGGGGAGGCTCTCTGCGCGATGAAATGAGCGCCGAGAACTCCCCCCTCCCTTCACAAAGGGCGCACTGAGAAGCCCTGCCGAGGCCTTCCCCGAGCGCGCCGAAAAGCCGTGCCGAAAAGCCGCGCGCCGAGAACCGACGCGCCGAGAAGGCTGTGCCGAAAGGCCGTGAGCTGAGAAGCTCGCGCCAAGGGTGTTCAAGGCAAAGAAATTGAAAGAAATCAAAAGAAATGCCAAAGTAATGATGCTTCCAAGCTGCAAAATGAAAGATGACTAGCAATGCCAAGCTGAGAAATGGGTTCAGATGCTGAATGATATATACACCTGCAGGCACTGTGTCACTTATCCTGCATTCCCGCCACCTGCAAGTGGGGGGCATTTGTTGACACCTGAAATATAATCAAGAATAAAGATGAGGCCGAAGAGAAGATTGAAACAGAAATGAATATCCCAGGGATTCCTACAACGCCAGAACTACAGAAAATTCATCACTAAAGCTACCACCCGGTTGAAGCCCTCCCCGACCAAGCTGATGTCCGGTGTTGTCATCGCTCAGATGGCAATACTGATGAAGAAACACGGTCTATCGACTGATGAAAATCTCCAGAAATGTTCTGATAAAACTATGTCAACTCACCAACTGGCCTTCACCTGTTCTAACAAGGTTCTAAAGACAGGTTAGGCACCTTTGACAGCTCAAGTCTACCGATGAGACGAGCCAAAGCATTAAAGGCCCTAAATGGGCTCATGAGGGTGGCGCCGGGAGCCCCTCACCAAAGCCCAAAGCCCATAGGGCAGTGGCGCCGGGAAGCCATAGCCTTGGCGCCGGGAAGCTTCCGTAGTCTACTGAGGCGCGCCGGGAAGGTGTGAAAGACGCGCCGAAGTGGATCATGCCGAGAAAGGGGTGCTGTGCCTATAAAATCCCCCCGTTTCATCAAAGAGAGGAGAGGAGATACGGAGAGAGCCATCGAAGAGAAGCGAAGAGAGACATCTCCAGATAGCCAGATAAAAAAGGAGAGAAGAGAAGAAAAGCTGCTGCGAGGTCTGAAGGAAGGAGAAGGTGGGGCACTAGGGGAGGGAGAGGAGTCAATGCTCCGCCCTCCCCTCCCCTTTATTGCTATCTTTCCTTCCTGCTTCCCTTTTTTTTTGATGTATAAGCTTCGATTCCATTTTCCGCTTTCGAAGTGAAGAGATCTCCCTGTTGTCGAGGAGATAGAGTATTAGTCTATTTTTTTTCTCTCTCCTTCCCCCTGTTCTATGAACGATGTAAACGATGAAACAGTGAAATGCAATTTCACGGCTGTTCCGATGAAATGGTGCTGGTTGGCCCTTTTCTCCCTGTGCTCTCTCTTTCGGAATGTATGTTATCCCCCGCGTGCATTAATTGTTCGGATGCTTAGAACTCTAGTGATTTCTTGTGCCTATATGCATGCTTGTTTCAGATGGGACGGAGGTAACAGAGCCCCAATCCTCACTGTGGATCTTTGGGCTTTGTCCCTCTCTCTCCCTTGACGACATCGATGATTTAAAAGTTGCGAAGTCCGTAGTCCTCTCAAGTTTCCCAAGCCATTGGGGCCATTACAGGGATCAGAGACAGTCATCTCTTGATCTCCTGGATGGTCGGCGATATGAATGGCATAAAGCCTGTTCCAGAGGGTTCGAACGCCCGATGACTTTAATCCCTCGAATCCCTTCTATCCATGTGACTCCTTGATGTTAATCTGGTAACTTGGTAGAGCCCTCGGTCCCTTCCTCGGTTGCATCCTAAAACCCCCCAGCCATTATCTGAATCCCAGAAAAAAAATCCCCAAAACAGAGCACCGTAAAACCCCACAAACCTTTCCGGCACCAACTCCTCTCGGCGCCATGAATAGCTCCCGGCGCGGCCCTCAGCGCGCCGGGAACCTCACACCGAGAGCTCCCTCCTCCTTTAAACCATGACAAGAACCTCACACCGAGAGCTCCCTCCTCCTTCTTTAAAGCCATGCCGAGAACCTCATGCCGAGAACCCATCCCCCCCGCGCCGGGAAGCCTGCCTATGCTCGTTATTGCTGCGCCGAGAGCCTCTCCTCCTCTGCCCAATCTTTGAGCACCCTGCCACACTAATTCGAGGGATATCTACAGGTCACAGGGTACACCCCATGGAATAAATAAACGGGGAACCATCCCCAACATCACACCGTGCCAGGGCCCAGTGCCTTTCTCTTTCGGTTTTCATCCCGGCACTCCGTGGATGATCACCTATTTCTCCTTGGGCATGTTCCAAGTTGAGGGGAGATGCTGCCGAAATCCATTCCAATGTCATCAACCCCGATGAGTCAAGGGAGTGTCACCGATAAACTTCCCATCCGGCTCCATCTTCGGGGGAAACGAACCTATTTGGAGCATCCGGTCAAGTGGAAGTGTCAAAAGGGAATATCCTAATGATTAGCCGAATTCCGTCCCGCCACTGCGTGGATGGTCTTCTATCGTTACCCGACATGGCTCAAAGTTAAAGGTTGTGCCGCCCGATTTAGTCCGTTGAACTAAATAAATCCGCCCTCCATTTCATCCTCTTCCATAAGCATGAAGCCTTTATTTCGCACATTAGTATTTTGACTGCCTTCTGAGGCCTCCTGTCTTTGGCGTTTAATCAAGGGTTGTCCTCCTCAAGGGATGGCATAATTAACGTCATGGCCTTCATGGCATGGCGGACTTTCGGTCCCGACTCGGACTTCACAATCGACTGACCAAGTCAGATCGAGCGCACGATAAAATTGTCACTCCGGTGACTGGCACGCCTAATAAATCAAATCAACCAAATGAATAAATAAATCCAAGCAAAAAAAAATTAAATTAAAATAAATAAATAAATAAATAAAATCCGCGTCCACAATTACCAAGAGAACCTGAGAGATATGTTGGACATGTCTCAGAAGGGTCCTTTAAGGTATGTATCGATGAGGATGATGATCCTCAATCGTACCAGGAGGTGATCCGTAGTGTAGACTCCGAGAAATGGCAAGAGGAAACGGATTTAGAGATCCAGTCCATGTACACCAACAAAGTTTGGAACTTAGTTGATGTACCCGAAGGGAAGGTCCCTATCGACTGCAAATGGATTTTCAAAAGGAAAATCGGTGCAGATGGACATGTTGACACATACAAGGCTAGACTAGTGGCGAAAGAATATTATCAAAGGCAAGGCATTGACTATGACGAGATTTTTTCGCCGGTAGCCATGGTTAAGTCAATCAGAATCCTCCTTGCCATTGCTGCATACCTGGATTATAAGATCTAGCAAATGGATGTGAAGATAGCTTTTCTTAATGGAAATCTGTCAGAAGAGGTGTACATGGTACATCCTGAAGGATTCACCTCCAAGCTACATCTTAATAAGGTATGCAAACTTTAAAGGTCCATTTATGGATTAAAGCAGGCGTTTAGAAGCTGGAACTTAAGATTTGACGAGGCTGTCAAATCTTTCAACTTCATTCGGAATGAAGATGAACCCTGTGTTTACAAGAAGGTCAGTGGGAGCTCTGTGACCTTCTTGGTCCTTTATGTTGATGACATCTTACTCATTGGGAATGATGTAGAGATATTGACATCAGCTAAGTCTTGGTTGTCCAAGACTTTCTCCATGAAGGATTTGGGAGAAGCATCCTATGTGCTGGGCATAAGGATGTATCGAGATAGATCTAAAAGGATGTTAGGATTATCCCAATCCATGCACATAGACACTATCCTCAAAAGGTTTAGGATGGAAAATTCTAAGAGAGGTCTCATTCCCATGAGACATGGAATTTATCTATCCAAGGGGATGAGTCCTAAAACTTTTGAGGAGGTGGCACACAAGAACAAGGTACCCTATGCTTCGGCGATAGGGTCAATCATGTATGCAATGCTATGTACACGGCCTGATGTTGCCAATGCTTTAAGCATTGTCAGTAGATATCAGGCAAATCCAGGCGAAGAGCACTGGAAGGCAGTAAAGGGCATCCTTAAGTACCTGCGAAGGGCTAAGGATCTTTTTATGCTTTATGGAGGAGAGGACCTACAGCTTAGAGCTTACACATATTCTAGTTTCCAGACAGATCCAGATGATTGCAAATCCATGTCTGGATTTGTATTCATGTTAAATGGAGGGGCAGTCAGTTGGAGAAGCTCCAAGCAAGATACGACTACAGATTCGACGATGGAGGCGGAATATATTCCTGCAGCTGAAGCTGCTAATGAAGCCGTCTGGATGAAGAAATTCATCTTGGAACTTGGCGTAGTTCCCGAGATATCAGCTTCCATCCCATTATTTTGTGATAATAATGGGGCCATCACCCAGGCGAAGGAACCAAGATCTCACCAAAGGTCAAAGCATGTTCTCAGGTGCTTTCACCTTATTCGAGAGATTGTTGATCGTGGAGATGTGGCGGTAGAGCGTGTACTGTCAGAATACAACATAGCAGATCCACTGACTAAGCCTTTGACACAGACTGTATTTGAGCGCCATCAGGATAAGATGGGTCTCAAAGTTGTGGGCAATTGGCTGTAGTTCAAGTGGGAGATTGCTAGTGTTGGTGTGCTACAGGCCAATTTCGGGTCGGGTAGGCCCAATAGTTGTACGATCTTGTTCATTATTAATAAAGTGGTATTTGAGCGTAAATATGCGATTGTGTTACTTTACGTTGTCCCTAGGATATGTGGTTGTAAAGTCAACTCGAGATGATATCTCGATTATGAGACTGACTTTACATGAACACATACCTTAAACTGTTCCTGGTTGGAGGGTAATCACTCGGGGACTTTGATTACCTATTAAACCAGTACACATGATGTGTCAGTGACCAATCTCATGGTCATTGGTGCTGGGCACCGACACATATGGATTCTTGGGTCGGAATGAATTAAACTATTATTCGGCTCTAGTAGAAGCGAATAATACGTTTAATTTACTTCTAATTGGGAATTAGAAGTTAATGGGCCTTAAAGTAGAGTGACTATGGGCCTAGAGGATCACACACAATGGATTCTTGGGTGACGGATTATTATTATACAAATGTATGTATTATTTCTATTTAATTCCTTTTGGAAAGGAGTGTAAATAGAGCTTAATACATATATATAATATGAGATGGGACATATATACAGTTTCGGTCTTTTGGAGCCCTTTTCTAATAAGCCTAAACTCTATATATAGATCCCACGTGAAGCTCGTTCGAGCTTCTTCTTCCAACTCTTAGGCTAAGCAAGCATTAAGGCTTAAGAGGAGGATTAGCTCCTCCCCTTTCCTCCCTCTTGCTCTCTTTCTACAGAAGGTGAAAAAGGGCCGGGGAAGGTCGTGCCGGGGAGGTACCGTCGCTGCGCAAGGGTCCGTGTGGATCTGCTCTAGAGGCCGTACAGCTGTGCGGCTCGATATTCTGCATCGGACATCGCGGACAGCGTCGTTCCGCGCAAGGTGAAACACGCAACCTGTAATTAGGGTCTTAGAAACACCGATTAGAGCACAGATTAAGCTTTCCATAACACCGGGATTGGGCAAATGAATTTTTTTTATCCGCTGTGTCGCCCGTAGGTGCTGTGCGAAACCTTACACCCCGGGCCTCCCTCGGTGCACCCTATTTGCTCTGTGTTATCAGCAGCAGCAGGAAATTGAGATGCTGAAGGCTCGCTTGGCCGAAGTGACTGCACTCGTGTCTGACTTAATCGGAGGGGTCCTCCGCCAGCAGAACATTAGCACGCGCCAGTCCCCGAGCATCGTCCTGAATGCCCCCATGCACCTGAAAAGGGAGGCTAGGGATGTAACTATTTCTCCAGTCAGACGATCGGCCGAGCGAAACCCTACGCTGCAGGAGAGGATGCAGAGATGCTACTCTTTCCCGAGGAGTAAAACCTGAGGAATTTTTGAGTGGGCTTCCTACTACGGCAAGGTCTCCCTCCCAAGGTCCAAGAGGCCGTAAAATGCTCGCAAAAGAGGTGACTCCTTGTTCTGCCCTTATCACTAAATACTGGGCCACTCTATCGAAGACTGCTACGTCTTCAAGGATATTACTCAAGATCTGATTGAGACAGATGAGCTCATAATGGGAGATTATGTGGTGGCTCCGCCACGCCCCCATGTGACATGCAGCCACAAAAAGGGTGTCTACATGGTGTCAGTCCAGCACCAGATTTTTGAAGATGTAGCTGAGAACGGGCAACCTTGGCCACTGGCAAAGAACCAGCCCCTGGTGTGGCAATCCATCACTTCGGCCCCTGCTAGAGCCGTCTATGATAATTACCAAGAAGACCCCAGAGAAGTCCTTTATTTCTCTGCACCGGAGGACCCCTTGAAGCCACGGCCCGCGAGCTCGGAGGCAGGGGATACCAGCAAAGCCTCATTGCCCGACGAGGCTGAGCGGGGTGACACCTATGGTGTCCTTGAAGCAGAAGATGGCAAAGATCAGGATTTCATTGACCTGTTACCGGCACCGCCGGAAATTGAAGATGGCGGCCAGGCCACGGTAGATGAACTTATTGAAATTAACCTGGGCACGGAAAGCGACCCCATGCCGACCTTTCTAAGCGCCCTCCTTCCTCCACAGGAGAGGGAGCAATATATCAAGCTGCTGCAAGAATTTCGGGACTATTTTGCCTGGAATTACAAGGAGATGCCCGGCCTAAGTCCCATTGTGACCCAATATATTCTGGCCATCGATCCCAAGGTGGAACCGGTGAAGTAGTCTCCCCGGCACATGAGGTCGGAGCTGATAAACCAAATTTGCAAAGAAGTCGACAAGCTCATAGATGTCGATTTTGTAGCTGAAAACCAGTATACCACTTGGTTGGCCAACATTGTGCCGGTGAAGAAGAAGAATGGACAGATCAAGATTTACGTGGACTTCCATGACCTGAATAAAGCCTGCCCAAAAGATGACGTTCTGGTGCCCATCACTGAAGTCATGATTGATGCAACTATTGGCCACGAGGCCTGTCCTTCATGGACGGATCGTCCGGCTATAACCAAATCTGGATAGCTGAGCACGATTGAATTCATACGGCCTTCCGGTCACCCAAAGAGATATTCCACTACAAAAGAATGCCCTTCGGCCTCAAGAACGCCGGCGCTACTTACCAGCGGGTGATGACCAAAATATTTGATGAGCTGCTATACAACAAAGTCGAATGCTACATTGATGATTTGGTCGTCAAGTCGAAGAAAAGAGAAGATCATCTGAAGGACCTCAGAGTCATCTTTGAAAGACTCCGACAGTACGAGCTGAAAATGAACCCGATGAAGTGTGCCTTCGGCGTCTCTAGTGGGAAGTTCCTCGGCTTCATTGTCCGATATAGAGGGATCGAGATCGACCCTTTTAAAATAAGAGCCATTCAAGAGTTACCTCCTCCGAAGGATCTGGGAGAGTTAAGATCCCTACAAGGCCGGTTGGCTTACATCCGAAGGTTTATCTTCAATCTTTCAGGGCGCTGTCAGCCATTCCACAAATTGATGATGAAAAATGCACCTTTTGACTGGAACCAGGAATGCCAGAGGGCCTTCGATCAGTTGAAGGATTACTTGAAGACCCCGCCCGTGCTGGGGGCACCTATTAAGGGAAGGTCGCTTATTCTATACATAGCTGCCACTGAATGCTCAATGGGGGCATTGCTCGCCCAGAACAATGATGAGGGGAAAGAGCAAGCTCTCTATTACCTTAGCCGAAGATTAGTGGGGGTAGAAGCAAAATACACCCCGATTGAGAAGGTTTGTCTCACCTTGGTCTTCGCAATCAAGAAGCTGAGGCATTACTTGCTCTCCCATGAAGTGAGCCTGATCTCCAAGGCCGACCCAGTTAAAAACATTATCTCCCAACCAGTCCTGAAGGGGCGTCTCGGCAAGTGGGCCGTACTACTAATGAAATTTGATATCACCTACGTGCCACAGAAGGCTGTTAAGGGTCAAGCCGTGGCCGAATTCTTTGCAGCACATCCTGTGCCTGAAGATTCCCCATTGGCTACAGAGTTGCCTGAAGATGAAACACTGGAGGTGGACCAAGTCCAATAGATCGCCTGGCAGCTGCACTTTGATGGAGCTTTGAGAACAGAAACAACCCCGTCCGGACATACAAAAGTACGGCAGGGTCCGACATCGTCCTTAGATCCCCTGAAGGAGAAGTATTGCACACATCATGCTCTATCAATAAACCCTGCACAAATAATGAGGCAAAGTATGAGGCTCTGATCATCGGTCTCCAAGTCCCTTTGCAAATGAAGATTAAAATGCTGCAAGTATATGTCGATTTGTTACTAGTCGTCAAGCAAGTCCAGGGGCAGTTTGATGTCTGAAAACCTGAGCTGCTCCCTTACCATGCTAAAGCAAAGCGGCTCATGGGGAAATTTTACCTCATTGAGATAGGCCATGTCGCCAGAGGAGAAAATGCACAAGCCGATGCACTGGCGAAATTGGCAAGTTCACTAGCAGTCCCGCCCAATGGATCTCTTAGCATCCGGGTGGTGAATCAGCGCCAAGTGCCTAGCATGATAGAAGAGCCAGAAGAAGAAGAGCTGGAGATCGCCGCAGTAGAAGCCGCCGACCTACTTGACTGGAGGGATCCCCTTATGCAATGGTTCAAATACCAACAATTGCCCAGGCAAAGAGAATAAAGGATCAGGCTGATCAGAATGAAGGATTCCTACGAGGTCCTGAATGGGATCCTATTCCGAATCATGGTGGACGCCAAATGGAAGGTGCTCCTCCGATGCCAATCTACCGAAGAAGCTTGGAGGGTCATGAAAAAGGTCCATGCCGGGATAGCAGGCGCACACCAGGTGGGACCGAAGATGAAAATTGAAATAAAGAAGCTTGGCTACTACTAGCCGATAATGTTTGATGACTACTGCAAGTACGCCAAGTCTTGTCAGAAATGCCAGGAGCATGCCACGGTGCCCAGGAGGCCACCCGTGCCGCTGCATCCGACACTACCCAGCTGGCCTTTCACCTAATGGGGGATAGACGTTGTGGGCCCACTACCCGCCTCATCCACCGGGTGCGAGTACATTTTGGCGGCAACTGATTACTTCTCCCGTTGGGCGGAAGCTGTTGCTCTGAAAGAAGTGACCGGGGAGATCGTAGCCAGATTTGTCCAGCGTAATATCATATTCCGATTTGGCACTCCACACCGAATTATCTCAGATAATGGAAGCCACTTCCGCAACCAGAAAGTCTACCGGCTGGCAGAGAAGTACAAGATCGACTGGAGGACGTCGACCCCTTACAACCCACAAGCCAACGGTTTAGCCGAAGCTTTCAATAAAACTCTTTGTACTCTCCTCTCCAAAATTGTTAATTCTAACAAAAGGGACTAGGAAGAAAGAATGTATGAGGCCATGTGGGCATATCGAACTATTTACAAAACTCCGACGGGTTGTTCACCCTTTTCCCTGGTATATGGCTCAAAGGCGATCGTCCCCATCGAGCTGGAGATACCCTCCATTCGGGTTGCAATCCAACACGGGTTGGTCCGGGAAGATCAAACAAATGTTGAGCGAAGGCTCAAAGAGCTCTCCAGCTAGGAGGGGAAGTGACTCCAAGCCCAACAGAATATCCAGGTCTACCAGGCCCGGATAGCTCGCGCCTTTGACAAGCTCGTCAAGGAACGCGAATTCAAGAAGGGTGACCTCGTCATGGTGAAGAGAAGAGAAGTCATGGTTTCCAATCCGAAGGGCAAGCTGAAGGAGAATTGGCTTGGACCCTATGTGATCCAAAAGGTCTACGAGGGTGGAGCGTATGTGATAGTCGACCATCGGGGGGAGGTTCAATTTCCACCCCTTAATGGTAGGCATCTGAGGTTGTAGCACGCTCCAATTCCTCCATTCAATGAATAATACTTTCCCCGCCCCACAGCGGGCGAATTTGCTTTTCAATTTCTTGAATGGTTTGGCCACTATCTGCTACGCATTACAAGAGAAGCAACGAAAGAGAACAAAAAAAATATGAAGGAAAAGAGGAAAAGAGAGATAAAAAAAGAAGAGAAAAAAAGGGAAGAAGAAAAAAAAGAAAAAAGAAGGGAAAAAAAGAGAAAAAAAAGAGAAAAAAAAGAGAAAAAAAAGGGAAAAAAAGGAAGAAAAGGATAAAACGGGGAGGAGGAACCAGTTCTCCTTTATTAACCATCATTCTCATCTTCGGGAATATTCCAATAAATGAATCAATCCTGTCAGCCCTTGACATTCTGTTGGCACTGACGAAGAATACCCCACCCGGACCTTTCATCCAGGATCGGGGAATCAACCCTTCTCCTTGCGTTGGCACCAGCCCGTACCAACGAACATTTCAATAAACGAATCAACCCTTTCAGCCCTTGACATTCTGTCAGCACTGACGAAAAATATCCCACCCGGACCTTTCATCCAGGATCGGGGAATCAACCCTTCTCCTTGCGTTGGCACCGACCGTATCAACGAATATTCCAATAAACGAATCATCCCTGTCAGCCCTTGACATTCTATCGGCACTGACGAAGAACACCCCACCCAAACCTTTCGTCCGGGATTGGGGAATCAACCCTTCGCCTTGCGTTGACACCAGCCCGTACCAACAAATATCTCAATAAACAAATCAACCATGTCAGCCCTTGACATTCTGTCGGCACTGACGAAGAATACCCCACCTGGACCTTTCGTCCGAGATTGGGGAATCAACCCTTCTCATTGCATTGGCACCAACCCGCACCAACGAATAGATCAAGAGACAAATAAACCAAATTTGTCCCGGCACCCTGTCGGCGTAGACAAACAACCCTCTTTTGACCAAGACCTCCCGTCTAGGTCATTGAATGAACAAACTCTTCTCTCCGTCCCTTCGGGTGACGAACGACCCCTTTTAACCAAGACCTCCTGTCTAGGTCGTTGAACGAACAAACTCTTCTCTTCGTCCCTCCAAGGTCGGATCAACCTACTCGGGTCAAACGTACTGGTGATCTCATTTGGTTAATCGCACGACGGACATGGTGGAGTGGTCCCCTCGTCCCTCCTCTGGAAGGGCGAGCACTCTCCTATGCTCCTACGCGAATCCCACCGGGTTCTCCCCGAATGAGCTATTAGTACGAATATGCGTCCCACCACATAGCAAAAAAAAAGGAAAAGATTTTCGAATATTATACACACATAAAGAGGCACATAAGACAATTGTAATGTATTCCGTTAGAAAGAAAGGTACATGGGCCTCGGGCCATTCCCCGATGTTACATGCGAAAAAGGAAAAGATAGGTAACGAAAAAGGATGAAAGGGGGACCGGCAGCTAGTCTAGCCCCCGGAAGATGTTCTCGAAGGGAAGGATCCTGACACAAGGGAAGCTCATCATCTCACACAGACGGTCTTCCTGCGCATCGAGGCGCTCCAGCTCGGTCGCCACAGAGGCAACTGCTACTTCGGTGACCGCCAGCTCTTCAGTCTCCCTGACCTTGTTCGTCTTGGCCACGAGTAGGTCAGACTCAGCTTTGGCAAGCCAACCCCGGAGCTTCTCTATCCGATTCTCCAAGGCGTGAATGTTGGCACTACACCCGTCCAAGGCCTTCCGGTGTTGCTCCCTACTGTCCCTCCGCACCGCCAGGGCCTCCAGATATTCGTCCCTCTGAGCGCCAATAGCTGTAAGCTCAGTTGGGACCTGCATCTCGAGGAATACACGATGATTTACATATTTCAATAGTAACAGAACACGTCGCGACCACTCTTCCAGCGGACAGCCCATCATTTGCAGTGCTTTGGTCAGCTGCTCCATAATAGCCCTTACGCCTTGATACGTAAGCGTCGGGTCAGCAACGACCATAGAGCGCAGTACCGTCAGGGTTTGGCGGACTGGCAGGTCCGAACTTACGCGGCCAATAGAAGGGACGGTTGGTGGGTCAAAGTTAACTTCGCTGTCCACGACTACCCATAACTCTGCGTCAACTATGGCCGAGGTACCTGGAAGAGTCTGGGCCAAAAGAGGGGGCCTCTCGGGCCTTGAGGACGACCCCTGGCCAGCCACCACCAAAGGTGGAGGAGATACCGCAATGGAGACGTCTGGCGCCGCCATGATGAGAGGCTACTCTTGCTCCATCGACCAGGCAGGTTTTGAGTCTGACAATGGCGCCCCCTCCGTCGAAACAAGAGCCACGACCTTGTCGGGAGAGTGAGCGGTCGTAGAGACCGAATCTGATGCTGCAGTAGATGAAGTTGCTTCGGTCTTCGCTTCCTCAGCAGGGTCTAAGTCCATGGCTGTCCCGCAGACCGGAAGCGCAGGAATGGCCACCTCGACAGACAGGGTATCAATGGTAGGTGGGTCCAATCTCATTCCCGAAAAGTCTTCATCTCTTCCCCCCTGGAATTCCCCCGAATGTGCATCGAGGATCATCAATATCCTCCCCATGAGTCGGGCTTCCTCGGGTACAACCGGCATCAGGATTGGTGGCAGTGGGATCACCAGCCGCGGGACAGCCCCCATCTGCAGAAGAGAGGCCAAGAATCCTGTGTCTGGCCCCAGGAGTGTCTTCAGTCTTTTCGCCGCATGCAAGCGGAAGGATGAGCTCCACCTGGACAACCTTATGAGTCTGAGGTGCGCGCGCTCTGTAGGGCATTGTTATTATCTGACCATGTGAAGAGAGGTTAGCCGCTTGCCAGGTGGAGTAAATCGCTGAATTTTTAAAGAAGCCGAATGGATCCCCATGCTTACCTCGCCCGTCGATACTATGCTGCTCTCCGGCATCGTCTCTCCCCAGGCGTTAGCTTCAGGTGCCGTCTCTCTGCAGGTCTCGGTCGCTGGCACCACCTCCCCTTCTTCCCGAATCTCGGCTTCGGGTACTACTAGCTCTCGCACCTCGACCTATGGCACTATCTCCCCCTCCTCCAAGGCTTCGGTGGCTGGGATGGTGATCTCCACGACTCCTTTGGAGGCATGATCCTGTATGACCTCAAATAAATCAGCAACCCCGAGGGAAGACTTAAGGGTGAGAAAGGAGGAGGAAAGAGGAAGGCGTGCACTTACAGCCACTACGACTTCTTTCCGGGGCGGGACTTGGGTTGTCGAGATGGAAGCATCCGAGCTTACCGCGGCCTCTTCCTGTCGCAAGGCTTCGACTATGGACGCCAACCGGTCCAAAGCCGTAGTGGTCTTCTCTTGTCTGGCAGTTTCTAAGCCCGGGACATGGATTTCTGTATCGTTTGGTGAGGCCTATTCTTATTGGAAGCCGAAGAACAACAATATTAAGGAGGTTAGTTGATAGCCTCAAGGGAGAAACCTGAATAAATAGGTTCGTACTTACATGTCCTTGCTTCACCAGGCTAAGAGAAATAGGTAGTACCGGGGCTTTCTAGGCAGGAACTTGAAAGCTGGGCTCCCCGGGTACACCCTCAGTTGAAAGCACCTCGTCAGATGAGTAGTCGTAATCTACCTTTTCGCCTGACGAAGTGCTAGCGGGCACCTCTTTCGTTGTCAAGGGAGCCCCCGCCTCAGCATCCGGGGTCGGCACGTCATCGCGTTGGACGGGCAATCGTGACTTCCCTGACCGCCACCCCTTCCTCTTATATGTCTGCTCGAATCGAGATGTCACGGGGATCACCTCCGGCTGAGGGACTGCTACATCAGCTCCTACCAAGTGAAGCGGGATCCAGGTTCAGTCAGGCCCGTAAAGCTTCAAGGAATGGAGAAAATTAATCAAAGTGACCAGCAAAGAAAGTGATATACTTCCTTCGACTTCGGCGGCGGGAGTTGGGGCAAAGAAGGTCTCCTTGACAGATTCCACGGCCCCGTGGGTCACAGCTTCACCCACACCCAGGATAGATACAGATGTGGGCCTCTCGACGGCGGCTGAAACAAAAGAAAGAAAAATATATGTGTTACAAGAAGCGTCCCTCCTAACGTCTAAATAAACCTCGAAGAGCCTCGAAGATCGGGAAAGACCCAAACTGTAGACCGACTCGGCTCGGTTCGAGCAGCTTCGAACTCCTCGAATGAAAAGATCAAAGGTGCCGAGGGAATGGTCGACGCAGCTTCGGCGGCCTCCATTTTTCGTCGCTTTGCCTCCCGCCGCCCGGTCGCCTTGGCCGCATCTACCGCCTTCTTCACAGGCGATTTCGCCCGGGACCTCTTCGCAGGCGGGGGCATGGGAGTTGTAGTCGGAGCCGCTGGTGCCGCCTCGAAATAAGCAGGTTTCCCTACTTGCCAGAGGAGATTGTGATACGTCGCCATCTGGGTGCTGTCGGGGTGGTCTGTTTAAGAAAAGAGGAAGAAGAACGAAAGACCCGATCTGCGTCCAGTACCCAAGGAAGGTCAACATTGAAGAACACAAGTAAAAGAAGAAAACACTAAGTACCATGTGGGCCAGTGTACAGCCGCAGCGCTATCGGCCAATAGTTAAGGAATGACTCCTTGTCCCGGCGAGCCGCCTCCCGGACCAGCTAGCATACATCTTCGATTTTCTGGCAGCGGTCGGCAAGGGCGGCCAGATCCGCATGCTTCTTGGTGGCCAAGTGACAGAAGAGGTTGAAGTGGTCCATCCCCCATCCCTCGGCATAATGATAGGCAATATGTAGGTGCTTGCCCAAGATGGCCGCCGCCCAATCTTCAATCTTCAACCCATGCACTCGGAGGAGGACGTAGAGCCATGTGGTGTCCTTGTAATTTTCTGGTTTCCGTTCCTCCCTCCTCACAAATGTGCGGTATGGACAGATTGGGTCCCTCTCCGGACGCCAGCTCCTCGCGAGGGTGCCTTCTTCTTCTATGGGAAATGGATAGTTGGTCAGCTCCAGGTGGTCACCCCCAATGCAGCAAAGGTCCCACAGGGTCTTCTTAAAATCATCCTTCGCCACTGGAGGCAGTTTAGCATGCGGTGCCGGCTTGGCCTCTCGAGCTCCCTTGCGCGCGACCATGTACGCAGCCACTTCCTGTTCCTTGCCGCGCCTCAACCGGAGGAGGTGCTCCGGGTCGATATCAAGTACCGGCACTAGCTGCCGGCTCAGAAATTTCCTCTCTGCCCCATCCTAATAGTCGGTCCGACATAATCGATAAAAGGCTGTCCGGGCGTTCCATCACTTCACATAGTCCGGGGTCACCCGGGGAATCCGACGCGGGGCTGGCACCCTGAAGACTGCAGTGTCTGCCCGATGAAAGAAACCCCACCAGGTTCGGGCAGCCTCAGCAGTGGGACTCTCCCGGAGACTTCGCATCGGCAGATCGAAGCGAGCGCTGTACGTCGGGATATGTTGATCATACCCGAAATTCCTGCCGAAGCGAAAGGTGTAGTACGACTCCAGCAATAGACTGTCCCCCTTTCGGAAAGCCAGCACACTTGGACGAATGGATAGTGCCCAGGCTCTGAGCTCCGGCTCCAATAACGGGCGAACCACGTTTTCCTGACTGATCGGGTGCATGTACTTTTCCACCTGGTCGTCTCTGCATTCCCAGTTATTGTTTACCAACGGGCTTGAATGAGCGGCCAGGGTCCAGAAGTGGATAGTGCAGGCAGTATCATGGGGCACCATCGTCAGCCTACCCTAGATGTCATATAGCCGCATAGACATCGAGCTCGACTCCACGCTCGCAAACTCCAGCATCAGTGGAACCAACCCCCAGCCTTGAATGGTGCGTGGAGCGAACTCCGGGAATAGGGAACAGACCCACGGATTGAAAAAATGCAGTGGGCACATGTAAGACCCGTGTCTTAAATGGATTCTTAGTGGTTCGAATCTAGATTTTATTATGTGAATTTAGGCCATTTTTGTATATTTTAAGGCTATTTTTATGTATTTAATTGAATTAGTTAAAGTATTTATATAATTGAATTGGGCATATTCACGATTTCAGTTCTTTGGGGGTTAATTTGCAATTTAAAGAATTTTTACAAAAAAATAGAAAAATCAGATTTTTTATAAAACTCACGTACCCCTCTCTCTCCACTCACACTCTCTCTCCCCCATCGAACTCTCTCTCTCCCTCACTCGTTCTCTCTCTTCCTCTCTCCCTCTCACGATCTCTCATCTCCCTCTCTCTCGGATTCGGTCCGGACGGGCCCCGATCGAGGCACGGGAGGTACAGACGGGATGGGCTCAACGCGAGGATCGCGTGGACGCCAGCTTTGTCTCGATCCGCGGTACGTGGAGGCGTATGGGGCCGAGAGTAGCCGCGGCACCCCTTCGTCCGTTCGGCACCGAATCACCATCTTCGTCGCGATCGAGGTAGGGGGATGGACTCCTCACCTCGCTAGGATCATTTTGACGCCACATGCACGCACATGCACGGCCGTTTTCCTCATTTTTCATGCAAAACCCCATGTTAGCCTATTTATGCTTAATTTCGTGAAATCAATTGTTATAGGCTTCACTTTCAATTTCAATGGCATACTTAGTTGTAGAATCGTTCTGTGGGCTTGGTAGGTTAGCTTTCCCTTTTTTTTTGTTCGTTTGTCGCCCTCCGGGCGGATTTGCGACCCGGTATGGTTGTTGCTATTGGATTTTCCAGCGTCTCCCTTGTGATTTGTTGCTCCACGTGGGATATGGGACCCACGTGGTGCATCGGCGCTTGACAGCCCAACCCGCCGCATGGATTATGGGGTCCATGTGCGAAGCCCCTCATGTCCACCCACAGCACGATAGTGTGGGGTTCTACGCTGCCATAAGGAAATAAGGTTCCGCCTTCGCTACCAGCTCGAGCTTTTAGCGCAACGGTAGGGGCTTGATCCTATAAACTAGTATCAGAGCGAGGTCGCAGGTTCAAATCCCCCGGGTGTCGCTGGGGGGGAGATTGTTGGATTTTCCAGCGTCTCCCTTGTGATTTGTTGCTCCACGTGGGGTATGGGACCCACGTGGTGCATCGGCGCTTGACAGCCCAACCCGCCGCATGGATTATGGGGTCCATGTGCGAAGCCCCTCATGTCCACCCACAGCAGGATAGTGTGGGGTTCTGCGCTGCCATAAGGAAATAAGGTTCCGCCTTCGCTACCAGCTCGAGCTTTTAGCGCAACGGTAGGGGCTTGATCCTATAAACTGGTCTTATTGTTGAGCTATGGTTTTGATGTTAACTAAACTTAGTGTGTAATGCTATAGTTTTATGTGATTGAGTGAACGATGATAACTAAACTAAATGGTTGATTGTTCCTGTCGATTGGTTGAATATGATTGAGTTGAACATGTGCTTTGAATGCTTCCAATGCATACTCTTCATGGAGCTTGGTTACATGATGAATTCATATTGGACAAATGCATAGATCTTGATCTTTAGTCAATCATATTTTCAAAGTGTTCACTTGTATATGTGCATGGCTAAAGTGTTCTCATACTTTGCTCACTTGCATAGAAATAATTCTTGACCTTTAGCTTAAAGATTTTATGGTTCACGTGTTTGTATGCACCTTGAACATGGGCCTTCATGTATGCATTTCATACATTGATCATATTGATTATTAAGCTAAAGTTCTAATCATTTTTATCATAGTTTTGTAGGTTAAATTCTTTGTATAATCCCTCTAAGATCAAAGGAGTTTGATGCCACAAAGTTTGGAAGGGTTGCAATAGAGTTTGGGGCTAAAATGTAGTGGTCTGGAATTTACTATAGCTAGCGGTCGACCGACCTGTAGCTGGCAGTCGACCGAAATTACCAGAATTCAGAAAACTACAATTTTTCTCAGAGCGGTCGACCGCTAGCCCACCTCAAGTCGACCGCCAGCCCCGAAGCCTCCAACTTTGAATTTTTGTTTCAATCCGTGGAGAGATTCCCTTCCCCATTTCTTTAATCCCAATGCTCCCAATCACCCCAGAAATTGTGGATCTAGGTCTAAGGCTTGTCTCCTAACCTTCTAAGGGTTATAAAACCTCTCTTTGAGGTCATAAACCCTAAGAGACTCTAATAGAACAAGAGGGATCAAGTTGGCTCAAGGAAGAGGAGGAATATCACTGTAGCCGTGAACAGTGATTCAGAGATCAAAGCCTCATCATAGCTGAAGATCCAAGATCTATTTTGAAGCCTTCATCTTCCCATGAACTGAAGCAACAACAAATCAACCAAGAGAGATCAAGATAGTAGCTATCAAGGGAAGGTTGCTACAACGACCATGAACAACATTCCTTCAACCAAGTTCTTCATCTGATCGAAGCCATTCAAGCATCAACTGAAGCCATTCAGTCATCTTCCAAAGCCAGGGAGTTCCAATCAAGCAAGGGTCTTAAGAAGAGCTTAAGGGAAGGCTGTCCAAGTGAAGAGAAGAAGAAGTACTGTAGCAGTGAATAGTACTCTGTGCAAGGAAACCTACATCCAATACAAGGCCATTCAAGTCGAGTCTTAAACCATTCAAGTAAAGAAGTAATCAACGGAAGATCTGAAACACGCACTCAGGGGGAGCCTTAATCAGAAGAATTCTAAACTGTGGCTTATTCGTTTTAGCATCTTGTGCCTATTATTTTTCATTTGTGTTTCTCATAAACTGCAAACATCAGTGTGTGTGTGGATCGTCTCAGATTCGTGGTAGTGTGTGGTCATCGTGCTGTTCCATTCGTGTGTGCGTAGGTCTTCCTAGATCTACGTGTGTGTGTGGTTTATTCAGATCATAGTGTTTGTGTGTGTAAAGTGCTGCAAGTAAAGTGCTGCAATTGTCGCAGCAAGTGTGTGTGTCGTTGATCCGGTTGTTAGGTCGTGTTGGAGACCTCGTCTCCGTGTGTGTGTGTGTGTGTGTGTGTTGGGGCGAGTCCCCGTGTATGTGTGCAGGCGTCATCCTGCGTGTGTGGTTGGAGCGTCGTCTCCGTTTGGAGATTTATCCTCGAGTGAAGCCTCACCAGGTTTGGTGAGGGGTGGACGTAGGATTGCCGTCGTTGCATCCGAACCACCTTAAAAACAGTTGTGCATTGTGTGTTTTTTACGTGTTTTGATTGTATTCGTTATATGGTCGTGTGGGAATGGAGAGATTGAGAGAATTGGTTAAAAAGTTTTCAAATTACTAATCAATGTTTATCACATATTTTTTAAAAAGCCAAAAGTTTCTTTAAAATTTGTAAACACCCAATTCACCCCCCTCTTGGGTGTCATTGATCGCGGGACTTCAGTTGCCCGCTGTGACGCCATTTATGCGGTCGTCCTTGGACCGTTCATCACATGAGCGGTCGAGACCAAACCGTTTATCCCCGGTTGTACGGCCTATAGCAGGACCGTTTAAGTCCTAGTGCGGCTATACTTTAGCCGTTTATCCTTGGGACCATAGGGAGGTACATTAGAACGGCCCAACTTAGACCGTCCATCCCAATGGAGCGGTCAGACCCTAACCGCCCATCTAGTTGAGCGGCTCAGCCCCAGCCGCATATCTTAAGTTGGTTTGTAGTATAGCGGCCCGTGGGGAACCACTCATCCCTTTGTGCGGTCTATCGTATGACCGTGCATCCTTGAGCGGCCTGATTCCAACCGCCCAACTCATGTTGTGATTAATTTTAGTATATTTAGTTAATTCATGCAGTTATTCACCATGTTTGAAGTATCTTATAAAATGTGACATTATTTTACGTCCCGATAGAATTGCTTTCTCTTTCCTTGTGATGGAACCACTAGTCGTAGCCCAGCGACCGAGCGTGTCGTCCCACCCGGGAGAGGTGGAGGGGTGTTCCCAATGAACGGTTTGTAAGCTAGTTACCGTGGGCCCCTGCAGTTACAGTTGCGTCCAACGGGGGGGGGGGGGGGGACTAGCTAGAGGCCTGGCTCTAGGCAGGAGTTAGTGTGTGCACACGTGGTCGGAGACTTGGACTGGCACTGACGAGTGTCGCTCTGACTAGTACTTGGTTTGGTCCTGTTACGCCTCTCGCTTGTCACGTTCCAGACTTGCGAGTTGCCGAGACGCAGCATAAGTCATCGGTGGACGCATCTGGTCTTCTCCTTCTAGTGGGTTGTGTTGGCCCAGACTAGATGGCGGACAAGAAGGGGGGTTGAATTGTCCCTTTGACCTAGATGGCGGATTTAAAAAAAAAAACTCTCTTAACTGAACACGATGGAATTAAAACAAACCACTTGATTAGCCTGAACAAACATGAGATTTAAAAGATTCACTCGATCTTTCCGATCTCACTCGTAATAACAATGCAACCGTTAGATGAAATTATGCCTAACATGGATAACAGAAGTAGCAGTGTGCTGTGGTGTAGTGAATAAAAATCTATAAATATACCTGTGAATGGAGATAGGAGAAATGGACAATCGCACAGGCATTCACAAAGGACACGGAGATTTTTAGGTGGTTCGGGACTACGACAGGCTCCCTACGTCCACCCCTCACCCAATCGGGTGAGGCTTCACTACACGCTACTTTCGTAGCAACACGGGGACGAACCCCAACCACACACACACACGCTGCTTCCGCAGCAATGTCCACACACGGGGAAAATCCCCAACACGCTGCTACCGCAGCACACAACCACACACAGAATCGGGGAACACGCCCCGGACACTAAATCCACTCGGAGACGCAGCTCCGTCTACACATAACCAACCATGAGGAAACTTTCCCCACAGTGAAACCCAACACACAGAGACGAAGCTCCGCACACACACTTTGATATTCCGAGTTTGATAAAATAACAAGATATACAATGACTGCCCACAGAAGTATTTGGATGAAGATTGACTATGAAGCACTCATAGAAATGAACATAGACATGAATCATCAAGAGAAACAAGATCAAGAATGTCTTCTCTTAGGTTGGAGGCCGATAGAAGATACTTCGTTGGTTCCACACGAGAGGAAGAAGAAACTCAAGGTAAATTGAGCCACCGGTGCTTTCTCCTTAAGGAACCGGTCACAGATCTGGTATTGGAGGCTTGAGAATGGATGTAGATCTTGAATCCTTGCTCTATTCAACCTCTCCTCAGCTCTGGCCGCCCTTTCCCTTCTTTCCCTGCAAAAATAGATAGAGAAAATTAGAGCTTCTACTTATTTCTTCCAAATTCGCAGCATATATATAGCAGCAAGTTAGGGTGAACAAAAGACCATATTACCCTTGAAAAACCCTAGCAAAACCACCCTAATATGTTCATTAGTAACCCAATGGTATTAGGGTAAATTTTCATCCCAATCGGAGGTCATTAGACTAGGTTTCAGTGACTTACGGAAATCCCGCACGGAGCTGCGAATGAGGGGGGGTCGACCCACTTAGGAAGGGGGTCGACCGACCTGCCAGACAGAATGCTGTCTGGCAGGTTTGTTACAGGGGGGTCGACCCCCTTGTGAGGGGGGGTCGACCCACTTTCAGCCAGAAGCCCTTTTTAAGCCTTTTCTTGCCCAGGGGTCGACCCATTGAGTGGGGGGGGGGGTCGACCCATTTGCCATGAAACCTCATGAAATGATATGTTAAAGCATTCCCAATGATCTAAAAGTGTAATCCATTGAACCCAATCATGAATTGAATGAAAAGGTAAATTCTTACCATGTCTCCATAGGTTTCTGGACATAAATAAACCTGCATCTTTAGAAAATCAAATTCATGTTATGCTTTGATCCATGCAAATGAAGAATTAAACTTGAATGCATTATCCACACAATACCACCTCTTCAATGCATTTCAACCTTGATGAACCTGCACATTAGTATGTTGAAAGTGCAACCATATGCACAACTGATTCAAACATTTCCAAACCACATTTTTCACAGGTTCACTTTTCAAATATAATTTAATCAAGCCAACATGAATTAGATGAATTGAGAGCAAACTCAAATCTCCACTTTGTATATGCATGAAACTGAATGTATAGACTTGGAAACTTGAAGGCACAAGACAATGTATAGACTTGGCAGAAGGCCAATGTATAGACTTAGTGAAAGGGAATGCATGTAATACAATTCTTTTAAATACCCAGAGACTAGTGCGTTCTCGCACGGGAGCATATGAAGTCTCAGGGGAGCATCTATGGCCTCTGGCAGGGGAGCATGTGGAGCACATGCTGTCTCTAGGGAGCAATCGCTGCTTCAGGGGAGCATCTATGGCCTCTTGACAGCATCACCAGCGTCAGGGGAGCATGTGGAGCACATGCTGTCTCTGGGGAGCAATCGCTGCTCCAGGGGAGCATCCTCAAAGTTAGAGAAGCATTAGCAGTCACTGGAGGGCATACTCGATCCCAGGAGAGCATCCGGGAGGACAGGTGAGCATGCGCGTCTGATGTACAGACTCTACCAATGTCTAGACTTTGGAAATAAATGAAGCATTTCAGAGCAACTCAAAACAAACATTCATGTGAGGCATAATCAGTTCATAAACATGAATAAACATGAATTATAAATGCAGTTCAGAGCATGTATAACCATGGGCAACAAGATATCACGCATTTGTCAGTTCATTAAGAATACCAACATAATGTTTCCATGAAGACACCAATGTGAACATCAACATTAAGGATGTGAACATCAACATTAAGGATGTGTGCATGAAGGACCATTGTTTATGAACCACCTACAAAACAAGATATTATAGTGTTAGCTTGTTTATTGTGCAGACGCCATTTAAGCATAAAACACACAATATATTAGAATCATCAAAACCATTGTCAGAGACAACAAGGGGGCGCACAGAACCCAACAATCTCTCCCTTTTTGATGATGACAATATATTGTGACTATTTAAATTCAAATTCAAAACCATTGTACAGACTCTACCAATGTCTAGACTTTGGAAATAAATGAAGCATTTCAGAGCAACTCAAAACAAACATTCATGTGAGGCATAATCAGTTCATAAACATGAATAAACATGAATTATAAATGCAGTTCAGAGCATGTATAACCATGGGCAACAAGATATCACACATTTGTCAGTTCATTAAGAACACTAACATAATGTTTCCATGAAGACACCAATGTGAACATCAACATTAAGGATGTGAACATCAACATTAAGGATGTGTGCATGAAGGACCATTGTTTATGAACCACCTGCAAAACAAGATATTATAGTGTTAGCTTGTTTATTGTGCAGACGCCATTTAAGCATAAAACACACAATATATTAGAATCATCAAAACCATTGTCAGAGACAACAAGGGGGCGCACAGAACCCAACAATCTCCCCCTTTTTGATGATGACAATATATTGTGACTATTTAAATTCAAATTCAAATATCTCTTCCCCTTTGGCATTATCAAAAAATGGGGGTTAAGATGTCAAATGTGAGATTTCAGCATGAATGAAAGAGAATGAAATATCAATGGCACACGAACCCAGCAAGGACCGACCATTAAAGGAAGGTGTGTGAACCATGAAGACCAAGCAAGAAATGACTTTTGATGTGCAGCATGTAAGATGACAAAAATTATATGCAAATGCTCAATTTTTGAATTTTGTTCAAAATTATATGCAAGATGACCAAGCTATGCACAAGTTTTGTTGAAAGCACATTATTCTCCCCAATTGTCAAGAGCAAAAAAACTAGCTGACAATGGGTTATTTAAGATGTTATCTACATGTATAACCTATAGATGCATGTAAATGAAATGAAGCATGTTATGTACAGACAGATCAAGCATTCAGGCACTCAAGCATGCATAGTTAAGTATAGACTCATGCAAGTCCCTTCGGGACGGGTGTAAGGATAATGCAGTTGATCGTTGAACATGAAGCGCATGAACAATACTAAGAAGGTCATGCTTACATAAATAAAGTACTACATTAACCATGAAAAGCGACAGATTCATAAGGAACATTCAAACAATCAAACCCAAGGTGCAAATGTGAAGATTGAGCAATGAAGTTCAAGTCAATATAGAAAATCAGATTTTCTAAAGAACACTACAAAGTACTTATCATTCATACACTTTTAACACAATGCTCGACTTTTGGTAGCTACGTATGACCCCAAATTTTTTCTTTAAAGTACTATAAATGCTGTGACTAACCTTTTGACTCAAGTCATGCCCTTTGTTTCAGGGGCAATTCCTGGTTACTCAGTTTTGTCACTTTTTATGATGTGGACGAGACACTTTTTGACGCGAGTTGTATCCTTTATCTCAGGGACACTTCCCGGCTACTCGCTAGCAAATCACACTTATTTTAGTGTGGATTAGTTTCTCCTTTCGACGCGAGTTTCCTCCTTTGTTTCAGGGGGGATTCCCGGCTACTCGGATCCACGTTCCACTTATACGACTTTTTGGTGGGGTAAACAGCTTTTTCCTCACGAGATATGTGATTTCCATGTATAGAATCAATAGTCCTCTAAAGTGTAGAGTAGAAAATAGTAATCCTTATTAAATTGAATCATTATCTCAAAAAGGTGCATTTTGTGTGGGTGGTTATTTTGAATGTAAGATATGAATTAGTTTCATCATAGTAATGTCTCCCCCTAAATGTATGCACGGTTATAAAAGATCTCCCCCTTAATATATGCCATGTACCAAACATGTCTAAATCAATGCAATTCATTTAGCAAGGTGATGAGTCATAGAAGGAGTCAAAAAGATGGGTATAAAGTATATACATGCATTCAACCAGGGATCTTTCAATGTTTTCAAGCAAATGATTATTGGTACTTGGCGGAGTACATTGGTCCGAAGACCACCATCACGCATGAGAAAAGCTTCCAGTTGGACATAATCCAACCTTCCACTATCGCCATTGATATACCAAATAATCATGACATTCAAGCACACGAGTATGCAATGCCATGCAAATGTATGCATGTAACCTAAAAGGATGATTGAAAAATTATTCATATTCAACAATATGCAAAGATGTGTATGATATGTGCAATGAGTATCATGAAGCTTAGTATGTGTTCTATGTATGCACATGCGAGTTGTTATTTGCAAAAAATATGTAGAAAAGAGTGTTTAACTCATCTAGGCATGAAGCTCACAAGATCTCATGATTTCAGAAGTTGAGAAAATCAATGACGCAGAAATGCATCTTTTTAATTTCAAGATTTTTCTTCAAACTCACATTTCACTTTTTCAGAGTTTTTCAAAAAAACCTTAGCAAGATTAATATCAAAACCAAGGATTTGACTTCCATTCAGAAATATGGAAATTAGCAAGCATGAACTGTCATTCTTAAGGTGAAGTTGCAATTAGAAGCACGATGTATTTCACAAAATTCAACCTCTTACCTGAGTTGAATAATTAAAAAAATAGCAAATGTACCAAATTCATTATCAGAAGAGCTCATTATTTCTATTGCCTTGAAGGGTTTTTATTTATCATTGGTTTCTTCCTTCTCAAGGCACCCCTGCAAGACAGATTCTCATTTTGGAGTTTTGGGTACCCAAGCCATCTTGGGTCCCGAGGGGTTAGTGTTAACATGAACAGATGGATTCTTGTATCTCCTAGCAAACCAATCATCATCATTTCTCATAGTGGAACAATCATCCATTGAATGACCATTCTCACCACAATAATAGCAATTAGAAGATTTTCCTTTTAAAAACCAATTGTCATCATTTTTCATTACATGACAATCATTCATCACATGTCCATTTTGACCACAGTAATGACAGGAAGAATTCTTTCTGAGAGACCATTCATCATCATTTTTCTTAATGAAGCAATTTTCAAAAACATGACCAAGTAACCCACAATAGTAACAATGAGTGTTGAGGTTTTTCATTGTGGATTTCTCATGATCTTTGGAACCATTATCATTTTCCACTCTAGATTTCAAAGCCACATCATCATCAAACTTCATTAAAAAGCAATCATACATTTCGTGGCCAAATTTGTCACAATAGTCACAAAAGACATTACTTCTTTTTCTTGGTGCATGAACATGTTTAACGATTGAAGTCTTTTCATGCACATAAGAGCATTCAACAACATCTTTTTGTTTTTCATTTTCTTTATCACACGAATACAAAGATTTATTTAAGGTCTTGATTTCATTTTGTAGATTCAAGATTTGTAAATGAGAATTGGCAATCTCTTGTTCACATGAAACAATTTTCTCATTTAACAAGGAATTGACGGTTTTGTAACTTGCGACATCTTGTTCTAGAACATGAGAATTGTAGATCGTGATAAATCCACACAAGTGGAACGAACCACTCATATGAGATATGTAAAAGAGTGGAGATGATAACAAAGACAAAAGAAAGCACGTGGTGCTATAAAGGAGAGTGATCGCCAGAGGGGTTACCTCAATAATAAAAATAGATGATCGCGAATACCTGGTGATAAGTGGGATGCGGGATGGATTGTGAATTCCTTCCTCCTCCTTCAATCGGCCGGCCGACGAAGGGGGTTTTCCTTGTTGATTACCCTTGCACAAAGACGAAACAAACAAGCAAAAGGAAGTGGATCAGCCGAGTGAATGTAGTATCAATCCTAATAAACCATATGATGAAAAAGAAACATGACATGCGCACCTTTTTTTGTTTGTTTTAAAACCCCTAAAGAATTAGGGAGAGGAGAAATATGATACTAAACTAATGCAAGAAAAGAAAACAATGGATGATGACCGATGGAAAACGTAAATAGATAAGGCAAAAGACCCCTGTTGTCCCTGACGATAGTAGAGGGGAACTGAGGCTGATGCCGCCGGGAGGAAGAAGAGGAAGCAGAGAGCTCTTCTAAAAGATCATACAGGAAGAAGATGAAGAGAGCCTCTGTGCGCCTGTGTGTTCTCTGCTCTCTGCCTCTTACTGCTAACTTCGCGCGAGGTCGATCAAGACATCCCTATATAGGGTTCCAGATCCAAGATAACCTCAAAGTTGGGAAGATAAGAACGGGTAATGATTCAAAAGAAGGCAGGACTCTAGTTCCAATTCGAGCAAGGAGACCACTGGAGGTAAGGAACTATTCAGGAAAGGCATACTCAAACACGACTCTGAAGGATAAAACACGACCTTCAAAAGGGCGTCAAATTCTAAATTGATGACCTACATCAAGACGTCACTCAAAAACACGACCATGATCAAGGGCGTCACTTCTTGGATTTAAATTTGGCAATAAAACTTTCTTTATTTGAAAATTATGAGAAAACGCCTGAGATGAAGGCGTTACTTGAAAACACGCCCTGAGGAAGGACGTTAATCAATAATTGGAATTTATTTTGAAACCGGATAATACCAGGAATTGACGCCCTGACATTCGGTCGTCCTTTCTTTTGAACACGCCCTAGGTAAGGTCGCTTTTAAAAAAACGCCCCTCGTCAGGTCGCGAATCACAAAAATGCAAGAACAAACCAAAAAACACACAAAAATAGAAAAACTTCATATTATGAATGTATTGAAGTTCACTTTGGGGCGTCAACATAGTGACATGAGATTGGATCAACATAGCATCAATTTTGGCGTGTCTACAGCTGCCCCGCCTTGGCGTCTGCTTTGCAAGGGAGTGAGACGGAATGAAGGTGAAAGTGCAACAAACGGAATGAAGTGGAACGAACTGATAAGTAGATGCCAAGGTGTGATGTGACACGCCTCAGACACCAAGCATTAGAAATCTTTCCAAGATTCTAAGTGAAATAACTCCGAGTGATTCCAAGGAAGCATCGATTTGCTGGATAAAAGAGACTAAACTAAACAAGTAAAATGTGCGCGCGGCACGATAAGGAGACACCATTGGAGAGCGGTTACCAGCCAACGTGGACGTGCTACAACCAAGGTAGATTTGTAGAAAAATAAAGGGAATTGAGATGGAGACCCAGCAAAGGGACATTTTCAAGTAATCAGCCTAAGCGGCTTCAAAGAGAATAAAGTATTCGATTTGGAGTGGAATATCTCATGTCAACTCAACCAAGAGCGAGTGACCTTCATTATTGCCATAATATGAAGATTTTCATCATAAACCTTAAAGTCCTACATGATGCATGCTGGGCTAAAAGGAAAAATTAAAACAACTAAAAAGTAGAAAATAACCAAGGATAATATTGTTAAGCCATCCAGATTTGGTCAAGAATCCAGATCTCTGAGCTGACACTAAGCCGAAGCCTGTTTGTCCACGCATCAACCCAGAAAGTGGAACCATCGTCCCAGACCTTCAACGACTCAACGGCCTATCCATGTGATTAAGACTCTCCTGGAACTATCACTATTTTTGATGAAGGGGAACTCAAATTCTAGATTTATCAGAACCACAAGGTCCTTGATATGCTATAATAGTGTAGATACCATATAGTAATAATGCTTACAACATGATGTTACTCCAACAACGATCCGAGCATCTCGAAAATTGCAATCCTCTGCACTTGAAAGTTCATTATCCCTCCCACAATTTCAATATGAATAACCCTCAATTCAAAGCATGACATGATCATAAGTGCTAAATTAAAAACAATTCCAACGAAATAATAGCACTTAAGTTCATCAAAGCATGGAGGGAAGCAAATTCATAAGCTCAAAAATTCACGCCTGGACTGAACGGCGTCAAAACATGAAAGGCGCCTGATGATGAGGGCGTCAAAAAGAGAAACACGCCCTTCACTAAGGCGTTAAATGCACCAAGAGTTCAAGAAGAAAATGACCCACTAAAGGGCGTTAAATAAAACATGACCTCGGTCAGGTCGTCAATTCAACAATTGACGGCCTAACATAAGGCGTTAATTAAGCACAAGCTTCCGTTTCTGATTCGAAAGCTAAACGCAGTCCTAATAGCCATAAACTTTCTAACTCCGAACAGCCTTAAGACTCCCCCGGACTTCTATAAAGGGAAGGCACTTCCTCAAATCAATCAAAGCAATCCTTCGGAACTCTGTTTCTTCCGCTGCTTCTTCTCCTGTTCGTGTCCTTTTCGCAAACCGGGGATGGAAAGGGCACTTAAGAGATCAAAGTCCTCAACTCCCAGATTAACTGAGATTAATGGGCATATCAGCAGTAGAATCTCCATGAATCAGGTAAATACTGAGTCTTCTGTTCTTCCCTTTTCTTATCTTCACTGAACTGCTTCTGTCGCTCATGCATTCTCCTTCTTTTCTTTCTCCCACAGGATTATCCAAATGTCCCAGGAGCTAGGAGATTTACAAAAATTAAGTGGCTGCCTCTTATTCTCTCCAAATTTTCTTCAGATATGAGGGTTTATGTGGCTAGATGGCATCTCTTAGGTCTAGTTACCCATGCCAAACACTATGATCAAATCCATCTTGACTGGGCAGCTATAAGAGCTCTTGTAGAGATATGGAATCCTTCTACTCATACCTTTCTCTTCCCTACCTTTGAAGCCACCATCCTATTAGAAGAATTAGAATTGATGTTAGGCTTGAAGAGAATGAAGCAAGGGGATGAAGAGAAGATGGCCAACATGCTAAAACCAATTTCTTCTCACGAGCTATTAACCACATTGATACCTAGCCCGAACCTAGTGAATCAAATCAAGATTATCAAAGGAATCAATCTTCTAAAGCTCGCTTCATGGGTGTACAAGAGAGCGGATCAAGCTAAAGAAGAAGAAGAGATAGAAAAGGTAACCAAGGCCTTCGTGGTATGCTTAGCAGGAGCACTCTTATTCCCATCCACGGAGGACCTTCTAGAAGAAGCCCAATTAAGCGCCGTGGTTAGCCTATGGGAAGGAGAGAGAGCGGGAGCAGCAATTCTAGCCTATCTTTATAGCGGGCTTACCTCAGCAGCAATGGGGAGGCCCATCTACGGATGCATGCTAGCATTCTCTAGTTGGGTAGACCTTCACTTCAAATTTGATCCATGTGATGAAACCCAACAATCCTCGAGAATCTTCTCAAAAAGCCCACTCTTTTATATAACCGGTTCACTTGGGATAAGCAATAGAGTGATGAACCGAATTCCTCAAATCAAGAAGAGAGTGGAATGGAGAGAACACCTCAAAGCGATGCCAAAGAACCTCTTCACTTGCGCACCGGGAATACTCAAGACTCAAGAACTCCGTGCAAGATTCTCTCCCGGTACGGACCTTAGACTCATCGGCGCTTCAGAATTCGTGCTATACAATTCATATCGGTGCCTTCCTCAACTCGGGCTTCCACGGCAAATATTCGAGGATCCATCACACCTCCCTCCAATCAAAACAAGGGACCTTGGCGGCAATGAAGATGGAGAAGAAACAACCACAATCCAAGCTTTGTGGAAAATCAATAAAGCTCATCAACATGTGGAAAACTTGGAAGAAGACAGAGGTGAATGGAAGTCTTATGTAATAGCTTTAAGAAGCTTGAGGCCCAATATCACTCATTGAAGCAATGTACTCTTTCTTCCAAATAAATCAATGATAATTTCCTGATTGAGCCAATAACACAGTGCTTCTGATCAAATCTTCCAATAACCTGAGATTCTGTTGCAAATAACGCCTCAAGCGATGTCGTTAATTCTAAAAGTGACGCCTCCGCATACGTCGCTTTCAATATTCCAGCTCACAAATTTGACGCCTCCACTAATGGGCGTTAACTGAATAACAACTTAAGGCAAGGCGTTAATTCGATTTATATTCCAAAAAGTATTCGTTGAAATTCCAAAAGTAACGCCTTCAGCAAAGCCACGTTTCATATAAATAACGCCTCAATCATAGTCGTTACTCAAAAATAGTAATGATCACTCCCATCACATCAATCAATCCCCATTGAATGCGTCTGACGACGGTTATCATTCCCCATGCAAATAAAAATAACGCCTTACGAAATGTCGTCAATCATCAAGAAACGCCCTTGTTTCAGTCGTTAATTCCATAATACACGACCTTGCTTACGTCGTGAATTCTTTTTGACCGTTCGACTTAACTTTCCCTCCTTTCTTCTTCTTCCTTCATCCTCTTTCTTCTTTCTGCAACCCTAACCGAACCCAAAACTCCCCTTCTTTCATTCTCTCTTCCCCTCACCCCCTAGCCCTAGCCATGGCCGGTGGACTCAAGCGACAGAGGGTGGCCGCACCGGAGGTTGTGGACTTGGGCGAAGACGCCCACGAAGAAGACGCCGTCGTAGAGGGAGATCCGCCAGCGGCGGCCGAGGAAGGTCCGACGGCGATGGCCGGCGACGAAGAAGAACACGGCGACGAGGCCGTGGGAAATGAAGAAGACGAAGGTGAAGGAAGAGGAAATGAAGAAGAAGAAGAAGGTGAAGGCGGTGAGGAGGAAGATGGTGACGGTGATCACGAAGACGGTGACGAGCCACCGTCCATGGCGGCGGCCGTTCCACGCCCCGGCCAACTCCGGCGGCCTCGTCAGCCACGCCCTCCACGGGAAGAACCCAAACGCCACATGGTAGCCCCCCAACCCAATTTCCATTTTTTTCAAATTTATTTATTTTACCTCAATTCCATAGCCCTCGGTCTAGAAGACCTGCAACTCAGAAAGAAGACGCTCCAGGGGTGTCGTGAATTTAAGAAGAGACGCCCATACTTGGGTCGTGAATTCATTTTATTTCCTAAAAAAATAATTATTATCATGAAAACACGCCCTAGAGCATGTCGTCCATTTAAATTATCATTTTTCCATATCAATCATGCTGTTAATTCCGTGCATATTTGTTCAATTATGTATTTTTTCATGATTTATATCGCATGCTATTTTTGATTTTATTTTCACAACCCTGGAAAACAACGCCCCCCATCGGGGCGTCAATTCAACAGATAACGACCATAGGGATGGTCGTCCATTTCATTAATTCCAGAATAAATTATTAAACCCAAAATCCATTTTAACAGAAAACACCCTACACAGGGACGTTACTTACTGAAATTACGACCCTAGGACGGGCGTTAATTGAAAATCCTTTTAGGAATTTAGAAATTAACCTCAGAACCACGCCTCCCACCGGGGCGTTTCTTAGATAAACAACGACCTAGGGTAGGTCGTTAATTACATCAAACATTAACTTCTCTAACCAAGGTAATTAAGTGAATTTCAATGAGAATAATTGAACAATTAAACCAAAATTTCTTTCCTCATGTGTGCAGGGGTTGATGAGGACACGGATCTCCTGGGTCATGGTCCGAGCAGCATATTACGGCCTCCCTGAGTTCCAGAGAGCCAGGGTAGATGCGATGGGGTTTGAGGCCTTCCTTAGCATAGAGCCAGTCAGACCCGACCTACCACTTATCTAGGTTCTGAGGGAGAGATGGGATAGGACTAGCCGGGCATTCCTGATGCCTTGGGGACATATGGTTCCTACCCTAGAGGATGTAGCTAGGATCACTGGACTTAGGGTAGACGGGGAGGCAGTGAGCGGGATCACTTTACCAAACTATACCGGGCTCGCCCAGAGGTTGCTAGGGTTAGAGATGGTCTACGAGACGCCTAGCGAGTGTAGGACTATCTTCCGCACCGACCTGACTACAGTGATGGGCTTAGGGGATGCTAGACATAGGTCCGGGGAATCCTTGGAGCAGTTTTCACAGAGGTTGATAGACGGAGCTAGGGCGGTCTATTGCCAGGACCCAGCCGACAGGGAGAGGGCAGACCGAGACCTGAGGAGGTTCCTACTGCTGCTGCTCGGGAGGCTATTGCTGGGGATGAAGGGAGACGTCATCAACTGCCGGTTCCTAGGGATCCTCGAGGATTTGGAGGCAGTTGGCAGCTACGCCTGGGGAGCGGCACTGCTGGCGCATATGATGGCCGACCTGTCCACGGGGACAGGACGAGAGACGACTGTCAGTGGCTTCTCACCTTTTTCTTCAGGTATGTATTTTTCCTCTTTTCTTTTTTTTTTATTATGCATGTGAATGCCTCACTAATGCTATGCATGGATGTAGGTTTGGAGCCATCTATACATGCCCATGGGGCGTGCTGACCCACGGCCAGGAGGTGAGGGAGCTTTCCCTCTAGCACGGTGCTGGCTGCCGGTGGTCTTCGGTGCCCCACTCGGCTACGAGTTGTGGGTGCTACGGAGAGAGTTCCGAGACTTCCCTCCCTCACTGGTATGCATGATGCATTTTTTTATGTTTATTAGAATTTATTATGATTATGATGAGATGACACACATGTTCATGGATGCAGGTGCAGTGGAGACCATATGCAGAGATGACAGATGAGGGCCAGTCGTGGGTCGTAGCGGGCCGACCTCGCTTTGGGCATGAGCTCTGGGTTCATTGCTTGAGCGAGATTGAGCCGTTACGGCTTAGGCTGGTGATGAGGACCCTGGGCCTACACCAGGAGTGGATAGAGGTCGGGAAGCCACGAGGGATCGGGAAGAAGACGCGCGGTCGCACGAAGGCGATCGACTGGAGAGTACGGTTCGAGGAGCAGTACGCCGACTGGTTGCGAGGGGGACTCGAGTCACCTCCCACGCGACTGACAGCTCCGAGTACCTCCGGCGCTACTGGGAGGTATACGCCGGCCGACCCCAGATGAGGGTCCTAGGGGTATGTATGAATGCAATTATTTCTAAATTAAATGCAAATGCTTATGTTTCTATCATGTGACTAATATGTAATGAATGCAGGATGCACGTGACATAGCGGCGATGGATGCCCAGGCCCACCTACACAGCCTGGAGGACCAGCTAGCCGCCACACGAGCTGACCTTGAGACCCTGATGAGTGTTTAAATTATTTCTATATGCAAATGAATTTTTTTTTGTTGAATTATTGATGATTAGCCACTGACGATCTCAATGAATGCAGCGTGCCCAGCAGGGAGCAGTGAGGAGAGACCCAGGGGAGGCCTCCAGCTCAAGAGGGCCCAGTGCAGAGGTGACTGCACTAGCAGAGCAGCTAGCTGGAGCGACCGCACGAGCCGAGGCAGCAGAGCGCGATCTCGCTTCACGGGTAAGTTCCAAAACACAAATCCATTCAAATATTGATTATATAATTGTGCACTGATGAAAATTCATGTTACAGACTGAGGAGCTTCGAGCCGCTCTTACCTGCGTTGATGAGGGCTTCCGTGCGACGAGCACACAGGTGAGTGGTTCAATCATGTGTTGCTTGAATTGCTAGATTACTGAATCATTGCATTAATTATGGAATTGATGATTTGTTTACCTGTTTGCAGGCGACTCAGCTCCAGGCGGTACGTACCGAGTTGGCGATTCGCGATCATCGGATCTCAGAGCTAGAGAGGTCCCTGAGGCGTCGAGAGGAGCTGCCTCAGGACGTGGCCGAGCTGCGGGTGGCTCTTGAGCTGGAGAGGAGGGAGCGGGCCCGTGAGCGTGCGGAGCGTGCTCGTGAGCACGCGGAGCTGGCGGACCTGAGGACTCAGCTAGTCCTTTCTCAGGAGTGGCTTCGTGTGTCGGAGGAGCGTATGCAGCGAGGCCGTGAGCGGGCGCGAGCGGCAAGGTTTAGTTTGGGCGGCTCTTCTTACATGGCGGGCTCCTCTTTTCGACCGAGGAGTGAGACAGGGGACCAGGCTCGAGGTCCAGCGACTTCACGGGGCTCCATGCCCCCTCCACCAGCACCACCTCGGGATGCCGAGGGTGAGGTTGAGAGCAGGAGAGAGGAGGGTGGAGGCGAGAGCTGAGAGACTTACTTGTACTCCTCCACCCTCACACTTGTACTTGATAGACATGATATATATAGATATGAGATTTGGGCTTTTGTTTACTTGAGCACTTTGTGTGGTTGTGGCCTTGTGTTTGTGTACTTTCCTCTTTCCACGTTCTTCATTTTTTGCTTTGCTTTGCCCTCTTCCTGCAACTGTAATCCACACTTTGAACAAACATGTTAATTCATCTGTTCGACTTGGCCCCTTGCCCAATAAGCAAGGGGTATCAATATTTTGACCTTAATGACGGGTCAAGGGGCCAAGCCTTTAATTAAATAAGGTAAATAAAATATCTGATAACGGGGAGATGCATCATGCAAACACGCATATGCAAACCATAAATAAAGATGCCCATGCAGAAATGCAAACATACTTGGAGAATGCATCATCTTTTTTTTTTCACTCATTTATATTTTTTTTGTTATTTTTCTGAAAAACGCGCCTTAGAGTAGGTCGTGGTTCGCATAAAAGACGCCCTAGAAGACGGCGTGAATTTGAAAAGGAATCTGATTTTTGAAAAAGTAACGACCTGCTCAGGGACGTTATTCTATAGAACGCGCCTTTATCGAAGGCGTTAATTAACTTGCACGCGCCTTAGATAAAGGCGTTAATTGAATTATTCTGCAAAAATGGGTTGACAGGGCTATCAAGACCACGGGTCCTACACGGTCACCATCTAAAATTCATTAACCTTTCTTGAGTAATTAAAAGAGAGTTGACGTAATCATAGTTGACTTGTATTCGAGATTTCGTACAGTGCAATTTCCTAAGTCCGTCTTGACCATCCTGCCAGTTCGTGACTTACCACATAGAAAGGATGGAAGAAAATATAAGGGAAGCCCATAAGGGATTCTGAGATGCTCAAGGTAAAGTTACCTCCCCTACCCTATGCCTGTTGGGATTCGATCTTTGGCGTAGGGAAATTTATTACCTTTTTGCCTCTTTTATATTGCACGCATACGCCCAAGGTTTTTCCTTGCGGGGACTTTGCCCTCTTGACATGCTTTTCTTTTCACCATTTGACTTTCGCTTTGAAATTGACTTGCATTAATGAACAACCTAATTGTACTTGGGCTTTTGTGGCATTTGCTCCCTTTTGGGCCCTGACTTCCACCTACTAGGGCGACGAATAGGCTTGGCGTGTCTACCCTGAGGTCTCCCTTCCTCCCTTATGGGCCGAAGAAGAAAGAACGGGTATTGTCTTTCACTTTTAGTCAGGTTTTTGACTTCCCATCGAATTTTGCACTGCTTGAGTTCAAGAATAAAGCGTGTAGTGTGTGCGGGAGTCAACCCCCTTTTAAGTTAGCAAGACTGACGAGTGAATTCTGAATTTTGACCTTTCGGACCTTGATCCTTCGTGTGCCATGGCACCAATTTTGATCTCTTTTAATTTTTGAAGAATTTCTATTTTTTGCTTTTTGAAATTTCTATATATTTTTTTTTAGTCTTTGGAAATATTCCACTTTGTTTTGGATTTTTTTTTTGAATCAATTTTCATTTTTTTGGATTTTGAAAAATACTCTATATATATATATTTTTTGGATTTTTGAATCAAGGGTAGTATTTCTTAAGATACAAACCATTCCAAGGGTGAGTTAACTCTTGTCCTTCAGCATTAATCAGTTTATAAGCATTGCCAGGAAAAACGTCTTTTATAATAAACGGTCCTTCCCAATTGGGTTGGAGCTTTGAGCGAGGCCCACCGGGCTTTACAAAAATTCTTTTAATTACCATCTCACCGATTTTGAATTTTCTCTCAATCACTTTCTTTTGATAAAAACGCGAGAGCCTGTTTTGATAAATGCGCGCATGCTCAGCGGCGACCAAACACTTTTCATCTAGGAGTTCCAATTGAGCAAGGAGTGAATCCCGACGCTCATCAATAGAGAGTTCCTTGTCAAATTGTACTCGCAGAGAGGGAATGAGAATCTCGTAAGGGACTATCGCCTCCATTCCATAAGTAAGGGCGAAAGGGGTTTGCCCAGTGGGGGTACGAATGGAAGTACGATAGGCCCAGAGAGCTTCAACTAGCTTGTCTGGCCAATCCGAAAATTTATTAGCCTCACACGTCTTTTTGACAATTTTTATCAAAGTTTTATTAGTGGCCTCTACTTGGCCATTGCCCTGCGGATAATAGGGAGAAGAATGATGCAATGCAATGTTGTACCTGTTGCAGAGATCCTTGATTTCTTGAGAGATAAATTGAGGTCCATTGTCGGTGACGATGGTACTCGGGATGCCGAACCTCGTGATGATGTTCTTCATTATGAATTTGCAGACAGTTGATGCTTTAATCTCTATGTAAGCTTCTGCTTCCGCCCACTTGGTGAAGTACTCCGTTGCCGTGAGGATGAACGACTTTTGTTTGGTCAGGAGGTTTGAATCACCAAGAGGTCCAATGATATCAAAAGCCCACATGGAGAAAGGCCATGGGGAGGACATAGGATGGAGTGAAGAAGCAGGAGAATGAATTTTGTCGGCGTGCAGTTGGCACTTAACACACCTTCGAACATAGATGGAGCAATCCTCTTCTAGAGTTGGCCAATAGAAACCTAACCTAATGATCTTCTTAGCTAGCATCTGGCTGTTCACATGACCACCGCATACTCCAGAATGCGCCTCTTCCACAACTTTCCATGATTCATCATCATCGAGGCATCTTAATAAAACACCGGTGAGCCCTCTCCTGTAGAGCACACCTCCAACCAAAACATACCGTTGAGCCACTCTTCTAATTGCTTTCTTCTCTTCCACAGTGGCTTCCTCGGGATAGGACTGATTATTGCAATACCTGGCAATCTCATAATACCAAGGTTTTTCTTCGTCAGCCAACTCTTCTTGCCAATCCAAAAGCATGACCTCTCTGCCTTTAAGAGCTTCCCTCTGCTTAACCTTTTCAAGCACTTGATCCCTAACATCGAGGAACGCACGATCCTTAATAGCTGGAGTGTCGCGCTGATGAATCAGGGGAACATGAAAATCACGCTCAGGAGGGAAGACTAAAGCCGAAGCTAAAGAGGCAAGGGCGTCAGCCAAGATATTCTGACTACGAGGAACATGGACGAAGATCAATTTGGTGAAGAGCTTGGCATAAGCTGAAGCAAGTTCCTGGTAGGGTTTGAGCTTGGGATTGATAGTGCGGCACTTGACGAGCACCTGGCGCAGAATAAGCTGACTATCACCAACAATCCTCAAATGGGTGACACCATATCGATGAGCGGTTTGAAGACCGGCCAAAAGAGCCTCATACTCAGCTATATTGTTGATGGCAGGAAAAGTGAGCCGAGCAGCAAATGGGATGGTGACCCCTTCTGGTGTTAAAAGAACCATGCCGATCCCTCTTCCCTGGGAATTTAGAGCTCCATCAAAATGTAATGTCCACATAGGATCGTGGGGTTGATTAATGGACATCAGTTCTTCATCTGGAAACTCCGAATTGACAGGATCAAAGCGGGGAAGAGGGTGATGAGCAAGGTGTTCGGCAATGGCGTAGCCTTTGATAGCTTTCTGTTGAATGTAAGTGATGTCAAATTGAGAGAGGAGGCTTTGCCAGCGTGCTAATCGATCAGTGAGGACAGATTTCTCAAGGAGGAATTTAATTGGATTCATGCGTGCAATGAGGTGAACCTCGTGAGCTAGGAAATAGTGTTTTAACTTCTGAACTACCCAGACTAAAGCAGCGCAAGTTTTCTCCATGGCTGAGTACCTCTATTCACAGGGGTTAAGAAGTTTAGACAAATAGTATGCTGCCCTCTCCTTCCCTTCTTCATCCACTTGAGCTAGGACAGCACCTATAGAGTCATCCAGGACAGAAACATAGAGGATAAGCGGCTTGCCTGGAATTGGCGGCCTCAGGACAGGAGGATTGGCCAAATAATCCTTCAATCCGTCAAAAGCTACCTGACACTTGTCATCCCAATTAAACTTGACCCCCGGCTTAGTAAGCTCGTAAAACGGCCTGCATCGTTGTGAGTGCTGGGAGACAAAGCGGCGGATAAATTGCAACCTCCCGATTAGTCCTCGAACTTCCTTCAGATTCTTGGGAGGAGGCATATCTCTGATGGCCTTTGCCTTGTTGGGATCAACTTCAATTCCCTTTTGCTAACAATGAAACCAAGCAACTTCCCTGAAGAAACGCCAAATACACATTTCTTGGGGTTCATCTTCAACTGATACTCTCGTGATCTTTGCAAGACCTTAGCTAGAACCCCAGGGTGCTCAATCCTTGTCCTTGATTTCACTACCAGGTCATCCACATACACCTCAATATAGATATGAATCATGTCATGAAAAATCGCCATCATAGCCCTCTGATAGGTGGCTCCAGCATTCTTGAGTCCAAAGGGCATGACCACATAACAATATGTACCCCATGGTGTAGTGAAAGATGTTTTGTCTTGATCTTCTTCAGCCAGACGAATCTGATTGTAACCTGAAAAGCCATCCATGAAAGAGAGAGTCTCAAATCCTGCCGTATTATCAATCAGAACATCAATATGAGGGAGGGGGAAGTCATCTTTAGGACACGCACGGTTGAGGTCCCGGAAGTCTATACAAATCCGAACCTTTCCATCTTTCTTCATGACCGGGACGATGTTAGCCACCCAATTCGGATAGAGGACAACTCTAACAAATCTAGCCTTATGGAGTTTGTCGACCTCTTCTTTCATCTTTAAAGCCATATTAGGGTGGAAACGCCTCAACCGTTGCTTGACCGGGACAGACCCTGGCTTAAGTGTAAGCCGATGTTCAACGAGCGCAGGATCTAAACCAGGCATATCTTCATAACTCCATGCGAACGTGTCCTTGTATTCTTGAAGAACCAAAATAAGCGCCTCCTCTTCGGCAGGCGGCAAGTTCTTGCTGATGAGGACAATCCTAGGGTCTTCTTCGGTACCCAAATTAATTTCTTTGGTAGGCTCTTCTACGGAGGCTGATGGTTCGTCAAATCTCCTCATGCCACTAGCAAAGGCATCAGCCTCGTCCTCATATTCTTCATAACTTTCATCCCCCTCTTCAATAGGGTCTTCATCATTCATAATCTCGTAGACGCCCAAACCCTTATAAGAAACATTAGCATCCTCATATTCCGACTCTGGCAGGACGATCAGATTCTCCACGAATTCAGGAAGAGCCAAACAAGCCTGGCACCTTCTGGCTAACTCCAACAGAAACCTACGGGGAATCTGCTTACCCTTGGATTTCTTATGAGAATCTACCCCATGAATTTTATTAGAAGAAGAAGAACAACTAGCTTGATTAGGATAAGCTGAAAAGGAGGAAGGAGGTAAAAAAGTGGATACAGGAGGTGATACAGATGGAGACCCCTCGCCAGAGGGGGAGAAAAGGTTTATCAATGAATCATGGAAGAGTGGCCCCTGGGTCGGGACGCACTCGGGAGAAAAATAGGAGGTCTCCTCAATAGAGATGAAGGATTGGAAAGTTGGAAATTTGGCATTTTTTTCGTTTTTATTTTTATCTTCATTTTTATTTTCCTTTTTTAGAAGAAAGCAATGTGAAGGGAGAATAACAGGAGGAGTGGAGATTGAAAGCTTGGAGAAAGATTGAATTAGAGATGACCCGCGTGGGGGCGTAATGGAGAGTCTGGAGAATTGCTCGAGGAGCAAAGGAGGAATGGGGAGAGAAACTTGCAGTGAATCTGGAGAAAAGCTGATCATAATTGGCGGCGGTCTCGGCACGCGAGAGAACAATTGAGAATGTAGGGAAGCTAGAACAGACGGATGTATAGAAGTGAGGGAAAAGAGGCCGGCCCACAGCCTGTCTATTGTAAATCCTTCTTCAAACGGAATATCTGGCTCCCCAATGTCTGTGTAATCATTCAGCAACTGTCTCTTGTCTGTAATTGCAGCTGGCATTTCAATCAATTTGTGTATTAGTGGCGGCCATTCCGGATCAGTCGGCATAAAGAGGCGGCTCAAGGAGATAGTGATATCATTCATATCAAACCACCTGTACCAGTCACATTCCGGATCATCCATTTTCCTTCTTTTGTCAGGCCTTAAGGACTCCAGGGCTTTATATGTGGCCAGCGGGGCAATATGACGAGCAAACTGTCTAGCATGAACATCCTGACAGTCTAATATGGAAGTGATTATTGTAGTTTACTCACTATTCTGAAAGCCACCCGTGACAAAATGTGTCTGCAACGTCCAGGTAAGCGGCTGGCGATCTGTCTTCAATGTAGATGTCATAACTGCCCATGGTTCATCTTCATTTTTGCCCGGCCCTTCGTAGCCCAAGCCTCCTCTTGCAATCAATTTCTGAGGCTTTACAGGCCTAATCCTGCCTTGACAATTGGCACCCAGACCTTTGCCATTTTGATACCCCATTTTTATTAAAATATTCCAGCCAGGGGTGTTTATCATGCTTTTCTTCTTCTTCCCCTTGGAAGGTAGGGTGTCATAGCAACTGTTGTGATAGTCTCGGATGGCGTCGACTATGGGCGAGGGACGTCCAATACAGATAACAATGGCTTATTGGCAGGCCAAATAGAAGGAACTGATGAAGCCACATGAATATCCTCCTCTGGCAGAATCGGCATACTGGTGACTTTAATAATGCGGCCCTTGTGTGGAAACTTGAGACATTGATGATTTGTGGAGGGCACTGCATCAAGCTGCTGGATGTAGGGACGGCCAAGGATGCCATTAAATGTTGGATCCATGTCCAAAATATGGAAATCTGCAGTGATGGTGGCTGGACCCAAACTTACCTTCAGTGTTATCATGCCTAAAGGAGGCTTCTTAGTGTTATCATATGCAGTGACTGTTATGGTGGATGGCCGAATCAGATTCTCGGGAATGCCGCACATCTTCAAAGTGCTTGGCGGCAAGACGTTGATGGATGCCCCAGTGTCCACTAAACACTGTTGTACAGCCACCTTATTGATATCAACTGTGATGCATAGAGCATATTTTCTTGCTGAGATCGGTGCCAGCTCATGCTCATAAAAAGTGATTACTGGTTGACTGCCAGTAGGTGTTAAGACTGCGGTTATCTGCTCGACCTGGAATGTCCTCATTGACCATGACTTTCTGCAGATATTCCTTTAGAGCCATCTGATGAGTGGTCGACCTCTTGATCAGTTCTAGAATTGATATTCTTGCCGGAGTCCGGTCCAAATGCTTTAACAAGTCGTATTCTGTGCCTGGTATGGACTCCTGTTCCTGTTCCTGTTCTTGCGGCCCCTGCGCGGGCTCTAACCCTCTCTGTGGAAAAATGCGGTGGAATATCCGTCCACTGCGGAGCGGCGCCACGCCTTGACGTGCCTCTGTCGGGGCAAGTGTGGGAGGAGGGTTAGAAGAAGAAGAAGGTGTGTTAGTGTTGATAAGCGGTGGAGGAGTGTTTGAAGAAGGATCTCCCACAGGGGGTGTTGATGAAGAGTTCAATAAAGATGCCCCCGTAGGAGGCGTAGGAGTAGGAAGGGATACCCGGATGCGGGGGGAATTGGTGGGTGGAACGAGGAGAGATCTGGGCATAAAAGGTGGGGGAGCCGATGGTGGAGGGATCCTTGCCGGTGGAGGAGTAGTGGTGGTGGGTGCAATGGGCGTTGGCGACGGGCGGATAAGGAGTGGCCTAGATGGCAGTGGTGAAGGGTTGGTGGTGGATGAGATTTGTTGTGGTGTAGGCCGTGGAGGTGGTAAGCGGGTAAGAAGGGGGCGAACCGGCAAGGTTGGAGGATAGGTGGAGGTAGGTGGATTAACGGGGCGCAGAAGGGATCGGCTCAATTGAGGGGTAGAAGAAGAAGAAGAGGGTGCGCAAGAGACGCGGAGGTTGATTTTGATTGTGATTAAATGCCCCGACAGAGGCGTTTTCTTCATGCCATCCCTGCCCTCTCTCCACCTCATGGAGAGACGTGACAGGGTTTATGTGCTGATTTGGTGGGTGCTCCGGTAGTGGATTGTGGACAATCCCCATATCCTGCTGAGGAGCTGGAGCTTGTTGTTGCTGCTGTGGAGCTGGTTGCTGTGGCTGCTGAGCCTGTTGCTGCCGATGAGGCCTTCTTTCTTTCATGGTGGCAATAAACTGCCTCATCTCATCCCAGTTGATGCCGCCCTGGTCATTTAGATCATAAATATAATCTTTGAAGTGGAAGCAACGATCAAGGTTGTGACCAGGTGCGCGATGGAAAGCGCAGTAACGGGATGTGTCAACATTCGCGGGCCACGCTGTTCTTTCCCTTGGTAACATGAGCAAGTTGGCGGCCATTAAAGCATTGAAAATATCCGGGAGACTTTCTGGTAGTGGAGGGTAGTGGTCCCTTTTGGGGCCTAGTGGTGGTCTCCGTTGTTGTTGTTGGCCGTAGTTGGTAGGTGGTGGTACCTGGTGGTACTGTTGCGGAGCTGGAGGGTTAGCGCGGTGCGCTTGGTTTTGCGATGGAGCAAAGGAATGTTGGGGTGCGAATTGGTGTTGTGGAGTGGAGTTGAAATGGGGGTTTTGTGGTGAAGGTGGGTTAGGCCGTGGGTTAGATTGATGGTGGGGGTGGCCAACTACACCAACCTGCTCATTTGCAATTGTGCCCTCAGTCGTGGGCCCGCTGTTGTTGACATTTGTACTTTTCTTAAATAGCCGTGGCTTCGGCTCAAACATGCCCATAATGGGCGAATCCTTCATCTGTGTCTGGATGTAACGAGCTCTTTCATAGAGCTCTTCCATGGTTGTTAATCTGTTCATGGCCAGTATGTGCTGGAATTGAGGAGTTGCATTAGAAATTATCATCTTAACTTGTTCTTGTTCCGCCAAAGTGTCTTTCATCTTCTCGGCCATTGAACGCCACCTATCAGCAAATATGATGAAGTCCTCCTCGGGCTTCATTTTTTCTGCAACCAGATCTGTGACTGAGAGGGAAGGTCCGACCCGGTCTCTATACTTCTGCAAGAACTTCTTCTGAACAATATCAAAGTCGCTGGCATCAGCGGATCCAGCGAATAGAACCACTCAAGGGCTGGCCCCTCTAAAGATCTCCTGAATAAATAGGCCAAAGAGGCCTTGTTGTCTTGCCAGAAAGAGGTCTCGTACATAAAATCCTTCAAATGAATGAAGGGTTACCAGTCCCATTATATCGCTGAAAATTCGGCATCTCAGATGGCGGCAAGTGGAAAACTGGTAGTGTGGGGAGAGAGATTTCCGGTGCATTCTTGGCCGCAGTGACTTTCTTAAGTTGCTCTTCCATGCTAGCCAACTTTTGAAGCAGTAGAATATTAGTATCAGACTCGACTGGGGCCGGATTTTGAATGAAAGAATGCGGTATAGGCGTCCGTAGAATTTGGGGAGGTTGGAGAGGTTGGTGCCTAACCGCAGAGTAGCTCGCCTGTTGGGCCGGCATGGCCGCAGCGGGCGTTGGTGGACGGGAAGGAGGTTTGTGTAAGACCGCCTGGTCATTAGTGAGGTGATGGCCACTCTCGACCGGAGGGGGATTAGAGGAGGAAGAGGGAACGAACTTCCCTTTCAAAGCGGCCTGGACAGCCTGCCGTTGGGAATCATCTAACTGAGACAAAGCTTGAATTAAATCGGTGACATTAATGGATGGGGAAGAATTCCCCGAGGTGTTGGAAGGTACAGCCTGAGAAGAGGGCTCAACCTCTTTGGAAGTGGTGTCAACCACATGAACTTGAGGATAATGGGAATGAGGAGGGTAATTTTCCTCATGATAGATGGAATCTTGGAGGGGGATTTCATATTGACCAAAAACATTCTCATCCTCATCATCATATGAATACCCGTAGCCCGCCATGTTGATGATCTTACCTGAACGGAGTTGCATGCTTAAAAAGAGAGAAAGCTTATGAAGGAATTATCACAATCAACCACCCAATCAAAACAAGCTTAAGCAAATCAACCCAACCAAGTTTATGCAATCAAGTTGAGATGAGCGCAAGATTTTAGTGTTATCTTGAGATTAGAGTGGATTAATTTGCAGAATAATTCACTCCTTTTGCAAAGTGAAACCTAGTTTTGGATCCAAGTGTAGCCTCCGTGTCAACTAGGTTCTTTCTCTTTTCTCACCAACGATAGGTTCTTCTAAACTCCGGGCACTTCAAAGGTACAACCTGCCCAGCGTCCGTGAGGGAATCCACGGGTGCGGGGACTTATGGAGGTCTTGGAAAAGGGATTTCCGGTCCAAAGAGACGGAATGCTCAATGGAGGGTTGTCCCGATTCCAAGAAAGGTGTGTGGAATCCTAGTGTAGAGAGAGGAGGTCTCTCAACCAAATGCCACAAAATGCAGGGTAATATGAGCCAATCACAGCAATGCAATCAAATGATCAATATAAGCATGAACCCAGCATGAAAAACCATAGACATGAGGATTCTGTAAACCTGCAGGAAAGAGACGACCTGGCAACGGTCGCTACCAACAAAATAGACGACAGCGTGGCTGTCGTGAATCGCTGTGGTGGCCCACAGGCAGTGCAAAAAACACGCGCCTTGGTGTGAGGCGCGTAATGTGAAAAGGACGCCTCTATAAGAGGGCGTCAAATATTAGTGGTGCACACGGTCGAGGAAACACGCGCCTTGGTGTGAGGCGCTGCCAAATAAAAAGACGCCCAAAGGGGAGGGCGCAAATTATCAGACAGAATAAGCAGACAGCAGATATGATAGAAGACGCCTTCTGGGAAGACGTAAAACAGCAAATAGACGCCCTCGATGAAGGCGTTAAACGAAAAAGTGCCTCTGGGTGAGGCGTTAATTCAGGAAAAATAATCAAACAATCACAAACTGGCTGATCCCGGGAGTGTGCAGTGTGCACGGTGGAGGGTGCCCGTGGGGCACAAAAGGAGGGGTACCGTGGGTACCGAGGGGAAAGGGCACACGTGGGTGCCGAAGGGGAAAGGGCACACGTGGGTGCCAATAGGAAAGGGCACACGTGGGTGCCAATAGGAGATGGTAATCAAAAGAAAAACAGTGGAAGTCCCACCGTGATCGCCAATTTGTAGATCGTGATAAATCCACACAAGTGGAACGAACCACTCATATGAGATATATATAAAAGAGTGGAGATGATAACAAAGACAAAAGAAAGCACGTGGTGCTATAAAGGAGAGTGATCGCCAGAGGGGTTACCTCAATAATAAAAATAGATGATCGCGAATACCTGGTGATAAGTGGGATGCGGGATGGATTGTGAATTCCTTCCTCCTCCTTCAATCGGCCGGCCGACGAAGGGGGTTTTCCTTGTTGATTACCCTTGCACAAAGACGAAACAAACAAGCAAAAGGAAGTGGATCAGCCGAGTGAATGTAGTATCAATCCAATAAACCATATGATGAAAAAGAAACATGACATGCGCACCTTTTTTTTGTTTGTTTTAAAACCCCTAAAGAACTAGGGAGAGGAGAAATATGATACTAAACTAATGCAAGAAAAGAAAACAGTGGATGATGACCGATGGAAAACGCAAATAGATAAAGCAAAAGACCCCTGCTGTCCCTGACGACAGTAGAGGGGAACTGAAGCTGATGCTGCCGGGAGGAAGAAGAGGAAGCAGAGAGCTCTTCTAAAAGATCGTACAGGAAGAAGATGAAGAGAGCCTCTGTGCGCCTGTGTGTTCTCTGCTCTCTGCCTCTTGCTGCCAACCTCGCGCGAGGTCGATCAAGACATCCCTATATAGGGTTCCAGATCCAAGATAACCTCAAAGTTGGGAAGATAAGAACGGGCAATGATCAAAAGAAGGCAGGACTCTAGTTCCAATTCGAGCAAGGAGACCATTGGAGGTAAGGAACTATTCAGGAAAGGCATACTCAAACACGACTCTGAAGGATAAAACACGACCTTCAAAAGGGCGTCAAATTCTAAATTGACGACCTACATCAAGACGTTACTCAAAACACTACCATGATCAAGGGCGTCACTTCTTGGATTTAATTTTGGCAATAAAACTTTCTTTATTTAAAATTATGAGAAAACGCCTGAGATGAAGGCGTTACTTGAAAACACGCCCTGAGGAAGGACGTTAATCAATAATTGGAATTTATTTTGAAACCGGATAATACCAGGAATTGACGCCCTGACATTCGGTCGTCCTTTCTTTTGAACACGCCCTAGGTAAGGTCGCTTTTAAAAAAATGCCCCTCGTCAGGTCGCGAATCACAAAAATGCAAGAACAAACCAAAAAACACACAAAAATAGAAAAACTTCATATTATTAATGTATTGAAGTTCACTTTGGGGCGTCAACATAGTGACATGAGATTGGATCAACATAGCGTCAATTTTGGCGTGTCTACAAGAATTTTGATGATCATCAATAATCACACTTTTTCCTTTTTCAACCTTTTCAAGATTTTTCAATCTACTCTCAAGCAATGAAATTTGAATCAACAAAGTACTATTTTCATTTTGGAGTTTTTCAAATGATTTTTTGTTCATAGAAGTGTGTTCAAGTTCATTCATTTGAAGACTCGCATTTTGACCAACCATTCTACCCATTGTTTCATTGTTTTCAAATTTGTCATTCAAATTCCTGAAGCTTTCTATTTCCTTCCTAAGTTCCTCCAGTTCATTTGTCTTGTCAACATTCAGATTTACTTTTCCTTTTTCCAAAAGAAGGACTTTTTCAGTCAGAGAGTTGTTCAATATTTTCAGCTTCTCATTATCTTTCTCAATGAGTTGAAATTCTAAAATTTTATCCTGTAAAGATTTGTTTTCAGATTTCAGATTTGCAATCGATTCTTTGAGTTCTTCAACAAGCATGTGAGATTCAATTGATTTTTCATGCTCAATGCATTTTTCACATGCAGAATTATCAACGTGATAGCTTTCAATTTTCTTTTTCAAATTCTTATTTTCAGATTTCAATCTCTTGTACTTACTCAATAATTCATCATATGCTTCCACTAATTCTTCAAATGAGATTTCATCAAGTTCAGAGTCAGAGCTTACCTCCTTGGACTCTAAGCTTGAATGATCATCCTTGCTATTAGCCATCATGCAAGCATCCTCTAGCCCTCCTTCATGAACCTTGATCAATTGATCCATGATTTCTTTGGCCGAGCTACAATCAAGAACAAACAGAAATTTGTTAGAGTCAATTGCAGCTTTAAGAGAACTCAAAAAAAAAAGATTATCAGAATTCATCTTCCTATGTTCATCAGTCCATCTTGACTCATTTTTTGGTAAAACATGAGGACCATGAGTAATTAATTTCATAAGCTTAGGATCAGTACCAGAAATCCAAATAGTGAATTTTCCAATCCAAGATACATAATCAAAACCATCAAAGACAGGAACAGAGTTCAGATTAGCCATCATAAAAAGATCGTTTCTCCTAGACCGTGAGGTCTGCTGAATAAAATCAGAGACTGGGCTCTGATACTAATTGTTGGCCCAGACTAGATGGCGGACAAGAAGGGGGGTTGAATTGTCCCCTTGACCTAGTTGGCAGATTAAAAAAAAAAAAACTCTCTTAACTGAACACGATGGAATTAAAACAAACCACTTGATTAGCCTGAACAAACATGAGATTTAAAAGATTCACTCGATCTTTCCGATCTCACTCGTAATAACAATGCAACCGTTAGATGAAATTATGCCTAACACGGATAACAGAAGTAGCAGTGTGCTGTGGTGTAGTGAATAAAAATCTATAAATCTACCTGTGAATGGAGATAGGAGAAATGGACAATCGCACATGCATTCACAAAGGACACGGAGATTTTTAGGTGGTTCGGGACCACGACAGGCTCCCTACGTCCACCCCTCACCCAATCGGGTGAGGCTTCACTATACGCTACTTTTGTAGCAACACGGGGACGAACCCCAACCACACACACACACGCTGCTTCCGCAGCAATGTCCACACACGGGGAAAATCCCCAACACGCTGCTACCGCAGCACACAACCACACACAGAATTGGGGAACACGCCCCGGACACTAAATCCACTCGGAGACGCAGCTCCGTCTACACATAACCAACCATGAGGAAACTTTCCCCACAGTGAAACCCAACACACAGAGACGAAGCTCCGCACACACACTTTGATATTCCGAGTTTGATAAAATAACAAGATATAGAATGACTGCTCACAGAAGTATTTAGATGAAGATTGACTATGAAGCACTCATAGAAATGAACATAGACATGAATCATCAAGAGAAACAAGATCAAGAATATCTTCTCTTAGGTTGGAGGCCGATAGAAGATGCTTCGTTGGTTCCACACGAGAGGAAGATGAAACTCAAGGTAAATCGAGCCACCTGTGCTTTCTCCTTAAAGAACCGGTCACAGATCTAGCATTGGAGGCTTGAGAATGGATGTAGATCTTGAATCCTTGCTCTATTCAACCTCTCCTCAGCTCTGGCCGCCCTTTCCCTTCTTTCCCTGCAAAAAACGGATAGAGAAAATTAGAGCTTCTACTTATTTCTTCCAAATTCGCAGCATATATATAGCAGCAAGTTAGGGTGAACAAAAGACCATATTACCCTTGCAAAACCCTAGCAAAACCACCCTAATATGTTCATTAGTAACCAAATGGCATTAGGGTAAATTTTCATTCCAATCGGAGGTCATTAGACTAGGTTTCGGTGACTTACGGAAATCCCGCACGGAGCTACGAATGAGGGGGGGTCGACCCACTTAGGAGGGGCGTCGGCCCACCTGCCAGACAGAATGCTGTCTGGCAAGTTTGTTACAGGGGGGTCGACCCACTTGTGAGGGGGGGTCGACCCACTTTCAGCCAGAAGCCGTTTTTAAGCTTTTTCTTGCCCAGGGGTCGACCCATTGAGTGGGGGGGGTCGACCCATTTGCCATGAAACCTCATGAAATGATATGTTAAAGCATTCCCAATGATCTAAAAGTGTAATCCATTGAACCCAATCATGAATTGAATGAAAAGGTAAATTCTTACCATGTCTCCATAGGTTTCTAGACATAAATAAACCTGCATCTTTAGAAAATCAAATTCATGTTATGCTTTGATCCATGCAAATGAAGAATTAAACTTGAATGCATTATCCACACAATACCACCTCTTCAATGCATTTCAACCTTGATGAACCTGCACATTAGTATGTTGAAAGTGCAACCATATGCACAACTGATTCAAACATTTCCAAACCACATTTTTCACAGGTTCACTTTTCAAATATAATTTAATCAAGCCAACATGAATTAGATGAATTGAGAGCAAACTCAAATCTCCACTTTGTATATGCATGAAACTGAATGTATAGACTTGGAAACTTGAAGGCACAAGACAATGTATAGACTTGGCAGAAGGCCAATGTATAGACTTAGTGAAAGGGAATGCATGTAATACAATTCTTTTAAATACCCAGAGACTAGTGCGTTCTCGCACGGGAGCATATGAAGTCTCAGGGGAGCATCTATGGCCTCTGGACAACATCACCAGCGTCAGGGGAGCATGTGGAGCACATGCTATCTCTGGGGAGCAATCGCTGCTCCAGGGGAGCATCTATGGCCTCTTGACAGCATCACCAGCGTAAGGGGAGCATGTGGAGCACATGCTGTCTCTGGGGAGCAATCGCTGCTCCAGGGGAGCATCCTCAAAGTTAGAGAAGCATTAGCAGTCACTGGAGGGCATACTCGGTCCCAGGAGAGCATTCGGGGGGACAGGCGAGCATGCGCGTCTGATGTACAGACTCTACCAATGTCTAGACTTTGGAAATAAATGAAGCATTTCAGAGCAACTCAAAACAAACATTCATGTGAGGCATAATCAGTTCATAAACATGAATAAACATGAACTATAAATGCAGTTCAGAGCATGTATAACCATGGGCAACAAGATATCACGCATTTATCAGTTCATTAAGAACACCAACATAATGTTTCCATGAAGACACCAATGTGAACATCAACATTAAGGATGTGTGCATGAAGGACCATTGTTTATGAACCACCTGCAAAACAAGATATTATAGTGTTAGCTTGTTTATTGTGCAGACGCCATTTAAGCATAAAACACACAATATATTAGAATCATCAAAACCATTGTCAGAGACAACAGGGGGGCGCACAGAACCCAATAGGTTGTTCCGTCTCTCACTTCACTTGGTTAGCAGTGGTTTATTCTATTGGTAGATTTAGTTCCTGACGCTAATTCATGTTGTTATTTATTTATTAATTAAATTGTGCATATGCCTGTTTGTTGTTTAAATGCATGCTCTAATTACTTTTATATTTGCCTGCTTGCCTATTTAGTGTGAGGTAGGGATCCGCGTGACCCCTACTGAGTCTGGATGTGACTCACCCTTTCCTCTTTCAGGTGAGCCGCCCCAGTCGTCTGCTGGTCCTTCTCATGGTTGTGCCGACCGTCGTTAGAGTGCCAGCTGTTGTCAGTTTGTCTTTTTGTTCTTTTGAGCCGGGGTATGCCCCGTGTAGTTGTGCAGTGGACCTCTTTTTATTTGTAAATCTGGACTATTGTATATATTTTACCACTATGATATTTTAAATTGCTTTCGTACTTATTTATTAATTGTTGTCCTAATTAATATTGCACTCCTGCGGTCCCAATTCGTTATACAACTCCTCAACAAACTTCACTAACCCTTCAGGGGCCTCATCAGCCTCTTGGGTGGCTTCCCCAGTTCTTGGTATCGGTGTATCAATGTTATCGGTATATCGGTATCTGGAGCTCTGGGTCGTCACAGTTGGTATCAGAGCTGTGTTGGGGATTTGTATTAGGAATTGGAACTTGTGCAGGTCCAGAACAAGTCCACTGAGTCGTCCACTGCTGGCTTAGGATGTTTCTCATGATTACTGATGATTTTCCGTTATCGTGTGTTTTCTAGATTCAAGATGTTGCCTCGTGGATGAAGGAAGGCTCGGGCTCCTCGGGAGGAGAGTGGTACTTCCTCTGCCCCAGCTGTTCCAGCTTCTGTCAACCCTGTTTCGCGTGAAGAAGTGCCAGGTGGTCGTGGTAGAGCGTTAAAAGAATTCCTACTGTTCCACCCACCGACTTTCGAGGGTCAATCAGATCCGGAGGCAGCTAGGTTGTGGCTTGATGCCATTGAGTGCGCATTCCAATCGATGGAGTGCGCGGAGGATGAGAGAGTCATGTTGGCTACTTATCAGCTTCAAGGTACCGCACACACGTGGTGGACTACAGAGTGGGAGGTTGCCTTCCATTCCCGTCCGCTTCGGCAAATCACCTGGGCAGAGTTCGTTGCTGCTTTAGAGCGTGCTTTCACTACAGCCTGCCTCAAGTTAGCGAAGATGTATAAGTTTCTGGAGCTGACGCAAGGTGACATGACTGTGTTGCAGTACCGAGATAAGTTCATTGAATTGGGCAGGTACGCGCCCCATATTTTTGCTGATGAAGCTATGAAGACTCAACGGTTTCTGCGCGGACTGAAAGCGAAATTGAGCCTGGCGTTGTTCGCTACCCGAGTGTCTGAGTTGGATTCAGCGTACCAGGCAGCTGCTGTAGTGGAGATGGAAATGGCGAGGATTCGAGGGCTTTCTCAGGCAAGAATGGTGCAGCCGACTGTGCAGTTTCAGCCGACTTACTAGCCATCTATCCCAGGAGTTCCTTCTGCCGTTCCTGCTGTTAGCGGTGTCTCTTCTTCTCCTGACTCCCATTTTCGGCAATTCAAGAATAAGAAGTCGAAGAGGAAGTTTGAGCATTCGGCGCCTTCTGATTCAAGTCAGCTATCCGTTCCTTCTGTTCGACCGCGCCAAGATTTTTCTGGTGGTCAGCAGCGTCCGTGTCCGAGGTGTGGTGGTAGTCATCCAGGCGTGTCGTGTTCTTTGCCGATCGTCTGTTTCCGCTGTGATCAGTCGGGTCACATAGTTCGAGACTGTCCGCTGAGGTCGAAACCGGTGCAGTTCTCGCAAGTTACCCAGCCGCAGTAGCCCCAGTTTTGTCTTCCTCCGCTGCCTCAACCTCAGCCGTCTTATTTGCCTGCTCCAGTTTCTTCCCAGCAGTCTTCTACAGCCGGCCGTCCTCCGAGAGGCAGGGTCACTCACATCACTCGTGCAGAAGCTGTGGCAGCTAATCTGGTAGAAGGTACAGTTTCAATTTTCGGTCGTCCAGCTCATGTTCTTTTCGATTCTGGCGCTACTCATTCTTTTGTGTCCGAGGATTTTATTGCTTGCATTGAGGAGCCGATGACCGAAGTGTCCTGTGAGTTGCTCATTGAGTTACCATATGGAGATTTCATGTCCACTCCATTGTGCCTGGAAGATTCCCCTATTGTCGTCAGCAATCGGCAGATGCCTGTGAAGCTTTTTGCATTGCAATTGGCCTAATATGACGCTATTCTAGGCATGGACTAGATAGAATTATATGGTGCCGTGGTTGACTGTAGATACAAACGCGTCTATTTTATGCCACGTGGAAAATCGGCCTTCTATTTCCAAGGTATCCATTTATGTTCCTTTTGTTTGTTTATTCCTGTCGTTAGGTGTAACTTTCTTTCAGTTTCCTCCTTGTCCTTCTGTTTAATTTCGGGGACGAAATTCCTTTTAGGGGGGAGGGACTGTAAGACCCGTGTCTTAAATGGATTCTTAGTGGTTCGGATCTAGATTTTATTATGTGAATTTAGGCCATTTTTACGGATTTTAAGGCTATCTTTATGTATTTAATTGAATCAGTTAAAGTATTTATATAATTGAATTGGGCATATTCACGATTTCAGTTCTTTGGGGGTTAATTTGAAATTTAAAAATTTTTACAAAAAAATAAAAAATATCAGATTTTTTATAAAACTCACGCACCCCTCTCTTTCTCCACTCACTCTCTCTCTCTCTCTCCCCCATCGAACTCTCTCTCTCCCTCACTCGTTCTCTCTCTTCCTCTCTCCCTCCCACGATCTCTCCTCTCCCTCTCTCTCAGATTCGGTCCGGACGGGCCCCGATCGAGGCACGGGAGGTACCGACGGGACGGGCTCGACGCGAGGATTGCGTGGACTCCAGCTTTGTCTTGATCCGCGGTACATGGAGGCGTGTGGGGCCGAGAGTAGCCGCGGCGTCCCTACGTCCGTTCGGCACCGAATCGCCATCTTCGTCGCAATCGAGGTAGGGGGATGGACTCCTCACATCGCTAGGATCATTTTGACGCCACATGCATGCACATGCATGGCCATTTTCCTCATTTTCCGTGCAAAACCCCATGTTAGCCTATTTATACTTAATTTCGTGAAATCAATTGTTATAGGCTTCACTTTCAATTTTAATGGCATGCTTAGTTGTAGAATCGTTCTGTGGGCTTGGCAGGTTAGCTTTTCCTTTTTTTTTTTCGTTCGTTTGTAGCCCTCCGGGCGGATTTCCGACCTGGTGTGGTTGTTGCCCGCCGTGACGCCATTTATGCGGTCGTCCTTGGACCGTTCATGTCACGCCCCGAGAGCGGAATATTACCCGGAGGCGTGACACGTCTATATAGATCGTGTCAATCATGTAAATATCAGAGTGTGCAAATAACTAAGATTTAACTCAAAATTAATACAAATAGTACGAGCTGACAATTGTCACAACTAATCAAAGGAAAAATACATATGTTCCCAGAGTCCAACGACTAGGCTTCAAATCTTAAGCAGTTCTAATCAAGTTGACTAATACAAATGACATAGATGAATTGATACAACTGACATAAGTGAACTAATACAATAACACAAAGGACATGACAATTTGATAACTTCACTCTAACACTCGTCACTCAGTCTCATTCCCTTCCGAGTGTTGGTTGACATCCAAATTACCTGAAATTATTAGAAAACAACTAGATGAGCGAATCGCTCAGTAGGATTTACATCTCAAATTTCAACATGCTTTAAGTAAATTACAAGTTCATTTAATGTAAATAATGCATGTAGATAGGTAGTTGTCAAGGAATTATAAAATCGATAAGAACAATATGGAGATGACAATGTAGAGGTAATAGCAGGAAAGTAACAAATGGGATAACAATAAAGATATTATATCAATCAAGCAATGGTGAACAAGTAATTCAATCATGTATACAAGAATTGGCTATTTTGATTAAGCAATTAATATTTCAAGTCATGTATTGCCCATTCAGGCCACTTAAGTCAAGTCAAGTAAAGAGAGAGGGGGGTGGAATGTCTCCAATCTATCAAGTACTCCGGTGTAATGCTAGACACCGCAATGTGGTCAATAAACTCCCATGGGCACAAGTACCTTCGGGTGCTCCTCCCAGGACTAGACCGGGCCCTATATGCACAGCATTAGTCATGTTTTGACATCCACTCTCATTTATAGCCAATATAGAATTTCAAGGCTTGACCAGTAGAAGATATAAGGTAGATTTTGTGGAATGGAAGTCAAGAACTCACATTATGTAGGAAAATAAATGTAAATCATGCGACAGGTTAAAGGGTAAAATCAATGCAAATTATGAGACATGTTAAAGTCAGAAATTTTATTAGACCAAATTGGCGCCCTTGGGTTAAGCAGGTTTACAAGTGGGTGATTTGGTGTAATTTTCTGAATTTTTTTTTTTTTTGACGATGCCATCAGGCGTCTTAAATTCTGAAATTGGCGCCCTGGGCAGGGACGTCATTTTAGATGGGGGTTACTATTTCTCAGTATAAAAATTGTAAGATTTTCATGATTTAGTTTAATAGTTATAAATTTTGAATGGGTTAAACAATTAATATGGAGATTTACTACTTGCTTAACTTTGGTAACTGACACATTTTAATAGGTCGTTAGAACACTTAAAATGGATAGTAATATGTTCTAACATATATATGTTTCTAACATGTTGGCTAACAAGTAATATATTCTAACGTATTCTAACAGGTTGCAAGTGGTCTAACTAGTAATATGTTCTAACATTTTCTAACATATAGGTTGGCTAACTAAACAGGTTGTTAGCCGGATCGCTAACATGGTCAAACAGGTTACAGGTTAATATGTTCTTACATATTCTAACAGTTTAACAGGTTGGCTAATTAGTAATATATTCTAACATATTCTAACATATTTCAGGTTGGTATATTCTAATATATACCAAGGCAGCAGGTCCGTGCATGTTACATTCTAACATTTTCTAACAGGTTGCAGCTAGTCTAACAGGTTGGTATATATTCTAACACTTTTCTAATTATTAAGAGTTACAGGTTGGCTAACTATTAATAACATTTTCTAACATATTCTGATCGGTATATATTCTAATATATACCTGGCAGCAGGTCCGCCCTGGGGTTAAATTAATTTTTATGCTTTCAGAAATTAATTTACTAAAAATAAAAATTATTTCATACAAAAATAAATTTTCAGTATTATAATCTCTGAAATATAGAAATATACTTTTAGGTTAACTTAGAATATTTTAATATGATGCTATACACATAACATGGCTAAACAAGTTTAATTAAGATGGCTAAACATTAAATTTGTTGTGTAAATAGTGAATAGTCTTTGACAGGTTTAAGATGTTTAAACAGTGAATGCAAATGTTGATAGATATGACATTAACAAGTTTAATACTTGTCTACATAATAGAAATGACTCAAAGTCAACTTTTGTAGCGTATTATTTGACTCAATTGTAATGTTATGTTAAACAAGTTTATGGTAGCATATGTTATAACAGACATGAGCTCTTGTTTACATAACAGATGTGAGCTCTTATTTTATAAGAGACGTGCCTCAAATATACTTCTAAACATGCCATGGATCAGACATGTCTGCCTAAAACACTTAACATGAAGATTTACTTCGATTAACTTTGGTAACTAACATGTTCTCACAGGTTGGATATAGAGATGATTGATTATGGATTACAAAAGCATGATAGATCTTTACAAGTCAGGATAAAACGTGCTATATAGACAATAATATCTCGTGGAGATGAGCCTAATTATCAAAATTGCTTGGCTAATTAGCTACTGGTTTAGTTAAAAGATGAGAACACCAACCTCTCTGAGACGACAGCTAGGTATAGGTGGAAGAAAAAGGGCAGCTTTCTTCTGCAACGTCAGAGGAGGCTCCTCCTTCTCTGCAGCAAGTATTCGGAAGAATGAAGGGAGTCTCATTATAGGGAGTATTATAGTGTTTTGGGATAGTCAGGAGGGGGACAAGATCCTACATAATTCGCATCTCAGTGCGATGCCATCTCAAACGTGCTGTTCATGTTTGAGAAGGACAGATGCCAACGCAGGTTTGTCTGGAAAAATCACAAGCCTGGAGGGGGGTCGTGTAAGCTAAATTATAGGGGCACACCATCATATGTTAACAATGATTACAACGCTTAGAAATTTTATATCTAATTAACTATGTTAATAAAAATAGTAAATTACATATTTTTATGATCCCTAGATTTTTCTGATATTTATCAAAATTTTATTTTATTAAAATATGCCAGAATAAAATTCAACCCGAAACTCCGTATCTAACTTTAAGGATTTTTATCTTTAAAAATTGATGGAATCAGTTTATGAAATTTCATGGCTAGGATCCTTATATTTTTCTCTTATTTTTCATAAAATTTATTTCTCAAATTTTTTTTAAATAAAACTGATACTATTCATGTACCTAAGGTTGGTGCAAAACTTGTTCAAGCGTAGGTATAGGTCAATAAGGTTGGTACAGGTTTCTGTCAAGGTTGCACACACACTAAGTCTATACATCTTTCACTTCAAAGTCTGTACATCGCATGCCTTAGCATCTCTCTTCAATGTGCATACTTTCATATATGCATTTGTGCATCATTATAGAAAGTCTGTACATCGCCTTGTAGTATGCACGCATTCAAAGTCTATACACTCTTTTCGCAAGTCTGTACATCGTCCTGTTGCATGCACACTAAGTCTATACATCCATCAGCTCAAAGTCTATACACTCTCGGACCAAGTCTGTACAGCCCGTGTGCTCCATGCATTCAAAGTCTATACATTCCTATCTTTACCTACGTTCACTGGTTTAGCAAACACACAAGTCTATACATTGCATGCACACTAAGTCTATACATCCATCAGCTCAAAGTCTGTACATCATCCTGTTGCATGCACACTAAGTCTATGCATTCAAAGTCTATACATTCCTATCTCAAAGTCTGTACATCGTCATGTTGCATGCACACTAAGTCTATGCATTCAAAGTCTATACATTCCTATCTTTACCTACGTTCACCAGCTCAAAGTCTATACACTCTCGAACCAAGTCTGTACAGCCCGTGTGCTCCATGCATTCAAAGTCTATACATTCCTATCTTTACCTACGTTCACCAGCTCAAAGTCTATACATTGTCTGCTAGCACACACGCTAAGTCTGTACATCATCCTGTTGCATGCACACTAAGTCTATACATCCATCAGCTCAAAGTCTATATATCGTCCTGTTGCATGCACACTAAGTCTATGCATTCAAAGTCTATACATTCCTATCTTTACCTACGTTCACCAGCTCAAAGTCTATACACTCTCGGACCAACCTGTTGCATGCACACTAAGTCTATGCATTCAAAGTCTATACATTCCTATCTTTACCTACGTTCACCAGCTCAAAGTCTATACACTCTCGGACCAAGTCTGTACAGCCCGTATGCTCCATGCATTCAAAGTCTATACATTCCTATCTTTACCTACATTCACCAGCTCAAAGTCTATACATTGGCTGGTTGCTGCAACACAAAGTCTGTACATTATCCATTTGCTGCAACTCAAAGTCTATACATTCTTTCGTGGCATGTCTGAGCATCCATTTCCAATGTACATACCTTATTATCTACATTTGTGCAATCCTTCCGGCAAAGTCTATACATTGCTTATTGCTGTGTTCGTGCATCAATTTACCAAGTCTGTACATTGTGTTCCATATAGGTTTCTGCCTCGGTGCAAGTTTTGCTAGCCTATAACGTATAATTATTTGGCACAAAAGGTAAATGGTGGATGTTAGGATTGGAACCCTGGTCACTAGTTTGAAAGGCACATCACTTAACCAACTACACTAGGAAGTCACTTGTTAAGTGAATAATCTTTACATATGATAACTCCGTGTTCCAACTTCTTACTTAAGCTTCCTCTAGAGTTTATCTAATATATTTTTTTATTTTGGAAATATTATTAAAAAAATTTTTAATCATTTTTTTATACGGGGTGCTACACCCTCCCCCACTTAAAAGAATTTGGTCCTCCAAATTCAATTGCATATATGGAGACAAGGAGGGTGAGAATTACTTACGGACTAGAATAATTCTAGAAATCTCCTTCTCATAGACTCCTCGGTTTCCCATGTAGCTTCTTGTTCTAAGCATCGATTCCATTGAATTTTAACCATAGGGATCGTCTTGTTCCTTAGAACTCAGATTTCTTGGTCGAGGATCCTTACTGACCTTTGCTCATAGGTAAGGTCCTTCTGTATCACCAAGTCAGTGTGATTGATGACGTGGAGAGGATCGTGCACATACTTCTTTAGCATAGAAATATGCAATACATTGTGCACTTCCGAGAGTTGAGGAGGTAAGGCAATGCGGTAAGCCCCGCCCACTCTTTCCAATACTTCAAATGGACAGATAAACCTTGGTGTAAGCTTGCCCTTAACACCGAATCTTCTAATACCTCGGCCGGGAGATACCTTGAGAAATACATGGTCACCCATTTGAAATTCTAAATCTCTATCTATTATCAGCATAAGATTTTTGCCTGCACTGAGCTACCTTGAGTCTCTCTCTGATAAGGTATATCTTTTCAGTTGAATCTCTAACTATATATGGGCCTAGAAGTTGTCTTTCACCGACTTCATCCCAGTATATTGGAGATCGACAACTCCTGCCATAAAGTGCCTCGAAAGGTGCCATCTGGATACTGGCTTGATAACTGTTATTGTAGGCAAATTCGACTAGGGGTAAGTGGTCATGCCAGCTTCCGCCGAAATCTATAATGCATGCTCTTAACATATCTTCAACAACCTGATTTGTCCTTTAAGTCTGACCATCTGTCTGGGGATGGAAAGTAGTGCTGAAATTAAGTTTCGTCCCCAGAGAGTGCTGTAGACCCTTCCAAAAATAAGAAGTAAAGCGCGGGTCTCGATCAGATACTATAGACACAGGAATTCCATGCAATCTAGTAACCTCCTTTATATATAGGGCAGCAAGAACATCAACCGACCATCAACTCTTGATAGGCAAGAAATGAGCCGATTTAGTAAGGCGATCGATGATTACCCAAATTCCATCATATCTGCCCGTAGACTTGGGCAAACTCATGATAAAGTCCATACCGATGTCTTCCCATTTCCACTTGGGGATATCTAGTGGATGCAATCTTCTAGCGGGCTTCAGATGTTCCGCCTTCACCTGTTGGCATGTCAAGCATCTAGACACGAAGTCTGCTATCTCCCTTTTCATGTTGGGCCACCAAAAGGTTCTTTTTATGTCTTGGTACATCTTAGTGGCTCCAGGGTGGATCGTATACCTCGATCGGTGAGCTTCTTCAAGAATCCTCTTCTTCAGCTCAGGACTGTCTGGTACACATGTCCGTTCATGGTATAATAATCTGCCATCGAGTGCCAACTTGAAATCAGATTTCTCGTCCAACTTTTCTTTTATTTCCACTAGGGTAGGATCTTCTTCTTGCAACCTCTTGATTTCAGCTAGCAAATCTGGATGTGCACTTATGAGAGATAGAGTAATACACCCGTCATTCTCATCCATGCTTATATTGAGTTCAGAGAATTTTTCCAGCAGCTTCCATTCTTGAACCATACAATTGGTTACTAGGGCTCTCGGCTTCAGACTAAGGGCATATGCTACGGAATTACCCTTACCAGGATGATATTGTATAGTGAAGTCGAAATCCTTGAGATACTCGAGCCAACGCCATTGTCGCATGTTCAGCTCCCTCTGAGAGAATAGATATTTAAGGCTTTTATGATCGGAGTATACGGTGAATTGCTCTCCGTAGAGATAGTGCCTCCAGATCTTTAAAGCCAATACCACTGCGGCTAGTTCCAAATCATGCACAGGGTAGTTTTCTTCATGCTTCTTTAATTATCGGGAAGAGTATGCAATGACTCTTCCATTCTGCATCAATACACATCCGAGGCCGATACCAGATGCATTGGTATATACCTCGTACTTCTCTCCTTCAATTGGTAGAGATAAGACCAGAGCAGTAGTCAAAAGATCCTTCAAAGTTAGGAAACTCTTCTCACAGTCCTCACTCCATTCATAAGGCACTTCCTTGCGAGTCAATCTGGTAAGAGGGACAGCAATCTTGGAGAAGTCCTTAATAAAACGCCGGTAGTAGCCAGCTAGACCCAAGAAGCTACGAATCTCCATTGCATTCATTGGTCGTCCCCAATTTTGTACAGCTTCGACCTTCGCAGGATCAACAGAAATTTCATTCTTTGATATGACATGGCCTAAGAAGGACACTTCTTCAAGCCAGAACTGACATTTGCTGAATTTGGCATATAGCTTGTTGTCTCGCAATATCTGTAATGCCTTCTTGAGATTCACTTCATGATCTTCTTCAGTTTTTGAATAGATCAATATATCATCGATAAAGACCACAATAAATTGGTTTAAATAAGGCCTGTAGATGTTGTTCATTAACTGCATAAAAGCTGCGGGGGCATTTGTTAGTCCAAAAGGCATAACAGTAAATTCGTAATGCCCATACCTGCTTCGAAATGCAGTTTTGTATATGTCTTCTTCTTTGATCCTCAATTGGTGGTAACCAGACCGAAGATCAATCTTGGAGAAATAGTTAGCTCCAGACAATTGGTCGAACAGCTCGTCAATTCTCGGCAGCGGGTACTTGTTCTTGATTGTAAGATGGTTCAACTGTCGATAATCAATGCATAGCCTCAATGTTCCATCCTTCTTTTTAACAAAGAGCACGGGTGCTCCCCAGGGGGAAGTACTCGGCCTAATGAATCCCTTTTTCAGTAAATCCATTAGCTGCTCTTTTAGCTCCTTCAACTCGGCGGGAGACATTCTATAAGGTGCCTTAGACACAGGACCGACACCAGGAATAATGTTGATAGTGAATGACACTTCCCTCTCCGGGGGTAAACCGGGTAATTCTTCAGGAAAAACATCTGAAAAGTCCCGAATTACACGGATGTCTTCAATTTCAGTCTTCTCAACTTCCATGGCAGTCACGAAAGCTATGAAAGCCACACATCCTTTATTCACAAGTTTGCTAGCTCGAAGAGCTGAGATGAGAGGGGATTTATTCCGAGGGCTAACATAAACTAACTCGGAATAATCCACAAAATTTATCTTGCCATGCCGGCAGTCTACCGTTGCTTGGTAGGTGGATAACCAGTCAGCTCCTAATATGACATCATAATGCTCCATATCAAGGCATATCAGGTCGACTGGAAGATTGTTACCTTGGACCATAACCTCACAACTTGGGTAGTGATGCATGATATCAGATTTGTTTCCAAGAGGTGTAGATATTACTAAATCTAACCATTCAGGTTCTTTAGAAAACAAGGCAGTAAATCTCTTGGAAACAAATGAATGAGTTGCTCCAGTATCAAATAGAACTTTAGCAAGTTTAGAGCAAACAGTTAATGTACCTTCCACGATTCCTCCTTCCACGGGTTCCGTCCCTTGAAGAGCTTGTAGACGGCCTTGTTTCTTTACCAGAAGCTTCTCATCTTTGTTGGCTTGATCCTTCATCAAGGGGCAGTCGGGGATTCGATGCTCTCGACTCCCACATCGGAGACACGCTATCAGTTTCCTCCAGCATTCCTCAGTCTTATGACCAGCCTTGTCACAATACTTGCAGATTTCCTTGGAAGGTGTGATGGGGGAGGAAGGCTTATTGTCTATTGTGGAGAAGGGCTTGTTGCTTTTATGGAACCTCTTCTCTTTGGAAAATTCTCCTCCATTGAAGAATCGCTTCTGGCCAAATGGTGGTTTGAAGTTTCCCGGACTAGGGATGGGTTCCTTCTTGTCCTTGCCTCGAATCCTTTCAGAGAATTCAGTGGCATCTTCCAGCAATTGAGCACGCCGAACCATTTCCGAATAGACTTGGATGTCCATTGGCGCAAGTTGTGTAATATATTAGGGCCGTAGCCCATTCAGAAATCTCCTTGCTTTCATCTTTTCCATACACACCAAGTGGGGTGCATAACGGGAAAGTCTTGAGAATTGGGCCTCATATTCGGCCACCTTCAGGCTTCGTTGCTTTATCGCGGCAAATTCTACGGCCTTCTTCTCTTGAACACGGTCAGAAAAATACTTGCTATTGTAGTGTTCAACAACTCCGCCCAGGTGACATGGTTGTCGGGCAGTGTTGCTTATACGGATTCCCACCAGCATCGAGCATCCCGTTCCAGTTGGAACGTAGCCAATAGAACCTTCTCTGTATCCGTGCATTGCATTACACGGAAGATCCTCTCAATTTCCTTCAGCCAATTCTTGGCATCATCGGGGTCCACCGAACCCGTGAATCTTGGTGGGTTCATGTTACGAAAATCCCGGTGAAGGTCACCAGCTCCATGGTGAGCATCGCCAGCACCGCCATGCGCCACTTGCTGTAGCGCCTGCGTAAGTCCTTGCACAGTGCGCTGCATCTCGCGCCATTGTGCTCTTTCAGCGGCCATAATCCTACAAAAGAATTAAGGTGTAATAAATATTGGGTTTCGTTATTATGGGGTCAATTGTCATTGTTAAACGTAACCCTTGGCTTTACCCATCTAACCAGGTAAGATCTAAACCTATCCATAGATAATTCTATTAGACATTTCTATCTTTGGACTCGGGTTTTTACCTAGGAAATTGAAATCCTAGGCTCTGATACCACGAAGACTGTCACGCCCCGAGCGCGGAAGATTACCCGGAGGCGTGACACGTCTATATAGATCATGTCAATCATGTAAATATCAGAGTGTGCAAATAACTAAGATTTAACTCGAAATTAATACAAATAGTACGAGCTGACAATTGTCACAACTAATCAAAGGACAAATACATATGTTCCCAGAGTCCAACGACTAGGCTTCAAATCTTAAGCAGTTCTAATCAAGTTGACTAATTCAAATGACATAGATGAATTGATACAACTGACATAAGTGAACTAATACAATAACACAAAGGACATGATAATTTGATAACTTCACTCTAACACTCATCACTCAGTCTCATTCCCTTCCGAGTGTTGGTTGACATCCAAATTACCTGAAAATATTAGAAAACAACTAGATGAGCGAATCGCTCAGTAGGATTTACATCTCAAATTTCAACATGCTTTAAGTAAATTACAAGTTCATTTAATGTAAATAATGCATGCAGACAGGTAGTTGTCAAGGAATTATAAAATCGATAAGAACAATATGGAGATGACAATGTAGAGGTAATAGCAGGAAAGTAACAAATGGGATAACAATAAAGATCTTATATCAATCAAGCAATGGTGAACAAGTAATTCAATCATGTATACAAGAATTGGCTATTTCGATTAAGCAATTAATATCTCAAGTCATGTATTGCCCATTCAGGCCACTCAAGTCAAGTCAAGTAAAGAGAGAGAGGGGTGGAATGTCTCCAATCTATCAAGTACTCCGGTGTAATGCTAGACACCGCAATGTGGTCAATAAACTCCCATGGGCACAAGTACCTTCGGGTGCTCCTCCCAGGACCAGACCGGGCTCTATATGCATAGCATTAGTCATGTTTTGACATCCACTCTCATTTATAGCCAATATAGAATTTCAAGGCTTGACCAGTAGAAGATATAAGGTAGATTTTGTGGAATGGAAGTCAAGAACTCACATTATGTAAGAAAATCAATGTAAATCATGCGACAGGTTAAAGGGTAAAATCAATGCAAATTGTGAGACATGTTAAAGTCAGAAATTTTATTAGACCAAATTGGCGCCCTTGGGTTAAGCAGGTTTACAAGTGGGTGATTTGGTGTAATTTTCTGAAATTTCATTTTTTTTTGACGATGCCATCAGGCGTCTTAAATTCTGAAATTAGCACCCTGGTCAGGGGCGTCATTTTAGATGGGGGTTACTATTTCTCAGTATAAAAATTGTAAGATTTTCATGATTTAGTTCAATAGTTATGGATTTTGAATGGGTTAAACAATTAATATGGAGATTTACTACTTGCTTAACTTTGGTAACTGACATATTCTAATAGGTCGTTAGAACACTTAAAATGGATAGTAATATGTTCTAACATATATATGTTTCTAACATGTTGGCTAACAAGTAATATATTCTAATATATTCTAACAGGTTGCAAGTGGTCTAACTAGTAATATGTTCTAACATTTTCTAACATATAGTTGGCTAACTAAACAGGTTGTTAGCCGGATCGCTAACATGGTCAAACAGGTTACAGGTTAATATGTTCTAACATATTCTAACAGTTTAACAGGTTGGCTAATTAGTAATATATTCTAACATATTCTAACATATTTCAGGTTGGTATATTCTAATATATACCAAGGCAGCAGGTCCGTGCATGTTACATTCTAACATTTTCTAACAGGTTGCAGGTTGGTAACTAGTCTAACAGGTTGGTATATATTCTAACACTTTTCTAATTATTAAGAGTTACAGGTTGGCTAACTATTAATAACATTTTCTAACATATTCTGATTGGTATATATTCTAATATATACCAGGCAGTAGGTCCGCCCTGGGGTTAAATTAATTTTTATGCTTTCAGAAATTAATTTACTAAAAATAAAAATTATTTCATACAAAAATAAATTTTCAGTATTATAATCTCTGAAATATAGAAATATACTTTTAGGTTAACTTAGAATATTTTAATATGATGCTATACACATAACATGGCTAAACAAGTTTAATTAAGATGGCTAAACATTAAATTTGTTGTCTAAACATTGAATAGTCTTTGACAGGTTTAAGATGTTTAAACAGTGAATGTAAATGTTGATAGATATGACATTAACAAGTTTAATACTTGTCTACAAAATAGAAATGACTCAAAGTCAACTTTTGTAGCGTATTATTTGATTCAATTGTAATGTTATGTTAAACAAGTTTATGGTAGCGTATGTTATAACAGACGTGAGCTCTTGTTTGCATAACAGATGTGAGCTCTTATTTTATAAGAGACGTGCCTCAAATATACTTCTAAACATGCCTTGGATCAGACATGTCTGCCTAAAACACTTAACATGAAGATTTACTTCGATTAACTTTGGTAACTAACATGTTCTCACAGGTTGGCTATAGAGATGATTGATTATGGATTACAAAAGCATGATAGATCTCTACAAGTCAGGATAAAACGTGCTATGTAGACAATAATATCTCGTGGAGATGAGCCTAATTATCTAGATTGCTTGGCTAGTTAGCTACTGGTTTAGTTAAAAGATGAGAACACCTACCTCTCTGAGACGACAGCTAGGTATAGGTGGAAGAAAAAGGGCAGCTTTCTTCTGCAACATCAGAGGAGGCTCCTCCTTCTCTGCAGCAAGTCTTCGGAAGAATGAAGGGAGTCTCAGTATAGAGAGTATTATAGTGTTTTGGGATAGTCAGGAGGGGGACAAGATCCTACATAATTCGCATCTCAGTGCGATGCCAGCTCAAATGTGATGTTCATGTCTGAGAAGGACAGATGCCAACGCAGGTTTGTCTGGAAAAATCACAAGCCTGGAGGGGGGTCGTGTCAGCTAAATTATAGGGGCACACCATCATATGTTAATAATGATTACAACGCTTAGAAATTTTATATTTAATTAACTATGTTAATAAAAATAGTAAATTACATATTTTTAGGATCCCTATATTTTTCTGATATTTATCAAAATTTTATTTTATTAAAATATGCCAGAATAAAATTCAACCCGAAACTCCGTATCTAACTTTAAGGATTTTTATCTTTAAAAATTGATGGAATCAGTTTATGAAATTTCATGGCTAGGATCCTTATATTTTTCTCTTATTTTTCATAAAATTTATTTCTCAAAATTTTCTTTAAATAAAACTGACACTATTCATGTACCTAAGGTTGGTGCAAAACCTGTTCAAGCGTAGGTATAGGTCAATAAGGTTGGTGCAGGTTTCTGTCAAGGTTGCACACACACTAAGTCTATACATCTTTCACTTCAAAGTCTGTACATTGCATGCATGAGCATCCCTCTTCAATGTGCATACTTTCATATATGCATTTGTGCATCATTATAGAAAGTCTGTACATCGCCTTGTAGCATGCACGCATTCAAAGTCTATACACTCTTCTCGCAAGTCTGTACATCATCCTGTTGCATGCGCACTAAGTCTATACATCCATCAGGTCAAAGTCTGTACATCATCCTGTTACATGCACACTAAGTCTATACATCCATCAGCTCAAAGTCTATACACTCTCGGACCAAGTCTGTACAGCCCGTGTGCTCCATGCATTCAAAGTCTATACATTCCTATCTTTACCTACGTTCACTGGTTTAGCAAACACACAAGTCTATACATTACATGCACACTAAGTCTATACATCCATCAGCTCAAAGTCTGTACATCGTCCTGTTGCATGCACACTAAGTCTATACATCCATCAGCTCAAAGTCTGTATATCGTCCTGTTGCATGCACACTAAGTCTATGCATTCAAAGTCTATACATTCCTATCTTTACCTACGTTCACCAGCTCAAAGTCTATACACTCTCGGACCAAGTCTGTACAGCCCGTGTGCTCCATGCATTCAAAGTCTATACATTCCTATCTTTACCTACGTTCACCAGCTCAAAGTCTATATATTGTCTGCTAGCACACACGCAGAGTCTGTACATTCCTGTTGCATGCACACTAAGTCTATACATTCATCAGCTCAAAGTCTGTACATCATCCTGTTGCATGCACACTAAGTCTATGCATTCAAAGTCTATACATTCCTATCTTTACCTATGTTCACCAGCTCAAAGTCTATACACTCTCGGACCATGCATTCAAAGTCTATACATTCCTATCTTTACCTACGTTCACCAGCTCAAAGTCTATACATTGGCTGGTTGCTGCAACACAAAGTCTGTACATTGTCCATTTGCTGCAACTCAAAGTCTATACATTCTTTCGTGGCATGTATGAGCATCCATTTCCAATGTACATACCTTACTATCTACATTTGTGCAATCCTTTAGGCAAAGTCTATACATTGCTTGTTGTTGTGTTCGTGCATCAGTTTACCATGTCTGTACATTGTGTTCCATATAGGTTTCTGCCTCGGTGCAAGTTATGCTAGCCTATAATGTATAATTATTTGGCACAAAAGTTAAATGGTGGATGCTGGGATTGGAACCCTGGTCACTAGTTTGAAAGGCACATCACTTAACCAACTACACTAGGAAGTCACTTGTTAAGTGAATAATCTTTACATATGATAACTCCATGTTCCAACTTCTTACTTAAGCTTCCTCTAGAGTTTATCTAATATATTTTTTTATTTGGGAAATATTATTAATAATTTTTTTATCATTTTTTTATACGGGGTGCTACAGTTCATCACATGCGCGGTCGAGACCAAACCGTTTATCCCCGGTTGTGTGGCCTATAGCAGGACTGTTTAAGTCCTAGTGTGGCTATACTTTAGCCGTTTATCCTTGGGACCATAGAAAGGTACATTAGAATGGCCCAACTTAGACCGTCCATCCCAGTGGAGCGGTCAGACCCTAATCGCCCATCTAGTTGAGCGGCTCAGCCCCAGCCGCATATCTTAAGTCAGTTTGTAGTACAGCGGCCGGTGGGGAACCGCTCATCCCTTTGTGATGTCTATCGTATGACCGTCCATCCTTGAGCGGCCTGATTCCAACCGCCCAACTCCTGTTGTGATTAATTTTAGTATATTTAGTTAATTCATGCAGTTATTCGCCATGTTTAAAGTATTTTATAAAATGTGGCATTATTTTACGTCCCGATAGAATTGCTTTCTCTTTTCTTGTGATGGAACCACTAGTCGTAGCCCAGCGACCGAGCATGTCGTCCCACCCGGGAGAGGTGGAGGGGTGTTCCCAATGAACGGTTTGTAAGCTAGTTACCATGGCCCCCTGCGGTTACCGTTGCGTCCAAAGGGGGGGGGGGAAACTAGCTAGAGGCCTGGCTCTAGGCAGGAGTCAGTGTGTGCACACATGGTCGGAGACTTGGACTGGCACTGACAAGTGTCGCTCTGACTAGTACTTGGTTTGGTCCTGTTACGCCTCTCGCTTGTCACGTTCCAGACTTGCGAGTTGCTGAGATGCAGTATAAGTCATCGGTGGACGCATCTGGTCTTGTCCTTCTAGTGGGTTGTTCCATCTCTCACTTCACTTGGTTAGCATTGGTTTATTCTATTGGTAGATTTAGTTCCTGACGCTAATTCCTGTTGTTATTTATTTATTTATCAAATTGTGCATATGCATGTTTGTTGTTTAAATGCATGATCTAATTGCTTTTATATTTGCCTGCTTACCTGTTTAGTGTGAGGTAGGGATCCGCGTGACCCCTACTGAGTCTGGCTGTGACTCACCCTTTCCTCTTTCAGGTGAGCCGCCCCAGTCATCTGCTGGTCCTTCTCGTGGTTGTGCTGACCGTCGTTAGAGTGCCAGCTGTTGTCAGTTTGTCTTTTTGTTCTTTTGAGCCGGGGTATGCCCCGTGTAGTTGTGTAGTGGACCTCTTTTTATTTTTAAATCTGGACTATTGTATTTATTTTACCACTCTGATATTTTAAATTGCTTCCGCACTTATTTATTAATTGCTGTCCTAATTAATATTGCGCGCCTGCGGTCCCAATTCGTTATACAACTCCTCGACAAACTTCACTAACCCTTTAGGGGCCTCATCAGCCTCTTGGGTGGCTTCCCCAGTTCTTGGTATCGGTGTATCGATGTTATTGGTATATCGATATCCGGAGCTCTGGGTCATCACAACACACATACCGCGCCTACCGCGGGAACTGATGAGCGCTGACATCCCCGAGTGCCTTATATATCAGACACAGGGTAGCCGGGCACAGAGATAGCTTGATACCCCAGGCCATCTGGCAGGCCGGGTAGATCACGTCCGGTCGAATGACAGTCTCGTCTCCATATGGCATGGCGAACGAGTACAACCAGTAAGTCAAAAATGTTGCCCAATGCGTCAGCGGGTCGACCCCTGTCGGATTGGGTCCACTTCGGTGCCCTCGGGAAGGAATCTTCACATCAGCCTTCGGCTTAGCACGCTTCTTACGGGTGGCGGTAGTGCCTATGTACGGGAAGTCCTCATATTGTTTCAGACCGTCGTAGAAGTACTGCAGCCACAAGGTTATGCAGACTCTCTTCCGGTCTCCACGAGGGGGTTGCCTCCCACCATGCGCTAATTGATACAGGTCCCGGTACGCCTTCATAAGATACCGATACGAATAAACAAGGGAGTAGTAGCCGTCCCTGTTGGTCTTGTCTTTGATCAGATCCGGGAGGCAAACTTCTTCATAGGGCTCCCCGTCAATGGGCAAGCCGCTGAGTTGACTAAGACTCCACAAGTCCAATGAAGTCTCGCCCTCTGCCGTATAGAAGGTGTTGGTCTCTGCATTGAACACTTCAATCATCCCGCAGTAGAGGCCCCTGGAAATGGGGTAGCCATACCGAGAGGCGTAGACACTGTGATAAATGCCAGCCCGGATAAGGATTGGGGCGTAGTTGAACAACACATATTCTGTGAATTCCACGCCTCCCTCCCGGAAGCTATGCGCGTCCTTAAGCCTTAGCAGCTCGAACCAGCCCAGCGCCAGTTCATGCTTGAATCGAATGGTCAAGCAATCCAACAGAAAGGGCTCTTCTCTGTACCCCCACTTTAATGGAGCCAGGAATAAACCAAACCGAGGCCGCTCATCCTTGACCCGCCCAACAACTATGTCCCACCGAGCAGGGGTAAATTGAGGCGCCCGCACTAACTTATCCTCTGCCGACAGCAGGGCTTCGAGCCCCAAGATAGGTTTCCATTCTCAAGCCTCTCCCACTAGATACATTGGGATGCTCCTCGGGACACTGTATAACATGCTGTCTGGGACTACAAAATCGCCCGCTCGGCGTCCTTGACAACTCAAAAATTCCGCCTCTCCCGGTCACTGAGATGCTTAGAAAGCGGATGAGGTGCCTGTCCTTCGGGTAGTCCTTCCGGTACTCCCCCACAGCCCAGTCAAAAGTCAGGCTACCCTCGACCCGAGTAAGCCTGTGAAAATCCATCGTCTCAGTATCGGAGCCCGACGATTCGGCCAGCGCCGCTATCTCAGCATGCTCCCTGTCCAAGTCTTCCACATTGAGCCACGTAACCGCCGGCACCGGGGGTGGGGGAACGCGCTCGGCACCGGAAGCAGCGGGAGCAACAGAGTCTCTTGGGGCAGCTATCTTTCTACAAGTTGCAAGATACCTCAAGTCAGAATAAGACATAAATGGACAAAAAGAAAGGAAATTACGAAGGGGCTACGCTACAATTGAACTAAACAGAACGCCAATAATTTCTGACGAAATTTTGGTAGAGTTTCCCCTAGGCCAAAGGCGTAAGGAGAAAACACGGGTGCACGTCCACAAGGAGTGACGGCCCCAACAAAGTCACGATGTGCCCGAGGGTGACACAACAAATCCTCCGGTTGAAGAAGTCCTCCTCTCTTTTCAGCGGCACACCCATGCCTTGCTTCAGCGGCACACCCGTGCCTCGCTTCAGCGGCACACCCCGTGCCTCACTTCAGCGGCACACCCCGTGCCTCGCTCCAGCGGCACACTCCGTGCCTCCCCTTCAGCGGCACGCTCCGCGCCTCCCCTCAGTGGCACACCCGTGCCCACCTGCTCAGTGGCAAACCTCATGCCCACCTACCCAGCGGCACGCTTGTGCCTTTCTCTAGCGGCACACTCGTGCCCCCAGTCCCGGCGGCACACCCATGCCCCCAGTCCCGGCGGCACACCTGTGCCCCCCAGCGGCACACCCGTGCCCCCGTCGGCGGTATGCTCCGACGCTCCTACCGGAAGATGTCCGTCGGCCTCCCGTCACCCGCCCTGAGCCAGTAGAGGAAGAAGAAGACGGAGAGAAGAAGAGGGAGCGGGGGAAAGGAAGAAGAAGAGGAGGAAAGAAGCCTAGGGCTCCGTTCCTCCCCCTCCATTCGACCGCGAGTAAGAAGAAGAGAGGAAGGAGAAGAACAAGAAAAGAAGAAGGAGGAAAAGCGAGAGAGGAAGAGAAAGGGAAGAGAAAAAGGAGAAAAAAGGGGGGGGGGCTTCTCAGTGCCCTCCCCAGATGAGGAAGACGACGGCGGCGGCCTCCGGTGGTGAGAGAAAGGAAAGAGAGAGGAAGAGGGAGTGGGAGTCGAAGAGGCAAGGAGAGAGAAATGGAGAGAATTCGAAAAGAAGGGGGGGGGAGTTTCGAACTCCCCCGCCCCCTTTTATAGCAGTTTCAAAAAAGGGAGAAAGAAAAGAGAGAAAACGGGGAGAAAAAAGAAAAAAGAAGGGAAAAAAGGAGAAAAAGAAAGAAAAAAATAATAAAAAAGAAAAAAGAAGAAAAGAAGAAAAAAGAGAAAAAAGAAGAGAAAAAAATATAGAGAAAAATAGAGAAAAGAAAAAAAGAGATAAAGAAAGGAAAGAAAAATATATATATATAATAAACGATAATAATATAATAAATAGATATAATAATATCTACGTCACATATCTTATGAACGTACGCCCAATAAGGTATGTTAATTCCACGGATACACTCGCGAGTACCCTCTGGCTCATCCTTCGCCCGCGCTGCCCGTGGGTGGGGGGCATTTGTGGACGTATAAAATTATACGTCCATATGTCCCGCCAAGCCCCCGCATTAATGTCAAAGTCGAAAGGAGAAGACCCGGGGAGATTGGTCATCCAGAGCTCCGGGAGAATACTACCATCCGGAAAATCCTCACATTTGCACGGGCGCATTAAATGACAAAGAAAGCATAGGATATCCTCCTGAATTTATACACTGCTATGGACCCACCCTCGGGTCCCTAACGGTGAAGAAATACCCCAAAGAACGCACAACTTCAAGTTCCTGAAGCAAAAGCAGAGGCCCCTTTCAAGACGGCACACTGCCTGAAAAGCTCCAGCGGCACACCCAGGTGCCTTCGGTGGAACACACTCAGGTGCCTTCAGCGACACACTCCTCCGGTGCCTTCTGCGGCACACTTCAGTGCCCCAGCGGCACACCCCATCGTGCCTTCGACGGCACAGCCTCAAGCGCCCCAACGGCACACCCCATCGTGCCCTTCAACGGCACAGTCTCAGGCGCCCCAGCGGCACACCCAATCGAGCCCTCCAGCGGCACAAGCCTTCATGCCCCTCCAGCAGCACAACGGCCTGGCCCTTCCAGCGGCACAGCGGTGAATTCCCCCGAACGGTACAAACCGGTAGATGACTCAACGATTACTAGGCAGACCCCTCGGCGCGCAGCTCGGCCACTTCAACGCCAGCTAGCACCCGCCTTGGTGTCGCCCTCTGGTTGGATGAGGGAGATCCTCACCTGACATTGATGAGACCGAAGTCAACCTCGGATGGCAGTGCCATCATGAGGTCTGCCCCTTCAACAGCATACCTATAAAAGGCCCCCACGAAGAGAAGAAAAGAGGGAGACGGTATGCGAAGATAACCCGTTAGAAGAGAGCAGCATAGGAGAAGAAGAGGAAGAGAAGAAGAAGGTAGAGGAGAGCCCGGAGAGAAAGAGAGAATGTGCTATGTAGTGGAGGGGGAAGGATGACAGTGAAGGGAACGATCACCCCTCCTCATCCTAACCCTCTCCCCAAACTTTTCTTTCTTTCTCTTCCTCGTTTCTCTCCCCCGTTTGTTTGGATGTATTGTATCATGTTTGGCTTTCAGGCCATGATCTTTGTCATTTTGAGTTTGTCATGAATGAAACACCTTTTGGCTTTGCCTTCTTTTGCTGCATTTGTTGTTTCCTTCTTACTGTTGGTCAGTGGGTTTTTTGCGTCCGTCTCCAGTCTTCCAACTTCTTGCTTTATCTCACTTCCCATGGCACGGGCCTACCTGACTGATAGGTTTTGCTCTTGGCTTGATGGGGCCGGGCTGGCCTCTTCCCCCCTCCAATGGCTTTCCTTAGTATAACGACCCGTGATTTTCGCTATACAGGTATGTGGGAGCTCACTCTCCTTTTAACACATTGGATCCACTCAGTGCCCAGAGCATCCTCCTTTGCCCTCCTTCGGAACCAGTTGTATACACCCACACATTCAAGCCTCCCAGTCATCCTACCACTCAAGCCTTCCAATGGCACACTCCCTCTCTGGTTTGCTCAGCGGCACACTTCCTTTTGTTTGCCCAGCGGCATACCTCCTTTTGTTCGCCCAGCGGTACACCTCCCTAGGTTTGCCCAGCGGCACACTCCACCCTTGGCCTGCTCAGCGGCACACCTCCCTTGTTGGCCTGCTCAGCGACACACACCTTGGCCATGCCTCCACTGGCACACCCTTGGACTGTCAGCCCGGCATACCTTGGCTATCACTTCTCCAGTGCACGCATAGCTTGTATCGGTCTACTGGTTTCCCGTTCGGCGTTTTCTTCGAGTTTTCTGAAATTTCCCCAAAGGTGGCTGCTTAGGCACACACCTCAGTTGTTGGTTCATGTCACTCCCTGTGGGCATGTTACTTGTATTCTCTTACCATCCGGGTCAAGGGGAGATGCTGCCAAATTTTTGTTAGAAATAACAATAAGTTAAAAGACAAAAAGAAGCAACAAATAAATGGAACCAACAACAATAAAACATTCTAATCAACTAAAGGAACTATTCAAGGCTCAAGGAATTGGACAGAACAAGACCCAAAGAACTGCACTATTGAATAAGACCTGGGACTCAATCCCATGACAGGAAGATTGAAAGTTGATTCTTTGAGATTCTCCATCAGAATTGCATGACCAAGGGGCCTTCTTCTGAACTTTGCCCCCACTCATCTAAACTTCACCCTACCTACCTTAATCCTTCATTCTCAACTCAAATCCTACCAGAGGTGCACTCTCCCTTGGCCCGCCAGCGGTACGCCCCTGTCTCTTTGACATACTCCTCATCAGCCCCATCTCAAGTCCTTTGCACTTTCAACATATCTCCCTAGCCGGCACACTGTAGACACGCTAAAATTGACGCTATGTTGATCAAATCTCATGTCACTATGTTAACGCTCCAAAGTGAACTTCAATATTTCTATAATATAAAGTTTTTCTATTTTTGTGTGTTTTGTGATTTATTCTTGCATTTTTGGTGATTCACGACTTAGAGAGGGGCGAGTTTTGAATAGCGACCTAATCTAGGGCGTGTTCTTAAGAAAGGATGACCACCGGTACGGGCGTCAATTCCTGGTGTTTTACGAGTCCCATCCTGATTGAAAATCAATTATTAACGTCCTTCCATAGGGCGTGTTTTGTTTAACGCCTTTGCTTCAGGCGTCTTTTCTCAATTTTCAAATAAAGAAGGTTTTTATTACCAAAATTGAATCCAGGAAGTGACGCCTTGATCCTGGTCATGTTTTGAATTAACGCCCTGGAGCAGGTCGTCAATTCTGAATTGACACCCTTTGGTAGGACGTGTCTCATCCCTTCGTGTCCTGCTTGAACTCACCTTTCCTGAAGAGTTCTCTGCCTTTCTTGGCCACCTTGCTCGATCTGGGAACTAGAGTCCTTGCCGTTCACGACCACTGCCTATTCTTATCTTCCCAAATCTGTGTTTATCTGTGTTTTCTACCCTATAAAAGAGTCCCCTGGTTGATCTCGCGCAAGGATACACACACAAGGGAGAGGTTATCGTGTGCACAGGGAGGTTAGAAGTAGAGCTGTGGTTGTCACAGAGAGGTTTACGGGTGCTGGTGATCGAGATTGAGAGATTGATTTCTCTTCTGCTTCCTTCTGCTGCCCATCCGAAGCAAAGTTTCGTCCCTCTACTATTTACAGGAACAGCAGGGATCTTTTCTTCTCTCCACTATTGTCTGTTCATCTTATCATCGCATAGCCTCTTCCTTGCATTAGTTTTTTTTAGTTTTATTGCATCTCTCCTCTCCCTAATTCTCTAGGGGTTTTTAAAAACAAACAAAAAGGTGCACGCTCTATGCTCTTCTTTCATCATCATCTTTTATCTTTGGATTGATACTACACTCATGTTTGGCTGATCCCCCTTTCTTTTGCTTGTTTGTTCTTTGTTAAAAGGTAATCAAAGAGGAAGACCCCCTTCATCGTCCGGCCGGTAGAAGGTGGAGGAAGGAACCACATCCATCCCGCATCCTATTATCACCAGGTATTCGCGATCATCTTTTCTTCTTATTGAGGTAACCCCTCTGGCGATCACTCTCCTTGGTAGCACCACGTGCTCTTTTACTCCCTTTTTCATTATTCTTCTTATTGCATATGTTTATATTATTTTTGGTCTTAAAAGTGGATTATTTTCCATGATTCACAAATTGGCGATCACGGTGGGACTTCCACTGTTTTTCTTTTGATTACCATCTCCTTTTGGCACCCACGTGTGCCCTTTCCTATTGGCACCCACGTGTGCCCTTTCCCCTTTGGCACCCACGCGTGCCCTTTCCCTTTGGTAGCCACGGTACCCCTCCTTTGTGCCCCACGGGTACCCTCCACTGTGCACACTGCACACTCCCCGGGATCAGCCAGCTTGTGATTAAATCTATTGCTGTTGTTGAATTAACGCCTTTCACAAAGGCGCCTGTTTATTTAACGCCTTCATCCAGGGTGTCTGTTTTCTGTTTAACGTCTTCCACGAAGGCGTCTTTCATCATATCTGCTGCTTCTGTGAATTTGCGCCCTCCTCTCGGGCGTCTTTTTATTTGGTAGCGCCTCGTGCCATGGCACGTTTTTTCGTCGATCGTGCGCACCACTCACATTTGACGCCCTCTTGCAGAGGCGTCTTTATCATATTTAGCGCCCCACATCAGGGCGCGTTTTTGCTTTGTCTGTGAGCCTCTCCCAGTGATTCACGACAACCACGCTGTCGTCTCTTTTGTTGGTAACGACTGCCGCTACGTCGCCTCTTTCCTGTGTGTTTACAGAGCTTTGCTGTTTCTGTCTATTCATGCTAGATTCATACTTACATTGATCATTTGATTATATTGTTGTGATTGGCTTATCTTATACTACATTTTGTGGCATTTGGTTGAGAGACCTCCTCTCTCCACACTAGGATTCCACACACCTTTCTTGGAATCGGGACAACCCTCCATTGAGCATTCCGTCTCTTTGGACCGGAAATCTCTTTTCCAAGACCTCCGTAAGTCCCCGCACCCGTGGATTCCCTCACGGACGCTGGGCTGGTTGTACCCTTGAAGTATCCGGAGTTTAGAGGAACCTATCGTTGGTGAGAAAAGAGAAAGAACCTAGTTGACACGGAGGCTACATTTGGATCTAAACTAGGTTTTACTTTGCAAGGAAGAGTGAATTATTCTGCAATTTAATCCACTTTAATCTTAAACATAACACTAAAATCTTGCGTTCATCTCAACTTGTTTGCATAAACTTGGTTGGGTTGATTTGCTTAAGCTTGTTTCGATTGGGTGATTGATTGTGTGATAATTCCTTCATAAAGCTTTCTCTCTTTTTAAGCATGCAACTCCGTTCAGGTAAGATTATCAACATGGCAAGCTACGGATATTCCTATGATGATGTGGAGGAGAACGTTTTTGGTCAATCATATGAGGTTCCCCAAGATTCTATCTATCATGAGGGGAATTACCCTCCCCCTCATTCTCATTATCCTCAAGTTCACGTGGTTGATACCACTACTCAAGAGGTTGTGCCCTCTTCTCAGGCTTTACCCTCCAACACTTCAGGGAACCCCTCCCCATCTTTCAATGTTACCGATTTGATTAATGCTCTATCTCAATTAGATGACTCCCAGCGGCAGGCAGTTCAGGCCGCTTTGAAAGGGAAGTCCGTTCCCTCTTCATCCTCCAATCCCCCTCCGACCGAGAGTGGCCATCACCTCACTAATGACCAGGCGGTCTTGCACAAACCCCCCTCTTGTCCACCAACGCCTGGTGCGGCCATGCCAGCCCAACAGGCAAGCTACTCAGCGGTTAGGCCTTAGTTTCTCCAACCTCCCCGAATTCTACGGACGCCTATACCGAATTCTTTCATTCAAAATCCGGCCCCGGTCGAGTCCGACACCAATGTTCTACTGCTCCAAAAGTTGGCCAGTATGGAAGAGCAACTTAAGAAAGTTACTGCAGCCAAGAATGCCCCGGAGATCTCCTTCCTACACTGCCAGTTTTCCATCTGCCGCCTTCTGAGATGCCGAATTTTCGGCGATACAATGGAACTGGCAATCCTTTTATTCATTTGAAGGATTTCATGTACGAGACCTCCTTTTGGCAAGATAATAAGGCCTCTTTGGCTTATTTGTTTAGAAGATCTTTAGAGGGGCCAGCCCTCGAGTGGTTTTATTCCTTGGAACCCGCAGATGCCAGCAATTTTGATGTGGTTCAAAGGAAATTCTTGCAGAAGTATAGGGATCGGGTTGGACCCTCCCTTTCAGTTACAGATTTGGTTGCAGAGAAAATGAAGCCCGAGGAGGACTTCATAATATTTGCTGATAGGTGGCGATCAATGGCCAAAAAGTTGAAAGATACGTTGTCTGAACCGGAACAGGTTAAGATGATTATATCCAATGCAACCCCTCAGTTCCGGCACATATTAGCCATGAACAGATTGACAACCATGGAGGAGCTCTATGAAAGAGCTCGTTATATTCAAACCCAAATAAAGGATTCGCCCATCATGGGCATGTTTGAACCAAAGCCAAGGTTGTTCAAGAAAAATACAAATGTCAACAACAGCGGGCCCACGACTGAGGGCACCGTCATCAATGAGCAGGTTGGCACGGTCGGCAACCCCACACCTTTTCGCCAATCTAACCCACGACCCCCGCCACCTCAACAGCAGAGCACTCTCTTCAACTCGCCACCACAACACCAATTCGCACCTCAACCTTCCTTTGCTCCGCCACAAAATCAAGCGCCCCTCGCAGACCCTCCAGCTCCGCCACAATACCACCAAGTACAACCACCCACTAACTATGGACCGCAACAACAACAACAAAGAGACCACTAGGCCCAAAAAGGGCCCACTATCCTCCACTGCCAGAAAGTCTCCCGGATATTTTCAATGCCTTAATGGCCGCCAACTTGCTCATGCTACCAAAGGAAAGGGCAGCGTGGCCCGCTAATGTTGACACGTCCCTCTACTGTGTCTTTCATCGCTCCCCTGGTCATAACATTGACCGTTGCTTCCACTTCAAGGATTACATTTATGATTTAAATGACCAGGGTGGCATTAATTGGGATGAGATGAGACAGTTTATCGCCGCTATGAAAGAAAGAAAGCCTCCTCGACAACAGCAGGCTCATCAGCCACAGTAACCAGCTCCACAGCCGCAACAGCAAGCTCCAGCACCTCAGCAGGATATGGGGATTGTCCACAACCCATTGCCGGAGCACCCGCCAAATCAGCACGTGAACCATGTCACGTCTCTCCATGAGGTGGAGAGAGGACATGGATGGCATGAAGAAAACGCCTCTGTCGGGGTGTTTAATCATAATCCAAATCAACCTCCGCGCCTTTTTCGCACGCTTCCTTCTTCTTCTACTCCCTAATTGAGCCGAGCTCTTCTACGCCCCGTTAATCCACCTGCTCCCACAAATCCTCCATCCTTGCCAACCTGATCTCTCCTTACCCGCTTACCGCCTCCGCAGCCTACCACGCAGCAAACTCCGCTATCCATCACCAACCCTTCACCTTCGCCGTCCAGACCACTCCTTATCCGCCCATCACCAACATCCACCACCACTACTCCTTCATCGGCAAGGATCCCCCCACCATCAGCTCCCCCATCTTTTATACCCAGATCTCTCCTCATTCCACCTATTAACTCTCCCCACACTCGGGCACCCCTCCTTACTCCTACGCCTCCTACGGGGGCTTCTTCATTGAACTCCTCACCAACACCCCCTACGGGGTCTCCTTCTTCAAACACCCCTCCACCACTTCTTAACGCCAATACACCCTCCTCTTCTTCCAACCCTCCTCCTTTACTTGCCCCGACAGAGGCGCGGCAAAACATGGCGCCGCTCCGCAGTGGACGGATGTTCCAGCGCATCTTTCCCCAAAGAGAGCAAGAGCCCGTGCAGGGGCCTAATGAACAAGAACAGGAGCAAGAGTCCGTACCCGGCACTCAGTATGATTTGTTAAAGCATCTTGACCGAACTCCAGCAAGAATTTCCATTTTAGAACTGATCAAAAGGTCAACCACTCATCAGATGGCCCTGAAAGATTATCTGCAGAAAGTTATGGTCAATGAGGACATTCGGTCGAGTAGATAACCACAGTATTAACGCCCGCTAGCAGTCAGTCGGCGATTACTTTTCATGAGCATGAACTGGCACCACTCTCAGCAAGGAAATATGCTTTATGCATCAAGGTTGATATCAATAAGGTGGCGGTGAAACAATGTCTGGTGGACACTGGGGCATCTATCAATGTATTGCCGTCAAGTACTTTGAAGATGTGCGGCATTCCTGAAAATCTGATTCGGCCGTCTACCATAACAGTCACAGCATATGACAATACCAAGAAGCCTCCTCTAGGCATGATCACATTAAAAGTCAGTTTGGGCCCGACCACAATCACGATCGATTTTCATATTTTGGATATGGATCCAACATTTAACGGCATTCTGGGCCGGCCATATATTCAACAGCTCGACGCAGTGCCCTCCACAAATCATCAATGCCTTAAGTTTCCACACAAGGGCCGCATCATTAAAGTTACCAGTATGCCAATTCTGCCAGAGGAAGATATACACTTAGCTTCATCAGTTCCTTCTATTTGGCCTGCCAACAAGCCGTTGCTATCAATGCTAGACCTCCCTTACCCATGACCAATGTCGCCCGAGACTGTCACGACAGTTGCTATGACACCCTTGCCTTCGAAGGGGAAGAAGAAGAAAAGCATGATAAACACCCCTGGCTGGAAAATTCTAATGAAAATGGGGTATCAAAACGGCAAAGGACTGGGTGCCAGTTGTCAAGGCAGGACTAGGCCTATTAAGCCTCAGAAATTGATTACACGAGGCGGCCTGGGATACAAAGGGCCGGGCAAAAATGAAGATGAACCATGGGCAGTTATGACATCCACCTTGAAGACAGATCGCCAGCCGCTTACTTGGACATTGAAGACACATTTTGTCACGGGTGGCGTTCAGAATCATGAGCAGACTACAATAATCACCTCCATTCTAGACTGTCAAGATGTTCATGCTAGACAGTTTGCTCGCCATATTGCTCCATTGGCCACATACAAAACCCTGGAATCTTTAAGGCCTGATAAAAGAAGGAAGATGGATGATCCAGAGTGTGATTGGTACAGATGGTTCGATATGTATGATATTACTATTGCCTTGAGCCGTCTCTTTATGCCGACTGATCCGGAATGTCCGCCACTAATACATGAATTGATTGAAAAGCCGGCTGTGATTACAGATAAGAGGCAGTTGCTGAGTGATTATACGGACACTGGAGAGCCAGATGTTCCGTATGAAGAAGGATTTACAATAGACAGGCTGTGGGCCGGCCTCTTTTCCCTCACTTCCATGCATCAGTCTCTTCTAGCTTCTTTACATTCTCAATTGTTCTCTCGCGTGTCGAGACCGCCGCCAATTATGATCAGCTTTTCTTCATATTCATTACAAGTTTCTCTCCCTATTCCTCCCTTGCTCCTCGAGCAATTCTCCAAACTCTCCATCACACCCCCGCACGGGTCATCTCTGATTCAATCTTTCTCCAAACTTTCAATCTCCGCTCCTCCTGTTATTCTCCCTTCACATTGCTTTCTTCTAGAAAAGGATAATAAAAATGAAGATAAAGATAAAAATGAAAAAAATGCCAAAATTCCAACTCCTCAATCCTCCATCTCCGTTGAGGAGACTTCTTATCTCTTTTCCGAGTGTGTCCCGAGCCAGGGACCACTCTTCCATGACTCATTGATAAATCTTTTCTCCCCCTCTGGTGAGGGGTCTCCTTCTGTACCTCCTTCTGTATCCACTTCTTCACCTCCTTCCTCTTTTTCAGCTTATTCTAATCAAGCTAGTTGTTCCTCTTCCTCTAATAAAATTCATGGGGTAGATTTCCATAAGAAATCTAAGGGTAAGCAGATTCCGCGTAGGTTTCTGTTGGAGTTAGCCAGAAGGTGCCAGGCTTGTTTAGCTTTTCCCGAATTCGTGGAGAATCCTATTATCCTGCCAGAGTCGGAATATGAGGATACTAATGTTTCTTATGAGGGTTTTGGTGTCTATGAAATTATGAACGATGAAGACCCTATTGAAGAGGGGGATGAAAGTTATGAAGAATATGAGGACGAGGCTGACGCTTTTGCTAGTGGCATGAGAAGATTTGATGAACCATCAGCCTCAGTAGAAGAGCCTACCAAGGAAGTTAATTTGGGTACCAAGGAAGACCCTAGGATCATCCTCATCAGCAAGAATTTGCCGCCTTCCGAAGAGGAAGCGCTTATTTTGGTACTTCAAGAATATAAGGACACGTTTGCGTGGAGTTACGAGGATATGCCTGGATTAGACCCTGCGCTCGTTGAACATCGACTTACACTTAAGCCGGGGTCTGTCCCGATCAAACAACGGTTGAGATGTTTCCACCCTAACATGGCTCTAAAGATGAAAGAAGAGGTCGACAAGCTTCATAAGGCTAGATTTGTTAGAGTTATCCTCTACCCTAACTGGGTGGCTAACATCGTCCCAGTCATGAAGAAAGATGGAAAGGTTCAGATTTGTATAGACTTTCAGGACCTCAACCATGCGTGTCCTAAAGATGACTTCCCCCTCCCTCATATTGATGTTTTGATTGATAATACGGCAGGATTTGAGACTCTCTCCTTTATGGATGGTTTTTCAGGTTATAATCAAATTCACCTGGCTGAAGAAGACCAAGAGAAAACATCATTCACTACACCATGGGGTACATATTGCTATGTGGTCATGCCTTTTGGACTCAAGAATGCTGGAGCCACCTATCAGAGGGCAATGATGGCAATTTTTCATGATATGATCCATATTTATATTGAGGTGTATGTGGATGACCTGGTAGTGAAATCAAAGACAAGGATTGAGCATCCTGGGGTTCTAGCTAAGGTCTTGCAAAGATCACGAGAGTATCAATTGAAAATGAATCCCAAGAAGTGTGTATTTGGGGTTTCATCAGGGAAATTGCTTGGATTTATTGTTAGCAAAAGGGGAATTGAAGTTGATCCCAATAAGGCGAAGGCCATTAGGGACATGCCTCCTCCCAAGAATTTGAAGGAAGTTCGAGGATTAATCGGGAGGTTGCAATTTATTCGCCGCTTCGTCTCCCAACACTCACAAAGATGCAGGCCGTTTTACGAGCTTACTAAGTCGGGGGTCAAGTTTAATTGGGATGACAAGTGTCAGGCAGCCTTTGACGGATTGAAGGATTATCTGAGTAATCCTCCTGTCCTGAGGCCGCCAATTCCAGGCAAATCGCTTATCCTCTATGTTTCTGTCCTGGATGACTCCGTAGGTGCTGTCTTAGCTCAAGTGGATGAAGAAGGTAAAGAGAGGGCAGCATACTACTTGTATAAACTTCTCAACCCTTGTGAGCAGAGGTACTCATCCATGGAGAAGACTTGCGCTGCTTTAGTCTGGGTAGTTCAGAAATTAAAACATTATTTCTTAGCTCACGAGGTTCACCTCATTGCTCGCATGAATCCGATTAAATTCCTTCTTGAAAAATCTGTTCTTACTGATCGATTAGCACGCTGGCAAAGTTTCCTTTCACAGTTCGACATCACTTACATTCAACAGAAAGCAATCAAAGGCTACGCCATTGCCGAACATCTTGCTCACCACCCTCTCCCTCGATTTGATCCTGTCAATTCAGAGTTTCCAGATGAAGAACTAATGTCCATTAATCAACCCCACGATCCTATGTGGACGTTACATTTTGATGGAGCTCTAAATTCCCAAGGAAAAGCGATCGGCATGGTTCTTTTAACACCAGAAGGGGTCACCATCCCATTTGCTGCTCAGCTTACTTTCCCTGTCACAAGCAATATAGCTGAGTATGAGGCTCTTTTGGCCGGCCTTCAAACCGCTCATAGATATGGTGTTACCTAATTACGAATTGTTGGTGATAGTCAGGTCATTCTGCGCCAGGTGCTTGTCAAGTGCCGCACTATCAATCCTAAACTCAAGCCCTACCAGGAACTTGCTCCAGCTTATGCCAAACTCTTCACCAAGATAATCTTTGTTCATGTCCCTCAAAGCCAGAACATCCTAGCCGACGCTCTTGCCTCGTTGGCCTCTGCTCTAGTCTTCCCTCCTGAGCGTGATTTTCATGTTCCTCTCATTCATCAGCGTGACACTCCAGCTATTAAGGATCGTGCATTCCTCGACATTAGGGACAAGGTGCTCGAGAAGGTCAGGCGGAGTGAAGCTCTTAAAGGCAAAGAGGTCATGTTGTTAGATTGGGAAGAAGAGTTGGCTGATGAAGAGAAACCTTGGTATTATGAGATTGCCAGGTATTGCAATGATCAGTCCTATCCCAAGGAGGCCACAGCAGAAGAGAAGAAAGCAATTAGAAGAGTGGCTCAACGTTATGTTTTGGTTGGAGGAGTGCTCTATAGAAGAGGGCTCACAGGTGTGTTATTAAGATGCCTCGACGATGATGAATCTTGGAAAGTTGTGGAAGAGGCGCATTCAGGAGTGTGTGGTGGTCATGTGAACAGTCAGATGCTAGCTAAGAAGATCCTTAGGCTAGGTTTCTATTGGCCAACTCTAGAAGAGGATTGCTCCATCTATGTTCGAAGGTGTGTTAAGTGCCAACTGCACGCCGACAAAATTCATTCTCCTGCTTCTTCACTTCATCCTATGTCCTCCCCATGGCCTTTCTCCATGTGGGCTTTTGATATCATTGGACCTCTTGGTGATTCGAACCTCCTGACCAAGCAAAAGTCGTTCATCCTGACGGCAACGGAATACTTCACCAAGTGGGCGGAAGCGGAAGCATTCGTGGAGATCAAAGCATTAACTGTCTGTAAGTTCATAATGAAGAACATCATCGCAAGGTTCGGCATCCCGAATACCATCGTCACCGACAATGGACCTCAGTTCATCTCTCAAGAGCTCAAGGATCTCTGCAACAGGTATAACATTGCATTGCATCATTCTTCTCCCTATTATCCGCAGGGCAACGGCCAGGCAGAGGCCACTAATAAAACTTTAATAAAAATTGTTAAAAAGACGTGTGAGGCTAATAAATTTTTGGATTGGCCAGACAAGCTAATTGAAGCTCTCTGGGCCTATCACACTTCCATTCGTACCCCTACTGGGCAAACCCCTTTCGCCCTTACTTATGGAATGGAGGCGGTAGTCCCTTATGAGATTCTCATTCCATCTTTGCGGGTACAATTGGACAAAGAACTCTCTATTGATGAGCGTCGTGATTCACTCCTTGCCCAGTTGGAACTCCTAGATGAGAAGCGTCTGGTCGCCGCTGAGCATGCGCGCGTTTATCAAAACAGGCTGTCACGTTTTTATCAAAAGAAAGTAATTGAGAGAAAATTCAAAGTCGGTGAGATGGTAATCAAGAGAATCTTCGTAAAACCTGGTGGGCCCCGTTCAAAACTCCAACCAAACTGGGAAGGACCATTCGTCATAAAAGATGTTTATCCTGGCAATGCTTATAAACTGATTAATGCTGAAGGACAAGAGCTAACTCATCTTTGGAATGGTCTGTACCTTAAGAAATACTATCCCTAATTCAAAATTCAAAAAAATAGAAATTTTCCAAAATCCAACAAAAAAAAAGAAATTTTCCAAAATCCAAAAAAAAAAGAAAATATAGAAAGAATAAAAATCTTTCAAGATGGTTGCCATGATTGCAAGGACGCAAGGTCCGAAAGGTTAAAATTCAGTATTCATTCATCAGTCTTGTTGAATTAAAATGGGGTCGACACCCACACACACTACATGCTTACCCTTGAACTCAAGCGGTGTAAAATCCGATGGAAAGTCAAAACCTGACTAAAGGTGAAGACAATGCCCATTCTTTTCCTCTTCGGCCCATAAGGGAGGAAGGAAGGTCTCGGGGTAGACCCGCCAAGCCTATCCGCCGCCCTAGTAGGTGGAAGTTAGGGCCCAAAAGGGAACAAAATGCCACTAAAGCCCAAGTACAATTAGGTTTTTCTTTTATCAATGCAAATCAGTTCCAAAGTGGAAGTCAAATCATGAAAAGAAAAGCATGTCAAGAGGGCAAAGTCCCCGCAAGGAAAATCTTGGGTGTATGCATGCAATATAAAAGAGGCAAAAGGCAATAAAATTTCCCTATGCCAAAGACCGAACCCCAACAGGCATAGGGTATGGGAGGTAGTTTTACCTTGAGCTTTTCAGAATCCCTTGTGGGCTTCCTTATATATTCTTCAACCTCTTTCTTTGTGGTAAGTCATAAACCAGTAGAATGGTCGAGACTGACCTAGGAGATTGCACCGGGCGAGATCTTGCGTATAAGTTTAACCATTGGCACGTCGACCCCTTTTGATTAATCAAGAAAGGTCAATGAATCCTCAATAATGACCGTGTAGGACCCAGTGCCCTAGTAGCTTGGTCAACCTAATGCTGAAAGCAGGAAAATTAACGCCTTTGAATGAGGCGCCTTTTCTAGAATTAACGCCTGTGAAGAAGGTCGTCCTTTTTTTAAATAGCGCCCTTGTGTGGGCCGTCTTTTCAACAAAATTCAAAACGTTTTTTCAAATTCGCCGTCACCCAAGACGTCTTTTGTTTGAATAACGACCTAATCTACGGCGCGTCTTTTGAAAAATAAAATAAAAAATATATAAATAAAAAAATATATAAAAAGAAAAGAAAAGAAAAGAGGAAATGGGGTTTATTCTTCATGAGCGTGCTTGCATTATTGCATAGGGCATCTTGATTATTGTTTGCATACGTGTGCTTGCGTGTTGCATCTCCCTTTATTGGTTATTTCATTTACCTTATTTGATTAAAGGCTTGGCCCCTTGACCCGCTATCCAGGTCAAAAGTAAAGGCACCCCTTGCTTATTGAGCAAGGGGCCAAGTCGAACAGATGAATTAACCTGTTTATTCAAGTGTGAACCACATCTGCAGGTACAAGGCAGAGTAAGGTAAAACAAAGAACGTGGAAAAGAAGCAAAATACACAACCATAAGTACACAACTACACAAGTGCTCAGGTAACAAAAAAATGTCAATCTCATATATATATACATCATGAATATCTGAGTACAGGTGTGAGGGTGGAGGAGTACAAGTAAGTCTCTCAGCTCTCGCCTCCACCCTCCTCTCTCCTACTCTCTACCTCGTCCTCGCCGTCCCGAGGTGGCGTTGGTGGAGGGGGCATGGGCCCCCGTGGAGAAGCTGGAACTCGAACCTGGCCCCCTGCCTCGCTCCTCTCTAGAAGATAAGAACCCGCCACAAAGGTGGAGCTGGTGAAGGAGTACCCCGCAGCACACGCTCGCTCACGCCCTCGCTGGAGACGCTCCTTAGACACCCGTAGCCGCTCCTGAGAAAGGACCAGCTGGGTCCTCGAGTCTGCCAGCTCACGCTCGCGCGCTGCCACCTACTCCTGGTACCGGGCACGCTCTGACTGTTGTAGCTCGTGGTGATGGGCACGGTCCGCCAGGTGCTCCTCGCGCTCTCGCGCACGCTCTCTCCGCTCCAGCTCGAGAGCGACCTGCAACTCTGCCACGTCCTGAGGCAGCTCCTCTCGTCGCCTCAGGGACTGCTCCAGCTCTGAAATCCGCTGCTCACAGATCGCCAACTCTGTCCCAGCTAGAGCAGCCTGGGTACGTGCCGCCTGTAACTGTCTGGTCTGCAAATAGGTAAACAAATCATCAGTTCCACAGTTCAATAATTCATAAAATAAGCAATACATAAAGTAAATCACTCACCTGGGCAGTCATCGCCTGCTGTCCCTCACAGACGCAAGTGAGAGCGGTGCGAAGCTCCTCAGTCTGAAAAGAAATGAATTTCATCCGTGCACATTGAAATATATTTAATCAATATTTGAATGAGGTTTGAGTTCTGGAATTTACCCATGAGGCGAGGTCGCGCTCTGCAGCCTCGGCCCGTGTGACCGCTCCCGCTAGCTGCTCTGCTAGTGCAGTCACCTCTGCACTGGGTCCCCTCGAGCTAGAGGCCTCTCCCGTATCTCTCCCTACTGCTCCCTGCTGGGCACGCTGCATTTATTAAAATCGTCAGTGGCTAATCATCAATAATTCAACAAAAATTCATTTGCATATAGAAATAATTTAAACACTCACCAGGGTCTCGAGGTCGGCCCGTGTGGCAGCTAGCTGGTCCTCCAGGCTGTGTAGGTGGGCCTGGGCATCCATCGCCGCTATGTCCCATGCATCATGCATTCATTACATATTAGTCACATGATAGATACATAAGCATTTGCATTTAATTTAGAAATAATTGCATTCATACATACCCCTAAGACCCTCATCTGGGGTCGGCCGGCGTAAACCTCCCAGTAGCGCCGGAGGTACTCGGAGCTGTCAGTCGCCTGGGAGGTGACTCGGGTCCCGCCTCGCCGCCAGTCGGCGTACTAGTCCTCGAACCGCACTCTCCAGTCGATCGCCTTCGTGCGACCGCGTGTCTTCTTCCCGATCCCTCGCGGTTCCCCTACCTCTATCCACTCCTGGTGTAGGCCCAGGGTCCTCATCACCAGTCTAAGCCGTAACGGCTCGATCTCGCTCAAGCAGTGAACCCAAAGCTCATGCTCAAAGCGAGGTCGTCCTGCTACAACCCATGGCTGGCCCTCGTCGGTCATACCCTCGTAAGGCCTCCATCGCACCTGCATCCATGAACATGCATGTCATCTCATCATACTCATAATAAATTCAAATAAGAATAAAAAAAATGCATCATTCATACCAGCGAGGGAGGGAAGTCTCGGAACTCTCTCCGTAGCACCCACAACTCGTAGCCGAGTGGGGCACTGAACACAACTGGCAGCCAGCGCCGTGCTAGAGGGAAAGCACCCTCACCTCCTGGCCGTGGGTCGGCGCGCCCCATGGGCATGTACAGATGGCTCCAAACCTGCATCCATGCATTGCATTAGTGAGGCATTCGCATGCATAAAAAAAAGAAGGAAAAGAAAAAAAAGAGAAAGAAAAAAAAATATATAAATGCATACCTGAAGAAAAGGTGAGAAGCCACTGACGGTCGTCTCTCGTCCTGTCCCCGTGGATAGGTCGGCTAGTAAGTGCGCCAGCAGCGCCGCTCCCCAGGCGTATCTGTCGACTCCCTCTAAATCCTCGAGGATCCCTAGGAACCGGCAGTTGATGACGTCGCCCTTCGTGCCGAGCAATAGCCTCCCGAGCAGCAGCAGTAGGAACCTCCTCAGATCTCAGTCTGCTCTCTCCCTGTCAGCTGGGTCCTGGCAATAGACTGCTCTAGCCCCATCGATCAATCTCTGTGAGAACTGCTCTAAAGACTCCCCTGACCTATGCCTAGCATCCCCTAAGCCCATCGCTATAGTCAGGTCGGTGTGGAAGATAGTCCTACACTCGCTAGGTGTCTCGTAGACCATCTCTAGCCCTAGCAGCCTCTGGGCAAGCCCGGTATAATCTGGTAAGGTAATCCCGCTCACTGCCTCCCTGTCTACCCTAAGTCCCGTGATCCTAGCCACATCCTCTAGGGTAGGAACCATATGCCCCCAAGGCATCAGGAATGCTCGGCTAATCCTATCCCATCTCTCCCTCAGAACCTGGATAAGTGGTAGGTCGGGTCTGACTGGCTCTATGCTGAGGAAGGCCCCGAACCCCATGGCATCTACCTTGGCTCTCTGGAACTCGGGGAGGCCGTAATATGCTGCCCGGACCATGACCCAGGAGATCCGTGTCCTCATCAACCCCTGCATGCATAAAGAAAGAAATTTTGGCTTAATTAATCACTTATTCACTTTAAATGTTTGATGTAATTAATGATCATATCCTAGGTCGTTGTTTATCTAAGAAACGCCCCGGTGGGAGGCGTGGTTTTGAGGTTAATTTCTAAATTCCTAAAATATTTTTCAATTGACGCCCGTCCCAGGGTCGTCATTTCATTAAGAAACGCCTCTGAATGGGACGTTTTTCTTAAATGAGTTTTGGGTTTTAATAATATATTCTGGAATTGTTTAAATGGATGACCATCCCTGTGGTCGTTATCTGTTGAATTGACACCTCGATGGGGGGCATTGTTTTCCAGGGTTTTGAAAATAAAATAAAAACAGCATGCGATATAAATCATGGGAAAAATATATAATTGAACAAAGGCATGGAAATTAACAGCATGATTGATATAAAAAATGATAATTCAAATGGACGACATGCTACAGGGCGTGTTCTCATGAAATTAATTTGTTTCAAAATAAAGAAAATGAATTGACGACCCCAGGTATGGGCGTCTTTTCTTTAACTCACGACACCCATGAGGGCGTCTCTTTTCTGAGTTTCGAGCTTTCTAAACCCGAGGGCTATGGAAAATACCGAAAAATGAAAATAAATTTGAAAAAAAATGGAAATTGGGTTGGGGGCCTACCTTGTGGCGTTTGGGTTCTTCCCGTGGAGGGCGTGGCTGACGAGGCCGCCGGAGTTGGCCAGGGCGAGGAGCGGCCGCCGCCGTGGCCGGTGGCTCATCACCGTCTTCGTGATCATCGTCACCACCTTCTTCCTCACCGCCGTCTTCTCCTTCTCCGTTGCCCTCTTCGTCTTCGCCATCATCATCTTCTTCGCCTCGTCCTTCGGCCTCGCCGCCGGCTGTCGTCGTCGGAGCCTCCTCGGCCGTCGGATCTTCCTCGGCCGCCGCGGGGGGGGGGGGCATCCTCGTGGGCATGTTCGCCCTCCAAATCCACGACCTCTGGTGCGGCCACCCTCTGCCGTTTAAGTCCGCCGGCCATGGTTAGGGCTAGGGTGTAGAGAGGGGTGTAGAGAATGAGAGAATTGAGAGAGAATGGGGGAGGGTTTCGGTTAGGTTTGCAGTGGGAGAGAAGAGAGAAAGAGGGAAAGAGGATGAAGGAAGAAGAAGAAAGGAGGGAAAGTTAAGTCGAACGGTCAAAAAGAATTAACGACTTGAGGAAGGCCGTGTCTTATGGAATTAACGACCGAAACCAGGGCGTTTCTTGATAATTGACGACATTGCTTAAGGCGTTATTTTTGTTTGCATGGGGAATGATAACCGTCGTCAGACGCATTCAATGGGGATTGATTGATGTGATGGGAGTGATGATTACTATTTCTGAGTAACGACTATTCTTGAGGCGTTATTTATACAAAACGTGACTTTGCTGCTGAAGGCGTTACTTTTGGAATTTCAACGAATACTTTTTGGAATATAAATCGAATTAACGCCTTGTCTTAAGTCGTTATTCAGTTAACGCCCACCGGTGAAGGCGTCAATTATGAGAGATCAATCATTGAAGACGACGTGTGCTGAGGCGTCATTTATGGAATTCACGACATAGGTTGAGTCGTTATTTGCAGTAGAATCGTAGGATATTGGAAGAATTGATCAGAATCATTGTGTTATGGCTCAATCAGAATATCATTATTGTTTATTGATGGAAAGGATTACATTGCATTCAGTGAGCCACTTTGGGCCTCAAGCTTCTTAAAGCTATTACATAAGACTTCCACTGCTCCTTGTCTTCTTCTAAGTTTTCCACAGGATGATGAGCCTTGTTGATTTTCCACAGAGCTTGTATAGTTGTGCACCCTTCTCCATCTTCGTTGCTGCCAATAGCCCGTGTCTTGATCGGAGGGAGATGAGATGGATCTTCAAGCATTTGCCGTGGAAGCCCAAGTTGAGGAAGGCACCGATGTGAGTTATACAGAACGAATTTTGAAGCGCCTATGAGTCGAAGGTCCGTGCCGGAAGAGAATCGTGTGCGGAGTTCTTGAGTCTTGAGTATTCTCGGGGCACAAGTAAAAAGGTTCTTTGGCATTATCTTGAGATGTCCTCTCCATTCCGCTCTCTTTTTGATTTGAGGTATCCGGTTCATCACCCTATTGGTTATTCCTAATGAGCCGGTCATGTAAGAGAGTGGGCTTTTTGAGAAGATTCTAGAAGATTGTTGGGTCTCCTCACATGAATCGAATTTGAAGTGGAGATCTACCCAACTTGAGAATGCTAGCATGCATCCATGAATCGGTCTTCCCATTGCCGCCGAAGTGAGCCCGCTATAGAGATAGGCTAGAATCGCCGGTCCCGCTCTCTCTCCTTCCCATAGGCTCACTATTGCGCTTAATTGGGTTTCTTCCAAGAAGTCTTCAGTGGATGGAAATAGGATTGCTCCTGCCAAGCACACCACGAAAGCCTTTGCCACCCGCTCTATTTCTTCATCTTCTTTAGCTTGGTCGGATCTCTTGTACACCCAAGAAGCGAGCTTTAGGAGATTGATTCCCTTGGAAGCTTTGATTTGGTTCACTAAGTTTGGGCTGGGAATTAAACTTGTTAGTAGCTTATGTGAAGAAACTGGTCTTGGCATGATGGCCATCTTTTCCTCATCTCCTTGCTTCATTCTTTTTTAGACCCAAGATCTAGTTCTTCTAACAAGATTGAGGCTTCAAAAGTTGAGAATAGGAAGGTATGAGTGGAAGGGTGCCATATTTCAATTAGAGCTCCTATGGCAGCCCAATCAAGGTGAATCTGGTCATAGTGTTTGGCATGGGTGATTAGGCCTAAGAGGTGCCATCTTGCTAAGTAGACCCTCATGTCTGAAGAGAACTTGGAGAGAAGAAGGGGTAGCCATTTAATCTTTGTGAATCTCCTGGCTCCCGGAACATTTGGATAATCCTATAGTTAAAAGAAAGAAACAGAGAGAAGGATGAGAATACAGAACAGAAGGACTATGAAGATATGAAAGATTGGAACAGAAAGAAACAATTCCACTTTACCTGGTTCATGGCAATTCGACTGCTGATATGCCCATTAATTTCGGTTAGTATGAGAGTGGAACTCTTGGATCTCTTAATAGCTCTCTCCATCTTCGGTCTGCAGGAAGAACTTGAGCGGTCGCAGCACCTGTAAATAGAGGAAGCAGAAGAAGCAGGAATTCGACGAATGTGCTTTGATTATAAGGAAGTTCCTTCCTTTTTATAGAAGTTTGGAGAGTTTAATGCCCGTTCGGAGTTGCAGGTTGATTACCGTTAGGATTGGGCTTAGCTTTCGAGTCGGAGACGGAAGCGCGTTGTTAATTAACGTCCTCTCTTGGGGCGTCAATTGTTGAATTGACGACGTGACCGAGGTCGTGTTTTATTTAGCGTCTCCAGGAGGGTCATCTTCTTCTTGAACTCTCGGTACATTTAACGCCTTGATAAAGGGCGTGTTTTATCTTCAGACGCCTTGATGTCAGTCGTCTCTTATGAATTTGACGCCATGAGATCCAGTTGTTATTTTGTTAACTTGCATATTTGATTCTCCATATGCTTTGATGAACTTAAGTGCTATCTTTTAATTGGAGTTATTTTTGGTTAAGCACTTATGATCATATTTTGCTTTGCTTTGAGAGAACTAATGAACTTTTGAGTGCAGAAGATTGCAGAGTTCGAGGAGCATGGGTCACTCGTGGGAGTAACATTCTTGTGTTCCTTCCTGTAAGCATTGTTACTATATGGTATCTACGCTATTATAACATATCAAGGACCTTGTGGTTCTGATGAACCTGGAATTTGAGTTCCCCTTTATCAAAAACAGTGATAGTTCCAGGAGAGTCTTGATCACACGGATAGGCCGTTGAGTCATTCAAGGTCTGGGACGATGGTTCCACTTTCTGGGTTGATGCGCGGACAAACGGGCTTCGGCTTAGTGTCAGCTCAGAGATCTGGATTCTTGACCAAATCTAGATGGCTTAACAATATTATCCTTGATTATTTTCTATTTTTAGTTTATTTTATCTTTTTCTTTTAGCCCAGCATACATCATGTAGGACTTTGAGCTTCGTACTGAAAATCTTCATATTATGGCAATAATGAAGGTCACTCGTTCTTGATTGAGTTGACATGAGATATTCCACTCCAAATTGAGTACTTTATTCTCTCTGAAGCCGCTCAGGCTAGTTCCTTGAAACTGTTCCTTTGCTGGATCTTCATCTCGATTCCCTTTATTTTTCTGCAAATCCACCTTGGTTGTAGCACGTCCACATTGGCTGGTAACCGCTCTCCAATGGTGTCTCCCTATCGTGCCCACGCGCACATTTTATTTACTTAGTTTAGTCTCCTATTATCCAGCAAATCGATGCTTTCTTGGAATCACCCGGAGTTGTTTCACTTTGAATCTTGGAAAGATTTCCAATGCTTAGTGTCTGAGGCGTGTCACATCACACCTTGGCATCTACTTATCAGTTCGTTCCACTTCATTACACTTTTACCTTCATTCCGTCTCACTGCCTTCCAAAGCAGATGCCAAGGCGGGGCAGCTGTAGACACGCTAAAATTGACGCTATGTTGATCAAATCTCATGTCACTATGTTAACGCTCCAAAGTGAACTTCAATATTTCTATAATATAAAGTTTTTATATTTTTGTGTGTTTTGTGATTTATTCTTGCATTTTTGGTGATTCACGACTTAGAGAGGGGAGTGTTTTGAATAGCGACCTAATTTGGGGCGTGTTCTTAAGAAAGGACGACCACCGGTACGGGCGTCAATTCCTGGTGTTTTACGAGTCCCATCCTGATTGAAAATCAATTATTAACGTCCTTCCATAGGGCGTGTTTTGTTTAACGCCTTTGCTTCAGGCGTCTTTTCTCAATTTTCAAATAAAGAAAGTTTTTATTACCAAAATTGAATCCAGGAAGTGACGCCTTGATCCTGGTCGTGTTTTGAATTAACGCCCTGGAGCAGGTCGTCAATTCTGAATTGACGCCCTTTGGTAGGACGTGTCTCATCCCTTCATGTCCTGCTTGAACTTGCCTTTCCTGAAGAGTTCCCTGCCTTTCTTGGCCACCTTGCTCGATCTGGGAACTAGAGTCCTTGCCGTTCATGACCACTGCCTATTCTTATCTTCCCAAATCTGTGTTTATCTGTGTTTTCTACCCTATAAAAGAGTCCCCTGGTTGATCTCGCGCGAGGATACACACACAAGGGAGAGGTTATCGTGTGCACAGGGAGGTTAGAAGTAGAGCTGTGGTTGTCACAGAGAGGTTTACGGGTGCTGGTGATCGAGATTGAGAGATTGATTTCTCTTCTGCTTCCTTCTGCTGCCCATCCGAAGCAAAGTTTCGTCCCTCTACTGTTTACAGGAACAACAAGGATCTTTTCTTCTCTCCACTATTGTCTGTTCATCTTATCATCGCATAGCCTCTTCCTTGCATTAGTTTTTTTAGTTTTATTGCATCTCTCCTCTCCCTAATTCTCTAGGGGTTTTTAAAAACAAACAAAAAGGTGCACGCTCTATGCTCTTCTTTCATCATCATCTTTTATCTTTGGATTGATACTACACTCATGTTTGGCTGATCCCCCTTTCTTTTGCTTGTTTGTTCTTTGTTAAAAGGTAATCAAAGAGGAAGACCCCCTTCATCGACCGGCCGGTAGAAGGTGGAGGAAGGAACCACATCCATCCCGCATCCTATTATCACCAAGTATTCGCGATCATCTTTTCTTCTTATTGAGATAATTCCTCTGGCGATCACTCTCCTTGGTAGCACCACGTGCTCTTTTACTCCCTTTTTCATTATTCTTCTTATTGCATATGTTTATATTATTTTTGGTCTTAAAAGTGGATTATTTTCCATGATTCACACACACTTTCGCTTGCCTTCAGTGGTACACCCAGCTCCCCTAGTGCTTTCAGCGGCACCTTCCTAGACCTTCCAGCGGTACACCCTAGCCTACTCCGTTCAGCGGTACACCTTCGCCTGCCTTCAACGGTACACCCCAGCTTCCCTCTTGTGTTCAGCGGTACACTCCTAGACCTTCCAGCGGTACACTCCCCAATCCCCCATAGCGGCACACTCTTCACTCTCCAGCGGTGCACTCCATCCTTCCTCCAACCCTACAATATATATATATACATAAAAATAATAAAAAAGGAGAGGGAAATCTACCTGATAATCATAAAAATTGCAAGAATGAAAGAAAGACAAATGAGAAAGAAACAGACAATTAAAAGGGATAAAATAGACTAAGGAAAAGCTCATGGTTCACAGGTGATAAAAGGGGGTTAACAAACAAATGATGACAATAATGAATAAATGACGACAATAAAGGCTAGCGACAATAATGAATAAAACAATACGGCCTTTGTCTCCCTAGGACTTTTTCTTCATGCATTAATTAGTATTTCTTTCGGTCATGGAGCCCTTATTTCTGGCAATTAATCAAGGGTATTCCCCTCTCCGAGGGGATGTAAATGATGTTGTGACCTTTATGGCATGACGGGTCTCAGTCCCGACCAGAACCACACAATCGCCTGACTGAGTCAGATCGAGCGCACCATGGGTTTCTATGAAGCCCGAACAAATCGTCACTTTGTGACTGGCACGCCCACGCACTTAATAAACCCTAATAAAATCGATAAACTAATAGAGCAAAAAGATTTAAACAAAAAGTGCGTCCACAGGGGAAGAAGAGAGAACTCACTCAAATAGGTACGGGAACTACTGACGCATCTCGTCCTCACGCTCCCAAGAAGCCTCACCTCCAGAGTGCCGCTGCCACACCACCTTAACCAAGGGGATGACCTTGTTTTGCAGGCGCTGCTCTCGCATATCCTTAATGCGGACGGGAAACTCTGGGAGAGAAAGATCTGGAGTCACCTCGGGCCAAACAAAATCCTCAAGCACATGCGAGTCATCGGGCATATACTTCCTCAACATTGAGATGTGGAACACGTCATGCACCGACGCCAACTTAGGGGGTAACTACAATCGGTAAGCAACCTCACCGATGCGCTCCATAATGAGGAAAGGACCGACATAGCGGGGACTCAGCTTCCCATGCCGTCCAAAGCGCATCACCCCCTTCATCGGAGAAACTCTTAAGAACACACGATCGCCAACGGTGAAAGATAGAGGCTGCCTCCTCCGATCAGCATAGCTCTTCTGCCGACACTGGGCTGCCAACATGTTCTGACGAACCAGGTGCACGACATTCATGCACTGCTGCACCAACTCCGGTCCCGTCAAAACACGCTCACCGACCTAGAACCAAACAAGTGGAGTCCGACACGGACGCCCATACAACGCCTCATAAGGAGCCATGCCGATGCTCGAATGATAGCTGTTGTTGTAGGCAAACTCCACCAACGATAGGTGGTGAAACCAACTCCCCTGCCACTCCAGGCAACACGACCTCAACATGTCCTCCAAAGTCTAGATGGTCCTCTCTGACTGACCGTCCGACTGAGGATGATATGTCGAACTAAAAGCTAACTCGGTGCCTAGCGCCCTCTGAAAACTCCTCCAGAAACTAGATATGAAACATGGATCTCGATCGGATACAATGGAAATGGGAACCCCAGGCAAGGGTACGATCCGCTCCACATACAAACGTGCCAGCTTAGGCACACTCCAGCTGACTTTAACCTGTAACAACCAAGCCACTTTCGTCAGCCTATCCACCAGCAACCAAATGCTGTCCTGCCCACTCGGAGTCCTCGGCAATCCCACCACAAAATCCATGGTCACGTGGTCCCATTTCCACGCGGGAACATCCAAGGGCTGAAGCACACCTCCTGGTCGCTGATGCTCCGCCTTCACCTGCTGATAGGTCAGGCACCTGGCCACGAACTTGGCAACATCTCTATTCATGCCAGGCCACCAGAACTGCCTCCGCAAGTTTCGATACATCTTCATTGCACCCGGATATACGGTGTACCTGCTCCCATGAGCCTCGCGCAACACTGCATGGCGAACCCGCTCCTCGGTAGGGACGTACATCCTGCCATGAAACCTCACAGCGTCGTCCTCGCCGAGCTCCACATCAGCCATGGCCAAAATTCGGGGCAACTCAAGGTCTGCATGCTGAGCCTCTATCACCTAACGGTGGATAGCAGGGGTGACAGTCAGACTCGCGAGCACTGCTAACCCTGGCTCTCGGGGAATCTTGAGCCTGAAAGACACTTCGGGCACTTGTTCCCAGAGCCTCTACTTTCTCAACATCAAGGCACTGACGGCGACCTTCCGACTCAAAGCATCGGTGACGACATTCATCATGCCCGGCTGCTAAGACAGGGTGAAGTCATAATCCTTCATATTCTCCATCCAACGCCTCTGCCTGAGGTTAAGGTCCTTATGGGTGAACACATACCTCAAACTCTGATGGTCTGTGAACACCTCGAACTTCTCACCGTACAGATAATGCCTCCATATCTTCAGTGTGAAGATCACAGCCGCCAACTCCAGGTCATGGGTAGGGTAGTTCTCCTCATGTGGCTTCAGCTGCCGTGAAGCATACGCCACCACTCTACCATGTTGCATCAACACAACACCCAATCTGACCCTAGAAGCATCTGTACACACCATAAAACCTCCCGATCTGGAAGGCAAAACTAACACCGGAGCCGAGGTGAGCAATCTCTTCAGTTCCCTGAAACTCTGCTCACACTCATCAGTCCAGACAAAAGGCACCTCCTTCCGCATAAGTCTGGTCATCGGGGCCGCAATGCGAGAAAAATTCTGAATGAACCTCTGATAATAGCCTGCAAGCCCCAAAAAACTCCGGATCTCCGTCACAAACCTCGGCCTTGGCCACTTCATTACTGCCTCGACCTTGGCGGGGTCCACGGAAATACCATCACCAGAGATCACATGCCCCAAAAAATGCACCTCATAAAGTCAGAACTCACACTTACTAAGCTTCGCATACAACTGGTGATCTCGTAACATCTGCAGCACCACACCCAAATGGTACGCGTGCTCCTCCGCAGACCGCGAATAAACAAAGATGTCATTCACAAACACGACTATGAACTGGTCCAGATAGGGACGAAACACCCTCTGCATCAAGTCCATGAAGGCTGCTGGGGCATTGGTGAGCCCGAACGGCATCACCAAGAACTCATAATGCCCGTACCTCGTACTAAACACAGTCTTCTTCACATCAGACTCGTGAATCCTCAGCTGATAGTAACCAGACCGTAAATCAATCCGCGAGTACACTCGAGTAGACTTAAGCTGGTCGAACAAGTCATCAATCCGCGGCAACGGATACTTATTCTTAATGGTCACTTCATTCAGCTGCCGGTAGTCAATGCACAACCTTAGACTACCATCCTTCTTCTTCATGAACAACACGGGCGCATCCCAAGGGGAAAAGGTAGGACGAATGTACCCCTTGGCCATTAACTTCTGCAACTGCGCCCTCAGCTCTCTCAGCTCAACGGGAGCCATACGACAGGGAGCCTTCGCCAAGGGTCCCGGCACAACCTAGATAACAAAATCGATCTCCCGCTGGGGAGGCAATCCAGGCAAATCCTCGAGAAAAACATCGAGAAACTCGCACACCACCGGAATGTCCTTGACATCCGGACACGACTGGTCTACCAAGACCACATAAGCGAGAAAACCCTGACAACCGGAATCAAGCAAACGACGGGCTCGAATCGTAGAAATGAGGAAACGAGGAGAGGTAGAATGGATACCTTGGAAGTAGAAGGTCCGCCTACGAGGATGCTAAAAGTAAACCCTCTTCGTTCCACAATCCACCACCACTCCATGGGCCTCGAGCCAATCCATGCCCAAAATCACATCATAATCTCGAAGCTGCAATGCATACAACATGCCTGGCAAACTCCGCCCCTCGATCTAAATCGGAACCTTCTCAAAACAATACGGAGTGATCATTAAGTCACCGAACGGCAACTCCACCATCAGATCACAAGACATTTTGGATACCGGGTCCTCGACACTAAGCACGAAATACTCCGAGATAAATAAATGGGACACGCCAGAATCAAACAAAACTCGCGCTGCGCAACCCAAAATCATAACAGTACCTTCCACATGCTGCGACGACTCTGCCTCTACCCTAGTCATGTGAGTAATCTGGCCTCGAGATCTCTGGCTACCCACACTGGCTGACCATGGTAGTGGCGGAAGTTGACCCTGCTACTGAAACTATTGCTGTGGGTACTGCTGCTGCTGCTGCTGCTGCTGCTACTACTAAGGAAACTGGGGTGGCTGACGCAGCCACTGTGGACAGTCACGCGCCATGTGTCCTGGCTGATCACACTCGAAACAGATCACTGGCGCCGTACACTGCCTGCCTGGATGCGACTCGCCACACCGGGGACACCCTGTAAGAGATCCACCGAACGACCCCTGCCGCTGGAGGGGTACCGGCTACTAAACACTACCTGAAGAAGCCTACCATTGATCCCTGCCCTCCTTACGCTTCTTGGCAAAACCCTTCCTGAATAACTTCTTGACCTTGGCACTGAAAGATGCAAATCCTGCCGTTGATGCCGCCAGAGTCGAAGCTCTCGAACTACCAGAAGAAAGCTAGAACATGCTCTGCTGCTGACTAGTCATCTGCTGGCTGCGGCCTGACAAGGACTGTCCCTGGATAATTGGCCCTCGAGTCCTCTACATATCCAGCTCCAAGGACGCGGCTACACGAGAAGCCGCCTCCAAATCAGTGGCAGCGTCCACGATCAAATGGTGCCTCTGCTCCTGCGTCAAGCCCTGCATGAACTGAGCGGTCTTCACCTTCTCATGCTTCATGACATGGGGTGCATAACGACCCAGCTCAACAAATCGGGCCCTATACTACAACACGGACATGTCACCCTGGACCAGCTCCAAAAAATGACGCATCCTCTGCGTAGCAATATACTCTTGACAGTAAGCACACTCGAAAGCGCTGACAAAGTCTCTCCACACAATCTGCTCAAGGGAACGACACTGGAAGGACATCTTCCATTCGGAAGACCACCATGCCCGAGCCGTGCCCTGCAACTGGTTGTAGGCCAACATCACCCTGTCCTCCGCAATACACCGCATGGAACTGAACACCCGCTCCATCTCATCGAGCCAACTCCGAGCCAAATCAGGGTTTGGCTAGCCATCATAGTAGGGTGGATGGAACTGCATGAAATCTCTCACTGCTCGGCCTGGCCCACCCCTGGTCGATGAGCCCTCACTAGCCTCTCCACCGAACTGCTGCGACATAAGTTGGTACATGCCACGGAAGAAATCCTCGACCCCAGAATCCTCACAGTATCTGCTACCTCGATGGCTGCTGGTGGCACTCTACTCTGCTCCTCCTGCTCCTCATGAACCTCCTGCTGGATCTCCTGAACCTCAGCCGACTACCCCTACTGAGAGCAAGTCCCCTGCCTCAGTGCCATACTCGCTCTTGAAGCAAAAGATAGAAAACACGGAAACGGCAAGGTCAATAAAAACACACGGTGCCCGATGACAGCGTCAACTGTACATCATCGCTGTGGACTAGTGGACCACCACAACTACCTATGATTCTTGTATAATCCCACAACCACGCTCTGATACTAGCTGTAACGACCCGAGAATCTGATTACCGGGAAGGCCCGATAACCCGAGACTCGAGCCGCCACCCACGAGCCCGAAGACTCAGAAGGGTTAGAAGGATGGTGTGGAGACTACACAAGTATCACAAATAATTACAGAAATTAAACAGTTTATATGATTAAGCAGGAAATAATTAACATTTTACATGATACATGGTCCACAAGATATAACAAAATAAACAACAGTAGTCCACAACTAGTACAGAGATAAGAAAGAAAAGTACAGCTATACGGGACATACCCCGGCTCTGACATCTGGCACTAATGCAGGGCACCTGAACCACGCTGAGCCTCAGACGCACCCCTCTGAAGCCACGCCTCACCTGAAACATGGTAAACACACCAGGGAATGAGTCTCGGAACAAGACTCAGTAGGGATCACACAAACCCTACCTCGTAAAATAGAAAACCGCTACGCTAGCAGTTAAGCGAGTACCTCAAAAGTGAAAGCCCTGCAACTACAAACCCCGGTCTCACGCCACGAAAATCGACACACGTGCCACGGCAAAACAACCGGAGCTCAACTGTCAAACACGACCAAAACCCAAAGGTCGAAGTCAAAGAGACTGACAGTCTGTCACTCCCGACTCGACAGGAGTACCTCCCAATAGAAGCACAGTCGGCAGCGTCCCCTGACGCCTTACACCGCACCGCAGGTGTCCGCCTGCGATGACCCGGGCGGAGGCAAGGACACCGCACAAGTAACCACAAAGCAAGTGACTAACTGGGGTCACGCTCGTCGGCGCGTGTCCAACTTCCCCCAACCACGTGTGCACACACAAACCATGCATCCTAGGTCTGGCCTCTAACTGGTTTTCCCCTTAGCCGGACTCTAGCTACAGACGTGGGGCCCGACGGAAACCAGTCTGAAAATCATCCTCAGGGTAGCCTCTCCACCACTCCTTGGTGGGACCACTAAACGTGTAAGCAGGCTACGACTAGTGGAGGGTCACTGAAAGAGTAGAGTCTCAAGTCAACGGAAATAACGTCCGAACCCGATGAAGTACGGGGACCGTCCCACATACCAGCACCGTCGCACGGTGACCACGGTCGGAGAAGAAACAGGACTGTGGACCACCTAGTGTAGTCCAGAGCCTGACGGTCCAACCCAGGAGCATCACAGCTCTAAGGATCTAGCTCTGGGCCGTCACAGCAGTCTGACGGCCCAACACAGGTGTGTCAGACACTCGGTGCAAAACCGGCTGTGACGCGCCAGCCTTGGTGTGTCACAGGCCCTAACGCACCCAATCCAGTGCGTCAAAAGGCGAGAAGAAATCTACTGTGACGTACACCGCTCGGGGCATCACAGACTCTAACGGGCCACCGCTGGTGCGTCAGAAGACGGGAAGAAAATCGACTGTGACGCACACCCCTCGGGACGTCACAGCTCTAACGGTCCTACCTAGGAGTGTTAGAAGGTGGGGATGCGTCCTCTCTGACGCTCCCACACAGGGGTGTCACAAGGCTCTGACGCCCCACCCTGGGTGCGTTAGAGGCCAGCCTCAATGATCAAAACCACAACGGTCGGATGCCAATGGTCGGATCGCCACCTGACGGTCCAACCCAGGCGCGTCACACGCCCTGGCGGCCTATCGTAGGACCCTCAGGCCCATAGACCACCCAGTTGGCAAAACACTGCCATGTAACGCACCCACTGTGGGGCGTCACAGGCTGTGACGGTCACTGGAAGGACCGTCACACCGTCCCGATGGCGAAACGATGGGAAACGACCCAAAGCACCAACCACGCCCCCATGCCTCCAAGGGAGAGGGGGGAAACAAGGGAGAAGCTCCCCTGGGACCCCTAGCATGCTTCTAAGCCATCAAAATGTCGAATCACGGCCTAAAATCATGGATCGGGCGACTCTCCCCAAATCATGGAAAAACCTGTCCCGGCATGGAAACGACCCCTCTCGGCCTCACACTCGGCTAGAAATCACGGGAATGGAACGTGGGGAGCTAAGGAACGTCACCCTACCTCGATTTCGCCTCAAGGCGCGCCGAATCGTCCACAAACCATGAAGAACGCTTTTAGAACCCTCGCTCTTTCACGATTCCCCACAAGCTTTACGCCGCCACGATCACCTCTCCGTCGCCCACGCCGTCACGCCGTCGCCCCGCGCCATCTGCAGCCGGAGGGGGCACCGCTGCGATCGTCGTCGGTCGAATGAGAGAGAAGGGGCGCTCATGGTGGGGAGGAAGAAGGAAAGAGGAAGAAGGAGAGAAAAAGGTGGGAGAGAGAGAGAAGGGTTGGAGTATTTATAGAAAATCGGGAAATTCTAGAAAATACCAAAAAATGAAAAATTACACATCCGGGATCCTCGGAACGCACCGATCGCAACGGTACCACTCTCGCCCAGGTGAACGACTCAGTTCACCTGCTACGGGGTTCCGCAGGTAAAAACTGGAAACACGACCGGGAATCGGAAAAACGCGTGGAAAAAGCCGCGGACACGCTCCGAGCCTCCGAAACAACTCCAAATCGCGCTGATCCGAACACGAAAGATTCCTGAAACATAATTTCACACAGATTCGAGACCCAAGAAGAAAGGATCCAAAAGGTTTGGGATATTACAATTTAAGTACTCAATAAGATTTATGGTACCCGACGGAGACACATTCTCTCGCATGGTGATAACTCTTAGACAGGGTGGACCTACCCTCCTTCTCGTCACCATTTGATATACCATGGAGTCAAGGCATGCAAGCACTCTTACGAGGATGCAACATGCAAGGGATATCTCAAAATATGCACACTCAAGAATCAATATAAATTTAGCAAGTATGAGTGCAACATACAAATTTCATTCTTTGCTTGTCATGCACTTCATGCATTAATATGCTGAGCATGCTAATGTTCAGATGCCAATGCTTGGCATGCAATATGCAGACATGCTCTTACTTGAATTCCAGTTTCAATTTGTACCTGAAATGCAGTATGGATGAATGCCATTTCACTAATGCAAGGTACAAGAATGCTATCTCTCCCAATGAATGAACATGCAAAATATAAATGAGAGAAGAAGAACATGTAAGAATCATGCTAAACTAATTTACACGACACTTTTTGAGCTAGGCTAAAATAAAAGCATTATCTTACATATTCACTGCCACCTCCTCCTGAGAAGATGCATTTATGGACATCATCAATCAATCAAGATAAATGAGTTTCTTATATTTTTCTCCCTTAACAAAATGAATAATTAAATGTAGAATTAAGCAGGAGGTGGGTTATAAAATAGGAACCAACCCATAAGCACATTCTTAACAGAATGCTCATCTTTGAGTATGAGCTTCAATCAAAGGTAGAATATTCACAAATTCACATTCAAACATTATTTGTCATGCATTTACTTATCATTTGAACTTTACAAGAAACTGTGGTCTCTCCTATATAAAAGGTAGGGAGGATAGTGCATGACATTTGATTAAACAGATGTGACATGAAAAGCAATATGAAGAGGAAGAAAGTACAAATATAGAAGAAGTTAAAACATTTCTGGCTGCATCATATAAACAGATGTATCAATGAACGCTGAGGGCAAACAATATCAAAATCAATACTGAATCATTTCAGATTGACTTGCAGTAAGTATAAATTCAGATCTGAAGATAAAAGAATTTCCCTCATGAGCCAGATAGTCGATTTTACTGAGTTCTCAAATGTATATGTGCTTGTTCAACAACTCAAGATCAGATCATTAGAAAGGCACAACACACAACTAATCAAGAAAAAGATTTCATTGTCATACTATGCCTTGAGCAGCTCAAAAAGGAGATCATCTTTACACATATTGCCAAACCAAAGGACATACTTAAAACAGAAAAAGAAATACACTAAAAACTGTTCAACAATAAGAATCAAAATTGGTTGTTGGGATCGGTGCGATGGATTCAGAGGGGGGGGGGTGAATGAATCCCTCTTCCACAAATTGCCCAAATTAAAAAAAAAACTCAACCTGATGACCTTAAAACTGATGCGGAATTAAACACGTTCATGACTTTAGATTGACATCGAGTCTAGCATATCTATCTTTAAACACAAGAACAAACACTGTTGTTAACCGAACCCATTCAAGCAATCGACTACAACTTAGACACTCAGATGGGTTAAGCAAATCAGAAGCATTCCAGAATAGTGATTAAGTAATTAAAGTGACTTTCTCAAGACCAATATCAGATGATTGATATGCAATCAAATTCCTTGCTAGATAGAAGATTCAAATCGGCCTATGCATACATCTAGCGAATTGAATATGACAATCAAACCACAGTAGATGAAGGATTTTTAGGTGGTTCGGTCCGCAGACCTACGTCCACCCCACACTCCAACCAGAGTGTGGATTCCGCTGATACACAGCTTAACAGCTGGGCCTCACAGCTTGCCTACATCAGCTGAGCATCACAGCTTAGCCATCCGCTGGGCAATACAGCTTGGCCGTCCAGAGGATACCACACCTCTGCAACTGCTGGGGACTACAGCTTAACCCGTCCAGAGGAATCCTCCTCTGCCCGCTGAGCAACACAGCTTGCTTCGCTGACTAACAGCTTGAATAAAGGTTCAAAAGAAAAACACGAAGAACAAAGGAAACACATCAACTGAAAGCTGTAAAAGACATCAACACAGATGTGGCTCCCATGGAGCTGACTGGCTTGGATCTGATCCAAAGTCCAGTGAAAATAAATCTCCCGATGAAGCTTTTCTTCTTCCCCTAGAGCTCTCTACCTCTCTCTTCCTTTCTTTCTCTTCTTCTGCTTCTCTATACTTCTCTGCTGCTCACTCTTTTCTTATCTCGATCACTACTCTCAAAAGCTCTCTCTCTTTCTTTCTTCCTCTTCTTCTCTCTTTCTCTTTTGAACACTCTCCTCCTCTGCTCTTCTTCTTTTCTCTTCCATCTGGATCGTACAGGGTCTCCCCCTTTTTTTTTAATTAGACTCACTCCTCATTCTTCTTCACCACTATGTTCTGCATCGATCACTGTCTTCTTATAAACTCTCACTGGGCGCGTGGATGAAGAACTCCCACCCATTAGCTTCCAGAAGGCTCTCAGCTACGTGTCGCGATCTAAGCGTTGTAGCCTTCCACGTGGCACTTATTAGGAGGTCGATCTCCCTTGGATCACGTGCCCCTCCTCGGAGAGAAGCTATATCAGAAAAACACAAGGCCTTTAATCAAATGCTTAGCATAGTTTGCACCATCATGTTCAAACATAGAATGCACTGAGTAGAGATATTCAAGTCAACCATTGTTTACACAACAGCTTGACACCATATCCACAGACATGGGTCCAAGAGACACAAGAAGAAGACATTGTACCGAGTCAAAAGAAGGGATCAAAGATATGCACGGACTCTTAAAACAACTGTGTAAGACAGTTGATACACCGAGTTGGATTTGCGAGAATTGCACCGAGATGAAAGAGAAGAATCATACGAACAAAAAAATGGATGCAAGATAGACCTTGAACCGAATCTGAAAGGCGAGACGCACAAAGATGCACAAACAAGATATGCACGAACCTAAAAGTGTATGCTGCAATGAAATACAATGAAATGCACTGAGCCAATTTATGTCTAGACACGTAATGCACCGAGATGGAAACGGGGCTACAGTGTTTGTGAGTGAGACAAAGACTTGCACCGAATTGATAAAGAGAAGTACAAGACACCGCTTGCACAAAGATGTATTTGCACTGAGATGAAGAGACAAGATCTAACGGTCCATATTAGATGACGATTGCACCGACTAGAGCTTGCACCGATCTCGAGAGGTGAGATGCAAGGACATGTTATGCACGGGCATATCAACAGAGAATGTGCAGACTTTGTATATGCATGAGACAACCAAATGCACTGACTATGCTCATGAATGTATAGACTTGCTCAGTCATCAAAGCAACAGTGTGCAGACTTGGTGTATGTGCGAGACAAAACAATGCATAGACTATGTAAATGCATGAAGAGCACTGGCTATACTGACTTGGTCGAATGAAGCAATGGATAGTTACTAAAGAATGTACAGACTTAAGTTGATGTAGTCTAGGCAAAACTCTATACATACTTTATAGCGTGCAGAGAAATGTTGCCCCGGTTTTCAGTGACAGGACCTTATATGCAATGAGCGTGCTTCAGTGTATATACATCATATGTAGTGAATCATGCATCGACTATATGGCGTGCAACTGATGAATGCACCGATGCAAGGTACACTTGTTATGCAATGCTATAAATATGCACACTCAATCAGTCAATCTTTTATACTCATAGTGCTTGCTAACATCAAACTCATTCATACTCATAGTGCTTGCTGACATCAAAACCACAGGGGCACAATAATCTCTCCCTTTCTGATGATGGCAACACTATGAGTCACACAGACCCAAACTATTCTCCCCCTTTGACTTCATCAAAAAGAAAATAGTTTGAGAGAAAAATTAAGCAGGTATGAAAAGATTGATATAACATCTCCCCCTTTTACTACATGAAAGCACATTAGAGCTATCTATTCTCCCCTTTGACAAGATCACAAACAAACCTCCCCCTTTAAAAAGCAATAAGTGCAGTCTAGACAAGACCTAACCTCTTCTTTAAAAACAACCCAATGCTCCCTGATATGAATGAAGCAAGGCTTTCAAGAGTGTAAGGTGAGAGATATGTCAAGAAGACATTCAGCAAGGATGACATGGCAGCATGCAGAATACAGGATCTTTCAAGGAAATAGAAGATTTTCAATAAGATACTTATTTCATAAATCTGAATAAACGGATGGTTCAGACTCTTCCATTATAGGGGCTTATGAATTTTTATTTGAACATCATGGTTTAAATATGATGTATACATAGTTTGATAATAAAATTCTGTACTCATATCTGAACATCAATGTTTAATAAAAGTGAACCAAGCCCTCATATTTATATCTTGATTAACCTCCCTTCATCTTACTCAGTCAATTTCAATGACTTCTTCAGAAATTACAATAATTAGTATTGAGGTTAAACATCATGAAAGAATTCAGATTTGGTTCCTGAGGATCAGTCATACTTCTTCAAATAATTTCAGATTTTTCTTTATGCACAATACAAGATTTCATAGCAAGTTTACCAGGTGCAATTAAGTTCAGTACACACCTTGTGGCTAGAGGATACACGTTGTTTGGACGCCAGTATCCCTGAGCACTTAGTGTGACTAACTGTCATGCTTCAGAGATAGTATTGACACCTCATGACATACTTTACCTTATTTCATTGATAAGTGAAGTATATTTCTCAGTGTTCAAGCCATTGCTCTGCCTGGATATTCAATGAATTTTATTTAGCAGAGTTAATTATGGCACTTCATGACACAGTCCTCTAGACTTCATGGTCAATGGACATGGTTTCTCAGTGACCACAATCATTGCTCTGACAGAATTTATCCTTAGGAGCATTTCAGATTCATCAGATGTTTAAAAATAATACTGATTTCATATAATTCAACCAAATAAAGCCATGATATTAACATTTTCAGATTTCGGAGGATTTAACAAGATTCAACATGAAATAGTTGGTTAAAGTTTATTAAAAATGACCCAGATATTTTCAAGATATTCATATCCAAGCTCAATGAATACATTAGACTTAAACCAATCTGATCTTTTAGCCATTCATAAGTCTTTATGATGGAAGATTCTTTAATGAATTGATTTTCAGATTTATGATCAAGGTATACGAATTGAACTCTTCTCAATTCTCTAAAATTTTCAATGAGATTCAACATCATTTAAGTTGTGAACTGTACAAGAGTTTCAAGCATATAACAAAGATGAGCACAATAGTGAAGGTGTCGACATTTGACAGAGCATTTCCAAGATGATGTCGACTCACTGTGTCGACACTTCCAATCAGGACAATTAATAGGTGCAGCAAAGAATGTATCAGAGAGAATCATAGATATCTAGAGGTCCATCAGACAGATTTGCTCAAGTAAGACCAGCTCACAAGATTCAAAATTAAATCAGAGTTAAGTTCAGATACGTGAAATGGATGATCTCAACATAAGGATGTGAGCTTTAGTTGACTGACAAAAATACCAAGAAACTAGATGAATAGCCAGCAGAACACAATCTTGATATATACTCCCCCTTAATGAACGCAATCTTTTTGGCAATTTCAATGTAATGAAATGCAATGCGATTAACTATATGTATGCAAAGACATGCAAAGACTCAACAAACTCCCCCTGAATGTATGCAATATATATGAAGATTCTAAAAGGCACTGTGTGCAATACAACATGTAGTCCTATCAGATTTTTAGTGAATGTGAAATACAGATTCAAGCATTAAATCAAAAGCATAACGTTCACAATTTTCAGACTCAGACAGAAACTAATGTTTTTAGCAATTCTATATAGATGAACATTTATTTTAACAAGATATGCAATGTATCTAAGAGCAGGAAGTGCAGAGAATTTACCTGAAAAGTTCATAAAGGGGTTTTCTTTTGAGTGCCTTGGTTTATTTCCCCAACTCATTTTCCAATCCAAGGCACACCTGCAAAACAAAGTTTATTTTGCACAAACAGATACCCAAGAGGTCTTGGGTCCTGAATTAACAGTGACATTCCTAGCAGGTTTTCTCAACAATTTTTGTGCATGAAGGTCATCAAATCTCATCAAGTAGTAATTATTCATTGAATGACCTATTTGACCACAGTAATGGCATGATGCAACAGATTTCAAATTCTTTTTATGCAAATTACTGTTGTCATGAAATTTATTAGCAGAGAGAAAATTCTTTTTATTAAAATCAGCCAGCCACTTTGGCTTCCCACAGTTATAGCATGAAAATTTCACAGATCGTTTTATAGGGAATTTGACAAGATAGGGGTTAACAGAATTCTTCTGAACATGTCAACAGTCCTTGACTGTATGACCATTCTTCTCACACTCGAAGCATCGGATATGCTTACCTTTAAAACCATTTTTACCCCTAGTAGATCCAAACCAGCACTCAATGGCTTTGTGATCACGTTTGTTACAGTTAAAATAAATAATGTGCTGGTCTGAAGCAAACATGTTTCTTATGGGGCCATGATGATTAGCAGAAGTCCTAGCATGCATTTTATCATCTTGTTTCATGATGAAACATGCATTCATGAGATGACCATGCCTACCACAGTAATGACAAGATATACCAGACTTCCTAGTAGCATGATTTCTACCAAATAAATTTCTAGAATGCAATGTTTCACTTGCATGCCCATCTACAATCAATAATCTACAATCATCCATTACATGGCCTACCTTGCCACAGTAATGGCATGAGACACTCTTATCAGATGCATATGAATAAGTAAATGAGTTATGAGTAGTATGCATTGACCCATCAGATGCAGCAGAGCTAGTAGTTTCCAAAACACAAGTAGGGACACTTTTGACCTTCTTTTTCTTACCATTTTTGTTCAAATGTTTACCCTTGTTCACAACTCTTATTTGTTTTTCATTGTTCTGGGCCTTGAATTGGAATACATATGATGTAGATGTATTAAGATGCCCAGAGCAGCTTGCAATGTCAGAGCTGCAAACAAAGGTAGTGTAAGGCTTTTTCTTAACAGATTTTTCAATTTGAGGGTTGCATCCTTCCTCTCCACTTGATTCAGTGGCGTCATCACACAAAGGAACATTCATTTTCTCTTTTCCCTTGACAGATTTAGGCATGGAACGAACAAGTTCATTTACTTCAGATTGTAAAGAGGAGATTTTGAGTTCAGAATTTATGAAATCTTCTTCACATACAAGAATCTATCTCTGCATAGCATCATTTAGATTTTTGACCATGTCTAATTCTTGTTTTAATTTCTGTTCCTTCTCAGACTGAGTTTCTTTATTTACATCTTTCTCTTTCTCACGGGTTAACCATCCTTCAGATGCTACAGTGTTCAAGACCATGAGTTTCTTATTTTGTTCCTTCAATTCTTTATTTTCCTTATGCACCTTTTTAATTTCTTCATCACATTTTTCATTTCTGGACATCAACTCCAGTTTCTCAATTAGTTCCTTTTCTCTTTCTTCCACTTTAATTTTATCAGCAAGTAGCTTTTTGTGATCCTCTTTAAATGAAGCAACTAGTTTATTCAGCCATTCATTCTTAGCCTTGAGATTTTCATTATATTTTTGAACTTCTGCATTTTCAACCTTCAGTTTTTCCATTAGAGAATTAATCTCGATCAATTCTTGCATGCTTTTTAGATGCTCATCTTTCTTCTTATTCAGCTGATTCTCAAGTTCTGATATCTTGTTCAACCAAGTTTGATTTTCAAATTTTAAAGAACCATTTTGTTCTTTAAGATTTTTAACATCCATATCTAGACCACTTGGTCTCATCGTGAGGTAATTGGTGTGGGCCTTTAGATAGAAGACTCCATAATTTGGGATCAATGGAGTTTACGTAAACACATAGGCCTCCTAGCCAACTACTGAAGTTAGAACCATCATAAATCAGAGGATGAGCCATTAGGGCAGATGGCAAACAGATTCAACACACAAAACAATCGACAAGAAATGCACCAAAATCGAGATAGCACCGACGACAGCAAGACCCTCTGCAGATCGTTGGATCTGGAAAGTCAGAGACCTGCTCTGATACCAATTGTTGGGATCTGTGCGATGGATTCAGAGGGGGGTGAATGAATCCCTCTTCCACAAATTGCCCAAAATAAAAAAAAACTCAACCTGATGAACTTAAAACTGATGCGGAATTAAACACGTTCATGACTTTAGATTGACATCGAGTCTAGCATATCTATCTTTAAACATAAGAACAAACACTGTTGTTAACCGAACCCATTCAAGCAATCAACTGCAACTTAGACACTCAGATGGTTTGAGCAAATCAGAAGCATTCCAGAACATTGATTAAGTAATTGAAGTGACTTTCTCAAGACCAATATTAGATGATTGATATGCAATCAAATTCCTTGCTAGATAGAAGATTCAAATCGACCTATGCATACATCTAGCGAATCGAATATGACAATCAAACCACAGTAGATGAAGGATTTTTAGGTGGTTCGGTCCGCAGACCTACGTCCACCCCACACTCCAACCAGAGTGTGGATTCCGCTGATACACAGCTTAACAGCTGGGCCTCACAGCTTGCCTACATCAGCTGAGCATCACAGCTTGCTTCCGCTGGGTAATACAGCTTAGCCATCCGCTGGGCAATACAGCTTGGCCGTCCAGAGGATACCACACCTCTGCAACTGCTGGGGACTACAGCTTAACCCGTCCAGAGGAATCCTCCTCTGCCCGCTGAGCAACACAGCTTGCTTCGCTGACTAACAGCTTGAATAAAGGTTCAAAAGAAAAACACGAAGAACAAAGGAAACACAGCAACTGAAAGTTGTAAAAGACATCAACACAGATGTGGCTCCCATGGAGCTGACTGGCTTGGATCTGATCCAAAGTCCAGTGAAAATAAATCTCCCGATGAAGCTTTTCTTCTTCCCCTAGAGCTCTCTACCTCTCTCTTCCTTTCTTTCTCTTCTTCTGCTTCTCTATACTTCTCTGCTGCTCACTCTTTTCTTATCTCGATCACTACTCTCAAAAGCTCTCTCTCTTTCTTTCTTCCTCTTCTTCTCTCTTTCTCTTTTGAACACTCTCCTCCTCTGCTCTTCTTCTTTTCTCTTCCATCTGGATCGTACAGGCTCTCCCCCCTTTTTTTGTAATTAGACTCACTCCTCATTCTTCTTCACCACTATGTTCTGCATCGATCACTGTCTTCTTATAAACTCTCACTGGGCGCGTGGATGAAGAACTCCCACCCATTAGCTTCCAGAAGGCTCTCAGCTATGTGTCGCGATCTAAGCGTTGTAGCCTTCCACGTGGCACTTATTAGGAGGTCGATCTCCCTTGGATCACGTGCCCCTCCTCGGAGAGAAGCTATATCAGAAAAACACAAGGCCTTTAATCAAATGCTTAGCATAGTTTGCACCATCATGTTCAAACATGGAATGCACTGAGTAGAGATATTCAAGTCAACTATTGTTTACACAACAGCTTGACACCATATCCACAGACATGGGTCCAAGAGACACAAGAAGAAGACATTGTACCGAGTCAAAAGAAGGGATCAAAGATATGCACGGACTCTTAAAACAACTGTGTAAGACAGTTGATACACCGAGTTGGATTTGTGAGAATTGCACCGAGATGAAAGAGAAGAATCATACGAACAAAAAAATGGATGCAAGATAGACCTTGAACCGAATCTGAAAGGCGAGACGCACAAAGATGCACAAACAAGATATGCACGAACCTAAAAGTGTATGCTGCAATGAAATACAATGAAATGCACTGAGCCAATTTATGTCTAGACACGTAATGCACCGAGATGGAAACGGGGCTACAGTGTTTGTGAGTGAGACAAAGACTTGCACCGAATTGATAAAGAGAAGTACAAGACACCGCTTGCACAAAGATGTATTTGCACTGAGATGAAGAGACAAGATCTAACGGTCCATATTAGATGACGATTGCACCGACTAGAGCTTGCACCGACCTCGAGAGGTGAGATGCAAGGACATGTTATGCACGGGCATATCAACAGAGAATGTGCAGACTTTGTATATGCATGAGACAACCAAATGCACTGACTATGCTCATGAATGTATAGACTTGCTCAGTCATCAAAGCAACAGTGTGCAGACTTGGTGTATGTGCGAGACAAAACAATGCATAGACTATGTAAATGCATGAAGAGCACTGGCTATACTGACTTGGTCGAATGAAGCAATGGATAGTTACTAAAGAATGTACAGACTTAAGTTGATGTAGTCTAGGCAAAACTCTATACATACTTTATAGCGTGCAGAGAAATGTTGCCCCGGTTTTCAGTGACAGGACCTTATATGCAATGAGCGTGCTTCAGTGTATATACATCATATGTAGTGAATCATGCATCGACTATATGGCGTGCAACTGATGAATGCACCGATGCAAGGTACACTTGTTATGCAATGCTATAAATATGCACACTCAATCAGTCAATCTTTTATACTCATAGTGCTTGCTAACATCAAACTCATTCATACTCATAGTGCTTGCTGACATCAAAACCACAGGGGCACAATAATCTCTCCCTTTCTGATGATGGCAACACTATGAGTCACACAGACCCAAACTATTCTCCCCCTTTGACTTCATCAAAAAGAAAATAGTTTGAGAGAAAAATTAAGCAGGTATGAAAAGATTGATATAACATCTCCCCCTTTTACTACATGAAAGCACATTAGAGCTATCTATTCTCCCCTTTGACAAGATCACAAACAAACCTCCCCCTTTAAAAAGCAATAAGTGCAGTCTAGACAAGACCTAACCTCTTCTTTAAAAACAACCCAATGCTCCCTGATATGAATGAAGCAAGGCTTTCAAGAGTGTAAGGTGAGAGATATGTCAAGAAGACATTCAGCAAGGATGACATGGCAGCATGCAGAATACAGGATCTTTCAAGGAAATAGAAGATTTTCAATAAGATACTTATTTCATAAATCTGAATAAACGGATGGTTCAGACTCTTCCATTATAGGGGCTTATGAATTTTTATTTGAACATCATGGTTTAAATATGATGTATACATAGTTTGATAATAAAATTCTGTACTCATATCTGAACATCAATGTTTAATAAAAGTGAACCAAGCCCTCATATTTATATCTTGATTAACCTCCCTTCATCTTACTCAGTCAATTTCAATGACTTCTTCAGAAATTACAATAATTAGTATTGAGGTTAAACATCATGAAAGAATTCAGATTTGGTTCCTGAGGATCAGTCATACTTCTTCAAATAATTTCAGATTTTTCTTTATGCACAATACAAGATTTCATAGCAAGTTTACCAGGTGCAATTAAGTTCAGTACACACCTTGTGGCTAGAGGATACACGTTGTTTGGACGCCAGTATCCCTGAGCACTTAGTGTGACTAACTGTCATGCTTCAGAGATAGTATTGACACCTCATGACATACTTTACCTTATTTCATTGATAAGTGAAGTATATTTCTCAGTGTTCAAGCCATTGCTCTGCCTGGATATTCAATGAATTTTATTTAGCAGAGTTAATTATGGCACTTCATGACACAGTCCTCTAGACTTCATGGTCAATGGACATGGTTTCTCAGTGACCACAATCATTGCTCTGACAGAATTTATCCTTAGGAGCATTTCAGATTCATCAGATGTTTAAAAATAATACTGATTTCATATAATTCAACCAAATAAAGCCATGATATTAACATTTTCAGATTTCGGAGGATTTAACAAGATTCAACATGAAATAGTTGGTTAAAGTTTATTAAAAATGACCCAGATATTTTCAAGATATTCATATCCAAGCTCAATGAATACATTAGACTTAAACCAATCTGATCTTTTAGCCATTCATAAGTCTTTATGATGGAAGATTCTTTAATGAATTGATTTTCAGATTTATGATCAAGGTATACGAATTGAACTCTTCTCAATTCTCTAAAATTTTCAATGAGATTCAACAGCATTTAAGTTGTGAACTGTACAAGAGTTTCAAGCATATAACAAAGATGAGCACAATAGTGAAGGTGTCGACATTTGACAGAGCATTTCCAAGATGATGTCGACTCACTGTGTCGACACTTCCAATCAGGACAATTAATAGGTGCAGCAAAGAATGTATCAGAGAGAATCATAGATATCTAGAGGTCCATCAGACAGATTTGCTCAAGTAAGACCAGCTCACAAGATTCAAAATTAAATCAGAGTTAAGTTCAGATACGTGAAATGGATGATCTCAACATAAGGATGTGAGCTTTAGTTGACTGACAAAAATACCAAGAAACTAGATGAATAGCCAGCAGAACACAATATTGATATATACTCCCCCTTAATGAACGCAATCTTTTTGGCAATTTCAATGTAATGAAATGCAATGCAATTAACTATATGTATGCAAAGACATGCAAAGACTCAACAAACTCCCCCTGAATGTATGCAATATATATGAAGATTCTAAAAGGCACTGTGTGCAATACAACATGTAGTCCTATCAGATTTTTAGTGAATGTGAAATACAGATTCAAGCATTAAATCAAAAGCATAACGTTCACAATTTTCAGACTCAGACAGAAACTGATGTTTTTAGCAATTCTATATAGATGAACATTTATTTTAACAAGATATGCAATGTATCTAAGAGCAAGAAGTGCAGAGAATTTACCTGAAAAGTTCATAAAGGGGTTTTCTTTTGAGTGCCTTGGTTTATTTCCCCAACTCATTTTCCAATCCAAGGCACACCTGCAAAACAAAGTTTATTTTGCACAAACAGATACCCAAGAGGTCTTGGGTCCTGAATTAACAGTGACATTCCTAGCAGGTTTTCTCAACAATTTTTGTGCATGAAGGTCATCAAATCTCATCAAGTAGTAATTATTCATTGAATGACCTATTTGACCACAGTAATGGCATGATGCAACAGATTTCAAATTCTTTTTATGCAAATTACTGTTGTCATGAAATTTATTAGCAGAGAGAAAATTCTGTTTATTAAAATCAGCCAGCCACTTTGGCTTCCCACAGTTATAGCATGAAAATTTCACAGATCGTTTTGCAGGGAATTTGACAAGATAGGGGTTAACAGAATTCTTCTGAACATGTCAACAGTCCTTGACTGTATGACCATTCTTCCCACACTCGAAGCATCGGATATGCTTACCTTTAAAACCATTTTTACCCCTAGTAGATCCAAACCAGCACTCAATGGCTTTGTGATCACGTTTGTTACAGTTAAAACAAATAATGTGCTGGTCTGAAGCAAACATGTTTCTTCTGGGGCCATGATGATTAGCAGAAGTCCTAGCATGCATTTTATCATCTTGTTTCATGATGAAACATGCATTCATGAGATGACCATGCCTACCACAGTAATGACAAGATATACCAGACTTCCTAGTAGCATGATTTCTACCAAATAAATTTCTAGAATGCAATGTTTCACTTGCATGCCCATCTACAATCAATAATCTACAATCATCCATTACATGGCCTACCTTGCCACAGTAATGGCATGAGACACTCTTATCAGATGCATATGAATAAGTAAATAAGTTATGAGTAGTATGCATTGACCCATCAGATGCAGCAGAGCTAGCAGTTTCCAAAACACAAGTAGGGACACTTTTGACCTTATTTTTCTTACCATTTTTGTTCAAATGTTTACCCTTGTTCACAACTCTTATTTGTTTTTCATTGTTCTGGGCCTTGAATTGGAATACATATGATGTAGATGTATTAAGATGCCCAGAGCAGCTTGCAATGTCAGAGCTGCAAACAAAGGTAGTGTAAGGCTTTTTCTTAACAGATTTTTCAATTTGAGGGTTGCATCCTTCCTCTCCACTTGATTCAGTGGCGTCATCACACAAAGGAACATTCATTTTCTCTTTTCCCTTGACAGATTTAGGCATGGAACGAACAAGTTCATTTACTTCAGATTGTAAAGAGGAGATTTTGAGTTCAGAATTTATGAAATCTTCTTCACATACAAGAATCTATCTCTGCATAGCATCATTTAGATTTTTGACCATTTCTAATTCTTGTTTTAATTTCTGTTCCTTCTCAGACTGAGTTTCTTTATTTACATCTTTCTCTTTCTCACGGGTTAACCATCCTTCAGATGCTACAGTGTTCAAGACCATGAGTTTCTTATTTTGTTCCTTCAATTCTTTATTTTCCTTATGCACCTTTTTAATTTCTTCATCACATTTTTCATTTCTGGACATCAACTCCAGTTTCTCAATTAGTTCCTTTTCTCTTTCTTCCACTTTAATTTTATCAGCAAGTAGCTTTTTGTGATCCTCTTTAAATGAAGCAACTAGTTTATTCAGCCATTCATTCTTAGCCTTGAGATTTTCATTATATTTTTGAACTTCTGCATTTTCAACCTTCAGTTTTTCCATTAGAGAATTAATCTCGATCAATTCTTGCATGCTTTTTAGATGCTCATCTTTCTTCTTATTCAGCTGATTCTCAAGTTCTGATATCTTGTTCAACCAAGTTTGATTTTTAAATTTTAAAGAACCATTTTGTTCTTTAAGATTTTTAACATCCATATCTAGACCACTTGGTCTCATCGTGAGGTAATTGGTGTGGGCCTTTAGATAGAAGACTCCATAATTTGGGATCAATGGAGTTTACGTAAACACATAGGCCTCCTAGCCAACTACTGAAGTTAGAACCATCATAAATCAGAGGACGAGCCATTAGGGCAGATGGCAAACAGATTCAACGCACAAAACAATCGACAAGAAATGCACCAAAATCGAGATAGCACCGACGACAGCAAGACCCTCTGCAGATCGTTGGATCTGGAAAGTCAGAGACCTGCTCTGATACCAATTGTTGGGATCTGTGCGCTGGATTCAGAGGGGGGTGAATGAATCCCTCTTCCACAAATTGCCCAAAATAAAAAAAAAAACTCAACCTGATGAACTTAAAACTGATGCGGAATTAAACACGTTCATGACTTTAGATTGACATCGAGTCTAGCATATCTATCTTTAAACATAAGAACAAACACTGTTGTTAACCGAACCCATTCAAGCAATCAACTGCAACTTAGACACTCAGATGGTTTGAGCAAATCAGAAGCATTCCAGAACATTGATTAAGTAATTGAAGTGACTTTCTCAAGACCAATATTAGATGATTGATATGCAATCAAATTCCTTGCTAGATAGAAGATTCAAATCGACCTATGCATACATCTAGCGAATCGAATATGACAATCAAACCACAGTAGATGAAGGATTTTTAGGTGGTTCGGTCCGCAGACCTACGTCCACCCCACACTCCAACCAGAGTGTGGATTCCGCTGATACACAGCTTAACAGCTGGGCCTCACAGCTTGCCTACATCAGCTGAGCATCACAGCTTGCTTCCGCTGGGTAATACAGCTTAGCCATCCGCTGGGCAATACAGCTTGGCCGTCTAGAGGATACCACACCTCTGCAACTGCTGGGGACTACAGCTTAACCCGTCCAGAGGAATCCTCCTCTGCCCGCTGAGCAACACAGCTTGCTTCGATGACTAACATCTTGAATAAAGGTTCAAAAGAAAAACACGAAGAACAAAGGAAACACAGCAACTGAAAGCTGTAAAAGACATCAACATAGATGTGGCTCCCATGGAGCTGACTGGCTTGGATCTGATCCAAAGTACAGTGAAAACAAATCTTCCGATGAAGCTTTTCTTCTTCCCCTAGAGCTCTCTACCTCTCTCTTCCTTTCTTTCTCTTCTTCTGCTTCTCTATACTTCTCTACTGCTCACTCTTTTCTTCTCTCGATCACTACTCTCAAAAGCTCTCTCTCTCTTTCTTTCTTCCTCTTCTTCTCTCTTTCTCTTTCGAACACTCTCCTCCTCTGCTCTTCTTCTTTTCTCTTCTATCTGGATCGTACTGGCTCTCCCTTTTTTTTAATTAGACTCACTCCTCATTCTTCTTCACCACTATGTTCTGCATCGATCACTGTCTTCTTATATACTCTCACTGGGCGCGTGGATGAAGAACTCCCGCCCATTAGCTTCCAGAAGGCTCTCAGCTACGTGTCGCGATCTAAGCGTTGTAGCCTTCCACGTGGCACTCATTAGAAGGTCGATCTCCCTTGGATCACGTGCCCCTCCTCGGAGAGAAGCTCTATCAAAAAAACACAAGCCATTTAATCACATGCTTAGCATAGTTTGCACCGTTATGTTCAAACATAGAATGCATTGAGTAGAGATATTCAAGTCAACCATTGTTTACACAACAGCTTGACACCATATGCATAGACATGGGTCCAAGAGACACAAGAAGAAGACATTGTACCGAGTCAAAAGAAGGGATCAAAGATATGCACATACTCTTAAAACAACAGTGTAACACAGTTGATGCACCGAGTTGGATTTGTGAGAATTGCACCAAGATGAAAGAGAAGAATCATACGAACAAAAAAACGGATGCAAGACAGACCTTGCACCGAATCTGAAAGGCGGGACGCACAAAGATGCACAAACAAGATATGCACGAACCTAAAAGTGTATGCTGTAATGAAATACAATGAAATGCACTGAGCCAATTTATGTCTAGACACGTAATGCACCGAGATGGAAATGGGGCTACAGTGTTTGTGAGTGAGACAAAGACTTGCACCGAATTGATAAAGAGAAGTACAAGACACCGCTTGCACCAAGACGTATTTGCACTGAGATGAAGAGACAAGATCTAACGGTCCATACTAGACGATGATTGCACCGACCTCGAGAGGTGAGATGCAATGACATGTTATGCACGGGCATATCAGCAGAGAATGTGCAGACTTTGTATATGCATGAGACAACCGATTGCACTGACTATGCTCATGAATGTATAGACTTGCTCAGTCATCAAAGCAACCGTGTGAAGACTTGGTGTATGTGCGAGACAAAACAATGCATAGACTATGTAAATGCATGAAGAGCACTGGCTATACTGACTTGGTCGAATGAAGCAATAGATAGCTACTAAAGAATGTACAGACTTAAGTTGATGCAGTCTAGGCAAAATTCTGTACAGACTTTATAGCGTGCAGAGAAATGTTGCCCCGGTTTTCAGTGACAGGACCTCATATGCAATGAGCATGCTTCAATGTATATACATCATATGTAGTGAATCATGCATCGACTATATGGCGTGCAACTGATGAATTCACCGATGCAAGCTACACTTGTTATGCAATGCTATAAATATGCACACTCAATCAGTCAATCTTTCATACTCATAGTGCTTGCTAACATCAAACTCATTCTTACTCATAGTGCTTGCTGACATCAAAACCACAGGGGCACAACAATCTCCCCCTTTTTGATGATGGCAACACTATAAGTCACACAGACCCAAACTATTCTCCCCCTTTGACTTCATCAAAAAGAAAATAGTTTGAGAGAAAAATTAAGCAGGTATGAAAAGATTGATATAACATCTCCCCCTTTTACTACATGAAAGCACATTAGAGCTATCTATTCTCCCCTTTGACAAGATCACAAACAAACCTCCCCCTTTAAAAAGTAATAAGTGCAGTCTAGACAAGACCTAACCTCTTCTTTAAAAACAACCCAATGCTCCCTGATCTGAATGAAGCAAGGCTTTCAAGAGTGTAAGGCGAGAGATATGTCAAGAAGACATTCAGGAAGGATGACATGGCAGCATGCAGAATACATGATCTTTCAAGGAAATAGAAGATTTTCAATATGATACTTATTTCATGAATCTGAATAAACGGATGGTTCAGACTCTTCCATTATAGGGGCTTATGAATTTTTATTTGAACATCATGGTTTAAATATGATGTATACATAGTTTGACAATAAAATTCTGTACTCATATCTGAACATCAATGTTTAATAAAAGTGAACCAAGCCCTCATATTTATATCAAACACCTAAGATTTACATGCGTAGATACAGATTATCAGAGTGCTTTCATAGGTGAGTGTGAGAGCCTTTGTTGATACAGCAAGAATGCTGCCAAACAATGAACTCCTCACAGAATGTGCAGTGTTTGGGCATATCAAAGATGGTGAAATAAAATGCGATGTTGATGTTTTTATCTATCTTACCTAACTATGCAAGTGTCATATGAAAGCATGAACAAGCATGTAAATATGAACAAAGGGGCGATAAATAGATGAAGAAATGTACCGTGATCGCCACCAAGGATTAACAACGCTAAAAGGATGAAGATATGAGTGCAAAGGCACTGTGTACCTTGGAAAAGGATGAAGACTTGATCGCACTTGATGAAGGGGTGCGGAGAATGATATGGAATCAACCTCCTCTCCTTCCGGTCGGCTAGAGGAAGAGGGCCTCACGTCCAATCATGCTCTCCTGCAAAATAAAGCCAAAATCATAAGAGAAAAACCCATTAGATCCATGAAGTGTAGCATCAATCTCGCAGTGATAAAATAGGGTAAGAAATTGAGGGAGAATGCACCGGGGGGAGGTTTTTAACCCATGTGGAAGAGTGGAAATAATATGTGTGTGTATTGTGATGAGAATAAAACAAAGATATAGAGAAATCACGCAGCACAACTGTGAGAATATGCTATGCAAAACGGAGAAAAGTGCAGACAGAGTGCAGAAACAGAGATTTGTGATGATTTGTGAAAAGCAAAAGGGTAGAACTAGAGATATGATGAATGAAATCAAGCCCTTGAACGTAGAATTGAAAGCTAATACTTCCCTCTTCAGGTCAGGGTCAAAGAGACGAGATGGCGGTGCAGCATGGCTTCGCCCCGAACCAAGAAAAAGCCCCCCTTTGCGACCTGCGAACTGGGTAGGTTTATATAGAGTTACAGGAATCCAGAAAGTTCTCCCTCAGATTTAGGAGATAATTTTTCGAAATAGGAGTCCTAGATTGATGAAATATGGAGATAATAGTGGGATAAAGCCCCCAAGAGGGATTAGAATCGATCAAAGAGGATTATCTCGGAGATAATGGATCAAACAAGGTCTCCAAGGAGTCCACGGGCAAAGAAATCATAGTTCAGGAAGTTTTGGACTCTCTGTCTAGCAAACGGTATATCATAGGACTGCTAGGGAGCCAAACGGTCATGGGAGGACCGCAAGGGAACCAGCAAACGCTCTAGGGGTGACCGCAAGGCTTCAGAGGGTGAAACGGGGCAAAATGGGCACCGTTTAGGGGGTAGCAGCCTTGGGAAGACCACCACCATCAGGTAGCGGTCTTCCCAAGACTGCTAGGCTGATGGAACAACATTAAAATAATTGGGTAGGTCGCAATCAATTTTGAAAATTGGAGAATATCTTAAAAATGGTGTAGAGCTAACGAAAGGTGTAGGGAAGAAATTGTAGATAACAAACAATTGAACAACTTTTATGAAGGGATCAAGATGAGAAGATGACCAGAAGAGGGAGAAAATAGGGCGAGAACAGAGAAAAACACTGGGTTCGCGGGTGAACAGCACAGCGTGCCGAAAAAATGTAAATAACTTGAAATCGGTGGAGAACTGACTAATGACGTAGAAGAAGAAAATCTAGGGCTTTAAAAAATGAACAACTTTTGTGAAGGGCAACTAATGAATAGAGGAATAGAAGGGGATGAAAAAGAGACGCGCTCAGGACTGCACAGCGAAAGGGGCCGAATGCTTGATGAAAGTCGACCTAAATGGGCCGCAAGTCGACTTGAAAGGTTGGAAGTTGATAAAATAAGCCCCAGGGCTTCTAAGAAATCATGATCTCCAAAGTCTAAAGGCTAGGGAACAATGAAATGGGCTCAAAATCTATCCAAGGAAGGCTCCAAAACAATGGGTAATTCGGGACATTAAAAATGGTGAATAAGAGAAATAACGCAACTTGCGGGTTAAAAATGGGTGTCAACAGATACCCCTCCTTGATGTCCGCTTTGCAAGGGAATGAACGGAAGTGACGCGGAGGTAAAATGGAAAGGAGATGGAGTGAAAGTGACAGCGACGTGAAATGGAGATGACGCGGAGATGAAGTGGAGAGAACTGAAAAGCGGGCATCAAGACAAAAGACACCTGTCACAACCAACAAGCAACAAGAATTCTCCCAAAAATGCCGAACTAACCACCCGGAAAGGATGACGCGGATGACACATGTCTGGAGAACTAAACTAAGGAAGGAAAAGAAAACACGATCGACCTCAATGGTGGACACAATCCACGGTCAATGAGGGGATCGGAAAGAGCACAGCTGGAAAGCTGGAAAAGAGAAATAAAACTGAGATAAAATCCAGACAGGAATCACGCTGGCCAACCAGACCCAGCGGGCAGATCAGAGAAGACGTTCAAATTCGGAGTGGAATGAATATCTCTTATCCAAGAGAAAATTGAACGCAATTAACCATTGCTGAGGAAAAACCTCGAAAGAATCCCGAGACGTGAGTGCTAAAAAATGACATGATGCATGCCGGGCTAAAATAAAAGAAATCATCAAAATGAATGCAAAAAAAGAATAAAATAGAAAGTACTCAAGAATACTATTGCTAGACTGAGCAAGACGGGGTCAAGAGTGTTCTTGGAACCACGTCGTGCGAGATAGAGTCCATCGTCCCCCACTCGGCTCAACCGAGCGGCTTATCCAACGATTAACCGTATGCTCCTAGATCATCATCATTTTTATTAAAGGGGAACATCAGATCCCAGAACACACGGATAACCAGTCGGTCCTTGAGAGGCTATAATAATGTAGATTACTATATAGTAATGCAACAATAAGCTGGGATAGAGAGCCATACCTGACTTACCTGCCAAACGAAACGGCATTTTTTTCTTTTGGATTTTTTCATTTATGATTTTTATGGAGTTTTCCTGTATAGGACACAACCACATCAAAGCAAGCATAAAGATAACATAACAAATATGAATAAGCAGGGAAATGAACATAACAAGACAATGAACGAAACATAACAGGAAAAGGATGAATGAACATGACAATCACATCATGATATAGATAAAACATCACAAGAACAAACAATAAGCATGGGACGGTGGGGCAAGACAACACAACGCGGTGGGACAAGGCGCGCGGTGGGATAAGGACATGGTGGGACAAAGACACGTGGGACGACAAACCACAGGGGATAAAAGACACGGACAACATATGTGTGGGATGACAACAACAACACATTGCATGGCGATACAGTGGGACAAAAATATAGCAGGACGAAGACATGACAGGCACTGAGGGACATAACAACACGTGTGACAAGGACACGGCGGGATATAGACACGTGTGACAAGGACACGACGGGACAAAAGACACGTGTGACCAAAACCTAAGATCAAATGAAGCAGAACCGCAAGGTTCATAATCGTGAGGCAAAGCCCTCTCACGGAGATATGATCATGCGAGGCAAAGTGATAGCTGAGAAGGACATGAGCTTCAGAACAGATCGAGAGATATGATCGAAGAGATGAGAACAACTCAAAAGATGTGGACAGGAGGCAGAGCGAAAGATATAAAGAGCAAGGAAACTTGAACACCTGCAACCTGCACACTTATAAGGTGTTTGGGAATAATTTTCTTTAAAGCTATTTCTATCTAAAAAATTGTGTCAACATAATTTTTGACTTAAAATTTAAAATTGATGAAAATTGACACTTTCTGTTTGACAGTAGCGTCATAAATTTTAAAATCTGTGTAGACCTATTTGGCAGATAACTCTCCATAAATTAAAAATTATTAAAGTAACATTTTAGTCGAGATTGTTATCATTCATAAATAATAAAAAAATTATAACATGACATTTCGAACATGATGTTTTAAAAAAATATAATTATCAATCTCCTGTTCACATAATCCATATATAGGTGTATATATATGTATATACACACATGCAATTACGTCCATCCTCTCAAATTAACGAACCTGTGAAATAATTAATATCAGAATTAGAGAATCAATCAGAAGATGGTGAGCAGGATGAGGACGATGATGATGGACGTTGCAGCAGTACTGAAGCTCATCTCCTTGCTCTTTGCTTCTCTCCTGGGCGGAGCCGCGGTGGCCACGGCCACTGTCGCCAATGACCCTACCATGGCCGCGCACAGTAGCGTCGTCGTCGGTTCTTTACAGACTTACGAGCAGGCCAGCATCCGGTACAGTGTGGTGATGAACGTGCCTCCCTAGGACCCCGGCCAGGTGGCATTCAAGAACGAGTTCGGCGGCGAGGCTAACGCTAAGCGCGTCATGAGGGCCGCCTGCGGGAGCGTGCTGAACACCCTCAGCCAGTTGTACACCAGGAACCGGTAGGGAGGGGAGCAGCGGGGGAGGGGGGCCGGCCACGGGGAAGGCCGCGGGGGAGGGGAGCCGACGGCCAGCTGCGGGGGAGGGGAGAAGAGCCAGCGGGAGGGAGAGCCGGTGGGAGGGAGATGCATGGAGGAGGGAGAGGGAAGGGGGAGACGCGGGGGAGGGGAGGGGAGTCACGAGTGGGAGGGAGGGGGAAGTTTCGAGGCGTCGTGTGTTTTTTTAAAAAAAATTGGACTAGACTTATTTTTTTTAAGGAAGATTTACACGGGATGAGATTCTCTCCCTAAAATTTAGGAGAGGAATACCAAATGGGGTTAGAGGATCTCTTACTATTTTTTTTTAAATTTGAGAGAAAAAAGAGAACAAAAATAGCAACCAAACACCCCATTAGCAAACAAATTACGTATCTGACCTCAAAACAAATAGAATGTATGAACAAAAGACAAATATTTTTAGATTTTTGTTTGTTTTGATTTTTTTTTGTTTTTTGACAATATCTGATGTTTTTAGATTTTTACAATATCTGATTTTTTTAGATTTTGACAATATTTGATTTTTGGGGGTTTTTGAAATATTTGATTTTTGAGAGTTTTTGAAATATTTGATTTTTTTTTGTAATTTTTGTAATTTTTGATTTTTTTTGGATTTTTGAAAATATTTATTTTTTTTTGGATTTTTAAAATATCTGATTTTTTTGATTTTTGAAATATTCGATGATTTTTTTGACATTTTTTATTTTTTAGAATTTTGACAATAAACAATCTGCAACACCCAAGACGAGCTTGAACTACTGGCCATGGATCGTCATTCCTCCCCCTTTCATTAAAGATTTCTCTTGGAGAGGGGATGCATATGATGGTGGCTTACCACAACCAACCACCTCTAAAGACTGGTGCCCCTACTAAGGCCATACCCGGGATACAACCCAGCCTAAGAGGGAGAAGTAGAAGAACAATGGGGACAAGCTTAATACAGGATGGGAGATAGCAAGACTTGAATTCCTTCTAGGGCACCACCCCTCAAAGATACAGTCTATTGCACCGGGGCTTTGTGTCTTTGATTTTGAGACCCATATTTATCAGGCACGCATGCGACATGCCTCATGACGTCCCATGGGAAATTGTACTGCCACTCTTGCCATGCCTTTAATTTCATAATTTTGCATTTGATTCATTTGCTCATTTATAGCCCTTGTTGACCAGATATAGCATGAAAGCTCACTTTTGAGGGTCAAGACTGCTCCTATTTGAGACCTCTCCCGTATTGGGGGGCGCCTAGGTTGGTCATCTCATCTATCAATCTCTTGCCCCTGCACTTGGCCCAACAGAGAAAAGAAAAGACCTTTGTGCATATCAAAAGTATGGCCAAAGCAGCAATGGTGTTGTCTCAGAGGGATCGGCTATAGGTTGTCATGAAGTGTGAAAATCCATACAAAAGGTCACCCTCAACGATCGGGGAAAAGAACTAGACTCCCAGCGCGGAGCTATCACCAGCCTGAGAATGCTACAGAAGCGAACTCTTTTGACTAAACTAAGCAAACTTCCCGATGCGGGATGGAGACGCGACCGGGCTAAGACGTACGACAGACTCAATGTGCGGCCAGCACTAGCACGCTAAGGTAAGCCGGGCGGCTGACCACCGTGGCGTTCTCCGGGTGGAGACATCTCTCAACAGGAACTATAGCTAGCCCGATGATCATCCCTTGCGAGGGAAACGTGGGATCGCAGTGGTTAAGGAACCACTGTCGCCTAGGGTGGTGTAGTCCGAGGTCGGTGCTCGACTGGAGCTAAGGAACGGGCACTCTCAACTCACAATCACGGTGATTTGTAGCTAGCTATTGGCCCTAATCTCACAAACATAGCATGATAGAAAATATACTAAATCAGCAAATGTGAGTATAGGAACGAGCACGTACCTCCACGACTAGTGCGTTGGAAAGAAAACCCCGGCTGAATCTGACAACCCCAATACACATAAATAACAATCGTACAATTTCAGAACCTAATGCCCACTCCACGCAGGGAGGTAAAGGGATACACATGTAATTTTGAGGTTGTTGGAATCCAGGTTGACGTGCCGCACTCGCAGGAGGCGAGGGAAGCGAGTCGGGGCCGATCGGGTGAGCCGATTGGAAGCTGACTTGGTTCTGCCCACGCTAGTCACCCTGCGCAGCGAGCTTGCGGAGGCCGTTATGCCAAGATCCGACGCCCGATCGGAGTTCTATTTGTTGGAGAACGTCGGTGACAAGATGAAGTTTCTCTTCTCCGAAGGGCGTGATCAGAAGATCTAGGCGCAGTTGTAACAGTTCTCAGCCTCTGGTTTGGCGCACACAGAACTGCACAGGAAGACAAAGAATTATAGGAAAAATGGCTCTCAATGTTGGAATGGGGTGCCGTTTGTTTTCGATCGTCGGTGACATATAGTGGAAGCAGGAAGTCACCTCTGCTTCTGGGTTGGATCTGCACAGGGTGGTCTGTGCAGTCCCACGAGAATCTCCGCCACGATCAGCACAGATCTTGGATCGACATGAAATCAGCGACAACGCGAAGAGGACTCAAAATCCTACGATCACTCAGAAGATCATCTCCACAAATCTTGGGAGTAGATCTGGAGAAATTAGGAATTAGGAAACTCAGGTTCTGGATAGCAAGCTCGGGCAGATTTACGCGACTTCACGAGATGAATTGTTGCCGGCGATCCAGAGCTCCGATCGACGTGAAACTAGTGCCAACGTCTTCCTGACTCGCAGAAGCACCTCTGTTAATTTTAGTAGGACCAGATATGAGGAGGATAAGGCGGTGGGTGATTTTGGATCCAGGAGAGAATTTTGGACGGGCGGAAGCAGCACATCACACGAAGAGACGATAACGGTTTCCTCGGCGTCGCACCTCAACTTTGGGAGTCGAACCCCGGCTAGATCCCATCACAGGAACTAGATCTTGAGCATCACACTCAAGGGATAACACAAGAGAATCACTCTCTTCACAAGAACACTCTTCATTCAAATATCAAAATTCTCATTAACTCTTACAAGACACTATACATGGGTTTATATAGAAGGGAAGGAAGGGGGAGGGGGTTGGAAAATGGCATGGGGAGAGGGGGGATACGACCTAGACAAGTGGGAGGGGGTGGGGGCTTGGTCTTTGGTCATCCAAGAGAGGTGGGAAGGTGGAAGTAACCTTCCTTTGGTCAAGGAAGGTGGCAAGCCACCATTTGGACCAAGAAAGGGGTGCCCCTTTCCACTAGCCACCAAGCCACCCATGCATTCACACTAGCCTTGCCCCATTCACACTAGATTAACCCTTTCACACTAGATTAACCCTTTCACACTTGTGAACCCATTCACATTATACACCTTTTCACACTTGATCCCTATTCACACTATGCCATTTTCACACCTAGCACACCAAACTCATGGACCTTTTCACACTTTGGCCCATTCACGTTGGTTAACCCCATTTGACCCATTCATACCTAGCCCATGGGCCTTTTCACACTGGGCCCTTTTAAAAGTCCAATAACTCTAGACCACTACTCTAGCCCATTACAAGACCATAGGCCCATTAGCCTTTACACACTATTACAACCCATTAATTGTCCACAAGTTCCAAATAGGGCCCAACAAGGCCAAACAAATGGGAAATGAAGGTGAAGGCTCGGCCGATGCGTCCACGTCCTCCGCGAGCTATTCGGGTCCCGCCATGTCCTAGTCCACCGGCGTGTATAGCAGCGTGTGTCCACACCAATTCTCCCCGAGTGGGAGGAACTTGACCCCGTCGAGTAAGGGTCCCGAAGCTTGAGCTCTCCGCGCGTGATCAAGGCATCGTCTGGCACGGGGCGTCCTCTCCAATGCATAAAGAACGGTTGGTAGGCACCGTTCCTGGTGGTGATCACCTGCTCATCCAGTATACAATCTATATGGTTGCGTTGAGGCTGGAAGAGGTGGACTCTCGGGTGGTGTGTCACTCACAATAGGAGGAGAAAGCCCAAAACTCACTAGGGATCACCAGGGGTTCTGATATGCTACCAGATCTGAAACATTGAACGTCGAACTAACACCATAGTCATTTGGTAGTTAAATAATGTACGCATTCGAACCCAATTGTTTCATGACTCGGAAAGGGTGGGGATCATGGGCCTGGAGTTGCTTTACGGTCCCCGAGAGGAAACCGTTCAGGTATGACACTGAGCATGACATACTCTCCCTTTTGGAACTCACGGGCACATCAGCGTGCATCAGCTGACTCCTTATACGTGCATGGCTGGCCTTTTGTTGGGACGACTTAAGGCAAACTCCATATGCCTGACAAGCAAACTTTGGAAACAAACAGACTCATACATGACCCTAGATAAACCTAGACACGGTCAGACGGAGGAACAAAGCCTAACGACTTCCTAGGACTGACGACAAGCACACCAGACGCTCTAAGGACAGGTTGGACTCCGTCGCATACTCCAAGTGTAAAGACAGACTCACCCACAATTTGATGTTGTGAGTCCCAACCCTCGTCAACCATCTCCAGTTTGAGAAGACTCATCCTCGGGTATGGAAGTGTAAGAGGATCAAGAGGCAGGTGACGGGAAGGTAATCCAGACGCTTGGTATGGCGCTCAAAAAGAGGTAAATCCGGATATTGTCTCTTGTACGCATGGTAGAAATCAAACCATACCGCATCAACATAGGGTGTCGATAGTGGTACGGTAGTCACTGGTGGCTGTGCTACCGTAGGAGAGACGGGTAGTAGTGGGATGGTGGCGTCGGCGGATGGCATATCCACCGAGGACAAAGTGGGTGGGACAGATAGGTCCGAGATGTCCAGTGGGATTGGGGTGACTAACAGACCCTGTCCCTCTATTGGATCGCTCTCTAGCCCCAAAACATCAATGAGGTAATCCTTGGCCAACTCTTGGTCGGCCTCATAACTCACTAGAATAAGCACGGGTGGGACATCCTCGGTATGTGTGTCCTCTATGGTAGGGGAAGGTGAAGGACACGGGTCGAACAAATGGATAATCCCACAACAGGGGGCCACATGGTTGGGCTCTGAGAGAGGTGGTGGGCATGAGTCCGGAGGTGGCATGGGCCGCTGGGTCTAGGTGGTTGGTGACACGGAGGTGGTCGGCTGAATGTCGTCGTGAAAGATGAACTTGCCGGGTAGGTGAAGTGGGTATAAGGTACATGTCCTCCTATCTCGGTCAAAGGTCGCTCTCCTTTCTTCCAACCAATCTTGCCCTAAAATGATGCATGGGCCAGCAAGTGTGTCTGTTACGACCCGAGAATCTGATTACTGGGAAAGACCCGATAACCCGAGACTCGAACCGCCGCCCATGAGCCGGGAAGGCTCGGAAGGGCTTAAAGGAGTGTGGAGGCACAAAGAAATAAGAAATAAAGCAGGACAATTCTATAATTAACAGAAATAAATAAACAACTGCTACAACAGAGTCCAGTCCAACAAAAAGTACAGTATAAAGCAGTAACATGCCAAGTGAACACTCGGCCCGACGAGTTGGCAACTGAGAACCTCCGTACCGCACCCTCGAACCTCAAGGAAGAATCGCCACACCTGAAAAGCAGGGAATGAGTCTCCAAAACAGAGACTCAGTTGGGATCCCGCGGAACCCCAATCGGAAACGACGGCGGTAGCGGAAAGGAAAGCTACAACTACAGTAGAAACAACGAACCGGTGGCCAGTCAAAACTCGGCACTATAGCTACTCCTACTATACCAGCAACACACCCCTGTCTCACGGTCGGGGGCTACCAAACTACACTAGTACCGCTTACCGAAGTAACAACCTACGGTAACCACACCGTAGAGACATGTCTCTCGGGACACGGCCAACCTGGACACGCTGTCCAAGGTGCAACCCCGACCACCCGGTCGCGGACACCACACCAACAAGATGTAACCTCGGTAAAGTTACTAGCACTAGTCTCACGGCACGAAAACCGACACGCGCGCCACGGCGAAACAACCGGAACTCGACGGTCAACACGACCAAAACCCGAATGTCGAAGTCACAGAGGCTGACAGTCTGTCACTCCCGACTCGACAGGAGTACATCCCACTAGAAGCACAGTCGGTAGCATCCCCTAATGTCTTACACCGCATCGCAGGTGAACTGCCTGACGTGGTAGCGCCTACCAGAGGCACGGACACCGAACAAGTAACCACAAAGCAAGTGACTAGCAGGGGTCATGCCCATCAGCGTCGGTCCAACCGCCCCCAACCACGTGTGCACACACATGCCATCTGCCCCTGGCCTGGCCTCTAACTGGTTTTCCCCGTAGCCGGACTCTAGCTGCTAGATGCGGGGCCTGACGGAAACCAGTCTAAAAACCATCCTCAGGGTAAGGCCGTACACCTACTCCCAGGTGAGACCAGCACACGCGATTTGGTGGGCTACGACTAGTGGAGGGTCACTGAAGGAGTAGACTCTCAAGTCAACGGAAAATCACGTCCGAACCCGACAAAGTACGGGGACCGTCCCACATACCAGCACCGTTGCACGGTGACCACAGTCAGAGAAGAAACGGGACTCACAATCCACAAAGAACCACAGAAGTATGGTTCCCAAGGTAGCTCACAGGCCGCCAAACCGAATCCCACTCTCAGGGAACAACGAAAAACCACCAGCTTTAGGCTGCACAACTGGACTCGCGGTGCCAAGGCCAAACACATGGCCCACACGGAAAGCACAGAAGCACGATTCCCAGGGCAATGCACAAGCTGCCACACCGATAATTGGACTCGTAGTCTAAGGCCAAACACATGGCCCACTCGAAAATCATATTCCAGGAAAACTCACGGCATGCGGGGGAGACCCCACCACACACACACCGATACACGGTGACTCGGTCAAGCGTAACACAAAAGCTCGGCACACGAGGAGTCACCCAAACTCTTAACCCACGGGCATGCTAAACGAGGTAACACGGTCCTCCCGACACCCTCAAAACACGGACACAGAATCCCACGGGTGTCTGCGGCATTCACAAGACCGCAAGTCGACCGCTGGGTCTCAACCGGGTCGACCAGGGACCTACACCACGCGAAACAATCGTGGCAAGCATGAAGAACCACTTCGGCGCAACACAACGCCTGGCGGTCTACCTTTGGGCCATCACAGCTGTAACGGTCCAAGGCTAGGCCGTCACAGCACCCTGTCGGTCCAACTCAGGAGCGTCAGACACTCGGTGTGAAGCGAACTGTAACGCGCCCACGCTGGTGCGTCACAGCACCTGACGGACCTAAACAGGTGCCTCACGGCATGAGTGAAAATGGAACGTAACGCGCTCCTCTAGGGGCATTACGTCACCTAATGGACCGACGCCGGTGCGTTAGGCCACGGGACAACACAGGTCGTGATGCATGCCACCCGGTGCGTCACGCTCTCTAACGCACCTACTCAAGTGCGTTAGGGAGAGGGGTGGGTGCGTTGACTCTAACGCTCCTAGCCAGGGGCGTCACGCTTCCCTGACGTGCCGCTCTGAGTGCGTCAGGCATCTATGACCCCCGACGGACATAAACCATGGTCAAAACACTGTAACGGTCTAACATGAGGGTGTCACAGCCCTATGACGGTCTATCGTGGGGCTGTCAGGCCCACGAACGCCAACACCCAAAACAAAGGGAACGTAACGCACCTGCCCAGGCGCGTTACACACTGTGGCGGTCACTGGAACGACCGCCACAGCGTCCCGGCGGTGAAACGTCGAACTAACCCCAAAAATGGCAACCACGCCCCCATACATCCATGGGAGAGGGGGAAATCAAGGGGGAAGCCCCCCTGGGGACCCCTAACATGATTCTAAGCCATCAAAATGCCGAATCGCAGCTCAAATCCATAGATCGGGCGAACTCTCCCCAAAACATGATTTTGCCCCAAAAATCTCAAATACGCCCGCTCGACTCACCACAGCCTACAAAACTTGCGGGAAAGGTAAAGCACGAGCTGGGGGTCCATTTCCCCACCTCCATCGAAGATTTCGCGCCCCGAGCTTGCCGATCCGCGAAGAAACGCCGCGAAACCCTCGTCGACTCGCGACCGCGCCACGAGCTCCCACGCTCCTCCACCGCCTCGATCCTCACCCATCCTCGCCCGTGCCGCCTCCGCCTCACCCCCGCCTTGCTCCGTCGGCCGCCGGAGAAGAGAGGGGAGAAAGAGGGCGTGAGAGAAGAGAGGGTGAGAAATGAGAGATGGGGAGAGAGAAAGAGGGAGGGGGGTTTATATAGAAAATCTAAAAATTCCAAAAAATATCAAAAAATATAAAAATACACCCCCGCGATCCTCGAACACGTTGATCACCGTGGTAACGTCCCGGCATCGAAGAACGCAACGGTTCACCCTATACGGGGTTCCGAAGGTCCGATAGACGGAAGACACATGTAAAACCCAAAACGCAACCCGAGACCCACAAAGGTGCTCCGAAAATTACAAAAAATTACCGGCGTGCTCCTCACAACACCACGGACCCAAGGAAACTCACGGGCACATGACCAGCGGGTCCGACAATCTGGTAAAAATAGTCTGAAGCTCGATCGGACACGATCCAAAATTCGCGGATCCAGATCCAAAAAACCTGGGGCATTACAGCCCTCCCCCCTTAAAGGAATTTCATCCTCGAAATTCAGGACCTAGCACGAAGTCACAGGGGAAGAACACTAAACCAACTGACAACGCTGTCAGAGCCCCAGCACAGAAAACCTCGATTCTCATGAAAAGCTCTGGACCTGAGGGACGCAGCCAGACTTACAATCACGAACAATACCTCGCTCCGCACGCCACACATACCGACAATCTGAGCATGCATATACCAAAGGACATAGTCCGGCATCACCTCAGACACCACAAAAACCAATCACGGCACCGCTGTCGCCATCTCGCTCATTGAGGAAACACAACCCTCGCACGAGAAACAACTACCGATCCATCCAATGGTCGGTAGACAAATTACACGTCAGCTTTACAACCAGCTGACAGGTCGCACACTCTTCTCAAGGGAACAACTAACACTGAGCCTCCTCCAGCTCAAGCAGCCATCTCAACAGATCGCAACCAGAACATCGGCTCAGCACCAAGACACACCTCACACATGGCAAGCTAAAAGCCAGACATATCACTGTGCCAACTCTGTCAGAGGACAAACTTCGACAAAGCCCAGATCCCGTTCGGAAAGGTACACCTTAAAATCAGCCACCCAAGACCTCACTGGCACACGGCTCTCGCCACGCTCGAGCCCCGACAACCAGCGTCTTCTGTCTGTGAAAAGACCATCCACTGGTCGCCAGATACACACCAACGGGAAACCTCTACTTGCTCAGGTTCTTCCTTCTTTCATGGTCCTCCACCAGATCCGAAGGGAACATTCCAAACCTCGGCAAGCCATCCGTTGACTCACACACAGATCGATACCACATCTCAAGCCACACTCCTCTCAGACTCCGCATCTAATCTCAATCATCGCGCCAACTCGACCCTCTCGGGGAGCACGATGAAACCAAATGACAAGATCATGGTGCCTTCAGTCATCACCTCACTCGACTCAGACTCACAGGGGAACCATCCCACGTTGGTCACCAAACCAGGGATAACCATTGCGACACCAACGTCCTATCAAGGACCTCCACGCACAGGTGTCACTCCTCCGTCTTGTCTCATCAAAGCCTTCATCTCAATTAATCCAAGTGGACACCTGCCAATCCCGATTCCGCCCTTACCATAGAGCCACAGGACACCACCTAAACAATGCTCACGGGTCCCCAAGCATCATACATCTCACCGTGGTCGGCTACGAGACTAGCCTTATTAGTCACTCGCAGCTACCAACAGGAACCCACAGCCTGCCAGAGATCACTTATCCAAAAATGATCTCATTCGAGGACACAACTGGGAACACAAGTCGGGCACCAAGCCACCGACTCTGACCAACACGTCCTCGACCTCCATAAGGCGACATCCTCAACAACCTCATCCAGGTCCAACACCGACGCCTGACACGGCTTCCATCACAGGAACATGGTACTCATGAGGCACACTTGCCAACATTCTTCCCCAACACCCCATCCTGTCAGTGCCAATAATCATGATACCTCAAGCAACGACACGACAACAACACGTCTCACACAGAGGAACCAATCCTCCAATGCTCAACGCAAACTCATGAATCCGCCCGTAGCAACCGACGCTACGATCCTGAACCAATGGGTCACAAGCCTACCACGCTTTCGCTGCGCACTCTGATCCACGCGCGCACAGCCAAGAATGTGAACGCCGCCCAACCAGCACTCGTCCTTCCGGAAAAGTGCCAACACACCCTCATACGACAAGGGAAAGGGCACAACTTCTCACAGGCAACCACCTGGCCAAGACAAGGAGCATGTCCCGCACGGACTTCATAGCACACAAGGCCAACCAATCCGGACACACGATGCAAGACGGCAATCCGTGCCGAACATAATCTCTCCAACCAAAGGGAAGACCAAACGCCCTTCTGACCAACGGAAGAACTCCACGCTCGACCTGACCTCGAACCTCGCGCACGCTGGGAACATCACCTTCCAGCACTGAGAAACCATCACCACGTCAGGTCAGCGCCTCTGACACCCTCAATAAGTGTCACGTCGGACCACAATCACAGCATCTACCGATGCACCACCACTGCAATTCCTCGAACCGCAGCACACCACGCTAAGAGCCGCAACACGAGCCATAACTGACGACCGTCACTGCTCATCCTCGAGTCCCGAAACTCACCGTGGAACCTTCACATCTCAACTCAAATCCAAGGTGAACACAACCCATCTGCACACAAGAGCGCATGAGCAAGAAGTTACTGGGACACCACAGCCCAATCCTACCTCGAAATCCGCAAGAATAATCAGGACCGATATGTCATTTCTGACACCACAGAGCACGACAAGAACATCAGGCTTGACGAGACAGCAGCTCACCGAGAAGATCCTCTGCTCACCTGAGCACACTTCTCGATCAGAACACCCGCTCTGCCACCTAAAACTACGACCCGAACACCTCAGGGGCTGGACAAACCTCAAGCTAGAGTGGCCAAAACCGACAGAAGCTCCCTTCAGAGCACGCTCACGGCCACCTAACCACGAACAATCTTCTCCAGCCACCTGACCACGCTGCAGATCCCTCGAACGCAGCACCGCGAGTTCACGCCTCCCAGCAACCTCTGCCCGACGCAATACAACCAGGGCCACCACCGATGAGGGAGAAGTCTCTCAACCTCGATCCTTAGACCCCATGCTGGCACGAAAGCCGCGGACAGCAACCACCTTCAGAGCGCCGCATAGTGCACTCAAGCTCTCAAGCGAGAAACTAGGCAGAAAGCGAACATAAAACCCTAAGCCAGCTACCGACTGTACTCGACCTTATGGACACTGATTACTGCAATATTTCGAATTCCCATGTACGTCCACAACCACTGCTCTGATACCAGCTGTAATGACCCGAGAATCTGATTACCGGGAAAGACCCGATAACCCAAGACTCGAACTGCCGCCCACGAGCCGGGAAGGCTCGAAAGGGCTAAAAGGAGTGTGGAGGCACAAAGAAATAGGAAATAAAGCAGGATAATTCTGCAATTAATAGAAATAAATAAACAACTGCTACAACAGAGTCCAGTCTAACAGAAAGTACAGTCTAAAGTGGTAAAACGTACCACATGCGAAGTGAACACTCGGCCCGGCGAGCTGGCAACTGAGAACCTCCGTACCGCACCCTCGAACCTCGAGGAAGAACCACCACACCTGAAAAGCAGGGAATGAGTCTCCAAAACAGAGACTCAGTAGGGATCCCGCGGAACCCCAACCGGAAACGACGGCGGTAGCGGAAAGGAAAGCTACAACTATAGCAGGAACAGCGAATCGGTGGCCGGTCAAAACTCGGCACTAAATCTACTCCTACTGTACCAACAACACACCCCGATCTCACGGTCAGGGGCTACCGAACTACACTAGTACCGCTTACCAAAGTAAAAACTCACAGCAACCACGCCGTAGAGGCATGTCTCCCGGGACACGGCCAACCTGGACACGCTGTCCAAGGTGTAACCCTGACCACCCGATCGCAGACACCGCACCAACAAGATGCAGCCTCGGTAAAGCTACTAGTACCAGTCTCACTGCACGAAAACCGACACGTGCGCCACGGTGAAACAACCAGAACTCGATGATCAACACGACCAAAACCCGAAAGTCGAAGTCACAAAGACTGACAGTCTGTCACTCCTGACTCGACATGAGTACCTCCCACTAGAAGCATAGTCGGTAGCGTCCCCTGATGTCTTACACCGCACTGCAGGTGAACTGCCTGACGTGGTAGCACCTACCAGAGGCACGGACACCGAACAAGTAACCATAAAGCAAGTGACTAGCTGGGGTCACGCCCGTCAACGTGGGTCCAACCGCCCCCAACCACGTGTGCACACACAGACCGTCCACCCCTGGCCTGGCCTCTAACTGGTTTCCCCTCAGCCGGACTCTGGCTGCTAGACGCGGGCCCGACGGAAGCCAGTCTAAATACCATGCTCAGGGTAAGCCCGTACACCTACTCCCAGGTAAGACCAGCACACGCGTACTGGTGGGATACGACTAGTGGAGGGTCACTGAAGGAGTAGACTCTCAAGTCAACGGAAAACCACGTCCGAACCCGACGAAGTACGGGGACCGTCCCACGTATCAGCACTGTCGCACGGTGACCACAATCGGAGAAGAAATGGGACTCACAGTCCACAAAGAACCGTAGAAGTACGGTTCCCAAGGTAGCTCACAAGCTGCCAAACCGAATCCCACTCTCAGGGAACAACGGGAAACCTCCAGATTTAGGCTGGACAACTGGACTCGCGGTCCAAGGCCAAACACATGGCCCACACGGAAAGCACAGAAGCACGATTTCCAGGGCAACGCACAAGCTGCCACGCCGATAACTGGACTCGCAGTCCAAGGCCAAACACATGGCCCACTAAGGAATCATCTTCCAGGAAAACTCACGACAAGCGGGGGAGACCCCACTGCACACACACTGATACACAGTGACTCGATCAAGCGCAACACAAAAGCCCGGCACACGAGGAGTCACCCGAACTCTCAACCGATGGGCATGCTAAATGAGGTAGCACGGTCCTCTCGACACCCTCAAAACACAGACATAGAATCCCACGGGTGTCTGCGGCATTCACAAGACCGCAAGTCGACCGCTGGGTCTCAACCGGGTCGACCAGGGACCTACACCATGCGAAACAATCGCGGCAAGCACGAAGAACCACTTCGGCGTAACACAGTGCCTGGCGGTCTACCTTTGGGCCGTCACAGCTGTAACGGTCCAAGGCTAGGCCGTCACAGCACCCTGACGGTCCAACTCAGGAGCGTCAGATACTCGGTGTGAAATGAACTGTAACGCGCCCACGCTGGTGCGTCACAGCACCTGAAGGACCTAAACAGGTGCGTCACGGCACGAGTTAAAACGGAACGTAAGGCGCTCCTCTAGGGGCGTTACGTCACCTAACAGACCGACGCCTGTGCGTTAGGCCACGGGACAACACAAGTCATGAAGCATGCCGCCCGGTGCGTCACGCTCTCTAACGCACCTACTCAAGTGCGTTAGAGAGAGGGGTGGGTGCGTTGACTCTAATGCTCCTACCCAGGGGCGTCACGCTTCCCTGACGCGCCGCTCTGAGTGCGTCAGGCGTCTATGACCCTCGACGGACATAAACCACGGTCGAAACACTGTAACGGTCTAACATGAGGGCGTCATAGCCCTGTGGTGGTCTATCGTGGGGCCGTCAGGCCCACGAACGTCAACACCCAAAACAAAGGGAACGTAACGCACCTGCCCAGGCGCGTTACACACTGTGGCGGTCACTGGAACGACCGCCACAGCATCCCGGCGGTGAAACGGCGAACTAACCCTAAAAATGGCAACCACGCCCCCATACCTCCATGGGAGAGGTGGAAATCAAGGGGGAAGCCCCCTGGGGACCCCTAACATGATTCTAAGCCATCAAAACGCCGAATTGCGGCTCAAATTCATAGATCGGGCGAACTCTCCCCAAAATATGATTTTGCCCCAAAAATCTCAAATACACCCGCTCGGCTCACCTTGGCCTACAAAACTTGCATGAAAGGGAAAGCACAAGCTGGGGGTCCATCTTCCTACCTCCACTGAAGATTTCGCGCCCCGAGCTTGCCGATCCGCGAAGAAATGCGGCGAAACCCTCGCCGGCTCGTGACCGCCCCACGAGCTCCCACGAGCCTCCCCCGCCTCGATCCTCGCCCATCGTCGCCCACGTCCTCGCCCGCGCCGCCTCCGTCTCATCCCCGCCTCACTCCGTCGGCCGCCGAAGAAGAGAGGGGAGAAAGAGGGCGTGAGAGAAGAGAAGAGAGGGTGAGAAATGAGAGATGGGAGAGAGAAAGAGGGAGGGGGGGTTTATATAGAAAATCTGGAAAATCCAGAAAATACCGAAAAGTATAAAAATACACCCCCGCGATCCTCGGAACACGCTGATCACCGTGGTAACATCCCGGCGTCGGAGAACGCAACGGTTCACCCTATATGGGGTTCCGAAGGTCCGATAGATGAAAAACACGCGTAAAACCTAAAACGCAACCCGGGACCCACAAAAGTGCTCCGAAAATTATAGAAAATTACCGGCGTGCTCCTCACAACACCACTGACCCAAGAAAACTCACGGGCACACCACCAGTGGGTCTGACAATCCGGTAAAAATAGTCTGAAACTCGATCGTACACGATCCGAAATCTGCAGATCCAGATCCGAAAAACCCGGGGCATTACAGTGTCGACCTTGCACCATGCTCCATCGTCATAAAGAACGTGGCCAAACCTCCATTGAAACTCTACCAATGCTAGGCCACCATTGAGGACAATCTCCCCGGTCTTAGAGTGAGACTCAACTATGTCTTGTGAGACACAATTAGATGACACCATACTGATGAAGTCGATTTCCGTATGCAACCCATTAGGTAGGATGGCAGTGGACACTATAGGTCACTAGAACGACTCAGTTGTTGGCTTAGGGGTCGTGTGTCGGGCAATGAAAGCATTGAATTCAGCCACCGGGGATGACCAATCCGACGCATGGTCTCGGGGGACGGCCATGGGGGTGGCGTGTAGTGGACATGTAGACACGGGACAAGACCGACTGACTCTTATTGGACAGTAGCTCACCGAGAAGATCCTACCGTGGCGTTCTCCGGGTGGAGACGTCTCTCAACAGGAACTCTAGCTAGCCCGACGATCGTCCCTTACGAGGGAAACGTGGGATCGTAGTGGTTAAGGAACCACTGTCGCCTAGGGTGGTGTAGTCCGAGCTCGGTGCTTGACTGGAGCTAAGGAACGGGCACTCTCAACTCACAATCACGGTGATTTGTAGCTAGCTATCGGCCCTAATCTCACAAATGCAGCATGATATAAAATATACTAAATCAGCAAATGTGAGTATAGGAACGAGCACGTACCTCCATGACTAGTGCGTGGGGAAGAAAACCCCGGCCGAATCCGACAACCCCAATACACAAATAATAATCGTACAATTTCAGAACCTAATGCCCACTCCACGCAGGGAGGTAAAGGGCTACACATGTAATTTTGAGGTTGCTGGAATCCGGGTTGACGGGCCGCACTCGCAGGAGGCGAGGGAAGCGAGTCGGGGCCGATCGGGTGAGCCGATTGGAAGCTGACTTGGTTCTACCCATGCTGGTCACCCTACGCAGGGAGCTTGCGGAGGCCGATATGCCAAGATCCGACGCCCGATCAGAGTTCTGTTTGTTGGAGAATGTCGGTGACAAGATGAAGTTTCTCTTCTCCGAAGGGCGTGATCAGAAGATCTAGGCGCAGTTGTAACAGTTCTCAGCCTCTGGTTTGGCGCACACAGAACTGCACAGGAAGACAAAGAATTATAGGAAAAATGGCTCCCGATGTTGGAATGGGGCGCCGTTTGTTTCCGATCGTCGGCAACATATAGTGGAAGCAGGAAGTCACCTCTGCTTCTAGGTCGGATCTGCACAGGGTGGTCTGTGCAGTCCCACGAGAATCTCCGCCACGATCAGCACAGATCTTGGATCGACACGAAATCAGCGGCAACGCGAAGAGGACTCAAAATCCTACGATCACTCAGAAGATCAGCTCCATAAAGCTTAGGAGTAGATCTGGAGAAATTCGAAATCAGGAAACTCAGGTTCTGGACAGCAAGCTCGGGCAGATTTGCGCGACTTCACGAGATGAATTATTGCCGGCGATCCAGAGCTCCGATCGACGTGAAACTAGTGCCAACGTCTTCCTGACTCGCAGAAGCACCTCTGTTAATTTTAGTAGGACCAGATATGAGGAGGATAAGGCGGTGGGTGATTTTGGATCCAGGAGAGAATTTTGGACGGGCGGAAGCAGCACATCACACGAAGAGACGATAACGGTTTCCTCGGCGTCGCACCTCAGCTTTGGGAGTCGCACCCCGGCTAGATCCCATCACAGGAACTAGATCTTGAGCATCACACTCAAGGGATAACACAAGAGAATCACTCTCTTCACAAGAACACTCTTCATTCAAATATCAAAATTCTCATTAACTCTTACAAGACACTATACATGGGTTTATATAGAAGGGAAGGAAGGGGGAGGGGGTTGGAAAATGGCATGGGGAGAGGGGGGCTACGACCTAGACAAGTGGGAGGGGGTGAGGGCTTGGTCTTTGGTCATCGAAGAGAGGTGGGAAGGTGGAAGTAACCTTCCTTTGGTCAAGGAAGGTGGCAAGCCACCATTTGGACCAAGAAAGGGGTGCCCCTTTCCACTAGCCACCAAGCCACCCATGCATTCACACTAGCCTTTCCCCATTCACACTAGATTAACCCTTTCACACTTGTGAACCCATTCACATTATACCCCTTTTCACACTTGATCCTTGTTCACACTATGCCCTTTTCACACCTAGCACATCAAACTCATGGACCTTTTCACACTTTGGCCCATTCACGTTGGTTAACCCCATTTGACCCATTCATACCTAGCCCATGGGCCTTTTCACACTTGGCCCTTTTAAAAGCCCAATAACTCTAGAACACTACTCTAGCCCATTACAAGACCATAGGCCCATTAGCTTTTACACACTATTACAACCCATTAATTGTCCATAAGTTCCAAATAGGGCCCAACAAGGCCAAACAAATGGGAAATGAATGTGAAGGCTCGGCCGATGCGTCCACGTCCTCCGCGAGCTATCCGGGTTCCGCCATGTCCTAGTCCACTAGCATGTATAGCGGCGTGTGTCCGCACCACTTTCTAATGCCACTTAAACATGTTGAGAAAACAACATTATAACCCTGCATAGGAATAAAGTAAATAGCAACGACATCATGTTCTTGCACAAAATAAAGATACCTTGTAAATCCATTGAGTGAAAATCAGTGTCCTGAAGCGAGAGCTTGATCATCGAGCTTTAAGCAGCACGACCTTTGTATTCCTTGCTTCTCAGGATAAAAGGGAGAGGATAACAAGGATTTCAAGATTCCTCGACACGGAGGTGTGGCAAACATCACCTTGGACGAAGTAGGATAAAAAGGAAGAGAGACGAGGGCTAGAACTCTCTCGTTAAGGCACAGAGACCCTGATAACAAGGAAACCAGGTACAAAATAAACAGAGATTAACTGAGATCAAGATGCGCTAAAGTCTCGAAAGCATAATGTAAAAGGGTGAGAACCCCGAAAGGGTGAAAAAGAAAGAATAGAAAAACAAAGATTAGATTGTGGCAAAGATAAGGAAGAAAAGGAGAGATCATCCGACGTGGTTAGAGAAGAGGAATGATAATCACTGGACGGGGTTGGGGAAGGAGAATTAGAATCACCCGATAGGGTCGGGGAAGAAGAACCATAGACACCTGACAGGGTCGGGGAAGGAGAATAAGGATCACCCGACAGAGCCGGGGAAAGAGAATCATAGACACCCAACGGGGTCGAGGAACGAGAATTAGAATCACCCGATAGGGCCGGGGAAGAAGAACTATAGACACCCGGAGATACCAGAGGAGAAGAATCAGAAGATGTCCCAGGATCGGGATGATGAGAGGGCATAGGCTAAGGCTTACAATAATGAGAATGTGGAAAACCCGGAGGATCCATATGGGAAGAAGAGGAATGGGGGTTTATGGACCTTGGAAGAGAGGAGAAAATCACAGCAGTAGGAGAGAATGAGGGAAAATATACCACCCAAGGGTGGGAGCTGAGCAAGAGAGAGGATGAGCGAAAAGAAGGGGAAGGAGAATTGGACCCCTGAGTGCACAACATGCGGCCTTTGAACTGGTGCCATTGCCTCTTCTTGGTCGAAACCTCTCGAATACAGACCCGCCTGGCGCAGAGTCTGACCTTCGGGCTCCTCAATCTATGATATCTTCTCAGATAACGGGCCCACCTGGCAGACGGCCTGGCCCTACTATGAACATGCAACGTCATATGGGCGGTTGCCCCTAGACACCCAGTGCTAATCATAGGTGGACATTCTCAGATAGATAACTCCTTAGAATGATGAACAACATGAAACCGTGGAGTCTTGTAACTCGGCACAAGGAGCTCGAGGTTTGGCAACTCCACTCGGCAACCAGATACGAAGCATAACTCCCTTGATAAGAGAGACGGATGCAGCTGAGGGAGAGTAATACACGGCGTTGACATGGCCGGCTTGCTAGTAAATCGAGGGAGATTGTATAGAACGTGCAGAATGTCCTTCGGAAGTGTTGAAGACACGGCTAATTGCCCCTTGAATAGAGAATGCATAATCTGCTTGGCGGCTGTATGAGTTAGCACAATCCGGGTGGAGAACCCCTCTAGGCCAGTGAACTAAACTGTAATGGTGTGAGAGGTAATAAGAGCATCAATAGTGAATCCTCCAGCCAACAAAGAGATTGCCACCGGCCTCGTTTGAGAAGTGTTGAGTCTCTCCAGGTGATTTTGATGATAACAAAACCACGGTATGGCCAACATGTTGATAACTTCCATAACTGCTTAGCAAGAGCACTTGTAAGCTCTCAAAGCCATTTTCATCAAAGCGTATGCTCAAATACATCTTGCCTCAAATATGCCTAGATTTAGTCAAACCAAGCTCAAATTGAATGGATCAAATTGCAAACGTAAAGCCTTTTGTATATGGACATGATTCATGAACTAAACTCTATTATTTTGCAGGATTTCTAGAGTTCGGTCGACCAGCCTGACTAGTCCGGTCGACCTAATCTCCCAGTAATCAGAACTCTATAAACCTACAGAGTTCGGTCCACCGCCAGCCCTGGACCGGTCGACCGATCCTCCCAATGTTGAAAGCTTCAGATCCTGTAAAAGTTAGGTCGACCTCCCCACCTGCCCCGGTCGACCGAACCCTTCAAAGCCCCCATTTTTGACTTTATTTTCTTCACGAGGGAAAAGCATCTATCAAGGATTTTTTAATCCCAAAAGTCTCGAGACATCCCTGAAATTATGGATCTATGTCTTGGCTTGTCCTTGACCATTTAAGTGTTATAAAAACATCTCTTAGGGCCAAGAAACCCTAATCACTCAAGGGGATCAAAAGATGGCTATCAAAAAAGAAAAAAGGCTACAGGAAGAACTCCATGAACAATGTTTTGTCCAAGCATTCTTCATCAAATCTCAAGCATTTGAAGATCATTCTGAAGCCATTCAAGTGGAAATCAAACTGAGAAGCAAGCTTCATCACAAATCTTCTTCATCCACTAAGGGGGAGCTTAAATATGAAGTTTTCACTTGTGTTTCTATTTCTATTTTCCATTGAGCTTCAACTGTGTGTTCTTGTAATCTCTAAACATCTGTGTGTGTGTGGATCTACCAAGATCCGTGTGTGTGTGTGTGTGTGTGTGTGTGTGTGTGTGTGTGTGTGTGTGTGTGTGTGTGTGTGTGTGTGTGTGTGTGTGTGTGTGTGTGTGTGTGTGTGTGTGTGTGTGGCTTTCCTTCACATTTCTCTGTGATTCGGTGCTTGTGCACCTTCGTGGGAGTTCCTAACTCCTCACAAGTGTGTGTGTGTGTTTTGTTCTTGTAATCCCTTACAAGATAGTGTGTGTAACCTCATTGTTAGTGAGGGGAGGATGTAGGTTGCCGTCGTTGCATCCGAATCACCTAAAAATTACTATTCTTTGTGTGGTTTGATCCTTTTCTTCTACCCCCGTTCTGTGCTAGCACACACTATATCACTCTCTTGCGTTTTTCGTTTAGATCCGACATAACTTGTCATTTCTACATTAGATCTTTGGTATATCAAAAGGTAGGTTCGGATTGACAAGGCCGTTCTTGTCAGGAAGATAATACCATGCGTGAGCAGAATCTTCAGATTTATATCTCCGCCATAGTACCAAGGATCTGCAGTGTGTGATAGGTTTTGATAGATCTATTTGTTATTTAATCAGATCTAAGTCTCTAAAAGGTTGTTTCTTCATATCTGTTTAATTCTGATAAAAGTTTTGTAAAATCTATAATCACCCAATTCACCTCCCCTCTTGGGTGTCATTGATCGTGAGACTTCAATTGGTATCAGAGCTAAGGCTCTATATTCTTCAGATCTAACGATCTAGAGTCTGATCCAGATCAATGGCCAACAAGGGATGATGCCTGAGGGTCACTCCATCAATCGTCCTCCATTCTTTGATGGCTCGAATTACTCCTACTGGAAAAACATAATGTATGTTTTTCTAAGGGCTCAAGAGTACGAGGTCTGGAGGGTTGTGGACAAGGGTCCTTATGACCTTCCTGATGATGAGGATAAATGGACACTCGAAGAAATTAAGAAATCCACAGTTAACTTTAATGCAATGAATATCATGCAATGTGCTATTCATACTAATGAATTCTCTTGTGTTTCCATGTGCAGCTTGGCCAAAGGAATGTGGGACAAGCTGTAGCTTATTTATGAAGGAACCTCCGAGGTCAAGGAGACCGAAGCTAATATGTTGGTTAGAGACTACAAGCTGTTTAAAATGAAATCTAAAGAGACGATCTCAGAAATGTTCGCGAGATTAACAGAGATTACCAATGGTCTCAAAGGCCTTGGGAAGGAGTACACAAACTCCGAACTTGTAAGGAAGGTATTGAGATCCCTTCCACCGACGTGGCACACAAAAGCCACGGTTCTTGAAGATTCAAAGAACCTGTCCATACTTTCCTTGGACGAGCTCATAGGGTCACTCATGACCTATGAGATAAACATGAAGAGAACTGTTGAGGAGGAAACGAAGAAGAAGAAAATGGTGGTGTAGATATATTTCTCCTCCCGTCCGTTCTTCTAATGCCTTCCCAATGTTTATTCTACCACATCCAACATGGGAAATGAATGAAGACAGAGGGAAAGGGAAGTGTAAAAACCTGTGATCGCCACCAAGGCGCCGACCGTGATGAACACGCCGTACCTTGGAAAGAGGGAGAGGTTGATGTGGCACAGCCCAAAGACCACTAAATATGATGAGATAACCCTAGGACTTAGACCCGCAAGCATACAAGCGCTCAATGATTCTCACAATGACGATTTTTGCTCACCCGATTCACACGTTCACTCGGTGGGTCCGAGAGATAATGATGAAGGTCCGGGGCGGGACCCAATTGTTCTAATGGACTTACAATGCTAGGGCTGACCCCAAATGAGTCTAGGATACCCAACTTTGTGGGCGGCTGGCCCGCAAGGCGGGGGGGCTTGGTGGCACTCACTCACGGTTCGCGGTGGACACTAACAAACTAGCATGCAAGTTCGAGCCCTCTTCTCACCGCCGACGAGCAATCAAAGCAATACTAAACTAGCAGGAATAAGGCTACTAAGGATAGTATCAGAAGCTCACCTGATCGGTGTGAAGACACCAATCCCGATCGGAGACGAGGGCGCGCCGGGAGGCGAGGGTATGCACCCGATCGCCGCGGCGATGTAGCTTGACCTGAAATTGCAAACGGTACAGCACTACTCCTCACGCAGGAGGGGTGATCTTGGGGTGGGGGTTATGCTTAATACATTCAAAACTACCTCCACGCAGGGAGGGGCCTTCAGCCAGCCAAGCGGGGTGGGGAGAGATGCAAAGGAAACCGAGTTTTCGAGCTTCGCGGATTCTGTCTAGCTTCTGTAATTCTGGATAGGGAGTCGATGTTGATGCAGCCAATAAATCCACCGAGCTCAGAATCTCATGAGACTTGCGCCAAAAGATTGCTAACCGGAGAGGGGTGCGGCTTGAATTTTTGGACGACGTTCTGATCTGGGGGCTGACTGCTCCGGTGACTTGAAGATGGATGCAGCTCTGGTCTCTGGCCGAGCTCAGTCTGAAACGGCAGGTTGCAGAAGCGGGCACGGTCGCTCCTGAGCTCCAAATCTGGCACCGCTGGACTCGTTGGAATCTTATATGAGTCTACTTTGCAGCAAAACAAATGGGGAAGTCTTCTGATGTCGGAGATGAGCTGGGTGTCCAGAGAAGTGGATGGTGGTCGGGGCAGACTGTGAGGAGGCAGACCGGCGTGGTTGTGGTAGAAAATTGGTATCTCTGGTTGTCGGATGCCGAACGGGATTCTACCTTCTGTTCCTGGATGCTGACAGGGGGAGGAAGAACTTTGTTGAAGACCCTGAAGACTGGTTCCTTCAAGGCTCGTCGTGGGAGAGTCTTCTCTGCCGCTCTGGCTCCTGGTCTGAGAGGTTCTGCGCAGTCGGGGAAGAACAGCCTTCACGGATGGCCACGAACTCGGAATGGAGTGATTCCACCTCGCCTGCGAAGAGCACAGGGAGGCCTTTCCAGAAAGTTAGGCCACGCCACCAGCAGAACCAGGATGCAGTCATGGACGTCACTGCAACAGAGTGCTAAATTGCAGGTCGGCCTGCACACAAAGCTGGAGTGGAGAAGAGAGGAGGGGGTGAACTTGGCTTGAGGGGAGAGGAGGGGTGCGACCTAGGGAGCAAGGAGGGAAGGGGAGGTTCGAATTTGGGCTTTGGAATGAGTTAATTCAGCCTTGGGAAGGTGGAGATATGCTTAGGGAAGTGAAAGGGGTAGGTGGTGGTTGGAGGGTGGGGTTTTGAGTGGTGGAACTTCCTTGGGACTAGGTGAGGATTAAAGAGGGGTTGTGGAAGTTGTGGGGAGTTAATGGAGGTAGGTGGGGGTTGGAAGTGGTTGAGAGAGGGAGGAGAGAGAGTGAATTTCGAAATTTAGAGAGAGGAGGAGAGAGAATGGAGAGATAATGAGAGAGAGAGAGATATTGAGAGAGTTTGAAAGGGTTTTCTTCAATATTCATCAAAAGTTGAATACAAGAGGAGAGATGGGGCCTATATATAGGCAACCATTCTTTACATGACCAAAATACCCTTGACAATAAGATAAAAGACCGAGCATATCCTAGACTCAATCCTATGGGCCCATAACTAAAGTAATAAGGCCCAATTAAACATAACAAGGGAAATGGACTAAAACCATATGACTCAATAAAGGAAAATACATAAGATAGGACTCAATAAAAAGAAAATACATAAAATGAAACTTAGGAAATGAAGATAACAAGTGTAGACCATGATCAATCCATATCAAGAGTGTGCAGGCGATCAAAGCTAGAGGGGTGTCGGGAGATGCCCTCATCAAATCCCCCGGGGTGGGGAGAGCTCGACCCTGTCGAGTATGGGTCTGTCTGGCTGTCGTACTGCTCCATCATGTCGGGATCCAAGCATATCAAATCCTCCCGACTCACCCATGTATCCTCGATCGGGGGACGGCTCTACCACCTAACCAGATAGCGCTGATACACCCTGTGCCTCGTAATGATACTCTGCTCATCCAGTATTGCCTCTACCTGCTCTCGTCGGTCTCTCAAGCTAGAAAGTGGAGTCCCTCCGGGAGTGTCTCTCATAAGGGGGGGTAAAGGCTCAAGATCCTCACTGGGTTCCACCGCGGGGCCTTTGTGGGGTACCAGGTCCGCCACACTGAAGGTAGGGTGCACCCCATAGCTTTCTGGTAGGTCAAGCTCATAAGCATTGCTGCCAAGTCGTCGTAGAACTCGAAAGGGTCCCGAACCCCGTGCCCTCAACTTGGAGGCAGGTCCCGGAAGGAGCTGCTCCGTCCTCACCATCACCGAGTCTCCACCTTGGAACTCGTAGTGGCGCCGATGAGCATCTGCCCGCCTTTTGTAAGTCTCATTGATCCTTCCTATATGCTTGCGAGAATGCGTATGCCATGCATGATGATGCGATGTTAGTGTGAAACGAATGGTATGCCAAGGTGGACCTGGGCAGCCAAATGTAGACCGATCACACTTTGATGCTATGAAGACTGTGGTAGTCTTAGGAGGGCCGGGACATCCATAGATGAACCTTTTATGCATGGGTGTGATAAATGTCGGGGGACCCGGACATCCATGTATGCTCCTATCATGCTTAAGACTCATGATGAATGAAGGTGGGCCAATACATCCGAATATGGTCCACTTATGCTGCCTACTTGACATGTGGGTGATGTGGATGAATGTACCCGACTTATGAATCATGTCAAATGGTGTGGTAGGACTGGACACATGCATGTTTATCCCAAAGGTGACTTCCATGTGCATAGATGTGGGATGACTTTTGAACGTCCACGTGAATGGGTCGAAGGGATCTACGAACGTGGTTATGGGGTGGGACACTTCATCAATCCCAAGGTGTTTGTTGCCTAAGGTCAAGGCTCTCATGTTGTAACCCGATTCTAGGAAGGGAGGAGTTTGGGTCGACATGGGCGATGTGGGTAAGGTGAGGTGGGTGGTGAATAGGGAAAGTGGGTCACATGGAGATTTAGGCTCCCATAGAAAAGGGTCAAAGGGATTATGGTAAGGGTCACCTAGGTAGGGGTACTCCATGTTCTCAAGGTCCTCAAATGGCGAATCATCTCTCTCTAAGATAATTGGGCCAATGTTGCTAATGGGTTGGCTAATCAAAGTACTTGGGATCTCAATGGTTGGGGAGTAGACTAGGATGGGTTCCTCCTCCATGGGAAGAAGGAGTATGATCTCACTTGTAAATTGGCCATTGGTGTAGATGGAAGTGATGGAGCCAATGGTGGGGTAAGCTAAGCTAATGGTGCTAGACTCTGATGGCCTCATGGCTAGCATATCGGTCAAGTGGACTTGCCAATGTAGGTAGGCCACTAAGTCTCCCAAATCTTCTACACAATAGGAGGTTTGATAAGTGACATGAGGCTGAGTGGGAATGATTTGGGATTGATGTCCCATGGGTATGTGGCTTGGTTGTGAACTAGGAATGGTGAGGCCTCGCTTGAGCCATTGGAGTACGGACTTATCTATGGTGATGGTGTCATGGGGAAGGGTGTATAGCTCTTGAGGAACTAGGCTAGGAGTGGTGGGTGAGTTGTGTGGCCCTTGGATTTCCTTGATTTTGGGAGGTGGATCCGAATTGGTATCCTTCTCCTCTTGGGTAGGTGTGTGGGTTGCAACACCTAAGGACAATGGGGTAGGAAGGTCTATGGTGGGTGGGTTGGTGTTAGTCGAAGCATGGTGCACCCGAGGAGGTGAGCAAGGTCGGATGTGGGTTGGAATTGGGAGTGGAAGTAGTGGAGGCCTAAATTGGGGTAGGATTGGGGTGGGAAGTGGAAGGTGGGTTGGGTGAGGAGATTTGGGATGATTGGTTTTGGGAGATGTGTCCCTTTTTGGGGACGATGGTGCGGTTGTGGTGGTGGCCAAGGGGGCTTGTGGGGTGCGGTTTTGGTGAGGGGATTTTGGTTTGGGGTTGGTGGCCATTATGGGCCTAGGTGGAGGGGTGGACATGGAGTCCAATTGAGTATGGGGACATATGGTTGTGGTGAGGACTTGGAGGTAGGGTGTAGATGTGGTGGTTGGGGTATGAGAGGTGGAAAATGGTGGGGAATGTGTGATTAGGGTCTTGGGTTGGCCAAGGGGAAATGAATGGGTTGAAATGCTCTTTGGACTTTGGTGTTCGGAATGGGAAGGGGACACATAACTAGCCCTAAGTTGCTCCTTCATGTTTACCCAAGTGGTGATGGGATCTTCCCTTCTAATTATCCTTAGCCCGACAATTTGTAGCCAATAGGTTTGAGCCCGTTTGGTAAGTTGTGATTTGGCAAATTGGACTTTCTCGTTATCGGTCATGGGATGCCAAGTGAAGTAATGGTCCATGGAAGCCTCCCATTCTAAATACTCATTAGGATGAGTCCCATCAAAGGTGAGAGGTGAGGGAGGAGGTCTACTATCATTCTTCCTTGGGGCGGGCCAATTTTCTTCTAGTTTGTCAAGTCGTCTAGATAGGTTATCAAGCTTGCCATTGGCATGGGTCAAGGTTTTCATGAGGTAACTGAAGTGATCAGGGAAGTCATGGGTGTTAGTGGTAGGTATCCCTTGGGGTTTTGGATTCATAGTGGGATTGGAAGATGAAGCATTGGGTTGATAGTGAGTACCACTACGAGTGGTCATGCAAGGTTGGGTGGGCTATGCACTGGTGTGCGGATGCACCTATGACCTAGTATGATGATGACCCAAGACTAGACTTGTTAGGACAAGCCTATAACCTGGCTCTGATACCACTTGATGTGGCACAGCCCAAAGACTACTAAATATGATGAGATAACCCTAGGACTTAGACCCGCAAGCATACAAGCGCTCAATGATTCTCACAATGACGATTTTTGCTCACCCGATTCACACGTTCACTCGGTGGGTCCGAGAGATAATGATGAAGGTCCGGGGCGGGACCCAATTGTTCTAATGGACTTACAATGCTAGGGCTGACCCCAAATGAGTCTAGGATACCCAACTTTGTGGGCGGCTGGCCCGCAAGGCGGGGGGGCTTGGTGGCACTCACTCACGGTCCGCGGTGGACACTAACAAACTAGCATGCAAGTTCGAGCCCTCTTCTCACCGCCGACGAGCAATCAAAGCAATACTAAACTAGCAGGAATAAGGCTACTAAGGATAGTATCAGAAGGTCACCTGATCGGTGTGAAGACACCGATCCCGATCGGAGACGAGGGCGCGCCGGGAGGCGAGGGTATGCACCCGATCGCCGCGGCGATGTAGCTTGACCTGAAATTGCAAATGGTACAGCACTACTCCTCACGCAGGAGGGGTGATCTTGGGGTGGGGGTTATGCTTAATACATTCAAAACTACCTCCACGCAGGGAGGGGCCTTCAGCCAGCCAAGCGGGGTGGGGAGAGATGCAAAGGAAACCGAGTTTTCGAGCTTCTCCGATTCTATCTAGCTTCTGTAATTCTGGATAGGGAGTCGATGTTGATGCAGCCAATAAATCCACCGAGCTCAGAATCTCATGAGACTTGCGCCAAAAGATTGCTAACCGGAGAGGGGTGCGGCTTGAATTTTTGGACGACGTTCTGATCTGGGGGCTGACTGCTCCGGCGACTTGAAGATGGATGCAGCTCTGGTCTCTGGCCGAGCTCAGTCTGAAACGGCAGGTTGCAGAAGCGGGCACGGTCGCTCCTGAGCTCCAAATCTGGCACCGCTGGACTCGTTGCAATCGTATATGAGTCTACTTTGCAGCAAAACAAATGGGGAAGTCTTCTGATGTCGGAGATGAGCTGGGTGTCCAGAGAAGTGGATGGTGGTCGGGGCAGACTGTGAGGAGGCAGACCGGCGTGGTTGTGGTAGAAAATTGGTATCTCTGGTTGTCGGATGCCGAACGGGATTCAGCCTTCTGTTCCTGGATGCTAACAGGGGGAGGAAGAACTTTGTTGAAGACCCTGAAGATTGGTTCCTTCAAGGCTCGTCGTGGGAGAGTCTTCTCTGCCGCTCTGGCTCCTGGTCTGAGAGGTTCTGCGCAGTCGGGGAAGAACAGCCTTCACGGACGGCCACGAACTCGGAATGGAGTGATTCCACCTCGCCTGCGAAGAGCACAGGGAGGCCTTTCCAGAAAGTTAGGCCATGCCACCAACAGAACCAGGATGCAGTCGTGGACGTCGCTGCAACAGAGTGCTAAACTGCAGGTCGGCCTGCACACAAAGCTGGAGTGGAGAAGAGAGGAGGGGGTGAACTTGGCTTGAGGGGAGAGGAGGGGTGCGACCTAGGGAGCAAGGAGGGAAGGGGAGGTTCGAATTTGGGCTTTGGATTGAGTTAATTCAGCCTTGGGAAGGTGGAGATATGCTTAGGGAAGTGAAAGGGGTAGGTGGTGGTTGGAGGGTGGGGTTTTGAGTGGTGGAACTTCCTTGGGACTAGGTGAGGATTAAAGAGGGGTTGTGGGAAGTTGTGGGGAGTTAATGGAGGTAGGTGGGGGTTGGAAGTGGTTGAGAGAGGGAGGAGAGAGAGTGAATTTCAAAATTTAGAGAGAGGAGGAGAGAGAATGGAGAGATAATGAGAGAGAGAGAGATATTGAGAGAGTTTGAAAGGGTTTTCTTCAATATTCATCAAAAGTTGAATACAAGAGGAGAGATGGGGCCTATATATAGGCAACCATTCTTTACATGACCAAAATACCCTTGACAATAAGATAAAAGACCGAGCATATCCTAGACTCAATCCTATGGGCCCATAACTAAAGTAATAAGGCCCAATTAAACATAACAAGGGAAATGGACTAAAACCATATGACTCAATAAAGGAAAATACATAAGATAGGACTCAATAAAAAGAAAATACATAAAATGAAACTTAGGAAATGAAGATAACAAGTGTAGACCATGATCAATCCATATCAAGAGTGTGCAGGCGATCAAAGCTAGAGGGGTGTCGGGAGATGCCCTCATCAGAGGTACTCGCCTGACCTGCAGCACTGGAGAGATATACGGTTCAGAAAGAATCACCTATAAAATGCACGGTCTCACGATAGACTGTTTAAGAACGCTGTAGAGGATGCATGATGAAGCACTCATGGCAGTTGAACGGCTCTAACACGACCGCAGGAAGATGAAGGACGGTCCAGGTGGCACCGCACGTCTCCTTGAACGGATGGTAGAGAACCGCGCAAGACCACCACACCAGAAGTCACAAAGGGTCCAACCTTCACCCTCTCCGGCTGGCCAGAGGGGATGGGCCTCGTGCTAGGGATTGCTGACCTGCAAAATAATGTGAAAACACAAAGAGAAAACCCAAATTAGAACTGAAAAGTGTAGTAGATGCCAAAATAAGAGGAAATGAACATGAGTAAGTGGAAAGGGGGATACCTGGGGGATTTTAAACCCCTAGGGTGTCATAAACGTGGGTGGGTGTGTGCATGGTAATGAAGGTGAAGAAAAACGTGGGGAGAAAGTGAGAAGAGTGATGCATGCAATAAAAAATGGACAAAACGTATCAAACACGCAAGACTTGAAAACTAGACTACTCCCTGAACCGGAGGCTTATATGGACGTGGAAAGCCTCCCTCCTTGGTGCTAGGTCACTCAAGAATGCGGCAGGGCTTCGCCGTCGACAAAAAATCTCCCCCTTTTCAAACCCAGCCTTTAGGGTTTATTTATAGAGCACCTCAAGTCCTAGCTCGGAATTAGGGTTTAGAAGCATTTTCAGGTAGAGATAATCAAAGGAAAATCGTAGATAATCAAATTACATCTCATCCAGTCGAAACGGCACTCAAAATGGTTCATTGTCCACAGAGAAAATGACGGGAAAAGTTAGGGATAAAACCACGGATAGAGAGATAAAATCTGTTGAAATTCAGGAATCGAACAGATGAACGGTCTTACGATAGTCCGCTCAACGGGATGTGCGGCCATGTCCTGGCCGTCCAACCCCATCGGTGGAAATTCAAAATAAATCATAAATAATCCAAATTATCCATTGAACTAACCGAAATCTTCGCCATTGGACTCTCATACATGAACGGCTCATATGAGACCGTTCAAAGGTAGAGCGGCCAAAGACAAACCGTTCTAGCCTTGTCGGTGATAAATAGATTAATTGGATAATTATCTGAGAAAACCACCATGCGCAGGACTCTGAGAGATGAGCGGCCACCATCCGTCCGTCCATCATGTTGAACGGCTAGGGAAGAACCGCATAAATACTTGTAGGTGGAAACTCAGAAAATTAACCAAAATATTCCAAAATAGATAGACGGTCCACAGGCAACCGCACGTTGATTGAGCGGCCAGGGATGAACCGTACATGTACGTGGGTGTTGAAACTCATAGAAAAGCCCAATCAACCAAAACCAAGGCTCGTTAAGCCTTGAATCAACTCGGACCTAACCAGGGAGGGAGGCTACCCATAAAACTAGCCCAAAACGTGCCTGAAAATAGCCCCGACGAGTGATGGACAACTCGAGACATCAACAAATGGGAGTAAGAGAAACGACTCAACTTATCGGTAAAAAACGGATGCCAACAGATGCCCCTCCTTAACGTCCTCTTTGCAGGGGAGCGTGCGGAGGTGAAGCGAAAGTGACATGGAACATGGAGAGGAAGTAGAAGTGCAGCGGAGTGGACCGAAAAGTGGGCATTAAGGTAAAACGACACCCATTTTTACCAACAAGTGATGGGAATCTTCCGGAAAACTCTGAACCAAACGCAAGGAATGATTAAACCGAAAGTGACACCAGTCTGGAGGAACTAAACTAAATGAAATGAAACAAATCGAGAAGACCAACCTCATGGGGGGACACAATCCCGCGGTCCAATGAGGAGGCCAAAAGCTGATAGCAAAAGTAAAGGAAACAGGCTAAAGCTACAGACGGGGACCTCTTAATCAACCAAACCAAGCGAATTGACCAAAGAGAACTTTCCAACTCAGAGTGGAATTAGTTCCTCTTACTCAAACACTGAACGCACAGCTAACCATCGCTGATGGGACATTTTTCAAGCAAACCATGGGTCATGAAAGCTCAAAAGGATGCGTATGATGCATGCTGGGCTAAAATAAAAGAAATCGTTAAAATAAATGCAAAGAAAGATTAAAATACAAAATACTTGAGAATAATATTGCTAAGCTGGGAAAATCAGAGTCAAGATACCATCCGCAACCACAACGTGCATGATAGAACCATCCTCCCCTTGACCTCCCAACCTAACGGCCCATCCGAAGATTAAACACGTGAACCCGGATCATCATCATTTTTGTTAAAGGGGAACATCAGATCCTGGAACACGTAGATAACCAACTGGTTCTCGAGATAATTTATTATAGTACCATATAATAATGCAATAAGGGTGATAAGGTTAGAAGGCCATACCTGACTTACCTGTACAGGTGAAATGGCAAGTGAGAGTTTGATGCTGCACATAAAATTGTTAACAAGATTTGCAATGATATCAAAATTCATCAATTTGAACACTAAGTGCAGAAATGGGGGTAAGACAACTTCAAACATGAACGGCTAAATACCAACAGCCCAAAGAAGCACGGTTATATGAGAGCCGTATATATTATGGAATTTGAACCGACCTAAATAGCATACCGTTGAGGATGAACGGTAACCTATCAACCGTTCAAATTAAGGACGGTCTAACGATAGACCGCATAACCTCTGCAACCTCGAAATGCTAAAACCCTTCGTCTCCCTCCACCATAACCGACGGTGGGAGAGAGAACGAAGGGCACACCGAGCCCCATCTCCCCCTCTCTCTACCTTTCTCGCCCCCAAGCTTCCTCCCTTCTCAACCCCTCTCACTCCCTCATCTCACATGCGCTCAAAACACCAAGCGAGACGCCCTTCGACGACGAACATGGACGTGCCACCCCCGACGACCGCCGCCGCGGCGGAGGAGACACCGGCGGAGGAGACACCGACAACGCCGCCGGCGGAGGGAGGTACCCTCTCACCGCCGTCCGAGGCCGAGGAAAGGACCGAAGCCGCCGCGCCTAGAGATGGAGACGCCGGGGAGGTTGCTCCGGCGGAGAGGCTGGCCAAGGGACCCCGTCCGACTGAGGTAGGTGCACCGAAACCTATTCTCTTTTAATTTTTACGCCATGCATGTTAGATTTAGGGGATTTTGGGGAGATTTAGGAGGCCAAGGACCGGTTTTGGGGAGCCATGGTGGCCTCCCCACCAGCGGGGAAACCCTCACCGTCGTCGGGGAAGACGATGGTAGGGCGGTTTAGACAAAATCGCACAAACAAAAACAGACGGCTCACATAGAGCCGCCCAAAACCCACACGGCTCAGGGGTAGCCGTTCAAATTCACACAGCTTTAGAACCGAACCAAGTAAGGACGGTGAGAGGCTCACCGTGCAAACGACAAACGGATTACATTGGTCCATTCAACACCCTGTCAACAAAGAACAACGCGGTCCCTATAAGACCGCCCAACCTTCTTGCGGCCCAGGAGTGGCCGTTTGACACTAAGCAACCTGAGGGAAGGACGGTGCATGCTCACCCGTTCAAGATAAGAACGTCTAATGCTAGCCCATTCGAAACACAGAACCTAGGGATTAGAACGGTGCACATGGGACCGTTCAAAGGGACGAGCAGCCTGTGGGAGATCGCTTTTCCAACAGAGAGTGAAACCTTGATGATTTTATTTATATATGAAATAAAATGCTTGAATAAATTACTAAAATGCATCTAAAATGAATGCAGGGAAAATGCAGGACCCGCACGTCGTGGCCGCAGGTCCGCGCAGTGTATTTAGCACTGTCGGACTTTCAGAGGGAGCGATTGGCTGCCATGGGATTCTCCCCATTCCTGAGCATCGAGGTGTGTCGGTTTGACACAGCTTTGCTCTACGCTCTGCACGATCGCTGGGATCTAGTGAGTTGGACGTTCCTCTTCCCATGGGGCCATATGGTCCCCACGCTGGAGGACGTGGCCAGGCTCACTGGCCTTCGAGTGCACTGGGCACCGGTTAGCGGGACCACTTTTCCCGACTACCGGGCGATGGCTCGGGGATTGCTGGGCTTAGAGCTACGGCGCCCTGAGAGGCAGTCGACCCTCCTATCCCGGGCTAGTCTCCAGGACAGCCTGGGATTACGACGGGTGGGAGTTGTAGTTGGAGAGCAGCCTGAGGAGCACCTACAAGCGGTTGGTGGAGCTGGCGCAGCCGAGGGTAGCTGCAGGGCCGGGAGCAGAGGCGGACAAAGTGCTGAGACGATTCCTGATGTTGATGTTCGGGCGACTCCTCTTCTCCACCAGAGCGGACGTGATGAGCTGTTGCTTCCTTCCTTTTCTCGAGGAGCTGAGCCACGTGGGCGACTACGTATGGGGAGCAACAGTCCTTGCGTTCTTGTTTGACACGCTGAGTTTGACGGCCCGTCGGACGATGCTCGGGGGCTTCTCCCCCTTACTCCAGGTACGACTCTTACCCTAGACCTAATTATGCAATTCTATATGTTTCCTAAATGCTGACACGATGCTGTGATGCAGGTGTGGGCCTACGTACGCCTACGTGGGCTGGGCAGAGGCGAGGAGAGCCGTCCTGGGCTCCTGCCGATTGCACGGAGGTGGACAGCACCTCGGGAGACTACAGCCCTGCGACAACAGATCCGAGAGCTGCAGGACGACCTGGACGCTCTACCGTTTGCCTCGGTATGCTTCTAAATTCAGACTCTTTAATTAAATTCAATTCTTATATAATGATGATGCTGATGCAACTTTCTATTTCTTTGCAGGTACGGTGGACACCTTACACAGAGGAGGGCCAGAGGGTCAGCCTTGGGTGGTTGGCGCCCTCGCTTTTGCCGGATGAGATGTGTGGCTTCACTGCGTGAATGTGGTGGAGCCACTGCACTACAGATTGGTGATGAGGACCATCGGGGTCCATCAACCCGCGGTGGAGTTCCCGGTGCCTGAGAAGGCGGGGGAGCGAGTGACGAGGACTACTCGGGGCCTAGCGGCAGCATTTGATTGGTCTACGAGGAACGCTGCGCAGGTGGCCGACTGGACAGCTCTCGGGTGGGTGGTGACCGTCCGAGCAGAGAGCGACTCAGCGTACTACACTGTGTACTCCAGACACTACCGGGACCAGGTGTTCCGGGGTGCCCACCGACCGGTATGACTTCTAAACTCAAACTCTATCTATTATGCTTATGATGATGATGCACTGACACTTGAACTTCTAAATGCAGATTGACCCTGAGGGACTTCTGGGGGGGTCGACCCACTTTCATAGGGGGGTCGACCCACTTGGCAGACAGAAACTATTTTTTGCAGAAATTTACAGGGGGGTCGACCCACTTTGTGAGGGGGGTCGACCCACTTGGCAGACAGCATGCTGTTTAGGCTTTTTCTTGCCCAGGGGTCGACCCATTGAGTGGGGGGGTCGACCCATTGACCTTGTGTCATTAAAAAAGAGTTCCTAATGATGTTCTAATGATCTAACATGCACCCCAATGTAATCAAACATGAATTACATTAAAAAATAAGTTCTCACCTTGTCTTTCATGATTTTAAGAGCATAACTTGAAAAACTCAAAAACCTCATCTTAATGATGCATGAAACACATTTAATCCAATAACACCTCATAGAAGGTGTTCATGAAAACAACCCACACAATTACCCATAGCTTAAATCACTTCAACATGAGAGCCAATGGAAGAACCCTTCAATAATCCAATCCAAGAAAAAACCATTCATGAATGCCAACCTTAAATCATATATGGGTGATATGCATGAGAACAAGTGATGTGCATGAGAATTCAATATTAGAACTTCATGAAGTTTATGCATAAATTCCCATTCAAGGGGACTCATAGACATGAAATTCCTTTAACCATAAACTCTTACCTTTGATTGCAACTGAATGACACCAATGTGAGCCTGAATTTGGAGTTAGCAGAACACTCAAGATGGTCTTAAAGAATTGCATATGATTACTCAAATGCACTAGCATAGTTTGTTCAACTTGCAAGTTCAAGTATTGAAATGCAATAACACATGTGAGTGTTTCAGGGTTTTTCAAACCCATTCCAATACAATCAAGGGGCATGCATTAGAAGGATTTAGAAACTACATTGAACCTTGTTTAACCAAGATTCTCAGCAAGCATGTTGAGCAAAAAGCCACCTCAAAAACCAATGAAAGATATGCATGAACTCACTTTGAAAACCCATAATTTTCAACTTAAGATTTGAAGAAAATCACTATAGATCCAATTAAGCTCTTACATTATTAAACCAATGTGTTTGAAGTGCATAATCACTATCCCGATTTCTGCACAAGCTTCACATATCAACTTTGATTCAGCATGGAAAAACCGATTCCATCAAATTGAGAGCTAGTTGAACAACCCACTCAACCAAGCAATATAAGTAACCCATATATCAAGATTTCATCATTATCAGCATGAGTAGAAACCACACGATCAACATACGTGTATAGCCATCAACAGTCCACATGAAGAACACAATTTTCACATGAAGGCATCAAAGTGTCAAGCACACTAAGAGTGCAAACCACACAATATATTGTAATCATCAAAACCATTATCAAAGACAAAGAGGGAGTGCCACTAACCCAACAGCCCAACCGGCAAGTCACTCCGTTTCTAGGCCTCAACAACCTCTTGTTTCCCAAATTTTAAGAAGGCCTATGACAAACCAACACTCTTTTCATCAGGCCCCAGCCGAGTCTGATAGCCATGCTCTGCTCCTCCAAAAAATGGCTAGTATGGAGGAACGGCTTAAGAGGGTCATTGCATCCAAGATTGCTCCCGAGATCATGCTTCCCCCTATGCCGATTTTTCATCTACCACCGTCTGAAATGCCGAATTTCCGGCGGTATAATGGCACGGGCAACCCGAACATCCACTTGAAGGACTTTATGTATGAAGCATCATTTTGGCAAGATAATAAGAATTCGTTGGCTTATCTCTTTAGACGGTCTTTGGACGGCCCCGCACTAGAATGGTTTTATTCTCTGGAGCCGGCTGATGCTGGCGATTTTGATATAGTTCAACGGAAGTTCATACAGAAGTATAAGGATCGTGTGGGTCCCTCCTTGTCTGTTACTGATTTAGTTGCTGAGAAAATGAAGCCCGAGGAGGACTTCGTCTCATTTGCTGATAGGTGGAGGGCCATGGCCGAGAAGCTAAAAGACACATTGTCGGAGATGGAACAAGTCAACATGATAATATCAAACTCCACTTCACAATTCCGTCATATTTTGGCCATGAACAAATCAAGCACTATGGAGGAGCTCTATGAAAGAGCTAGATATATATAGACGCAAATGAAAGATTCACCAATTATGGGCATGTTCGAGCCAAGGCCGAAGGTGATAAAGAGGAATGTCAACATTGGCAATACTGGTGCGACCACCGAAGGTATTGTTACTAACAACCAGGTGGGCGCGTTCGGCAATTCCACAGCCTTCCGCCACCCTCCAAACCAAGGGCCGTCACCACAACAGCCCACCTTCCAGAGTCAAGTCCACCAGCCAAATAACAACCCTCCCCAGACCTTACGGCCTCCTCCACCTCCTCAACAACAACCTCACTTTGCTCCACAAAATCAAATCCCACAATATCACCAAATGCCCCCACCGGCCAATTATGCATCACAACAATTTCAACAATCCAGAAGGCCATTGGGTCCTCGAAGGGCACAATACTCACCTCTACCTGAAAGACTATTAGACATCTTTAATGCCCTCATGGCCGCCAACCTGCTAACATTGCCGAAGGAAAGAGCAATATGGCCGCAACATGTAGACACCTCTCGGTATTGCGTCTTCCACCGACAGCAGGGGCACAATATTGATCATTGCTTTCATTTCAAGGATTACATACATGACATGAATGACCAAGGTGAGATTGACTAGGATGAGATGAGGAAAGTTATTGCTACTCTAAAGGCCCGAAGGCCTCCTCGGCAGCCATCGGCTCAACAGCATCAGCAGCACGGTCAACAACAACAAGCCTTCCAGCAACAAAAGGCTCCTGCACCCCAACCCAATATGGGGATTATTAATAATCCGCTACCAGAGCACCCGGTTCCAAATCAACAAGTGAACATTGTCACCTCGATCCATGAAGTGGAGAGAGGGCAAATTTGGCATAATGAAAACGCCTCTGTCGGGGCTATTAACCAAAATTCCAATCCACCACAACCACCATCATTGTTAAGAAGGCACCAGCCTATCCCTCCTTCCCAACCACAACGTCCCCTCATACGTTCTTCAGGGCCACTCACTGCGAACCTTATCCCTTCACGACCTCTTCTTTTACGCCAATCCACAAATTCTCCATCATCCCAAAATCTTCCACCAAATAGGCCTCCCCTTATCCGCCACTCGCCGGTAGCCATTGCTCCTCCCGTTCCACCTCCAACTACCACTACTATGATTCCAAGGCCCCTCCTTGTTACCCAATCCCCGTCACCACATTCTGATAACCTCCAGCTGGCGAAGCCTCTTATAAGAACCCCTCCTCTCACCATTCCTGCACCTACACCCAACACTACTCCCTCTACTTCCTCCACCCTTTTACCCACTCCAAGCCAGACAGAGGCTCCAAGAACGATGGTACTCCGTAGCGGACGGATGTTTCACCGAGTGTTTCCCCAGCGGGAGCAGGAGCCAACACAAGAGCAAGGAGAACAAGAACAAGAGTCTACACTGGGCACGGAATATGATTTATTGAAGCATTTGGACAGAACATCGGCCCGAATTTCTATCTTGGAATTAATCAAGAGATCTACCACACATCAGTAAGCCTTGAAACAATATCTGCAAAGAGTAATGGTGAGTGAAGATATTCCAGCCGACCAAGTCACCACTGTTTTAAATCCAGCTAACAATCAGCCGGCCATCACTTTTTATGAACATGAATTGGCTCTGCAGCCAGCCAGGAAGTATGCACTGTGCATCACCATTGATATTAATAAGATAGCCGTGAAACAATGTTTGGTTGATACTGGGGCATCCATTAATGTTCTGCCGCCAAGCACTTTGAAAATGTGTGGTATTCCCGAAAGTCAGATCAGGCCATCCATAATTACCGTCACTGCTTATGACAACACTAGAAAGCCGCCATTGGGAATGGTCACTTTAAAAGTTGGTTTGGGTCCAGTCTCGGTCACAGTAGATTTCCATATTCTGGATATGGACCCGACCTTTAATGGAATTTTGGGTCGCCCGTACATTCAAGAACTTGATGCTGTTCCTTCAACAAATCATCAATGTATAAAGTTTCCACACAAAGGGCGCATCATTAAAGTCACTAGCATGCCCATCTTGCCGACCGAAGACATACATTCTGCAACATCAGTGCCTTCTATGTGGCCTTCCAATAGGCCTTTGCTTTCAGTTTTGGATGTTGCGGATCTGCGGCAAGATTTGGCAAGATCATCCCCTTTAACCCCTCCTATCACTCAAGTGCTACCACAACCATCCACAAGCAAGAAGAAGAAAGGTTTGATGAATACGCCAGGATGGAACATTCTGATGAAAATGGGCTATAGAACTGGCAAAGGCCTAGGTGTCAATCACCAAGGGAAAGTCAAGCCTGTCAAGCCTCAAAAGATGACTCACCGAGGTGGCCTAGGGTACAAAGCACCGAACAAGGATGAAAAAGAGCCGTGGGCCATCATGACTTCCACTCTCAAAACGGACCGGCAACCTCTCACATGGACCCTACAAACACATTTTGTAACAGGGGGTATTCAAAATGATAATGAGCAGACAACGGTAATTACTTCCATGCTGGATGACCAAGATGTGCATGCACGGTAGTTTGCTCGCCATATAGCACCGTTAGCCACATATAAAGCATTGGAGTCATTAAGGCCAGACAAGCGGAGAAAGATGGATGATCCTGAATGTGACTGGTATAGATGGTTCAACATGAATGATATCTCCATTGCCCTAAGTCGTCTCTTCATGCCGACTGATCCAGAATGGCCACCATTGATTCATGAGCTAATTGAGATGCCAGCAGTGATTACAAATAAGAGGCAACTTCTGAGTAACTATACAGATACTGGGGAGCCTGATGTGCTGTTTGAGGAGGGTTTCAATATAGACAGGCTGTGGGCCGGCCTTTTCTTTACCAAATCTATTCATCCAACGGCTGTTGCCTATTTAATTGATCAAGTGTTTTTCTCAGATATTCCCAGACCGCTCGCGGTCTTAATAAAGTTTTCTCCAAATTCTCTTAAAGTTTCTCTTCCGATCCCTCCCTTGCTCCTCGAGCAATTTTCAAAACTCTCCATTACACCCCCGCGTGGGTCATCATTCACCCAATCCTTTGACGATCTGTCAATTTCAACACTCCACCCTATTTTACCCTCTCATTGCTTTCTCCTTGAAAACGAAAAAAAAAATGTCAAAATTCAAACATCCCAATCCATCTCCATTGAGGAGACCTCCCATCTGCTTCTTGAGTGTGTCCCGATACCGGGGCCGCTCTTCCCAGATTCATTAAGTGACCTCCCCTATCCCTCCGGTGAGGGGACTTCATCTGTATCACCTCCTGTACCCGCTTTTCCCTCTCATCCTTCATTTTTATTGAATTCTAGTGATCAGGCTTAAAGAGGCGAAATCTCGTGCTGGTTCCTGAGCTGGCTGGTAACCACCAAGATAATGAACTGCAAGACAGGGAAACGGGTCAGAGGGCCCAGGGGGATTCCCTGGGGCAAAATCCTCCGACGCTCAAGTCAGTAGAGCAATGGTGGGAGCAGCGATAGGGAGGGGGAGATGAGGGCACGAGATCCCTCTCCACCGATGGGGTGAAGTGATCCTTGCTCAGGAGTTCGGGGGTGGAATCATACCCTTCTTGACCTGCCTTTCGCCGGAGGGTATCCCAGGTTTTTATAGTGCGCCGCCTTCTGGAGTCCTGCAAGCTGAGAGGTCTCCGGCGGAGGTTACGTCCCCGTCGTGGGCTTTGATGGCCTCATCATGGGGGCGTTATCCTCGCGGGGAAACCAGAGCTCCTGGACTTCTTAGTGTTTGGCCCGCTGTGGACTCTAACGGCTGCAATGATTTCATCGGTCGTCCCGAGCTTAAGGGGGCCGGCCCTATCAGGCGATAGGCCTAGCTCGGTGAGGAGATGGGTCGGATAGACCGGCTAGCGCTTCCCCCCTTCGGGCGGAGGGGTAGCTCGTGCGCGGGTCTTCCTGTGACCTGACCGAGGCTCGGGCTCTCCGAGCCTTGGGGCCGCCTAGGAGAGTTGTTTCCTCGAGCATTGTTTTATTGGGCTTTTCCGAGTGGGCCCTGTGGGCTGTCACTTGGGCGAGCTTGCCTCGTTGGGCCTTGTTGGGCCTAGTTGGGTCTGCTCTTTGAGTGGGCTGTAGGAATCCCCCTCTCCACTTGTCCCCCTCCTACTCCCGAGCCAAGGAGGCTCGGTTGAGTAATCTTTTTGAGGCTTTGGACCGGCGTGGCTCGGGTGGGTGGAATCCTATTGGCGTGATGGTGCCACGTGTAGTGGTCGCCTGGGCCCATAGTAATAATGATCCTGACGGATTTTGAAACGAAGGGGCCCCCTTTTTCTCGGAGGTTGAAACGGCGCGCTGCCTCCCGCGAGGGTTTATAGGCGTAGGGCGCTGCTCGTTCTTCCCAGTCTTTTCAGGGTTATCGGCCTTTCCTCCATTTCTCTGCTTCTGGGGCTCCTTGATGCGCCGTGAAGATACAGCGGGGGAGCAAGCCCTTGCGGCGGCATTTGAGGAGTTGGCGCGCGTAACCGCGGAGGCGGTCCAGCGGCTTCCTTCTCCCCCGGAGTCTTCGGGCTCTAGCGAAAGTTCTTCTTCCAGCTCGATGGCGGATCTGCGCTCGAAAATCGAGCAGGTGAGGCGGGAGCCCGTCCCCAATCGCAGCGAGTTGGGGGAGGCTGACGTGAAGAAATTGGAGCATCGGTTTCGCCTACCTCTCCGGTATAGCTTCGTAGCCGCTGCCCCGTATGAGACGAGTTTGGACAGCCGCACGGGCCATATTTGTACTTTTCTCCTGGCGTGGAAGAGTGGATTCTGCCTCCCCTTCGAGCCTTTCATCTTGAAGCTCCTCAATTTTTTCGTGTTGACGCCTGTTCACCTGGTGGCCAACTCGTATCTCCTGCTTTCTGCCTTTCAGATCCTCTGCCGCCTGCAGGGGGTTCCCCCGTCCCTGGATCTTTTTCATTATTTCTTCGAGCTGAAGGCACATCCATCGGCGGGGAAAGGCTTCTATTTTATCCAGGCGCGCAGGAATCGAAGTTGTACTCCGCTGGCGGCGAAGGATTCTTCGCACAAAGGGTGGAAGAGGCAATTTTTCTGGGTGAAGGCGGAAGCAGTGGATGAATCCTGGAGGTGCCAGGTTATGCCCAACTTCCATCCGAATCTTCCCCCGCGGCAGGAGGAGTTCCCCGCCGATGTGGAGGAGTACGCCGCTCGCTTGTTGACAAATCGCCGGTCGACTGAGGAGCTGGTGACGCTGGAGAACGTGGAGCGGTATCTGCTTACACAGCTCAGGCCATCAGGTGCCATTCTTCAGATTCTGCTGCGGGATCGGAGGGTCGACTTTTCGTTTCCTAACCAAATCCTCTTCTTCATTGCAGACATTCGGCGGGAGCCCTTGGAAGAGGTCACCGAGGTCGTCGATCTTGGGGATGATTCGGCGGCCGATGAACCTGTTGCTCCCGCGGGTCGTTCCCAAGCCTGGGATAAGGGCAAGGGGGCGGCCTCCGAGGGATCTTCGCGGTCGAGTGGGGCGAAGCGCAAGGACCTCCTGGAAGGAAGGTTGCGGGAAGCCACGAAGGCCAAGAAACGGGCCAAGAAGGCCGGCCATCCTACCGCCGCCGGGGGTGATTCAGGATCGGCGGCGCTCCCTTCTCGGGGGCAAGATGGGGCCGACCCTTCAGGGCCAGCTCCCCCACCTACCAGGCGAGAGGGGGCAGAGGAGACCAGGGGCCCCTCAGAGGGCGGAGATAGGTCGGTTCTCCCCTCCCCGGGGATGGAGGGGACCGGTGCCGAAGTGGCCGTCGCCGAGACCAGGAGACCGGTCGAGGTCGGCGATGTCTCGGGCGGCGAGGCGCGGGCTGAGATGGATAGAGATGGGGGTTCGCCCTCGAGGGCGCCGCAGCCCCCAGTGCTCAAAGTTCCCGGTGTGGTCGATCCTGCGGCGTCGGTCGAGGCTGGGGGTTCACCCGGAGAGGTGTCGCAACCCCAACCGACCGCGGCGTATGGGGCGGTCGGCCCCGTTGTTCGACCCGAACCTTCTGGCGGGGCGTCCAGTGGGGAGCGGGTCTCCATGTCAGAGGCCTTGGAAAAGCTCGGTGTTTCGGGCGACCTCTATCGGGTTTGCCGAGAGGTTGCCGCGAAGACGAGGGGGGGAGACAAGCGCTACTCCCCCGCCGGAATCCTCGACGTCCTCATGGAGGGCGGCCTAGTCATAGCTCGGACGGCGGCCTTGATGGCGGAGACGTACGCTCGGGCGCAGGCGGAACGGTCGAATCTCGCCTGGACCCTCGGGGGGTGCGAGAGGAAACTGGCCCGCCTCAGCGAGGAACATAAGGGGCTCCGACGGGAATTCTCCGCGTTCAGGGACTCAGCACGGGCGAGCCGGCTGGAAACTGAGGCGCTGACTGAGCAGTTGGCTAAGGCCCGGGGGTTGCTCAAGAGGAAAAGCAAACTCTTGGAAGAGGAGCGTCTGCGTCATTTCGAGCTGGACGGCCGCTGGGAGCTCGAACGGGCCGAGTTACTGGACCGGGCGGAGGTAGCGGAGCGCCTTCATTCCGTGGCCAAGGCGGACCGAGTCCGGGCGGAGAGGTGGTCGAGCGAGGCCGAACGAAGGATGGTTGCGGCAGAGGAACGCCTAGCGGGAGTAGAGGAGCGTGCGGCCGAGGCAGAGCGGGCTCGAGTCAAGCTCGTTGGAAGGACGGAGCAGATCGAGGCGGAGGCGGTCGAGCGATATAGAAGCTCGGATGCTTACTCAGCCGACCTGGAGAGAGCCGCTCTACCATATTACGAGGTAGCGCTTCGCCGTGGCGCCCGAAATGGGTTTAAGCAAGGTTATCGCCGGGCGGTGGACTACGCCTTCGATCGAGACTCCGGGATCGAGTTCCCTTTGGGCCAGGCTTATGACTCGGATGAGTCAGTTTCTAGTTCCTCTGCGTCGAGCGGGGAGGATCCAGGGGGGTCTCCCTCGGCGGGGTCACCAACTCCGGACGCCTCGGGAGGGCTCGCGACCGAGACAGTTCTCACACAGGCGAGGTCAGTGCCCGGGTCAGCCGTCACCGAAGGTGCTGGGGGTAACACGCCTACTTCTGTTGTTTCCGAGCGTCAAAGTGGGCCCGAGGCCTGATGTATTTTACCTTATTTTGCCCCTTTCTCTCGTTTGTCTCTCTTTCCTCCTTTAGGGAGTTTCCTCTTTATGAGATAATAAATGACTTACTTGTTTGATCGCCATCCTTGCCGTGATTTGGTTGGCATATCAGAAGTAGTTGGAAAGTGCCGATATGTCCTGCGTGGTTTTCTCATGCTGATTTGGTAGGCTTCTGACGGGGCGTCCTTCCGTTCCCTCATGCTTTGAATGTCAGGCCGCTTCGTGAATCCCGCTAGGGCGGGAAACGAGGAGTTGGAGGTGACTGTTCAGGGGAGAAATCCTTTGGTGTGTTTCCGAGGGGGGGGGTGGCCTCCTTTGGCCTATAAGAAGGACCGAAAGGCACCCTTTCCTCTTTACCGCTTGGGATTTTCTCTAACAGTCTTTCCTCACTCCTTCCTCTTCACTCTGCGTCGTGCCGTTGCATTCGGAGCATGGAGGATCCTTCGGAGGGCGACGTCGCCAACGACGGGGAGCAGAGGGCTCTTGCCGTCCCAGCTTGTTGGACGGGTCCCACGGTCGCCGCGCGGATCTGGAGAGGGCTTCGACGTGTGAGGGCACGACTCTTGCCCTTTCTCAGTTCCGGCGTGGCTTCCGGGCGGGCGCCGAGGCGGAGGACGGATGGGGGTATTAGGGAATCCTGCCGCTACTCCCCCTCTGCATGGGGGGGGGAGGCGCATCAAGTTCCCTCCTCACCAAAGCCTTCCTCCGTCTGCAGCCTCTTTTTCCCTCTTCTGCTCTTCATTTCTTTCACTCTTTGGAGGCTGCTTGCTCTCTGTTCCCTTCCAAGGAGTTTGGCGGGTTGGGAAAAAAGGGCTTCATGGTGCTCCTTCTCCCTCACCTTCATCAACTTGGAAGGTAGCCTTCTCCGACTTTAGAAGGTGGCTATCTTCTCTGCAGTCCCTCTGTCATCTTTGGGGGTCGTCTGAGTCAACTGGATCGGCCCCCTCTTGTCCGAGCCAGTTTCTACGCGAGGCAGAGTCAGTGGCTGGATGCAAGGAGATCGAGATCGAGTCAACCGAGCGATGCCCCCTTGCAGCGGTGCTAGACGGATTTTCTTGCTTTTTGTCATGCAATGTACTGGCCTTTGCCTTTCTGATGTATCAATAGTTTGGAATGAAAAGAAAAGGGATTTATTCCATCCATCTTGCTGTACAATTTCAAAAATAGAATTTGCGTAGTGCGGCTGCGTTCCATGTTCGAGGAATGGGTTCCCCTTCCATTGTTGCTAACCTGTACGCACCTTTCCCGAGCGTCTCGACCACTCGGTAGGGGCCTTCCCAGTTAGGGGACAGCTTGCCCGCCGCCTCTAGTGGTCGAGAGGCTTCAGCTTTCCTGAGGACGAAGTCTCCCGGTCGGAAGTGCCTGCTTCGGACTCTGGCGTTGTAGTATCGAGTGAGGCGTCGATGGTATTCCGTCGCTCGGATGCTGGCAATGTCCCGGAGTTCAACTGCTAGGTCGAGGTTCTCGAGTAACTTTTGGTCATTTTCCTCGGTCCTGTAGCGGATGACTCGGAGAGACGGGTTGGCGATCTCCAATGGAATGACGGCCTCGGTGCCGTACACCAACTGAAAGGGGCTTTCACCGGTTGCCGTCCTGGGAGTCGTTCGGTGTGACCACAGTACGCTAGGAAATTCTTCAAGCCAACTTACCTTGGCTTTGCCGAGTCTGGTCTTTATGCCTTTCAAGATAGTCTTGTTGGCATTTTTGACCAGCCCGTTGGCCTGAGGGTGGGCGACCGAAGTGAAGTGGTTGCGGATGTCTAGGTCGGCGCATCTGTCTCGGAAATATCGAGAATCGAATTTCCGATCGTTATCGCTCACTATCACTCGGGGGATGCCGAAGCGACAAATGATCGATTTCCAGACGAAACTCCAGACTACTGTCTCGGTGATCCTTGCAGTGGCTTCGGCCTCGATCCATTTAGTGAAGTAGTCGATGGCGACTATGATGAACTTTTTCTGGGACTGAGCCGTGGGGAATGGTTCGAGAATGTCGATCCCCCACCGAGCGAAGGGATAAGGCTCGGCGAGGGTGACGAGTTCTGTGGCCGGCCGATGGACCAAGTGGTCGAACCGCTGGCATCGATCGCACTGTTGAGCATAGGCCGAGCAGTCGCGCTGCAGGGTGGGCCACCAGTACCCCTGTCGTAACAGGATTCTGGCCAGTGACCTTGCCCCCGAGTGCACTCCGCACAGGCCTTCATGAACCTCTCGAATGGCTCGACTGGCGTCGTCGGGGCCGAGGCACTTCAGGAGAGGGCCGGCGAAGGACCTTCGGTAGAGTGTGTCGTCCAGGACGACGAAGCGCCGGGCTTGGTACTTCATTCGGCGTGCTTCCCGAGGGTCGGAGGGCTCTTGGGAGTCTCGAAGCCAAGACAGGTAGGGGGTGCGCCAGTCGCTCGGGACGGCCGAGTCAACAGCGAGAAGCTCCGAGTCGATGCTCGGGCGCTCTAGCTCTTCGAGGAGGACCGATTGGGTACCTTCTGGGTCTAGGGAGGAGGACAATCGAGAGAGGGCATCCGCTCAGGAGTTTTCTTCCCGGGCTATTCGGACTACCTCGAATCCCTCGAATCGTTGGGCCAAGCTCCTGACCAGCTGGAGGTATTTGATCATGGGTGCCTCTCGAGCTTCGTACTCACCGTTGACCTGGCTCGCGACCAGCTGAGAGTCAGTGTGGATCCTGACTCGCTCAGCCCCCAGCCGCCGGGCCATACGTGCTCTCGATATAAGGGCCTCATACTCGGAAGCGTTGTTGGATGCCTGGAAGTTGAATTTCAAGGCTTACTGGAGCTCCACTCCTTCGGGGGATCTTAGGAGGATCCCAGCACCGCTACCGACCGAGTTGGAAGAACCGTCGACGTAGAGTTCCCAGGTTGGCCCGGGCATGGTCAGTAACCTCCCTTCGGCCGGGATAGTGCTCTCGGCGATGAAATCGGCGAGCACTTGACCTTTTATAGTTGCGCGCGGGTGATACGAGATGTCGTAGGCCCCAAGCATAAGGGCCCACTTGACGAGTCGCCCCGAGGCCTCGGGGTGGGCCAAGATCTTCTTCAACAGCTCGCCGGTTAGCACGGTGATGGGGTGCCCCTGGAAGTAGGGTCGGAGGCGTTTCGCGGAGGTAACCAGCGCTAGCACGAGCTTCTCGGTTGCGGGGTACCTCCTCTCAGCCTCACTAAGCACTTTGCTGGTATAGTAGACTGGCCTTTCGATTCCCGAGTCATTTCTGACAAGGACCGAGCTGACCGTTGATGACGTCGCCGAGAGATAGAGTAGCAAAGCTTCACCCGGCACGGGCTTGGAGAGCACCGGGGGCGAAGCCAGGAACTCCTTAAGCTCAGCGAACGCTTTCTGGCATTCCTCATCCCATGCGAACGTAGCAGATCCCCACTTGGGCCCCTTCAACAGTTTAAAAAAGGGCAAGCATCATTCGGCCGCACGGGATAGGAAACGGCTGAGAGCGGCAATACGCCCTGTCAGACGCTGGACGTCCTTGATACAGGTGGGTGGGCGCATGTCCAGGATGGCCTGGACCTTGTCAGGATTAGCTTCGATCCCACGCTGAGTGACCAGGAAACCCAGAAACTTCCCGGATCTTACTCCGAAGGCCCACTTGGCAGGATTGAGCTTCATATTGTACTTCAGGAGGACGCCGAAGGCTTCGGCGAGGTCGGTGAAGTGGTCCTGGGCCTTGGGGGTCTTGACGAGCATGTCGTCAATGTAGGCCTCGACGTTCCGACCTAGCTATTCCTCAAACATGTGGTTGACCAGTCTTTGGTATGTGGCTCCGGCGTTCTTCAACCCGAAAGGCATCTGGGTATAGCAGTATACGCCGTAGTCGGTGATGAAGGCGGTCTTCTCGATGTCTCCAGGGTTCATCCTGATCTGATGGTAACCCGAATAGGCATCCAGGAAGCTGAGCATCTAATTACCCGATGTCGAGTCGACCAGTTGGTCGATGCTGGGCAAGGGATAGCAGTCTTTAGGGGTCGCCTTATTCAAGTCGGTGAAGTCCACACACATCTGCCACTCGCCGGAAGCCTTTGGTACCAGGACGACATTGGCTAGCCACGTCGGGTACAGGACCGGTCTAAAAAGACCAGTCTCTTACCCCTTGGTGACCTGCGCCTTGATGATCGTCTGTTTCTCTGGTGCGTGCTTCCTTCGGCGCTGCTGCACGGGCTTCACGGTGGGGTTGAGGTTGAGTCGGTGTAGCATGGTCTCCTCAGGTATCCCAGGGAGCTGGTCGTCGGACCAAGCGAATACTCGGATGTACTCAGAAAGAAAATTCTTATATTGCTGCTGTTCTTCGAGTGGCAGGTCGGCTCCGATCCTTACTCCTAGGGTCGGGTCGTCGTTTAGGAAGATCGTCAGTAACTCACCTCCTGGCTTAGTAGCTGCGGACTTCTCCTCGACTTCCCGGGGGCCCTTATTATTCCCGTCTGGCCGCGTGGCTTCCACCGAGATATTGTAGCACCTTCGGGCCGTGGCCTGGTTACCTCAGATTTCCCCTACCCCATTCTTGGTGGGGAACTTCATTTTCTGGTGATAGGTAGATGGTACTGCCTTGATCCGGCTGAGGATTCCCCGGCCGAAGATGGCGTTGTACGCTATCATCCCTTTGATCACCATGAAGTCTACCATGACCGTAACGGTTTTGGGTGGGGTGCCGAGGGTAACCGGCAGGCTCAGGGCTCCCTCGGGGAGAGTGGCCAGGCCATTGAACCCATAGAGGGGCGTCCGGATCGGGCGGAGTTTGGATGGACTCTCTCCCATTTTGAGGAAACAGTCATAAGACAACACATCAGGGGCACTTCCATTGTCCACAAGAATCCGATCTACGTTACAATGGTTTATAGTGGCCGAGATTACGAGGGAGTCATCGTGCGGGGTGCTCAGCACTTCCAGGTCTTGATCGGAGAAGACTATGACCTGGGGCGGGGCCTTGGGTGGCTCTGGGGCTCGGCTCGCCCGCTCGGCATGACGCTTCCTTCCACGGCTGCTGTCGCCTCTTGATGCTATTGCTCCAGAGATGACGTTGATGTGGACCCCTCGGGGGGCGTTTCAATCTCCTCTGCGGCGCCTTGATCTTCTCTGCGCTCGGTAGTGAACCGAGCCAGATGCCCAAGGCGGACGAGGCGCTCGATCTCGTCTTGGAGCTGGTGGCAATCACCGATGTGATGCCTGTGATCGCCGTGGAATAGACAATGTCTGTCTCGCTTGCGGTTCTTCGACCTCATCGGCTCGGGCCGACGGAGAAGTCCCGAGTCTTTGACGTCTTCATAGATTTCATAGACCGGGGCGGTTAATGGGGTGTACCACTCGTACTTCCGCTTGCGCTCTCCATCTCGATCCCGCTTCTTTCCCGAGCTAGGATTTGGCTCGGGACCCCGCTTCTTGTCCCCCTCCCGACCCAAGCCGGTTGCGTCTCGACAAGCGTTGAGCACTTTCTCGCACTCGGCGTGGCGCAGAGCCAGAGTCACTAGCTCGGCAAGGGTCGAGGGAGGGTGGAGGACGAGTTCGCGGCGGAGATTCTCATCCCGGGTACCCCCGGTCAGTGCGGTTGTGGCCGAGGCCACATCCAGGCGGGGGATTCGGAGGGCTTCCGATTTAAACCGGTGGACGTAAGCCCGGAGCCTTTCCCCTTGCGCCTGTTTGAGGGCCAAGAGCCCCGCCACCGACCTTGGGGGGGCACTTCCGACGAAGCTCTCCTTGAAAACTCGTCCGAACTGCTTAAAGTCTCGGATGGATCGAGGGCGAGGGCCCGGAACCATGCTTGAGCGCCCTGGACCAGAGTGGTCACGAAGGCTCGGCACTTGATGGGGTCCGACGCTCCGTGTAGAGTCATCAGGGCGTCGAAGCTATCGTAATGATCGGCCGGGTCGCCTTGGCCGTCGTAAAGCTTGAAGGTTGGTATGGGGGCTCTGGGAGATACCTCCGCCTTCAAGATATGCTCGGAGAACGGGGATTTCTCCTCGTCTTCCGGGGAAGAGGCCTTCTGTAGGGCGCGAAGGGCGCGCTCCTACTCAGCGAAGCGCCTTTCGAAGTCTCGCAGTCGGAGGGATAGCTCCGGTTGCTGTCGTGCTGCGAGGCTAGGGGGGTGCCTTGGCGGTCTCCGGGGGCGTTGGCTTCCGGATCGGGCCGTTGCGCCCCCTGCCTTCCTTTCCTTGGTGTGGAGGAGGCCTCTTGCTCCGGAGGCGGAGCTTGCGAGGGTCCTCCGACCCTGTTACGGATGAGCTGCTGGCCGCGGAGGGTGAAGCGGCCCCCAGCTGTGTGCTGGGATGTACTCCTGCGGGGGGGGGGGGGGGCTCTCTGACGGGGCGCGGGACCTTGCATCCCTGGCTGCCTGGGTCTTCATGAGATCCACGAGGACATCCAGTTTGGCGTTGAGGGCCTGGAAGGCTTCGGCGCCACCGTAGGGGGGTAGCCCCGCTGTCGCGCGGGGGGGGGGGGGGGGGGGTGGTCCGTCGGCGGGGATGCTGGCGTTGGAGGGAGGGTTCTGTGAGGCCCTGGAAGGGCCATCCCCTGCCGCTACCACGACATTATCCCTCTCGCCGGCGGACCTCCTCCCTGAGCTCCTCCTCACCATGTTGGCTCTTCGTGCGTTTCCCACAGACGGCGCCAGATGAAGAGGTGAAATCTCACGCTGGTTCCTGAGCTGGCTGGTAATCACCAAGATAATGAACTGCAAGACAGGGAAACGGGTCAGAGGGCCCAGGGGGATTCCCTGGGGCAAAATCCTCCGACGCTCAAGTCAGTAGAGCAATGGTGGGAGCAACGATAGGGAGGGGGAGATGAGGGCGCGAGATCCCTCTCCACTGATGGGGTGAAGTGATCCTTGCTCAGGAGTTCGGGGGTGGAATCATACCCTTATTGACCTGCCTTTCGCCGGAGGGTATCCCAGGTTTTTATAGTGCGCTGCCTTCTGGAGTCCTGCAAGCTGAGAGGTCTCCGGCGGAGGTTACGTCCCCGTCGTGGGCTTTGATGGCCTCATCATGGGGGCGTTATCCTCGCGGGGAAACCGGAGCTCCTGGACTTCTTAGTGTTTGGCCCGCTGTGGACTCTAACGGCTGCAATGATTTCATCAGTCGTCCCGAGCTTAAGGGGGCCGGCCCTATCGGGCGATAGGCCTAGCTCGGTGAGGAGATGGGTCGGATAGACCGGCTAGCGCTTCCCCCCTTCGGGCGGAGGGGTAGCTCGTGCGCGGCTCTTCCTGTGACCTGACCGAGGCTCGGGCTCTCTGAGCCTTGGGGCCGCCTAGGAGAGTTGTTTCCTCGAGCATTGTTTTATTGGGCTTTTCCGAGTGGGCCCTGTGGGCTGTCACTTGGGCGAGCTTGCCTCGTTGGGCCTTGTTGGGCCTAGTTGGGTCTGCTCTTTGAGTGGGCTGCAGGAATCCCCCTCTCCAAGGCTAGTTATTCTTTCTCTTCTAGTGTTCAAAATCCTAGGGTAGCTTCACATAAGAGATCCAAGGGTAAACAGATTCCCCGTAGATTCTTGTTGGAGTTAGCTAGAAGATGCCGGGCATGTTTAGCGCTTCCCGAATTTTTGGAAAATCCGATTATCCTGCCAGAGATAGAATATGAGGATACATGTGCTTTTGATGAGGGTTTTGGTGTCTATGAAATAATGAATGATGAAGACCCCATTGAAGAGGGGGATGAAGGTTATGAACAATATGAGGATGAGGCTGATACTTTTGCCAGTGGCATGAGGAGATTTGATGAACCATCAGCCTCAGTAGAAGAGCCTACCAAAGAAATAAATCTGGGTACGGAAGAAGACCCTAGGTTTGTCCTCATTAGTAAGAACTTGCCGCCATCCGAAGAGGAGGCGCTTATTTTGGTACTTCAAGAATACAAGGACACGTTTGCGTGGAGTTATGAAGATATGCCTGGACTAGACCCTGCGCTCGTTGAACATCGACTTACACTTAAGCCAGGGTCCATTCTAATCAAGCAGCGGTTGTGACGTTTCCACCCTAATATGGCATTAAAAATGAAAGAAGAGGTCGATAAGCTTCATAAGGCTAGATTTGTTAGAGTTGTCCTCTATCCCAATTGGGTGGCTAACATTGTCCCAGTCATGAAGAAAGATGGAAAGGTTCAAATTTATGTACACTTACGGGACCTCAACCGCGCGTGTCCTAAAGACGACTTCCCCCTCCCTCATATTGATATTTTGATTGACAACACGGCAGGATATGAGACTCTCTCCTTCATGGATGGCTTTTCAGGTTATAATCAGATTCACTTGGCTGAGGAAGATCAAGAGAAAACATCGTTCACTACACCATGGGGAACTTATTGCTATGTGGTCATGCCTTTTGGACTTAAGAACACTGGAGCCACTTATCAGAGGGCTATGATGGCTATTTTTCATGATATGATCCACATTTATATAGAGGTGTATGTTGACGACCTGGTAGTAAAATCAAGAACAATGATTGAGCATCCCAGGGTTCTAATCAAAGTCTTGCAAAGGGCACGGGAGTATCAGTTGAAAATGAACCCTAAGAAGTGCGTATTTGGTGTTTCATCAGGGAAGTTGCTTGGATTCATTGTAAGTAAGAGGGGTATTGAGATTGATTCCAATAAGGCGAAGGCCATAAGAGAAATGCCTCCTCCCATGAATTTGAAGGAAGTTCGGGGATTAATCGAGAGGCTACAATTTATTCGCTGATTTGTCTCTCAGCATTCACAAAGATGCAAGCCGTTCTACGAGCTTACCAAGCCGGGAGTCAAGTTTCTTTGGGATGACAAGTGTCAGGTAGCTTTTGACGGATTGAAGGGTTATCTATCAAATCCCCCTGTCCTGAGGCCGCCGGTTCCAGGCAAACCGCTTGTTCTTTATATTTCTGTCCTGGATGACTCTGTAGGCACTGTTCTAGCCCAAGTTGATGAAGAAGGAAAAGAGAGGGCAGCCTACTACTTGTCAAAACTTCTTAACCCCTGTGAGCAGAGGTACTCAGCCATAGAGAAGACTTGTGCAGCTTTAGTCTGGGTAGTTCAGAAACTTAAGCATTATTTTCTAGCTCACGTGGTTCATCTCATTGCTCGTATGAATCCAATCAAGTTCCTTCTTGAAAAATCTGTTCTCACCGATCGATTAGCATGATGGCAAAGCTTCCTTTCTCAGTTCGACATCATCTACATTCAGCAAAAAGTGATTAAAGGCTATGCCATAGCAGAACATCTTGCTCATCACCCTCTCCCTAGATTTGACCCTGTTTACTCAGAGTTTCCAGATGAGGAACTAATGTCCGTCAATCAGCCCGACTCAATGTGGACGTTACATTTTGATGGAGCTTTGAATTCAAAAGGGAAAGGGATTGGCGTTGTTCTTCTATCACCGGAGGGTATCACTATTCCACTCGCCTCTCAGCTTGCATTTCCAATTACAAATAATATAGCTGAATATGAGGCTCTTTTGACCGGACTGGAGGCCGCTCATCAATTTGGTGTTACCCAATTACGAATTGTAGGTGATAGTTAGCTTATTCTTCGCCAAGTGCTCTCCAAGTGTCGCACGCTCAATCCTAAACTCAAACCCTATCAGGAATTGACCTCTGCTTATACTAAGCTTTTCACTAGATTAACCTTTGTCCATGTTCCTCGTGATCATAATATCTTGGCTGATGCTCTCGCTTCTCTTGCTTCTTCCTTGGCTTTCCCTCCCGAAAAGGATTCCCACTCCATCATTGTTCACAAGCGGCTCACTCCCTCTATTCAAGATCCCATTTTCCTTAGGATTAAGGAAGAGGTGCTTAGGAAGGTTGAGCAAGGCAGGATCATTGAGAATAAGGAGGTCATGCTATTGGACTTAGAGGAAGAATTGAACGATGAAGAAAAGTCGTTGTATTATGAAATTGCTAAGTATTGCCAGGATCAATCATATCCTGAAGAAGCTACCGCTGAAGAAAAGAAAGCCATTAGAAGGGTTGCCCAGCGATACACCCTGATTGGAGGTGTGCTTTACAGAAGAGGTCTCACTGGAGTTATGTTAAGATGCCTAGATGATGATGAATCTTGGAAGGTTGTGGAAGAGGCCCATTCGGGAGTGTGTGGTGGTCATGTCAATAGCCAGATGCTAGCTAAGAAGATCCTTAGGCTAGGTTTCTATTGGCCCACTCTAGAAGAGGATTGTTCTATCTATGTCCGAAGGTGTGTTAAGTGCCAACTGCACGCCGACAAAATTCATTCTCTTGCTTCTTCACTACACCCTATCTCCTCCCCGTGGCCTTTCTCCATGTGGGCTTTCGACATCATTGGACCTCTTGGTGACTCGACCCTCCTCACAAAACCAAAGTCATTCATTCTCACGGCGACGGAGTACTTCACCAAGTGGGCGGAAGCAGAAGCTTACGTGGAGATAAAAGCATCAACCATCTGCAAGTTCATAATGAAGAATATCATCACAAGGTTCGGCATCCCAAGTACCATCGTCACCGACAATGGACCCCAATTCATCTCTCAGGAGCTTAAAGATCTCTGCAGCAGGTATAACATTGCATTGCATTATTCATCTCTTTATTATCCGCAGGGCAATGGCCAAGCAGAGGCAACTAATAAAACTTTGATTAAAATTGTTAAGAAAACGTGTGAGTCTAATAAATTCATGGATTGGCCAGAAAAGCTGGTGGAAGCTCTTTGGGCCTATCGCACTTCCATTCGTACTCCTACTGGGCAGACCCCCTTCACCCTCACTTATGGAATGGAGGCAGTAGTTCCTTATGAGATTCTCATTCCCTCTCTGCGAGTACAATTGGACAAGGAATTCTCTATTGATGAACGGCATGAATCTCTCTTTGCCCAGTTGGAACTCCTGGATGAGAAGCGTTTGGTCACCGTTGAGCATGCGCGTATTTATCAAAACAGGCTTTCACGTTTTTACCAAAAGAAAGTGATTGAGAGAAAATTCAAAATCGGTGAGATGGTAATTAAAAGAATTTTTGTAAAACCAGGTGGACCACGTTCAAAACTCCAACCTAATTGGGAAGGTCCTTTTGTTATAAAAGATGTTTTTCCTGGCAATGCTTATAAATTGATTAATGCTGAAGGCGAAGAGCTAACATACCCTTGGAATGGTCTCTATCTAAAGAAATACTACCCCTGAACCAAACAAAATAAAAACTAAAAAAAAGAGAAAAAACAAAAGAAACAAAAAAGAAGAAAAACAAAAAGCAATAAAAAGAGAGAAGAAAAAAGCAGAAAAATCTTTGAGGCTGGTATGGTACGTGGGCCACGATGCCGGAATAATCAAAATCCTTAATTCATTCTTCAGTCTCGACGGTTTAACTCTTGGGTCAATTCACGCACACACTACACGCTTTATTCTTAAACTCGAGCAGCCCAAAATTCGAGGAAAGTCTGACCCAAATTAAGAGTGTAAAGCCTTACCTATTCTCTTCCTTTCGGCTTACTAGAGGGAATACAAGTTAGGGGTTACCAACCAAGCCTGCCCGCCGCCCAAGTAGGTGGAAGTCAGGGCCCAAAAGGGAACAACATGCTTAAAACCCAAGTACAATTAGGTCTTTATCTGTTTAAGAAAAGAAGAAAAGAAACGGAAGTTATGATAAAAGAAAGCATGTCAAGAGGGCAAAGTCCCCGCAAGGAAAACCTTGGTCGTAAGCATGCATGAATAAGGGCAAAAAGAGCAACAAAATTTCCCTAAGCCAAAGACCGAATCTCAACAGGCATTAGGGCAGGGGAGGAGCATGCCCCATTCTTGAAAACCTTTCGTGAGCTTCCTTAATCATTCTTCTTTTCTCCCTCCATGGTGGGTTGTGAACTCGAAGAATGGCGAAGACCGACTAAGAAGGATGGGCTGCAAGAGAATAGGAGTAAACGCCTAAGTACAAGTCACGTTGACTCTTTTGTTAAGTCTCTTGAGAAAGTCTAATGAATTTTTGATTATGATGGTTAAGGTTTCAAAGCTCTATACTATGCTTACCTCCAAAGCAAATTTTTTTTCAAACCAAAATTCATGCCTCTTAGAATAGACATTCTTTTCAAAATTAACATCCTTATCGAAGGCGCCACTTTCAAAACAAAAACAAATATATATATATATATATATAATAACAAAAAAAATCGTGGAATTTCAAGCCCTTTGTTTCTCATATGCTTGGTTGCATCTTTTATTTCCAGTTAGCATTTGCCTGCTTGCATGGCGCATTCTACATCTATCATTTGCCTTCATTGATTAAAGGCTTGGTCCCTTGACCCATTATCAAGGTCACAGTTAAAACATCCCTTGCTCATTGAGCAAGGGGCCAAGTCGAACAGATGAATTAACCTGTTTGTTCAAGTGTGAACTACAAACGCAGGGCAAAAGTAAAAGACGAGAAGGAAAAGAACGTACAAGTACACAACTACACAAGTGCTCAGGTAACAAAAATCTAAATTTCATATATATATACATCATGAATGTCTGAGTACAGGTGTGAGGGTGGAGGAGTACAAGTAAGTCTCTCAAGTCTCGCCTCCACCCTCCTCTCTCCTACTCTCTGCCTCACTCTCGTCCTCCCGACGAGGCACTGGTGGAGGGGGCATGGACCCCCGGGAAGTAGCTGGAGCTCGAGCTGGCTCCTCTGCCTCGCTCCTCTGCCGAAGAGAGGAACCCGCCACAAAAGTAGAACTGGTAAAGCTGTACCTTGCAGCTCGCGCCCGCTACCGACCTCGTTGAAGCCGCTCCTCGGTCGCTCGTAGCCGCTCCTGTGCAACGGCTAGCTGGGCCCTCAAGGCTGTAAGCTCCTACTCACAAGCTGACTGCTCCTCATGGTCCCGGGCACGCTCCGCCTGGTGCTACTCACGGTCTCGGGCACGCTCCGCCTGGTGCTCGTCGCGCTCCCGAGCATGCTCTCTCCGCTCCATCTCGAGGGTGACTCGCAGCTCCACCACGTCCTGAGGCAACTCCTCTCGCGGCCTCAAGGCCCGCTCCAGCTCCACGACCCGTTGCTCATGGATCGCCAACTCTGTCCCGGCCAGGGCAGTCTGGGTAAGCGATGCCTGTAGCTCTGAGGTCTGCAAATAGGTAAACAAATCATCAGTTCCACAATTTAATAATTCATGGAATAGGCAATATATAACTAAAAATAAATAACTCACTCGAGAGGCCATCGCCTGCTGTCCCTCCGCGATGCAAGTAAGAGCGGCCCGGAGCTCCTCAGTCTGTAAACAACAATTTTCATGAGCATATCATATAAACAATTGAATGAAATTGAGTTTGAGTTTAAAGGCGTACCCGTGTGGCGAGGGCGCACTCTGCCACCTCGGTCCGTGTCACTGCTCCTGCTAGCTGCTCTGCTAGTGTAGTCGCCTCTGCACTAGGCCCTCTCGAGCTAGAGGCCTCTCCCGTCTCTCTCCCTGTTGGGCACACTGTATTAATTAAGATTGTCAGTGGCTAATCATCAATAAAAAAATTTCATTTGCATATAGGAATAAATTAAACACTCACCAGGGTCTCAAGGTCTGCCCGGGTGGCAGCCAACTTGGCCTCCAAGCTATGGAGGTGGGTCTGCATGTCCATCACCACTATATCCCGTGCGTCCTGCATTCACCACATATTAGTCACATAATAGATACACATAAGCATTTGCATTTAATTTAGAAATAAGTGCATTCATACATACCCCTAAGACCTTCATCTGGGGTCGGCCGGCGTAAACCTCCCAGTAGCGTCGGAGGTACTCGGAGCTGTCGGTCGCCTGTGAAGTGACCCGGGTCCCGCCACGCTGCCAGTCTGCGTACTGGTCCGAGAACCGCACTCTCCAATCGATCGCCTTCGTGCGACCGCACGTCTTCTTGCCTATCCCCCGCGGTTCTCCCACCTCGATCCACTCATGGTGTAGGTCAAGGGTCCTCATCACCAGCCTAAGCCGTAGCAACTCAATCTCGTTCAGGCAATGAACCCAAAGCTCATGCCCGAAACGAGGTCGGCCTGCTACAACCCAGGGCTGGCCCTCATCGGTCATACCCTCATAGGGCCTCCACCTCACCTGCATTCACAAGCACACATATCAATCATCCATCATATCACATTCTATAATAAAACATAAAAAAATTGCATCAAACATACATACCAGTGAGGCGGGGAAGTCTCGAAACTCCCGTCGTAACACTCGCAACTCATAGGCGAGTGGGGCTCCGATCACCACCGGTAGCCAGCGCCGTGCTAAGGGGAAAGACCCCTCGTCTCCAGGCCGTGGGTCAACGCGCCCCATCGACATGTACAAGTGGCTCCATATCTGCATTCATGCATCACATTAGTAAAGCATTCATATGCATATGCATTCTAACAAGAAAACAACAAAAAAAGAAAATGCATACCTGAAGAAAAGGTGAAAAGCCACTAACGGTCGTCTCTCGACCTGTCCCCATGGACAGGTCGGCTATCAAGTGCGCCAGCAGCGCTGCTCCCCAGGCGTATCTGCCAACGCCCTCCAAGTCCTCGAGTATCCCCAGGAAGCGGCAGTTGATGACATCACCCTTCGTGCCGAGCAGCAGCCTCCCGAGCATCAAGAATAGAAATCTCCTCAAGTCCCTGTCTGCTCTCTCCCTATCGGCTGGGTCCTGACAGTAGGCAGCCCTAGCCCCATCTATCAATCTCTGCGAAAACTGCTCTAAAGACTCCCTGGATCTCTGCCTAGAGTCCCCCAATCCCATAGCTATGGTAAGGTCAGTGCGGAAGATGGTCCTACACTCGCTAGGTGTCTCGTAGACGGTCTCTAGCCCTAGTAGTCTCTGGGTAAGCTCACTATAGTCGGGTAGGGTGATCCCGCTCACCGCCTCGCCATCTACCCTCAGCCCGGTAATCCTAGCCACATCCTCTAAGCTAGGAACCATATGCCCCCACGGCATCAGAAATGCCCTGCTAGACCTATCCCACCTCTCTCTGAGCACCTGGATCAAGGGTAGGTCGGGTCTGACTGGCTCAATGCTAAGGAAGGCCCCAAACCCCATGGCATCTATCCTAGCTCTCTAGAACTCGGGGAGACCGTAATAAGCTGCTCGGACCTGGATCCAAGAAATCCGCGTCCTCATCAGCCCCTGCATGCATATAAAAGAATTTTTTTTGCTTAAGTTTCATGTGGAAATTCATTTAAGTTCATTTGTTAAGATATTTACTGTTTGGTTAATGGACGACCTACCTAGGGTCGTGGTTTTTATAATTGACGCCCCTAGGGGCGACGTTATTTCCAAATGGGTTTCTGGTGATGTCTGTGCGTTCATTAAATTAACGACCCAGCCTGGGTCGTTGTTTATTTTAAAGACGCCCCTATGGGAGGCGTTGTTTTGAAACTAATTTCCTAAATTCTGAGAGTTTTTTAAATTGACGACCATCCCTGGGTCGTCAGTTGTTTAAGTAACGCCCCTGTGGGGGACGTTGCTCAAAATGAGTAATTTTGGCACGAAAAAAAATTCTGGACATTTTTTAATTGACGACCACTCCATTGGTCGTTGTTTATTGAATTAACACCCCGATGGGGGGCGTGGTTTTCCTGAGGTAATTAATGTGCAAAATTGAAATGAACAAAGACACATGCATTTTAAATTTAATAAAAAATCACAGGGAAATAACAACATGGAGCTAAACATGATGAAATTTAAAATAACGACATGCTGCAGGGCGTGGTTTTCATGCGATTAATTATTTTCCAAAAAAATGAAATAATGGAATTGACGACCCATCCTGGGACGTCGTTTTAATTAACGACACCCCTGGGGGCATCATTTATCTGGGTCACTGGTTTGCCCTCTCCCGAGAGCTATGGAAATGGAGTAAAATGAAAATAAAATGAAAAATGGAGCGTGGGGGCCTACCTTCTGTCGTTTGGGCCCAATCAACCCTCCACGGAGGGGCTGCCGTGGCTGGCGTGGTCACCGGAGCTGCCCAGGCTGAGGGGGTGCCACCGCCACCGCCGCCGGCGGGCCCTCATCACCTCCTCATTCTATTTCTTCTCCATCGTCTCCCTCTTCATCTTCTCCCTCTTCACCATCGTCTTCTTTGCCTTCTTCTCCCTCTTCATCATCACCTTCATCTCCTTCATCTTCTCCATCGTCCCCATCTTCATCGTGATCCTCTTCCTCTTCAGCGGCTGCCGCCACTGGTGCTTCTTCGGCCGCCGCGGGAGGAAGCTCCTCCACGGCCGGCTCTTCTTCCAGGTCCACCATGGCCGGGGCAGACACCCTCAGCCACTTATGAGCGCCGCCAACCATAGGATTGAGTAGGGAGAGAGAGTAGAGAGAGTGAGAATGGGAGAGAGAGAAAAGGGGGTTTCGGTTAGGGTTTACAGAAGAAGAAATGGAAATGAACGAAGGAAGGAGAAAGGGGGGAAAGTGGGGTTTAACGGTCGAGAATAATTGACGCCCTGATAAGGGTCGTCTCTTCTTAAATTGACGGTTTGAGGAACGGCGTGGCTTTTAGATTTGACGCCCTGAGGTTGGGCGTCATTTTCTATTTGCATGGGAATTTGTAATCGTCGTCAGGCGCATTAATGGGAACTGATTGATGTGAGTGGGCGTTATTATTGCCCCTTTTAATTTGACGACGATCAGAACGGGCGTCCATTTTTGAATACGCGACGTGAGTAAAGGCGTTGTTTTTCTGAGAAATTAAGGAATTATTTTGAAGATAATTTAAAAATTTGAATTGATTAACGCCTTATCTAAGGACGTGAGTTAAGAAACGCCAGTGCCCTGGTCGTCAATTACGATTTTGAAATGTAATGGACGGCATTACCCGAGGCGTGTATTAAGAAATTGACGCCGTTGATGGAGGCGCTGTTAAGAACAGAAAGCCCGAAACTCATCTTTATCAGACAGAATTGCATAAATTAGAAGAGATGATCATTTTTTTAATTCATTGTTTTGGCTCAAATAAGAACATAATTTTTATTTCATTGAAATAAATCATGATTACATTCTCTAAGCCACTGTGGGCCTTATCTTTTTGAGAGCCAGTACATAAGCTTTACATTTATCTTCTTCTTCTTCAACATGAGTCTTGGATCTGTGGAGAAGTCCCACCTTCCATTGAGCCGATATGGTCTTGATTTCTTCATGATCTCCGTTTGAGCATAGTTCTCTTCTCTTGATTGGAGGAAGGTGAGAAGGTTCTTCGAAGAGATGTCGAGGAAGCCCGAGTTGTGGGAGGCACCGGTGTGCGTTATAAATGAAGAAGTCGGTACCGCCAATTAAACGGAGCTCGATGCCGGAGGATAACCTTGAGCGAAGTTCTTGGGTTTTAAGAAAACCCGGGGTGCATGTAAAATTGCTCTTTGGCATTCATTTGAAGTAATCCCTCCATTCATTCCTCTTCTTGAGCTTGGGAACTCTATTGGTCACCCTTTCACATAGACCCAATGAGTATGTCATATACCGAAGTGGGCTCTTGGAGAAGATTTTGGAGGCCGTTTAGTTTGCTTGACATGGATCAAATTTAAAGTGGAAATCTATCCAACAAGCTAGAAGAAGCATTGACCCAAATAGGGGCCGCCCTAGTGAAGCCGAAGTGAGCCCGTTGTATAGGTTGGCTAATATTGCCCCACCTATTCTTTTCCCCTCCCACATGCTTGCTATAGCACTTAGGTGATGTTCCTCTAAATGGTCTTCCAATGAAGAGAATAATAAAGCTCCCGCTACACATATGACAAACCCTTTTATCACTCTCTCCAAAAGATCTTCATCTTCTTGAACATTGTCCATGTTTTTGTATACCCATGAAGCCAACTTCAAAAGGTTGATTCCCTTATTGGCCTTCATTTGATTCACCAAATTTGGACTTTGGACAAGACTCATGAGCATGTCATGGGTTTGTATGGGCTTGGTCATATGAGCCATCCTTGATTCCTCTCCTTGCTTCATCCTTTTCAAACTCAAGAGCATCTCCACTTCTTCTAGGAGTATGGTAGCTTCAAAGGTTGGAAAGAGGAATGTGTGAGTATGAGGGTGCCATAATTCTATGAGAGCTCCAATTGAAGCTCAATCGAGGTGGATGTCATTGTAATGAGTGGCATGGGTGATGAGGCCAAGAAGGTTCCATCTAGAAAGGAAGGATTTCATATCTAATGAAAGTTTAGAAAGTAATAAAGGAAGCCATTTGATTTTCAGAAATCTTCTTGGACCAGGAATAATGGGGTAATCCTGAAAACATAAAACCTTAAAAGAAAGGAAGAAGAAAGAGAATAACATCAGAAATTTTGAAAAGAAAGAAAGTCAGAACAGAAATAAAAAGCTTAAGCACAAAGAACACTTACTTGATCTTTAGTAATTCTCCCACTGATATGGCCTGGCACTTCACAAATCCTTGGGAAACAAATCCTTGGCTTCTTGGAAAGCCTTTGTTGCATCATCTGGTTCATCATTTTGATAGTGTTATGCTACTAATTCTTCTGCTTCGGTCTTCTGCTACTGCCTAACAGAAGATGGCTAAGGTACTCTGTACTTCGATGTTCTGATGCTTAGAAACACCAGCAGTTGCCCTATTTATAGTGTTTTGAATGTTAACGGGTAGCATGGTTTGTGTTTGAATAAAATGATTTGCTGGAAGTTTAACTCCGAGCAGGAAGCGAAAACAACTAATTAACGACGTGCTTTGTGGCGTCATTTGTTCAATTGACGACATCTTCAGGGTCGTCATTTATCCCGCGCCTCCATGAAGGGCATCATTTGCATTCCAATTCCAAGTTAGTGCAATTAACGCCTCAGTGCACGTCGTCATTTCTTGTTTTGACGCCGACCAGAAGGGTCGTCATTTTCTGAGCTTGTGCGTTTAAATTGCTTTGGTTATTTCATGAACTTAAGTGCTATCGTATCATGATTAAATTATTTTTATCAAGCACTTATGATCATATTTTGAGCTAATGATCTTTTGAGCTTTGAAGTGCAGGTTGTGCAAGTCTGAGCCTCGTGGGTGCAAAGTCCCTAAGTCACTCCATTCATAAGTCTGTACATCCCCAAGTCTATACATTCGTTCCTAAGTCTGTACATCCCTAAGTCTATACATTCGTTCCCAAGTCTATACATTCGTTCCTAAGTGCATACATTCTCTGAGTCTATACATTCTACCCACCTAAGTCTATACATTTCATAAGTCCATACATTCTCATCCCCAAGTCTATACGTTCCATCCTTCACCAAGTCTATACACTCTAAGCATTCCCTTCCCAAGTTCATACATTCTCATCCCCAAGTCTATACGTTCCATCCTTCACCAAGTCTATACACTCAAAGCATTCCCTTCCCAAGTCCATACATTCTCTTCACCAAGTCTATACGTTCCATCATTCACCAAGTTTATACACTCTAAGCATTCCCTTCCCAAGTCCATACATTCTCTTCACCAAGTCTATACGTTCCATCCTTCCCTACCAAGTCTATACGTTCCATCCTTCCCCAAGTCTACACACTCCATTCCAAAGTCTATACACTCCATTCATAAGTCTATACAATGTTAAGTCTACACATTCGTTCTTCATCCATAAGTCTATACATTCCAAAAGTCTGTACGTTGCATAAAAATTCCAATAAATTCTCAAAATTCCAATAAAAATTCATAAATTCTTAAAATTCCAATAAAAATTCAAAAATTCTCAAAATTCCAATTACAATTCATAAATTCTCAAAATTCCAATAAAAATTCAAAAATTCTCAAAATTCCAATAAATTCTCAAAATTGCAATAAAAATTCAAAAATTCTTAAAATTCCCATAAAAAACTTCTCCCAAAAAAAAACCAAATAAATCAAAAAAAATTCTCAAATTCAAATCAATGTTGTTGAGTATGCTTTATGCATCTTTATATCATGGCTAATGAAATTTTGAGTGCAGGTTAAGAAGCTCTTGGTCCCATCAACTGGGCCTCAGCATCCAAGCCCCACGGTGACTGCACTTCATTTCTCAGTTCCCACGTGCTCATGTTATCACCATCTTCCTGTATGCATTCCTGTATGCATTATTACTATAAGGTATCTACGCTACTAGATTATATCAAGGACCTTGTGGTTCTGATGAACTTGGAATTTGAGTTCCCCTTCATCAAAAACAGTGATAATTCTAGGGGAATCTTGATCACACGGATAGGCCGTTGAGTCATTCAAGGTTTGGGATGATAGTTCCACTTTCTGAGTTGATGCGTGGACAAACAGGCTTCGACTTAGTATCAGCTCAGAGGTCTAGATTCTTGACCAAATCTAGATGGCTTAACAATATTATCCTTGATTATCTTTTATTTTAGTTTGTTTTAATTTTTTTTTAGCCCAGCATGCATCATGTAGGACTTTGAGCTTAATGATGAAAATCTCTATATTACGCCAATAATGAAGGTCGCTCGCTCTTAACTGAGTTGACATGAGATATTCCATTCCAAATTAAGTACTTTATTCTCCTTAAAACCATTCAGGCTGGTCCCTTGAAAATCGTCCCTTTGCTGGATCTTTATCTCAACTCACTCTACTTTTCTGCAAATCCACCTTGGTTGTAGCACGTCCACATTGGCTGGTAACCGCTCTCCAATGGTGCCTCCCTGTCGTGCCCTCGCGCACATTTTATTTATCTAGTTTAGTCTCCTTTATCCAGCTAATCGATGCTTTCTTGGAATCACCCGGAGTTGTTTTATTCAGAATCTTGGAAAGATTTCCAAACGCTTAGTGTCGAAAGCGTGTCACATCACACCTTGGCATCTACTTATCAGTACGTTCCACCTCATTCCACTTGTTTCACTTTTGCTTCATTCCGTCTCACTCCCTTGCAAAGCAGACGCTAAGGCGGGGTAGCTGTAGACACGCCAAAATTGATGCTATGTTGAGTAAATCTCATGTCACCATATGACGCCCCAAAGCGGACTTCAATATTGATTTAATATGAAGTTTTTCTATTTTTCATGAATTAATTGTGATTTCTTGCCTTTTTTTGGAATTGACGCCTTAAGTAGGGGCGTCTTTTAAATTGACGGCATTGACAAAGGCGCCTCTTTTAAAAATGGACGACTACCAATACAGACGTCATTTTATGGATTTACTGGAAATTTCGAATCGCAAATTAAATGAAAATTGAGGAATTGACGTCTCTCTTGAAGGCGTTGATTATTTGACGTCCGTCTGACCGACGTCAGTTCATCATTTTAAATAAGGAAAGTTAATTATTTCTATAATTAAATCCAGGAATTGACGACGTTATGAAAGTTGTTATTTGAATTAACGCCTTTGGTTGTGTCGTCATTTTTAATTGACGACCTTCAAGGGGTCGTCATTTTCAATTCCGTCTCCCTTTTGATTCCTTCTTTCCAGTAATGAATCTTTCCCCATTTTAAACCTCCTGTTCGATTGGGGAGAGGGTTTCTTGATGGAGGATTATTACCTTGTTTGAATCCTGGTTTAGCAAGGATTCTTGGCCCTATAAATACACCTCCTGGGTCTTTCGCGCGATGAGATGAGAAGAAGAAGAAGGGAAAGAGCTGACAGAGAGAAGAGTGTTTTATTTGATTGCAGGTTGTCATTTTCTCTTCTTCCAGGAGGATCCTGCTGCTTCCATGGCTAATTCTCCACCGTCTGCTGCAACCATCGCATATTGAAGCCAACACTCTTTCTCCCTTCACTGCTGCACGCACAGCAGAAAGGAACAATCCCTTTTAGCTTGTTTAATTGCTTTAGTCATTAACATATCATCATCACACATCCCTTCCTTTAGTATTTTGCTAGATCCAACATCACATCTATCTTGTTGCATTAGCATATTCATCCATATTTTCCAAACCTTGTTGCTCCTCTTAGGGGTTTTAAAATCAAAACACACAAGGTGTGTTCATGCTCAATTCGATTAATTTTATATTCTTAGAACGTTGATACTACACCCTTTTGGCTATTCCATATCTTTGCTTGTTTTGTGTGTTCTTACAAGGTAATCAAAGCTAAAAACCCCCCTTCATCGGCCAGCCGGTAGAAGGAGGAAGAAAGGATTCACAATCTCCCCCGTTAAACACAAGGTACATGCGACCATCTTCTTCTTTGAGGTAACCCCTCTGGCGATCACATTCCCCTTAGCATCCTACGCATGCTCCCATTCATCCCCTTATATTTTCCATATTATTCTTCTTTTTCATTAAGTGGATTTTTCATAATCTACAACAGGTAGAGTGCAGGACAGCCGAGAAGAAGATCAGAGACGAGTGGCGACTATACATCAACAGATTGCCCCTGGATTGGTTCGTGATGCGCCCGGGCTTCCTCCGTGACACCACCGTCAGAGTTCCCAAGAGGCCGGGCTTGGACTTGAGGCTCGTGAGCGACACTGCGCTGGCGATGTACAACCCGCACCGGTGCTACTTACAGGTTGGACTACCCCGGACTGTTCTACCAGCACTACCCCACCTTCCTGTACTACGAGCGAGGAGGATCGGTTCAGAGGAGGATGAGCAGGCGGTCAGGAGTGCCTTGATCATGTGGGAGGTGAGCAGGGTGCTTACCCTACCAGCAGAGGTTGCAGAGATCCCGGCGACGCGCCAGGCCTATGTTAGAGAGTTGAGAGAGATACATCCCCGCGGGGATGCCCAGCGGAGGACTGAGTGATTTTCTTTCCCTTCATGATGATGTTGGATAGGATTTGTGCTTAGAAAGTTTGATATATGGAATGAATAAAATTGATGATTGGATTGAGTTTGAGCTTTGGGCTTCGGGCTTGATGTGATTGCGTAGGTTGGGATAAGACTTTAACATTCACACAGTTACGAGCCAATTGAACTTTCAGCTTCAACTTGCCCCTGCACACATACAAATACAGAAAATAGATTAAATTCGTTTTAGGCTTAACCTCTTGCCTATAACAAGTTAGAAAATGACCAGTTCTTGATTTTTGGTGAAGGGGGTAAGCCTTATCAAATAGGCAAATAACAAATGCCAAATGAATGCAATGGATGCTATGAATGCAAATCAAGAAAAGCTTTTTTTTGAAATTTTGAAAATATCTGATTTTTGTTTGGATTTTAAAATATTTGATTTTGTTTTGGGTTTTTTGTTGGATTTTGAAATATTCAATTTTTTTGGATTATGAAATATTGATTTTTTTGGATTTTTGAAATGTTTGATTTTTTTGTTGAATTTTGAAATATTTGATTTTTTTTGGAGTTCGAAATATTTGATTTTTTTAGATTTTAAAATATTTGATTTTTTTTTAGATTTTGAAATATTTGATTTCTTTGGATTTTGAAATATTTGAATTCTTTGGATTTTGAAATATTTAATTTTTTTGGATTTTGAAATATTTGAATTTATTTTGGATTTTGAAACCAGCTTAGACCTGACGACAGGGAACCTCCTATCTCACTAGGGGCCTCCCGGGCTCAATGTGCAATATAAAGGACCGCCCGTGGCCGGTGCTAACCTTGCTTTAACGGTGCCTCTACCGAGGCCATACCCAGGGTAGGATCCATTCCTTGGAAAATAAAACAGATTTTAATAGAAAAGCTGGCGATATGTATAGAGGTTTTTAGGGCTTGAGTTCTTCTCACGACACCCTCCTTTTTAAAGAATTTGGTATGTTACGCCGGGGCTTTGTGTCCATCATCGAACCTACTTCCGCTCTAGGCACGTATACGACCGGGTTCATAACGTCCTGCGGGGAAACTGTACTGCCACTCTTGTCGTGCCTAGTTTTATTATTTGGGGACTTTTAAACTTTTGAGAAGGAAAAACAAGGACTTTCACCCTCCCCGAAGCATGGCCAAGGGAGAAACGGTGTTATGCAAAAGAAGGAAACCAACCCACGGGGGGTCATATAGTGAGTGAAATGTTGAACCGGGGATTCCCTTTCGTGATCAAGTGAAGGAGTACCCCGCCACCAAGTCGTTGCTGATTTGACTCTATGGATAAAAGCATTTTAAATATAGCCCATTCCATGGATTTGGTAATTCCTCACCCTCCGCGTTGATTAAACGATACGCATTACCTGGATAGACTTCCTTAATTACAAACGGCCATTCCCAGTTGGGTTGCAGCTTAGACCTGGGACCTGCTGATCTGATAAATTTGCGTTTCAAAACCATATTACCCACTTGGAATTTTCGTTCGATGACCTTCTTTTGAAAATACCGCGAGACACGTTTTTGATAAACCGAGACATGATCGGCCGCGTTAAGCCTCTTCTCATCTAAGAGTTCCAGTTGGATTAGCAACACCTCTCGACGTTCGTCGAGATTAAGTTCTTTGTCCAGCTGCACCCTTAGGGAAGGAATCAGGATCTCGTACGGGAGTACCGCCTCCATCCCATAGGTGAGAGCAAAAGGAGTTTTCCCCGTGGGAGTACGGACGGAGGTGCGATAAGCCCATATAGCTTCTACCAGTTTATCGGCCCAATCAGCAAATTTGTGTGACTCACATGTTTTCTTGATGATTTTAAGAAGGGTTTTGTTCGTGGCCTCAGCCTGGCCATTACCTTGGGGGTAGTATGGTGATGAATGATGCAATGATATATTAAACTTCTTACAGAGGTCCCGGAGTTCTTGAGAAACGAATTGAGGTCCGTTGTCGGTGACGATATCACTTGGCACTCCAAACCGCGAGATGATATTCTTTAGGATGAAGCGGCACACTATGGTGGCTTTGATTTCTGCATAGGCTTCAGCTTCTGCCCACTTGGTGAAGTACTCTGTAGCCGTCAGGATGAATGATTTCTGCTTGACTGCGGAATTTGGGTCACCAAGAGGTCCGATGATATCAAAGGCCCACATGGAGAATGGCCAAGGAGTAGAGAGAGGATAGAGGGAAGAAGTAGGAGCATGGATCTTGTCAGCATGGAGCTGGCATTGAAGACACCTACGGACATAGGTGGAGCAATCTTCTTCTAGGGTTGGCCCGTAATAGCCCTGCCTAAGAATCTACTTCGCCAACGCCTGCCCATTTACGTGCCCTCCACACTCACTGGAGTGAGCTGCTTCTACTACCTTCCAAGCCTCATCATCATCTAGACACCTCATTAGAACTCCATTGAGAGCTCGCCTATACAATTCGCCAGCAACAATCGTGTATATTGCGGCGACTCTCCTAATGGCCTTCTGCTGCTCGGCATTTGCCATCTCCGAAAATGAACCATCCCTACAATACTGCTCAATCTCATAATACCACGACAACTCTTCTTCTTCTATGATCTCCTCAAGCTCAGTTAACGAAACTTCTTTCACCTCTTCCCTTTCTACCTTCCTTTCTACAGATTTCTTAAGGTTTTCAAACTAGGGATCTTGAAGAGAGGGAACGTCTAACCGCTGGACCACAATGGTCTCAGTGGCACGACTGAGGGGAAATGAAAGAGAAGAAGCTAGTGATGCAAAGGCATCAGCCAAAATGTTCTGAGAACGAGGAGTGTGAATATAGATAAGCTTCCGGAATTGCCTAGCCAAGAGCGTGACCAGATCTTGATAGGGCTTAAGCTTCGGGTCACGGGTGCGGTAAGTTGACAGAACTTGACGCAGCACCAATTGAGAGTCTCCTATGATGTTAAGGTATCATGCGCCCATGAGGTAGGCGTGCTTCAGACCGGCAAGAAGAGACTCATACTTGGCTATATTATTCGTGGCAGGAAATGAGAGTTGATAAGCAATAGGGATGGTTACCCCTTCCGGAGTGAGGAGAACGGCGCCGATTCCACTGCCCTGGGAATTGAGAGCACCATCGAAACATAGAGACCAAAAAGGAAGATGAGTGATTACTGCCAAGTGTTCCTCAGGGAACTCGTCCTGGATTGAATCCGTGCGAGGGATAGGAGAATGAGCAAGGTGCTCAGCAATGGCATACCCCTTGATTGCTTTCTGGACGATGAAGGTGATGTCGAATTGGGAAAGAAGGCTCTGCCAACGAGCTAATCGGCTAGAAAGGACAAGTTTTTCTAAAAGATAACGAATGGGGTCCATCCTAGAGATCAGCTTGACCTCATGGGCAAGAAAATAGTGTTTGAGCTTCTGAGCTACCCATACTAGTGCCGCACAGGTCTTCTCCATGACAGTATACTTGGATTCAGTGGGATTAAACAACCTCGAAAGGTAGTATGCTGCCCTTTCCCTTCCTTCATCATCTACCTGAGCCAGGACAGCTCCTAGGGAGTCCTCAATCACAAAAATGTATAGGATCATGGGTTTCCCTGGGACGGGTGGTTGCAGAACCGGGGGTTAGAAAGATAGACCTTAAGCTCCTCATAGGCCTTTTGGCATTGTTCATTCCATTCGAACTTTGCTCCCGCCTTTAATAATTCATAGAATGGGCGGCATCTTTGCGAGTGTTAAGATATAAATCTCCTAATGAATTGTAAATGTTATGTTAGATGGACGCAGTCTATCTCCACGAAGTGTGGATCTAGAGGGGGGTGAATAGATGTAATGCCAAATTAAAAACTAGTATAAGCTCTAATGCGGAATATAGGCAAACAACAGTTAAGCCAAATGAAGAACCACTATGTAAAGGGTCGACACATGCAGCCACACAATAGAACACAAGCAATCTCACTAAGGTGCACAATGAAAACACAAGACCCACAAGCAAACACACAGTAGGTAGCAATTTTAAAGGTGGTTCGATCTCAATCCAGAGATCTACGTCCACCCTACACTCCAACTAGAGTGTGGATTCCGCTGACTAACAGCTTGAAAGGCTGGGCAACACAGCTTGCCATACAACCGCTGATACACAGCTTCGCTGGGCTTTACAGCTTACCGACCAGAGGAACAGATCCTCTGCAACAGCTGGGCAATACAGCTTAGCCGTCCGAGACCAAGTCTCGCCTGCTGAGGATTACAACTTCACCTGTCCAGTGGAGACCTCCACTGCAAATGCTGCCTCACAGCTTGAAGAAACAAGAGTTCGAAAGCAGTAAAACAGAAGCAAATAAAAATAAGAAAACCCGGAAGGGAAATAGCTCTCAATGAGCAAACATATCAGCTCTGGTATATGAACCAAGAGACTGATTTACAACCTCTCGAACAAGCTATCTCAATCTCACTCTCTCAACTCATCTCTTCTCTCTTTCTCTTCTTCTCTATTTTTCTTTCTTCTTTCTTTTTCTTCTCCTCTGTGGATCGGTGGCTCTCTGCTGCTTTTCGCTCATTGTATAGACTTTGCCCACTTCATCGATCTGCCTTCATCTGAAGACGAAGACTTGTATATATACCAGCAGCAGGTGGATAAGGGCGCGTGGCTTCCACATTTCCCGCCCAGTAAATTCGCCAGAGCCGAGGCAATTCCATCCACATGGCAGCATCCTTGATGGGCTGTTTCCACGTGTCACCATCATGCTACCTCGTCCTTCCTTGGATCACGAGCCAGGTCATCAATCTTTGTAAAGAATCCCTGTCAGACAGAGTATCGGATTATCAGTTGTAAGTATAGAACCCTGTACAGACTTCGTGAATGGGAATGCAATGTATAGACTCTGCCCAATGTGTAGACTTCATATAAGAAGGCAACAGCTGTACAGACTTAGGCAATGTACAGACTTGGACAGACAACTGACGATGTATGGACTTCACTGTATGGATTTAGTGAACTCGACGAATGCAATGTACAGACTCCATATAAGAAGGCAACCGCTGTACATACTTGCTGAAGCGTAAAACAATGTGCAGACTTTGAAGAACAGCAGCCAGTGTATGGACTTAGGCAGGCTTCAGCTCGTGCAATGTATAGACTTCATGCAATGCAATGCAGATGAATGTATAGACTTCATGCAATGCAATGCAGACCAATGTACAGACTTTGGCGAAGCAAAGGCTATACAGACTTCAACTAAAAGATGCACGATGTACAGACTTGGAGATCATTCAACAGCCAATGTGTAAACTTCACGATGTATAGACTTTCCAAAGGAAAGGCTGTACAGACCTGAACAAAGCAAGGCAGCGAATGTATAGACTTCCAATGTATAGACTTGCCAACTGAGCGATGTATAGACTTGAACAAGGAAACTCTGTACAGACTTGATCAAGGCAAGGCAGTCGAGTGTATAGACTTACAATGTATAGACTTGACAACTGAGCGATGTACAGACTTGAACAAGGAAACTCTGTACAGTCTTGATCAAGGCAAGGCAGTCGAGTGTATAGGCTTCCAATGTATAGACTTGCCAATGAAAACGACGGTAAAGCTATCAGTGTATAGACTTCGAGTGCAACGTCGGTAAAGCTATCGATGTACAGACTTGCGAGTGCAACGTAGGTAAAACTTCCAATGTACAGACTTCGAAGTTGAACAGATGGATGTACAGACTTGGAAGTTCACTGATGGATGTACAGACTTCACCTTGATGTATAGAGTTGGAAGTTTAATGAAGGATGTATAGACTTCACCTTGAGCATCTACAGTTCAGTGTATGGACTTGAAGAATGATGCACAGTGCAATGTATAGACTTCATGACTATGCTCATGCAATGTATGGACTTTGGAAAGCTAAGGCCAATGTATAGACTTCAATGATGCGTGCTACAGTCCAATGTATGGACTTATGAAGAACAATGCATGACGCTGTACAGACTTCACTGATGCATGCTACAGTCCAATGTATGGACTTATGAAGAGTGATGCATGACGCTGTACAGACTTTGAGTGAAAGTCCAATGTGCAGACTTGCCACTGACCAATGTATAGACTTGATGGTTGTGAGACGATGGCCAAGACAATGCACAGACGGATGTATAGACTTAAGATGAGTGCATGAGTAATCGGATGTACAGACTTCACTTGAAATAGTCCGATGTATAGACTTTGCCTAACAAAGTCCGATGTACAGACTTAGCCTGAGCCACTGTATAGACTTGCTGAATGTGCGAGCTACAATGTATGGACTTCGCTTAATGCACAAGACGCTAAGTCAGATGGACAGTGTACATACTTAGCCAATGCAATGTACACAGACAGTGTATAGACTTGAATGTTCTGAGGGAGTCGACCCATATAGAAAGGGGGTCGACCCACTACTGTCCAGGCTGTGCATGGATGTATTGACTTACTTTCTCAACAATGCACAAACACAACACAAGGCAGTGTATAGACTCTACTGCAATGTGTGGACTTTGAGTGTGTGTGCAGTGTGTAAACATGTGAAGTGCATAGAACACACATACAATCTGATAAGAACAATTTCATCAAAGCATAAACAGTTGCCAATCAATCAAAACAAGGTGTTGCCAATGAAGTAAAGCATATGTCAACATCATCAACACAGAGGAGTCACAACAATCTCTCCCTTTTTGATGATGGCAACCCCCTATCATATAGAATAGCAGTTACCTGTCATACAGATGATGAGAGACATGATTTGTTATTCAGATTGTCATGCAGATGCTATGAATGCATGCTACGAAATGTAAGCAACTCCCTGCTAACAAAATCTCCCCCTTTGCCATAACATAATGCATACACTTCCCCTTGAATGAATTCAGAATTCATACAATATTCTCCCCCTTTGCCATCAACAAAGAGGAGGGAAAGTACAAGGGAAGAAACAAGAGATATCATCTAACTGGCATCCTGAACAAGTAGTTCAGAAATAAGCATTCTAAAGCACAGAGTCTTCAGTCATATGAAGTTATAAACTACTTTCAGATAGAATTCTGATTTAAAGACTATAAAATTTTGAGTTCAATCATTGGATAAGAGTTCTGTGCATGATAAAATAATAAACCAGAAACACATTTGCATGAGAGATTCAGTTTCAAAATATCTTACTTTCATAGACTCAGTAAAACTGGTTAAGAGATACCAGGTCATGTATTGAAATTAAACAGTTTGACATCCATGAAATTACTTTTGAAGGAGCAACATTTTCAATACTAGTTCATTAAGGGCATTCAGGTGCCATTTGACTTTTTGCGTAAGGGTATACGTTTATCAGACGCCAATACCCCTAGATACTCAAGATCATGGACCATTCTGCCTATGATCAAACGCAATAAAACTGATTTACACTTTTTTGTGTGAGGGTACACGTTTATCAGATGCCAGTTACCCTCAGGTACTCAGTGAAACCAACCTACTGTTTTGATCATTTTATACAGAGATAGCTGATACACCTCATGACATGAGTGTTGTCCACTTCTTTGATGGATCACTTAGTTTCTCCGTGATTTACCAGTCATTGCTCTGCCAATGTTATTTTTCAATTGATTTTCAATATTTTTCTTAGCTGTCCTTTATTTGTTTCAGAATGACTTGTTTAAGAACAATACACATGCTAGGCTTCTCTAACATGATTTCAGATGAGTTTTCAGATTTCACATATGATTAGCTTTGTCTGACATGAAATAAGAAAATGGTTGAGAGTTTTATCAATTTTTAGCTTTCTTATTTACTGATTGTAATCTTTAAACTCCAAAAATTATAAAATTTAAACCATTAAGTCAGTCTTTAAGCAATTGAAATTCTTATAACTGAAGAAGTCCGTTTTCTATTGCTTAGGAATCAGAACTGACTAACAGATTGCCATATGTCAGATTCAACTCATTCAGGGCCAAAGAATGAATGAAATCAAGAAAGTTGATGACCACTCTGAATTTCTAATAATACTCCCCCTATCTATATGCATGCAGTTTTACAAATGAATGGTAAGAATTGGATACCAAGTGTTATGTTAGATGAGAGAAAGCTTAGACACAATCATAACTAAATGATATGCAATGAATAATATGTCATGATAAAATATGTCATGCATGCATGGTCTAGTCTAACATTCAACAATCACAGAGTTTTATTCAAGCTATTAGATGCAAGTCAAAATCAGAAATTTTATTCAAAGCAGCTGAACAAATTATTCATCATGCTAAAATTTACATACGCCAAGTTCTCTTCTAAGAAATTTAAATCTTTCATTCCCAAGAGGCTTAGTAAAAATATCAGTAATTTGTTTTTCAGTTTCAATGAAGTTCATTTCAATTTCATTTTTATTTACAACATCTCTTAGAAAATAGTGTTTTATCTCTATATGCTTAGTCCTAGAATGATGAACAGGATTTTTAGCAAGGCATATATCACTAGTATTATCACATAACATTGGAATACATCCCAATTTTATCTGATAATCATCCAATTGGTGCTTGATCCATAGTACTTGGGCAGCACAATTACCTGCAGCAACATATTCAGCTTCAGCTGTAGACAAGGCTACAGTGTGTTGTTTCTTAGATGCCCAAGATACTAGACAGCCACCAAGGAATTGACAATAGCCACTAGTACTTTTTCTATCTACTCGACACCCAGCATAGTCTGCATCAGTGTAAGTTAGAAGCTCTAACTCACACCTAGCAGGATACCATAGACCTAGCTGCTGGGTGCCTAGTAAATACCTAAAAATCCTTTTCACAGCCTTAAGATGAGTTTCTTTAGGACTAGCCTGAAATCTAGAGCATAAATACACTGTAAATTGAATATCAGGCCTAGATGCTGTAAGATAAAGAAGAGATCCGATCATACCTCTATATAGCCTTTGGTCCACTGGTTTACCTTGAGGATCTTCATCCAAACTGGTTGAGGTACCCATTGGAGCAGCTATTTCCTTGAGGTTATCCATCTTGTACTTCTTCAATAGAATTTTTACGTACTTGGACTGAGAGATGAAAGTGCCATCCTTTGATTGTGTAACCTGCAGTCCAAGAAATAGTTTGAGCTCACCCATTGAGCTCATTTCAAACTCATCAGTCATAATTTGAGAGAATTCCTCACACAATTTGGGGTTAGTTGACCCAAACACAATGTCATCCACATAAATCTGAATAATAAGAATATCTGAATGACTCACCTTGGTAAACAATGTTTGATCAACTATACCTCTTGTGAAATTCTTGTCGGTGAGGAATTTGCTCAACCTGTCATACCAAGCTCTAGGAGCTTGCTTTAAACCATAGAGAGCTTTATTGAGTTTGTAAACATGATTAGGGAAATCTAAACATTCAAACCCATGAGGCTATCTCACATAGACAACCTCACTAATTTCCCCATTTAGAAAAGCAGATTTCACATCCATCTGCTGAAGATTAATTCCTAGGGAACATGCATAAGCCAACAATATTCTGATTGCTTCTAACCTAGCTACAGGGGCAAATGACTCTTCAAAGTCAATTCCAAATTCCTGATTATACCCCTGAGTTACAAGTCTGGCTTTATTTTTAATGACATTCCCTGATTCATCAGTTTTATTTCTGAACACCCATTTAGTCCCTATGACTGTTTCATGATCAGGAGGTGGAACCAAATGCCACACCTTATTCCTGTCAAATTGATTGAGCTACTCATGCATGGCATTAATCCAATGCATATCTTTGAGAGCACAATCAATGGACTTGGGTTCTACTTGTGAAACAAAAGCATTCAATTCATTTTGAATTCTTAAGTGGCCTCTAGTCCTAGGAGGGTCATGCAAATTTTTAATTACATTATCTATAGGATGATCCTTAAGATATCTAATGTTAACAATTAGATTATCATGAGTTTGATTTACCTCCCCCTGAACTGTAGGCTCTTCTTCATTAAGCTCTTCATGTCCTTCCTCATCCTCGGATTTGTCTGCAGGATCTCCTTCCTTCAAAATATCACCACTGTCTTCATTCCTGCATTGACCAATATTAGTCTTCAATAAGGATTCATCAAAAACTAAGTGTGGAGATTCTTCAACAGTTTTAGAATTCAGATTGTACACTCTATATGCTCGGGTGTTTTCAGAATAACCAAGAAAGATTCCTGGTTCACCTTTAGGTTCAAATTTATCAAGGTCTCTTTTATCATTTAGATGAATGAAACATTTACATCCAAAAACCTTGAAATGAGCAATAGAAGGTTTCTTACCCTTTAAGATCTCATATGATGTTTGCTGGGTAGAAGGTCTTACCATGGCTCTGTTAATTACATAACAGGCAGTGTTCACTGCTTCAGCCCAAAACTTCCTTGGTAGACCACCTTCAACCAGGAGTGTACGACCCATCTCCACTAGGGTTCTGTTCCTTCTCTCCACAACTCCATCCTGATCAGGTGTCCTTGGTGAGGAGTACCTATGGTTAATTCCATTTGACTTGCAGAATTCATCAAACTGTGAGTTTTCAAACTCACCTCCATGATCAGTCAAGATATTTTCAATTTTCTGATTTATTTTAACATAGAACTCCTGAAATTCTGAGAATGCATCACTCTTATGTGATAAGAAATAAACCCAAGTATACCTAGAAAAATCATCTACCATGACAAACCCATACTTCATCCCTGATAAGCTGACAGATCTGGTTGGCCCAAAAAGGTCCATGTGTATCAGCTCATAGGGTTTAGAAGACAGATTTTCAGTTCTAGACTTAAATGGCTTTCTAGTTATCTTTGATTGAGTGCATGCATCACATATTTTATTTTCTTTCTTGAAGGAAATTTCACGAAGTCCTCTAACCATGTCATGCTTATTCAGTTTATGCAAAACAGTGTAACTAGCATGACCTAACCTACGATGCCATAAAAATACTAAGTCGTCTCTACTAGCAGTAAGGCATAGGTTAGAATGTTGAATATCATCTAAATATATCATGTATGTATTATTTATTCTTTTTTCAGAAAATTTGACAATTTCATAATCAGGTTCAAAAACCTTGCAGCATTGAGAATCAAATAAAACCTTATATCCTTTATCACACAACTGGCTGATACTAAGTAAATTATAAGCTAACCCTTCAACCAGCATAACATCATCAATGCAGCAGGTAGAACACTTACCTACCTTACATGATCCAATAATCATACCCTTTGTGTTGCTTCCAAAGGTGACAAGGCCTCCTAGTTTCTCAGTCAGCATGCAGAACTTGGCCTTATCTCCTGTCATATGCATGGAGCAGCCGCTATCCAAGTACCATAAGTTGTTCTTGGCTGCCAGGCATACCTGCATACACAATTAGGTAGAGAGGTTTGGAACCCAAGACTGATTGGGCTCCATAACAGATGAAGTAGAAGCAAAGCAAGAAAGCAGACTTTTCGGAATCCACATTTGTTTAAATGAATTTTGTTCAGTGGATTCTACAGATTTCCTTCTGTTGTTGTTCCTCTTCTTCTTGTTGTTTGTCTTCTTGTTGTTTGCACCAGCATGATTATTGACAGTGTTGTTTCTTTGCCAGTGCATTGGCCAGGTTGCATTCATGAAATTGTGGCCATAGTAGTTCCTGGGCTAGCTAAAAAAATTCGGATTTCGAGGTGCCCAATTGCCATACCCATCAATCCAATTTCTAGGGTAAGGTCTATAAGACTGTGTAGCCTGATGTCCAAGACCTGTGAACCTTCCTTGAGTCCTAGTCCATCTTGACCTATCTGGATAGGTTGACTGTGCAAAGAAATGAGACTGGGCTCTAGGTGGGTAGAAATGTTTGGGTTGACTCCTAACAGCCTTCTGTCTCCCCTGCACCTTGTACCCTGCTGACCTATTCATAGGTTTGTATTGGGTCTTCTTCAGAGGTGGAGATGATGGTGGAGACTTGGTGATAAACATGGGGTTTGTAAGACTGTTTAGGTTGACCCCTAACCTGGGACTGAGCCTTAGGATTTTGCTTGGATGTGCTAGCTCTACTAGGCTCACTCACTTTTTGTTTGCCCTTCTCCTCAGCACTGGTCTTTTTCTGATTAGCATTTTTGTTAATTGAATTGTTTGAATTCATGCTAATTAGAGGTCCTTTTTCTTTTTGTGCAACAAATGAAATAGTTTTCATTCCAAAGATTTTTGTTGCACTTAAATTAAATCCTAGGCCCTCTTTTCTGAAATTAACCTTCGTCCCCAATAAAGCATTTAAGTTTTCAGATCCTTAGGTCATTTTCTCAATGATTCTCAACTTATCCTCATTGTCTTTCTGAATTTCATCAATAGACTTTTTCAATTCATTATTTACATTGAGGACAGCTTCATATTTTTCAGAAACAATTTTTATGTTACTTTCACATTTCTGAATTTTCAGCTTCCATTCATCAATTTCATTTTCAAGCCTCACATTCTCTTCCCTAGAAGCTTTTAACTCATTTTTGATTTCATCTAATTCAGAACATGTGAGTTTCAATTTTCCATTCTCAGATTCTAAACATGCAATTTTATCGGTTAGAGTTTTATCATTTTGCATGGAATTGATCTTTCTTCTTAGATGCCTGTTCTCTTTTCTAACATCATCAGCTCTATCAGCTATGTCATGGTAAGCATCTACCCAATCAGCAATTGTGAAATTTTCAAATCTAGTGATTACCTCATCTGAGTCCTCCTCTCTGTCTTCGGAGCTTGTTGCCATAAGGCAAATGGGCTGTTCAGATTCGGCTTCACTGTCTGAGCTGCTACTGAAGGAGCCTTCAACTTCATCACTCCAGGTGCTAATCATAGCTCTCCCTTTATTGTTTTTCTTCTTTGACTTGTCCTTGTATTTCTGATTGTCTAGACAGTCAGCTTTCAGATGGCCCGGTTTCCTGCATTGATAACAAGTGTTAGTTTCAGTTTTCTTAGCAGGGTTATGTTTATACCTTTTATCCTTTCGGCCGCCACTGTATTTCTTTTGGCTGAATCGTCCTGCTCCTTTCCTGAGGAATCGCCTGAACTCTCTGGTCATCATGGCCATCTCAGAACGAGTTATATCTTCTTCATTCGGGCTCTCCTCTGATGATGAACTACTGGAGCTGGATTTGCTGGAACCAGCCTTTAGCGCTATCGGCTTCTTCTTCCTCTCAGCTTCTTCCATCTTTGGCATATTAATCTCATATGCCATCAGCGAACCAATTAGTTCATCAGCTCTTGTATTTCGCAAGTCCCTTGACTCCTCCATCACTGTAGCTTTAGTATGCCAGGCATGAGTCAGGGAGCGAAGTATCTTCCTCACCACATCATATTCTGTCTGAGGTTTCCCGAGACCTCTGAGACCATTGGTAATGATAGTCAAACGAGCATACATTTCACTGATGGTCTCGTTCTGCTTCATCTTGAAGGCTTCGTATTCTGACACAAGGATATTAGCCTTCTACTCTCTAACCTGAGATGTCCCTTCATGAATGACTTCCAGTGCGTCCCACATCTCCTTAGCTGATTTGCAGGCTGATACGCGGGAGAATTCTGTAGGGTGCAGAGAGCACTGAATGGCATTTATGGCACTCCAATTCAGTGTGGACCTCCTGATCTCCTTCTTGGTCCAGACCTCCTCATTAGGGGACAGCTCATAAGGTCCCTTGCTGATAACCTTCCATATCTCGTAATCTTTAGCCCTCAAAAATACCTGCATACGATTCTTCCAGTATGCGTAGTTAGATCCATCGAAGAATGGGGGCTTTGTGGTTGAGTGTCCTTCAGCTATCATCCCTTAAGCATCCATCTCTGCCTTTCCTCTTCGGGCGATGAGTCCCTGTAGAAGAGTATGGCTCTGATACCAAGTGTTATATTAGATGGACGCAGTCTATCTCCACGAAGTGTGGATCTAGAGGGGGGTGAATAGATCTAATGCCAAATTAAAAACTAGTATAAGCTCTAATGCGGAATATAGGCAAACAGCAGTTAAGCCAAATGAAGAACCACTATGTAAAGGGTCGACACATGCAGCCACACAATAGAACACAAGCAATCTCACTAAGGTGTACAATGAAAACACAAGACCCACAAGCAAACACATAGTAGGCAGCAATTTTAAGGTGGTTCGATCTCAATCCAGTGATCTACGTCCACCCCACACTCCAACTAGAGTGTGGATTCCGCTGACTAACAGCTTGAATAGCTGGGCAACACAGCTTGCCATACAACCGCTGATACACAGCTTTGCTGGGCTTTACAGCTTGCCGATCAGAGGAACAGATCCTCTGCAACAGTTGGGCAATACAGCTTAGCCGTCCGAGACCAAGTCTCGCCTGCTGAGGATTACAGCTTCACCTGTCCAGTGGAGACCTCCACTGCAAATGCTGCCTCACAGCTTGAAGAAACAAGAGTTCGAAAGCAGTAAAACAGAAGCAAATGAAAATAAGAAAACCTGGAAGGGAAATAGCTCTCAATGAGCAAACATATCAGCTCTGGTATCTGAACCAAGAGACTGATTTACAACCTATCGAACAAGCTCTCTCAATCTCACTCTCTCAACTCATCTCTTCTCTCTTTCTCTTCTTCTCTGTTTTTCTTTCTTCTTTATTTTTCTTCTCCTCTGTGGATCGGTGGCTCTCTGCTGCTTTTCGCTCACTGTATAGACTTTGCCCACTTCATCGGTCTGCCTTCATCTGAAGACGAAGACTTGTATATATACCAGCAGCATGTGGATAAGGGCGCGTGGCTTCCACATTTCTTGCCCAGTGAATTCGCCAGAACCGAGGCAATTCCATCCACATGGCAGCATCTTTGATGGGCTGTTTCCACATGTCACCATCATGCTACCTCATCCTTCCTTGGATCACGAGCCAGGTCATCAATCTCTGTAAAGAATCCCTGTCAGACAGAGTATCGGATTATCAGTTGTAAGTATAGAACCCTGTACAGACTTCGTGAATGGGAATGTACAGACTCTGCCCAATGTGTAGACTTCATATAAGAAGGCAACGACTGTACAGACTTAGGCAATGTAAAGACTTGGACAGACAACTGACGATGTATGGACTTCACTGTATGGATTTAGTGAACTCGACGAATGCAATGTACAGACTCCATATAAGAAGGCAACCACTGTACATACTTGCTGAAGCGTAAAACAATGTGCAAACTTTGAAGAACAGCAGCCAGTGTATGGACTTAGGCAGGCTTCAGCTCGTGCAATGTATAGACTTCATGCAATGCAATGCAGATGAATGCATAGACTTCATGCAATGCAATGCAGACCAATGTACAGACTTTGGCGAAGCAAAGGCTGTACATACTTCAACTAAAAGATGCACGATGTACAGACTTGGAGATCATTCAACAGCCAATGTGTAAACTTCACGATGTATAGACTTTCCAAAGGAAAGGCTGTACAGACCTGAACAAAGCAAGGCAGCGAATGTATAGACTTCCAATGTATAGACTTGCCAACTGAGCGATGTACAGACTTGAACAAGGAAACTCTGTACAGACTTGATCAAGGCAAGGCAGTCGAGTGTATAGACTTCCAATGTATAGACTTGCCAACTGAGCGATGTACAGACTTGAACAAGGAAACTCTGTACAGACTTGATCAAGGCAAGGCAGTCAAGTGTATAGACTTCCAATGTATAGAATTGCCAAGGGAAACAACAGTAAAGCTATCAGTGTATAGACTTCGAGTGCAACGTCGGTAAAGCTACCGATGTACAAACTTACGAGTGCAACGTAGGTAAAACTTCCAATGTACAGACTTCGAAGTTGAACAGATGGATGTACATACTTGGAAGTTCACTGATGGATGTACAGACTTCACCTCGATGTATAGACTTGGAAGTTCAATGAAGGATGTACAGACTTCACCTCGAGCATCTATAGTGCAGTGTATGGACTTGAAGAATGATGCACGGTGCAATGTATAGACTTCATGACTATGCTCATGCAATGTATGGACTTTGGAAAGCTAAGGCCAATGTATAGACTTCAATGATGCGTGCTACAGTCCAATGTATGGACTTATGAAGAACAATGCATGACGCTATACAGACTTCACTGATGCATGCTACAGTCCAATGTATGGACTTATGAAGAGTGATGCATGACGCTGTACAGACTTTGAGTGAAAGTCCAATGTGCAGACTTGCCACTGACCAATGTATAGACTTGATGGTTGTGAGACGATGGCCAAGACAATGCACAGACGGATGTATAGACTTAAGATGAGTGCATGAGCAATCGGATGTACAGACTTCACTTGAAATAGTCCGATGTACAGACTTCACCTAACACAGTCCGATGTACAGACTTAGCCTGAGCCACTATATAGACTTGTTGAATGTGCGAGCTGCAATGTATGTACTTCGCTCAATGCACAAGATGCTAAGTCAGACGGACAGTGTACATACTTAGCCAATGCAATGTACACAGACAGTGTATAGACTTGAATGTTCTGAGGGAGTCGACCCATATAGAAAGGGGGTCGACCCACTACTGTCCAGGCTGTGCATGGATGTATTGACTTACGTTCTCAACAATGCACAAACCCAACACAAGGTAGTGTATAGACTCTACGTGCAATGTGTGGATTTTGAGTGTGTGTGTGCAGTGTGTAAACCTGTGAAGTGCATAGAACACACATACAATCTGATAAGAACAATTTCATCAAAGCATAAACAGTTGCCAATCAATCAAAACAAGGTGTTGCCAATGAAGTAAAGTATATGTCAACATCATCAACACAGAGGAGTCACAACAGTAAACGCCCAATCAAACCTCTAAGCTCGGTGATGTTCTTAGGCGGCGGCATCTTCATAACGGCCTTTGCTTTATTCGGATCAATATGAATCCCCCGTTTACTAACTATAAACCCGAGTAACTTCCTTGATGCAACTCCAAACATGCATTTCTTTGGATTCATCTTTAACTTATACTCCCTAGCCCTTTGCAACAATTTTGCTAGAATGGCGGGGTGTTCCTCTTGAGACCTCGACTTTACCAAAATATCATCCACGTAAGCTTCTAAGTAGACATGCATCATGTCATGGAAGATAGCCATCATTACCCTCTGATAAGTAGCACATGCATTCTTTAATCCAAATGGCATGACAACATAGCAATATGTGCCCCAGGGCGTAGTGAACGAGGTCTTCTCTTGATCCTCAGGAGCCAGACGGATTTGGTTATATCCGGAATAACCATCCATGAATGAGAGGGCCTCATACCCAGCAGTGTTATCAACTAATACATCAATGTGAGGAAGTGGGAAATCGTCTTTCGGACATGCCTTATTTAAGTCCCTAAAATCGATATAAATCCAAATTTTGCCATCCTTTTTTATTACCGGGACTATGTTTTCCACCCATTGTGGATATAAAATAACTCTAATAAACCTAGCCTTATGCAATTTGTCGACTTCTTCCTTAATTCTTAAGGCCATCTATAGGTGGAATCTTCTCACTTTTTGTTTAACGGGTGTTGCCCCTAGTTTAAGAATCAATCGATGTTCAACCAATGTGGGGTCAAGACCCGGCATGTCCTCGTAGGACCAGGCAAACGAATCGCTGTACTCCCTCAAAACCTTGATGAGTTCCTCTTCAACCTGAGGAGGAAGATTAGTAGAAATAAGTATGGGCCTGGGGTCCTCTTCCGTTCCAAGATTAATCTCCTTAGTGGGTTCATCCACTGCCGAGGACGGTTCGTCAAACCTTTTCAAACCTTGTGCGTACAGATCAGCAGTGTCATCCACATCACTTTCCTCATCATCAGCTGTGTCCTTCTCATTCACAATTTCATATACCCCTAATCTGTCATTGCTCCACTCCCCATCCAATTCCTCATCTTCTTCTAAAACAATTACGGTCTCTACAAACTCTGGGCACCTAAGGAGGGCATGGCATCTCTCGGCCAAATCTTGCAAAAACCTATCAGGGATGGATTTAGGATGACGCATCACAGGGTGCGTCGCAGATGAGGACGGGCTGACTAGAATCGAACTAGACTCTACCCCAACTGACTCTACTGACCTAAGAGACTCTGCACACTGTACATCTAACCTAGGAGATAGGAAATCTACCGGAAAAGGAACAGGGGTCTCATGCCCCTGGGAAGCTGAGCAAAACACAGCGTAATCTTCCATTGAAACCTCCGTTTTAAAATTGGCAATTTTGTTTGGAGGCCGGAGGAGATCACGCAACATGAGGAAGAGGACGGAGGAGGAGGTAGTTGCATGGGGAACAAATCGGGGAAGATGCAATCGAAGAATGGATCAGAGGATTGAAACCACATCTCATGGAGTTGGGCATTGGGGGGAGGAGGAGTAAACAAGGTTGAAAGATCAATAGGCGGGTAGCGCCCGCAAGCACATGGAACAAATAAAATTTCAGGTGGTCTCTCCGTGAAGTACGGGTCGACCATAATTCGAGGGGAACGGGGGACAAACCCCAATTGTTGGAACAAAGAGGCAATACGGGACGGGGACAGAGAAAAGGTAGTGATAGAGCTCCCCACTTTCTGTGGCCCTCGGCCGACCAGCTGCGTTGGAGAATGCTTCACCAGCTACATCTCCTTCTTCCTCGGACGGTCTTCTCTTTTACTGAACAACTATTCAAAACAACCAGCAAAATCTTTCATATCACCCACCAACCCCTTCAGCGGCGGCGGTGGGTCAGAATCATCATAGGTGGCATCAACCTTCACATCAGCACATGGCGGTGGTTGTTTCAAAGTGCCGGGCTGCAGTGGGCCTTTCATAAAATGTTGTCGATAGTCCCACGTCAACGGTCTAGAGTCTCCAAGTATTGACATTGTTGAATCATGGTAGCCAAGGCCTCAGTGGCCCATCTTCCTGCCTTTAGGGACGGGCTTGGTCCGTCCCTGTAATTGTGCGCTGAGACCCAGGCCCGGCTGATAACCCAGTTTCAGAATCATGTGCCACCCCTTTGAGTCTCTTATCTTGGACTTAATTTTTACACTGACTGGCGCAGTGACGGGCTTGCGTGACGCATATGCCCATGGATAATTCAGGTCCATTACTGATAAAACTAGCCTATTACTTGGCCACAGTGTAGGGAGAATCTTATCTGTGATGGCATCAACAGACTGGACGGTGGAGATGCTTTTCACTTTAACCACCTGGCCATGGAATGGGAATTTCAGGCATTGGTGGGCGGTTGAAGGTACGACATTTAAACTGTTTATCCATGGACAACCCAGAATTGCTTTTAACATTGGGTCTATGTCCAACACGTAAAACTCCACGTCCATAACCAACGGCCCTAGCTCGGCCTGTACAGTCACGACCCCGTGACAAGCACGCCTGGAATTGTCATATGCTGCTATTGTGGTGGGTGTTGGCTTAAGCATATCCTCTGAAATGTTACAGGCACAGAGGGTACTCAATGAACACACGTTTATCGATGCTCCTGTGTCCACAAGGGCAGACTCAACAGCCACTTTATTCAAAGAAATGGTAATACAGAGTGGCATCTGCCGTGCCTCTGGGGGAGCTAGTTCTGACTCAGAAAATGAAATAGAGGGCCCCCTTGTGATGGTTGCCAACACCGTTGGTAAACTGTCCACTGCCACATCTTCATTTACCATCATTTTTTGCAAAAAAGTCTTCAAAGCATCCTGATGTAGCGGTGACCTTTTGATCAATTCCAAAACTGAAATCTTGGCCGGCATCCGGTCCAAGTGCTGTAACAAGTTGTACTTCGTGCCTGGCACGGGGTCTGCATCTTCAGCTGTTGAGGAAGAAGGCTGAGGGGTATGTGCGGGTGCACGAGAAGAAGGGTAAACTTTGTGAAATGGATTCCCACTCCGAAAGGCGCAATGTGGTGCCGGCACGGCCTGAGATGGACCCCCGCTTGGCCCAGTGGAGTAGGTAGAAGGGGTAGAAATGGGGGTGAGGATGGCAGAAGTTGGCCTGATGGGCCCTGGTGAAGGGGAAATGGGCTAAGGGTTAAGTGGAAGGGTGATGACATAGGGAACAATGGGTGAAGTGGTGGTCAGAACGGCGGGCCTGAGAACGGAGGGGATAGCAAGTGCAGGGGAATGGTTGTGGTGGAAGGCCAAGAGGTGTGCTGGGGTTTCATCATCAAAAGTCCACCCAGCGTTGGGGGCTGGGTGCTGAACAATGTTCACCTGGGCTGGTGCCGGCGGCTGTTGTTGTTGCTGAGGAGCAGGTTGCTGAGGAGCAGGCTGGTGTACCGGCATGAGATTATGATGGATCCCAAGGTCTTGTTGCTGCTGCTGCTGTTGCTGTTGCTGTGGGGGTTGCTGTTGCTAGGGTGCCGCCTGCTACGGCCTGGCTTGTCTCTGCCTCTGCTTGATGTCCTCGATCAGCTGGTGCATCTGGGCCCAATCAATCCTTTGGCCCTCCTGTAAATCATACACCAGATCTCTAAACTGATAGCACCGCTCTATTGTGTGCCCGGGCTGCCGATGATATATGTAATATCGGGATTGGTCGGCGGCCGGATTCTAATTCTGACGCTCCGGAGGCAGTTGAATATCACCAGTATACATCAAAGCAGAGAAAATATCAGGCAATGTTTCAGGAAGAGGAGGGTAGTGGGCCCTTTTCGGGCTCGATCGGGCAGATCCGTAAGCGGCGGGTGGAGGAACATTATGATATTGCGGCGACCGCTGAGGCTGTTAGGGTGGTGGTGGTGGTGGTTGTTGCGGGTGTTGAGGAACCGGGAAAGTGGGTTGGGGAACTTGTGGAGCGGCGAACTGGGGGTTGTGTGGAGGCTGCAGGAAGCGAGGTGGAGCGGCTTAGTGGGAAACTGAACAGCCTGGACCTACTCGTTGATCTGTACTCCCTTAGTGACGAGGCCCTGGGATTTTCTGGCGGTTTTGGGTTTCTGGGCCTCTAACAGTGAATGAATAGGGGAGTCTTTAAACTGTGTCTGTATGAACCGAGCTCTACTGTATAACTGGTGCATATTCGAAATGTCATTCATTGCCAAAATATTTCTGAATGTTGGGGTGGCATTGGAGATCAACAACTTAACTTTCTCTTCTTCCGAGATTTACCCGGGCACACGTGAGGCCATCTGCCTCCATTGATCCGCATAGGTTGCAAAATCCTCCTCCGGCTTCATCTTTTCCGCTACCAGGTCGGTGGAGGAATACTCGAGACTGACCCGATCTTGGAACCTCTGAATGAACTTCTCCTTGACTGTCTTGAAATTTTCAGCCTCCTCCATGGCGACCCCCTCCAATGATCGGCGGAATAGGTAAGCCATCAGGTGATCATCATGCTGGAACTGTGCTGACTCGTAAAGAAACTCCCGAACATGAATGAACGGGTTGCCGTTCCCGTCATATTTTTGGTACACGGGGAGCTCGGACTGAGGAGGAAAATGAATGTCCCTGAAGTTAGGAATAGGGACATCAGCCAAAGACTACGGGCCAACCCGCTTGTGGAGGAGGTCAATTTGTTGCTGCATAGCAGCCCATTTGTCAAGAATTTCCTGTTCCTAGGATGGAGAAGAAGGAGCAGGAGGAGCAGTACCTGGATACGAAGCCAAAGGAAAAGCCGACTGAGGGGGCAGCCCGTAAGATGGATAATGGGCCAATGAAGGGCCCACATCGACATGAGCCAGCTGGGCGGCCCCTGGTTGCAACCGAGTAAAGTCTGCCGGGGCTACAAGGGCCTGCGGCGATGGAGAAATAGTGACATAGGGATCGAGGTAAGGAACAGAGGGGATTTGAGACTTTCCCTTATCGAGCGGTTGATGGGCCGAGGTAGAAGCCTGGACCGTTTCCATGCTGGAGTACCGAAGGATCTGAGGATGGGTGGGAGTAAGGTCAATGGGGGCCACAAAGGTGGTCCCAGCAACAGAAGATGTAGTGGCAACAACAGTCATGCCACGAGAAGGAGCTGAAGTCGGGGCATCGGCCCCCTGCAAGGCTTGCCGGATGAGATGGAGCTGGGTAGGGTCCAGCTGGGCCATCATGTTGAGAATTTGATTAGCCAGATTCTGAACGGATGGATCGGAAAGAGAGGGTTGGGAACCCTCGCCAAGAATGGTCGGGAGTGGAGGGGCAGTCCCCTCTCCTCCCTGCATATGGGTGACCCTAGATGGGTCCTCAAGAAGGCCGCGAGGAAGAGAGTCCTCGTGGGACTGGGAGAAGTCGTATGACGACATGGGAGATGATGAATCAAACAAAGGATTTAAGTAAGAATGGAAATGAGAACTGACCTTAGGTGATGATCCTGAGGGAAAAAGACAACCCCACATACACTAAACCCCTCAAGACTAGAGCAAACAATCCTAACCAAAGCAAAACCTCAAACAGCCAAGCATCCAATGGAGAGGAGAGATGAGAGAAGAATCAAGCACTTAAGCAATCAAGTTGTCAAAATGATGCACGACAATTTTTAAATTCCTCTTGTAGGACCTTAGTGGATTAATTAATATATGAATTTGCTGAACCACAAGGTACCTAACCAGATGGGAAATGAGGAACTGGGTGACTCTACGGGGATCTCTCACTCGCGGATGCAAACCCTAGACTGGGGGTGGATACGGTACAACCTGCCCGGCGTCCGTGTGGGAATCCACGGCTCACGGGGGCTTACGGGTCCTCAGCAAGGTCCCCTAGTCGGCTCCAAGGAGTATGGAGACGAGAGGAAACCCTACCTTGGTAGGAATGCAACTATTATGAAAGAGATGGATGCTCTTATGTGCATCGGAGTGCATGCAAAATCTAGCCTAGCAACTATCAACCAATGGCCAATCAAATATATATGCAATGAAAACGATCATGCAACAATGATATGGGAGCAGGGGGAGACCAATAACTAGCACCAAAGATCATGAATATCATGGAACATGGCAATCAAGATGAATTACGGGTGCACTGTAGCACCACAAAGACGGTCTATATGAGACCGCTCAAAGGGACAGACGGTCTGTACAGAACCGTATAAGCCAGGGAGTAACAGGGAGTAACGACAGAATAACTGCAAAAGAAAATAACAGAATACTGGAAATGAAGGACGGCAGAGATGACAAATGTACCAGGAAGAGCGGTCTGTGGACAGCCGCGTAAGCTCTGGAATGGATCTCCAGCAACCGTGTACCTACAACAAGACCAACCAGAAGTGTACCTGTGCCAGAAAGATGGATGGCCAAGAATAGGCCGTTCGGCAATTTGGACGGTCGATAGGAGGCCGTCTATGATAGGACGCTTGCAGGAGAACTGGAACTATTTACAGAGAGGGACGGTGGACGTGCAGCCGCACAGGGGATGAACGGCTCTGGGAGAACCGTTCATGTTCCAGAAGGCATAAAACGCAACCCAACCTGTAATCACTTCAAGGAGAGGACTAACACAACGAAAGAAGGGGTCAGCAAATCACTAACACGATGGGCACTAGGTGTCCCACCATGATCGCCACAAAAGAAGGGTGTAGATATATTTCTCCTCCCGTCCGTTCTTCTAATGCCTTCCCAATGTTTATCCTACCACATCCAACATGGGAAATGAATGAAGACAGAGGGAAAGGGAAGTGTAAAAACCTGTGATCGCCACCAAGGCGCCGAACGTGATGAACACGATGTACCTTGGAAAGAGGGAGAGGTACTCGCCTGACCTGCAGCGTTGGAGAGATATACGGTTCAGAAAGAACCGCCTATAAGATGCACGGTCTCACGATAGACCGTTTAAGAATGCTGCAGAGGATGCGGGATGAAGCACTCCTAATAGTTGAACGGCTCTAACATGACCGCAGGAGGACGAAGGATGGTCCAGGTTGCACCGCACGTCTCCTTGAACGGATGGTAGAGAACCGCGCAAGACCACCACGCCAGAAGTCACAAAGGGTCCAACCTCCACCCTCTCCGGCCGGCCAGAGGGGATGGGCCTCGTGCTAGGGATTGCTGACCTACAAAACAACGTGAAAACACAAAGAGAAAACCCAAATTAGAACTGAAAAGTGTAGTAGATGCCAAAATAAGAGGAAATGAACATGAGTAAGTGGAAAGGGGGATACCTGGGGGATTTTAAACCCCTAGGGTGTCATAAACGTGGGTGGGTGTGTGCATGGCAATGAAGGTGAAGAAAAATGTGGGGAGAAAGTGAGAAGAGTGATGCATGCAATAAAAAATGGACAAAACGTATCAAACATGCAAGACTTGGAAACTAGACTACTCCCTGAACCAGAGGCTTATATGGACGTGGAAAGCCTCCCTCCTTGATGCTAGGTCGCTCAAGAATGTGGCAGGGATTCGCCGTCGACAAAAAATCTCCCCCTTTTCAAACCCGGCCTTTAGGGTCTATTTATAGAGCACCTCAAGTCCTAGCTCAGAATTAGGATTTAGAAGCATTTTCAGGTTGAGATAATCAAAGGAAAATCGTAGATAATCAAATTACCTCTCATCCAGTCGAAATGGCACTCAAAATGGTTCATTATCCGCAGAGAAAATGACGAGAAAAGTTAGAGATAAAACCACGGATAGAGAGATAAAATCTATTGAAATTCAGGAATCGAACAGATGAACGGTCTTACGATAGACCGCCCAACGGGATGTGCGGCCATGTCTTGGCCGTCCAACCCCGTCGGTGGAAATTCAAAATAAATCATAAATAATATAAATTATCCATCGAACTAACCGAAATCTTCGCCGTTGGACTCTCATACATGAACGGCTCATATGAGACCGTTCAAAGGTAGAGCGGCCAAAGACAAACCGTTATAGCCTTGTCAGTGATAAATAGATTAATTGGATAATTATCTGAGAAAACCACCAAGTGCAAGACTCTGAGAGATGAGCGGCCACCATCCATCCGTCCAACATGTTGAACGGCTAGGGAAGAACCGCATAAATGCTTGTTGGTGGAAACTCAGAAAATTAACAAAAATATTCCAAAATAGATAGACGGTCCACAGGCAACCGCACGTTGATTGAGCGGCCAGAGATGAACCGTACATGTACGTGGGTGTTGAAACTCATAGAAAAGCCCAATCAACCAAAACCAAGGCCCGTTATGCCCTGAATCAACTCGGACCTAACCAGGGAGGGAGGCTACCCATAAAACTGGCCCAAAACGTGCCTGAAAATAGCCCCGACGAGTGATGGACAACTTGAGACATCAACAAATGGGAGTAAGAGAAACGACTCAACTTATCGACAAAAAACGGGTGTCAACAGGTGGCTTTGAAAGCCCACCAACATGATGATGACTCACAAGAAGAAGAGTCTACTGAAGGAAGTGACGAAGAAGAAAACTTGGCCAGGTGGACACGCCAAGTAAAGAAGTTTTTGAGAAGAAAGAAGAATTTTCAAGGAAATTTCAGAAAGGGGCAAAGGAATCCCTTTCAAACTAAGGGCGAGCCAAGCAAGCCTAACAATGTTATCTGCTATGAATGCAAAAAGTCCGGGCACATGAGAGGAGAGTGCCCAGATTTGAAAAGGAAATTCAAGAAGGATAAGTTCAAAAAGCCCAAAGCTATGGTCTCCACATGGAGCGACGAAGAGGACGAGCAGTCCAAAGAGGAGCTAGAACAGCTCGTGGAAAGCCTGTGCCTCATGGCACATGAGGATGACTCAGTCGAGGTAAATTCTGATCCTGATTTTATTTCAAATGAACAATGGGAGTCAGAATATGAAAAGTTATATACAAAATACAAGAAAATCAGATCTGAGAATAAATCCCTCAAAAAGAAACTTGAAGATTTAGCACGTGAGGACTCTTCTGTTAAGTTTGAAAAACTTGAATAAGAATGGTTTAAATTAACAGAAGAAAAAGAAAGCTTGCTTCAAATAATTTCAGATATTGAGAAACTAAAGTTGAATTGATGTATAAAATGTCTGAAATGGAAAAGAGTTTTGAAAAATTAAAAAATGAAGAAGAAGTTCTGAAATTCACAAATTCAAAACTTGAAAAGAAGAATGTGAGCTTGAATGAAGAAGTGGTTGAATTGTAGTCCACCTTATCTAGGTTTGTCAAAGGCAAACAAAATTTAGATAACTTGTTGGGAGTTAAGGTTAACTTCCAAAAAGAAGGTTTGGGATACATTCCCTATAACAAAAAATCTTTTGAAAATAAGACCACAACTTCCTTTGTTCATGAAAAGAATGATAACTGTGCATCATGCTTACACACTAAGCCAATACATGTTCAATCTAAACCACACAAATACCAAACAAGATTTTTAAATGTCAACTGCTTTCATTATGGTAGATTTGGTCATGTTATTACTAATTGTTGGTTCAGACAAAACACACAAAGAAATCATGCTGCTTGGACCAAGAAAATATATATGCAGAATTGGACTAACTCTCATGGACCCAAATTAGTTTGGGTACCAAAATCAATTGGATGAGAATTTTGTTTATTGTAGATATGCCTTGAAGCCAAGGGGAGCAAATGGTACGTGGATAGCGGTTGCTCAAGGCATATGACAGGGGACAAGAAGGTGTTCTCCACTCTACAAGATAAGGACGGAGGCTCGATTGCCTTTGGTGGAAAGGACAAAGGTAAAATAATTAGAATTGACAACATAGGTAAGAATTCTAAAAGACTGATTGAAAATGTACTTTTGGTAAAGGGTTTAAATCATAATCTTTTGAGCATAAGCCAATTGTGCGACAAAGGTTTTAAGATTATTTTTGATGAATCACATTACCTCATCATGAATAAAAGCACTTGTGAAATCAGGTTCATCGACAAGAGGAATAACAATGTATATACTATTTGTAACGACCCAAGATCCGGATATCGGGAAGAACTCGATACCATTCGAATCCTGGCCCGCCACCCACGAGCCGGAGGGCTCGAAAGGGCTAAAAGGAGTGTGGAGGTACAAAGACATAGGAAATAAAGCAGGATAATTAAAAAATTAACAGAAATAAATAAACAACTACAATAGAATCTAGTCCAACAGAAAGCATAGTCTAGGACAGAAGAACGTACATAACACTGAGTGAACACTCGGCCCGGCGAGCTGGCAACTATGAACCTCAGCACAGCACCCTCGACCTCGAGGAAGAACCACCGCACCTGAACTGCAGGGGTGAGCCTCCTGTCACTGGCTCAGTAGGGATCCCGCGGAACCCCAACCGTAAATAATGGCAGTAATGGAAAGCAGTAACTACAACAAGAACATCAAATCGGTGGCCGGTAAAAACTCGGCGCTACAGCTACTCCTACTGTACACGAAACACTCCCCGATCTCACAGTCGGGGGACCATCAAACTACCTAACACTACAGCTACCGAGGGAAAGCACACGGCAACTCTGCCGTAAAGGCCTGTCACAAAGACGGGGCGTAACTTGGACCACCTGGTCCATGGGTACCATCACGACCTTACTGTCGTGAACCCGACCCAACCAAGGGGGTGAAGCCTCGGTAATCCAACCGAGCGTCCCTGGCGTCAACCGAGCGTCCCTGGCATAGAAATTGTCCGAGAAACCACACTTCGTGGTCAGAAAATAGACTCTAGGGTCACGGAAACTCACGTCCAGTGACTGGGGCACCTGCCCACCAGAAGCAAGGCCGGATGCATCCACTGACGTCTTACACCATACCTCAGGTGTCTCTCTACGACGCCCCAGGCGGAGATAGAGACTCAGTAGTAACTAGTACCACGAACAAGGACTAGCTGGGGTCATGCTCGTCAGCGTGGGTCTGACAGCCCCCAACCACGTTTGCACACACAGACCATGCGCCCTAGGCCTGACCCTCTAGCTGGTTCTTCCCCCGAAGCCCGGACTCAGGCTGCGTGTGGGGGACCTACGGTAACAAGCCTAAAAACCGTCTCTCTCGGGTGTAGCTCTCCACCTACCCCCTAGGTGGGTCAGTACACGCATGCCTAGGCAAGCTACTGTAGCTCTCCACCTAACTCCAGGTGGGTCGGCACAAGCGTGCGTAGGAAGCTACGACCAACGGGGGTCACCACAGAAACGATTCTCGGTGGAAACCACCGGAACACGGATAGGCTACTCACAAGCCTTGTCACGTCCAGCTCGAAAAATAGGTGGCTCCTTGCCACCAGACTCTAGGCAGTCCACTAAAACCTATTAAACCAACGGTCCTTGAGTCGCAGGACTCAGGGCCAGGACCGTCGTACATGACAGCTCCAGGCCATCAATCTGGCCTATCCCTAGGTTAGAAACCATGGTAATATACTGCTCAAGGCAGCTCATGACCGTCGAGCTCAATCCCTTCCAAAGGGAACGAAGAAAACCCTTCAGCCCCGGGCTAGGTAATTGGTCTCACAGTCCACAGGCCACATACACGGCCCACGTGGAAACCACGTTCCAAAGGCGTTAACGACGTGCGGGAATAACCAACAGTACACATGCCGGTACACGTCGACTCAATCTAACGGATGCACTAAAGCCGAGAACACACTGGGGAAAACACCCTCTACAGACACAAATTCTCACACAGGAAAAGCCTGCGATGACCCAAACGAGAAGCCCAGATTGCAAAGAGTCAAGCGGGCACCTCTCCCGCTGAATCGTACCGCATACGAACACCTCGGGGCAAGAGAATGCAAAGCACAGCACCCCGGAGGCTTAATGGGCTGGGCGGCCAATTTCTTGGCCGCCCATAGGCCTGAGCGGCCACACTAGTGGCCGCCCAGCACCTGGTCTCCAGTGGCCTGGGCGGCCACATCTTTGGCCGCCCAGAGGGCTGGGCGGCCATCGTCTTGGCCACCCAGACCAGGGCAGATGAGGACGGTGGCCAGGGTCAGTACCCTGGGCGGCCAGACCAGTGGCCGCCCACTACAAGAAAAATTGTAATTTTCGACGTCCATTTGCCATCTCAAATACGTTGGAAATACGTCACAAAGTAAATTTTCGACGTATTTCTGACGTATTTGCTATGGAATATGGACGTCGGAAGGTTTACGTCGCAAATTTCCGACGTATTACAATAGTGTCACTAATTCGTCCAAAATTACCGACGAAACTATATCGTTGAAGTTATGGTGGCTATTTATGTCGGTAATTAATAATACAGAAATTAATTAATCATTACGACGGAACATAATTTAGTTGAAAATACGTCTAAAATTTTTGACGTATTTTTGACTAACACTTATTCTGTCGAAAAATAATGGGCCATAATATTTCCGACGAGCCGGAATGATGGGATCGACAAGCGGCTTCAACAAAACTATAAAATAGCTATTTATGTTTTAGTTGTCTCATGTTAATTGGGCCATATGTATGAGCCTAATGGGTCATGTTTTATGTTCATAGTAATTATGTCTACAATAATCATGTAAGAGTCTTTTTTTATTTGTGTGTCTTTTAGTCTTCCCAAGAGAGTTATGATGAGTAGGTATTAGGTGTTAATGAGTTGTCTTTTGGTTTTCTCTAAATAGTCTTTTTTTTATTTGTGTGTCTTTTAGTCTTCCCAAGAGAGTTATGATGAGTAGGTATTAGGTGTTAATGAGTTGTCTTTTGGTTTTCTCTGAAGAGTCCATAAAAGGTCATGTAACTCTTCTTTAGAATACAATGAGTTGAATAGGAAAGATATCCTCCGATGTGAGGTCCACACCCTTTCTATCCCTCTTTTCCCCATCTCTTTCCAACTAGGGGTGCGATGCCCCTCTCCCTCCCTCTCCCCTCGGCTGGGTGCGACACCTAAGTCTTCCTCCCCCTTCCCTTGCTTCTCCATTCTCCCCTCCCTCCCAACCCCTTTCCTCTGGCTTCCCTCCCCCCCTCTCTTGTCCCTGCAGCCTCAGTCACCCCTCTCTCCCTCTCTCTCTCCCTCTCTCCCTCTAAACTTCTTCTGCCATGGCCAACACCGCTGTTCACCACCTCGTCTCTCTCTCTCTCTAAAACATGCAATAAACATGCAATAAACAATCGACACAACTCAACATAAAACATGTAATAAACAACATATACAACACGCAATAGGATAAAATCCTATTATAAATTACAATAAAGAACGTCCACAACACATAAATCTTTGAATAAAAAAAGGTACAGTTATATTAATTGAAATGTATCATTTTTTCACAATATCATTAAAAAAATCAAGAGATATCCGCTACATCATCCTCATTCGTAGCCTCTCCACCATCACCGGATGCAGGAGCATCCTACATCACAAAAAATTAATAATAAATAGATTTAAATAAATATAATCATTAATAAATCTAGTTAAATATCTTTTTAATTTTCTAAATTTGAAAGTAGATAACATGAAGTGATTTCTTTCACTCTCAAAGCTGAATTCTTTGAATTAAGTAGTAATGTTATTATTGTGCCCTGTGGTTTTGATAATGTCTAACACTATGAATCATATTATGATCATGGTTTTTTATATCATGAATTTGATGTGTGCTGGCTAATGTCCATATATTTTCTAATGTCTTGAACAACATTTTCATATGAAGGCTTGAAGAGTTGTAATGTCAATGCTATGAATGCTTAAACTGTTATGTCTGTATGCTTGAAGAATGTCTGTTTGAAGAACTGTAATATCTGAAGAATTCAGGTAAGCATAAGCATGGCAGTGTCACAGTAGTCCTAGAACCAACTCTGTAGAAGAAGCCTCCAATCGCTGAAGAAACGAGCTGATATATCACTTTAAGATAGACTTTGTACCCGCTGAAGAATAAGGGTGAAAAATATCCCTTAAGGCTGACAAATGTGCATTACGGGTGACAGATACTACCTTAAGCGTAACAAATAGATGGACTAGGTGAATAATAGGTAACAGTGGTGACAAATAGCAGTGCAAATGTGAATAATAGGTAGCATGTGTGAAATAGCTGAAAACCAATAACCTCAAGCCGACTCGGAAGGGCTTACAAGTTGACTTCTGACAGAAGAATTCATAGAATGAAAGAAGACTTTTTAGCTGCGGATTAAGGGTGAAAATGGGTGGACAAAGTAGACAAATGGCTGTATAGCAGTGTCAAATGGCTGTTCAGTGGTGTAAAGCGGCTCATGGCTATGACATTTGAAGAATGATCAAACTGGTTGAAGAGAATGATTGTCCATGAGGTTCCCAGCTTCCCCATGATGATTCTGGAGAATCATTGAGCATCAAATGACCATGATGATCCTTGTTTAAAGTCAAGAAACTGACTTGGACTTCAGTTCTCCTGGCCTTCAATGGTGAAATTATTGAACATGGCACCGTGTTCTTGTTGGGTTTAGTTGAAGCTGCACTCCAGTCATACAGCATTCTGCTATGGCTGTTTGGATGACTTATGGAGCCATGGCTTGCATACAGATCTAAGACCACTGTGTCGATTGTGCTCGACATTTTACCTAAGGTTTGCATATGAACAGATCTTCCCTATACGCTAAGTGGTTGTATTGCAATCTGTTAGATCTATCTGATCTGAGTGGATTCTGTGAGATAGCATTATCTTAGTTAGTGCATTCTTGTCACTTTCATTTATATTGTTCTCACAGATATCATTTGAGCTCGTGGTTTGATAGCTGAGCGTTAAATTATCTTATGCTTAAAAATTGATGTTAAAAGTTTTATAGGATCTATTCACCCCCCCTCTAGATCCTGTTGTGCACACATATTCATATTCTTGCTTCCGGCTTTGCCTATAGAGCAAACAACATTGGTATCACAGATACTCCTATATTATAACTTTAAAGTCTACGAAATTAAAAATTAAATTAAATACTCACATGAGAGGGTTATGGTGTGCTCGAGGGTGCTCCCTGATACAAAATCCCCGCCTGGGCCAGGAGGGTAGCAACCACCCGAGTAAAGCGTGCCTCCATGCGTTCCTCGACTAGGTCTACCGCATGTTCAACGATGGATGTAATCTGACTCATAGAAGTGCCGATGGAGGGAGTAGAGAAGGAACTGCTACCGAGGTAGGACGAAGCTGAGCCTGAACAAGATGCTAGAATCGGGCTGGTGTCCAAGCTCTGCCCAAAATCGTATACTCGTCCTTTCTTCGGTGGGATAGCTGCTGCTACCCATGCCTCAAGATCTAGTTGCGACCGATGCGTCTCCTCATCCCCACACTTTTCAGTCATATGCCTGTCATATGACTCCTGCAAATTGAATAAAAAATATTATAAATGTCATATTAATCAATCATATTTAAAAATAGAAACAGAAAAGAAATGTGTATGTATATAATCTTGCCACTATCGAGCGAGCTCTCTCGCTCACATACTGATCTGTTCCCTTCCTTTGGTGAACTGTAGCAAATAAATCGTGGTACGAGACCGTACCACCCCTCTTCTTTTCCTGTTATACATGTTATAGAGAATAAATAGGGACATATAAGAAATAACATATAATAAAATTAAGATGATTACTTACCAATCTCTCCTTCTGGGTCGTGAAGGAAACGGATCCAGAAGTATAGAGATGCACGTCTGGATGTAACGCACGTGTGGCTTTGGCTTTTGCAGATTTGGCCATCCAATTAGGCTCGGCCCATCTATCACAGAGGTCCTCCCAGTGCTCCCTCCTGATCCATGTAGGGCCGTGTGCCTTCCAAAGGCCACAGTCCTCGCTCCCCCTGGCTAGAGCCTTGGCACGGTTCCGACAGCCGCGTAATTGATGCTTATAATTTATAGTTCATGTGGCCTCCCATGCACGTCGAGCTCATCCGGTGTTAGCTCGCCTCACAAACTGATATCCTTGCTGTCAAGAATTCAAATATTATAAGTTAGTCGATTGAAATTGTGGAGTTGGGAAATATGTAATTTAAAAGAGTAAATCGTATACCAGGAACTCGTCATACAATCGATCGCGGATATCCTAAGGAAACTTTCGAAATGACTTATATGGGCCGGTCACATGTCGCTCAATAATGTTGGTAATAAAACGAGAAGCCTCACTGGGCTCTACTTTATCCCTGCAATTACAAATGTTAAAATGATAGCCATCAATTATATATATAGTTGATGGATAGATAACGAACATAATTCATAAGTTTAAATATTTACCCAGAGACCCAACATGGCTTGCGTCCCTCTTGCAACACCACCTGCTCGCCCTGGTGATGGCTAACAACATCGTCTGCCTGTTGTGTGCCTGGGTGGGTGGACGAGCCAATTATCGCAGGTGGTGTGCCTGACGTACCTGTTACAAGTAAAATACAAGTAGTTAATCAAAATTTAGCTCATTATTAAAAAAGTTTTTCAACAAGTAAACATATAGAATTCTTATCATTTAACTAAGAATTTAAATAAACATAGCAGTAGAATGTGATGGAAGCGGTGTACTCTTTAGACCTGATGTAGAGGCACTCGAACCTGTAAACATAAAATATTGTGAGCAAAATAAAGTGCATATTCACTACTCATTTATCTAACAATTTACCTAAACATACCCACATTTGTTGGCATGGGCAGTGCACTCTGTGTACCTGGTGCGGAGACATATAATATCGTGAGAAAAATAAAGTGCATATTCACTACTTATTTATCTAAGTGATGTGTGGAATGATAGGATATAGAGGGGTGGTGAATATATCCCCCGATTAAAAATTATGCCCAAATTAAAATAAAAAATCTGGCGCTACCCAATTTTAAAACAGAATGAACAATATGCTAACACGAGTTTGCATAGAACATACGTCAAACACTTAAGCACTTAAGCTAATGTCTCTGTTAATAACTATTTTTCACCCTTAAGAGGGTACATGTCACCCATAGCAGTATATTTGTCAGCCATATGTGTACATTTGTCGTCCTTAGCTTCTTCTGCTTGTGGGTAAACACAAGTGGACTTCCCCTTCATGCAGCTTCAATAGTTCACACATATTCAGTGCTACAACCTATTTTTCACCTGTAGAGAGCTATTTGTCAGCCTTACTTGCCTATGTGTCACCACTAATGAGTCATTTGTCTGCCTTATCTTCCTGCCTTCCCTTGTATGAATCTTAATAGATTTGTTCATCATTTCTAAAGAATTCAGACTTTGACTGTACAGACTTGGGTTGACCACTGTCTTAGCTCCATTGACTGTGTGTTGACTACATTACCACGTTGACTTTTCTTCGTTTCTTGAGAAAATAACTGGCTTTCAGCCTGTTCTATGTGCAACTGTCAACCTGTTCTTTGTGCAATTAAGAAGTAAACTACAAACACATAATCATTATAGCTCCATGGATGATTGTACATCAACAAAACACATTGACTATCCACATGAAGAGTATACATGAATCTAAATTTTCATAGCATCAAAACATGGAGCCGAAACACTAAGGATTTAAATAAACATAACCGCAGCAGTTGGTTGGGGCGGTGCACTCTGTGTACCTGGTGCAGAGACATAAAATATCGTGAGCAAAACAAAGTGCTAAGTCACTACTCATTCATGAACGATCTTAAATAAACATACCCGTAGCACGTGGTGGGGTCGGTGTACTCTGTGTACCTGGTGCAGGGACATAAACTATCATTACCAAAATGAAGTGTATATTCACTACTCATTTATCTAAGAATTTAAATAAACAGACCCGCATCAGGTGGTGGGGGCGGTGTAATCTGTGTACCTGGTGCCATAAACACAAACTATCATTACCAAAATGAAGTGCATATTCACTACTCATTTATCTAAGAATTTAAATAAACATACTAGTAGCAGGTGGTGGGGGCGGTGTAATCTGTGTACCTGGTGCAAAGACATAAACTATAATTACCAAAACAATGTGCATATTCACTACTCATTTATCTAAGAATTTAAATAAATAGACCCGCAGTAGGTGGTGGGGGGTGTAATATGTGTACCTGGTGCCATAAACACAAACTATCATTACCAAAACGAAGTGCATATTCACTACTCATTTATCTAAGAATTTAAATAAACAGACCCGCAGCAGGTGGTGGGGGCGGTGTAATCTGTGTACCTGGTGCCATAAACACAAACTATCATTACCAAAATGAAGTGCACATTCACTACTCATTTATCTAAGAATTTAAATAAACATACCAGTAGCAGGCGGTGGGGGCGGTGTAATCTGCGTACCTGGTGCAGAGACATAAACTATCATTACCAAAATAATGTGCATATTCACTACTCATTTATATAAGAATTTAAATAAACATAGCGGTAGAACCCCTCCCAGAACCACCTCTCCTCGAAGATCCGGTACGACTTCGAACCATCTAATTATTGACAATAATTAAAGTAGTGCATATTAGTCTACAACTAATTACGAGGAGAGGTGGTAAGTAATAATGATAAGAAGTGTATATATGTTAAATTTCTTACAAAATATTCAATCAGTATCTATTTCATCTTCAGACACTGAAGATATATCAAACTCATTGTCATCTTCGTCATCTTCCCCATTCTCACTAGATTCATACACTTCCTCCTCAGAGGACTCCTCCTGCCCAACAATTACTTCATTTAGCTTAGTTGAATCGACTTCTTCCACGTCGTCCTCTATAGACAACCGAAGTGGATCGTTAGATTCGATCAGATGAAGATTAGAAGCAACCAACTCTGCGATGTCACCCTCGTCTGATTGAAAAAATTCGACACTAGAATCCTCTGAGACAGCTTCAATCAGATCTAACTCATCATTAGGCACAAGCCTTAGTTTTGCCCTACAAACTACCCACCAATCTTTATTCTTGGACGATGAATAATTTGAATAATACACTTGCTGGGTTTGTGCGGCCAAAATGAACGGCTCATAGGTATTCAATTTTGATCTATGTTTGACATCAACAATCCCATATATTGCGTCATTTTGAACTGAATGAGGATCAAACCAATGACACTTAAAAAGGAATATATGCTTGTCTTGTCTGAGATACTGTAATTCTATGACCTCCTGATGCGGGATGGGACGTGAATCTGGGACTCTAGCTCGTGGACGTCCCTATGTGAGGGAAACGCGTGGATCTGCGCGGTTGAGGAACCGGCAATGAGTCTCGGGTATCGGCTTTTCCGTGTGCTCGGATCAAGTCACGGGACGGGTTCCACTCACTCACTCTCGCAGCGGTGATCAAATATCGAGCTAGTTATCCTAACACGCTCATGCAGCGGCATATGAAAATATACGAGATAAGCAAAATGCCAAAGTAGGAGGGTGGCGAGTGTACCTCCACGCTCCGGGCGTAGGGAAGATGACCCCGACTAAGACCGTAACTCCTGGTACAGTAAATGTAATTAATTACAGAAGTGAATTACTATACCCACTCCACACAGGGAGGTAAATGGCTACAATGGGACCCAGGAGTAGTGCTCTTGGGTTGACGGGCAGCAAGCCGGAAGGGCTCTCGGACCGGAGGCGGGTTGCTGGTCCGACTCGGTACTGTTCTGACTCGCTGGACATCAACCGAACTCGACTTGTGGGACGGCGGTTTCCGGTCACCTTCTGATCACGGAGGTTGGCTGGGACGTCGATGGAAGACTCCTCTTCATTCCCCGAGATCGGCGAAGGCTGAATCGACTCTGAAGTAATTTGGCAAGAATTAACTTGCTACTGCCTTTGCTGACCTATTCACGGAAAAGGTTTGCACGACCCGGCGAAAAGAATTGTTTCGCCCAGATCCGGTGTCGGATCGAGGCGAGATTGGCGCCGTTGGATAGAGGACTCCAAGGGATACAACATATAATTACTTCAGGTCCATCCAATAGACAGATTAGAAATGAAAATGACTGTTCCCCAGGTTTTTCTACTGGCTCGGATTACAGACAATTAGGACAGAACAAGATCTGCTTGAGATTGAATTCTGACCGACATAAAAATGATGGACCTAGACTCTGTGAAAATTATGGGTGGAAGGGGTGGATGTGAGGAACACGTATGAATTTTTTGGGATTTTTTAGAGTTGACTAAGGGGGCAGGAAAATCACAACAACAGACTACTATCCCGCAGATCTGCAAACTGGTAGATTGCTGGGGGGAAACTTAATTACTGGGAAAAATAGTAAATGAAGGCGGAATGACACAAAATTTGAACTAGGGATGGGGGATGATAGGAAGAACAAACCCTCAACATTTGAGGTCGAACAGATCTCTTGATTGGGAGATAAAAATCCGGTCTCAGCTTGCTGTCCAGAGATGGACAGAACTCCGACGAGGTGGCGGTGGTGGTGCGATGGCTGCACGAACGGAGGCGGTGGTGGCGGTGGCTGGAAGTCGCATCCAGCGGAGGTGGTAGAGGTGGGAATCACTCCCAAAATCAAGGCTTCACACCTTGGATTTGCAACAATCACAACTGCAGGAAGGGGAGAGGGGGCACCCTTGGGCTCTCGAGCAAAAAAATAGGATTTTTCTTCATTAATTGCTATGGAATTCACAAAATATAAGGGTTTTATAATACAAGAAAAAAGACCTAAACTACCCTCAGATCTAGAGTTAGGGAGAGGCAAATAAGGGATAGCATTTTCTTCTTCCATGTGGTCAAAAGAAAGAAAACTAAAAAATTACAAGAGGGGACAAAGGAGGGGGCGCCCCCTTGACTAAGGGGTAGTCCAAGTTGGACTTTGCCCCATGGTCCATGTTCCACCCTTCACCTTGGACCAACCCACATGGGCCCTAGAACCTAGGTGGACCAATGGGAAAGAGAGTGGGGGACCCTGCTGGACCTATTGACATTTTACATAGAAACCTAAATGCCTTTTTGTAAAGAAACCCAAAGATTTCTAAGGACTAACATATTGACTTATAACTGCCATATAATTGCAACCCAATTAACTCAAGGATATAAATGCAAACAAAAGGACACAAATACAAAAATAAAATGTTAGTGCCCGGTGTTGATTCCCATCACCTCCTCAAGAATACCATAGTAATCAAGATCATTTTCATTGTATGTACTACCTTTCACGCATACGCCGCTATTCATCGTAGACTTATTTCGTCCATAATCTCTGGTGTGAAATCTATAACCATTCACAAAAAATCCTGGATAGGCATGCGCGACCTTCGAAGGTCCATAACTTATCACCCAGACTCTTTCATCAGTAACATAACCATTTTCAACCTATGAATATAAACCATGTTACTTTTCTTTTGATACTTGCATACACCTCAAGCTTTGTGGAATTGGTAGATTGACACTTACTTGACCTTTAAGCCATCTGGCAAAAGATCTCTCTCGTTCATTTTGAACCTCCATGTATTGAGGTGTGGACATTGAGTAATTAATTCTGAATCAAATTACCTACAATGATGAATGCAACATCAACGTAAATGGGAGGAAGAACGTCAAGATGCTTATAAATTTTAGGGAGCTGCGGAGTTGACGACTCACTTAACATAAGGTTCAATCTCAGCACAGTTCAGGAGAACATATATCTCTGCGGCCAACAACTCTCTGTCCTCTAATATGCGATTCGAACAACGTCCGAATGCACGTCCTGGAAACTTAAATATGGACAACCGGTCGGACGGATCCACCTCTCCTCCATCATCATTACGTGGAGGTCGATTGCGGCGAGTTTGAATTTTGGGTTCAAAGTACATCAAACAGAAGTTCAAAATTTCTTCAATAATATACGTCCCAATAATCGAACCATCTACTTTAGCCTTGTTGTGAACCTTCATTTTTAGGTCATGCATACACCTATGACAACAATTCATATGACAATGACATATAGTGACAATGACAGACACAAGTAACTACTATCAAATAATCAATAAATACATACTGATTACCTCTCAAATGGATACATCCATCGAAATTGTACCGGTCCTCCAACTTTGGCCTCGTATGGCAAATGGATAATCATGTGCTCCGTGGAATCGAATAACGCAAGGGGAAATATCTTCTCCAACTTGCATACCATCGTGACCACATTCTGTTCCATAGTTTGCACGTCCCCAAGTTTGAGTTCTGATGCACATAGAATCATAAAAAACTACTCAACTCAGTCAATGCTCCCCATATAGGCTTTGGCAATATGTCACGGAATGCAATGGGCAGAAGTCTCTCCATGAACACATGGCAGTCATGACTTTTCAATCCATATATTTTTCCCTCATTGACATTCACACAACGGGCTATGTTAGACACATATCCATCAGGGAATCTTAATTGCTTCAGCCACTGGCACAGTTCATTGATCTGCGTGTCTTTCAACACATAAGCTGCTTTAGGTTGCACAACTTTGCCCCGTACCGGCCGTAATTCCAACTCTGGTTGTTTGCAAAGTATCTTCAAGTCCGCTCGCGCCTTGGCATTGTCCTTTGTTTTGGCTTTCACGTTCATGATGGTGTTGAACAGATTATCAAAGACATTCTTCTCAACATGCATGACGTCCAGGTTGTGTCGTATCAAAAGGGTTGACCAGTAAGGTAATTTCCAGAAGATACTTTTATTCACCTAATTGTGATCCTCTCCAAATCCATGAAGATGTCGTATACTACCTGACAATTGCACTATATCTGGTAAGTTTTACACCTGTGCTGCCATTTGTCGACCAGACATCCGTTCCAAGTCTGCTTCATCCATCTCAACTGTGTTCTTAATGAATGAGTCCTTTTGCCTTCGGAAAGGATGGTCAATTGGTAGAAACCATCGATGACAATCGAACCAGCATGATTTCTTACCATATTTCAGGACAAAAGATTTGGTATCAGCCATACAGTAAGGACATGCCAACCTCCCGTGTGTGCTTCAGCCAGATAGCATTCCATATGCAGGGAAGTCACTTATTGTCCACATCAATGCAGCCTTCATAGTGAAATTTTATTTCCTATACACATCATAAGTAACAACTACATCATTCCATAATCTTTTCAACTCATCAATCAGTGGCCTGAGATATATGATTAAATTTTTTCCTGGATTTTTGGACCTAGAATCACCAAAGTTAAGAAAAGTTCCTCTCGCTTCATGCACATGCCCGGCGGAAGGTTGTACGGCGTCATGAACACTGGCCAACATGAGTAAGATGCCACTGAACCTCCAAATGGGTTGAAGCCGCCTGTGCATAAACCTAACCTAACATTGGGTGGCTCGTGAGCAAAAGTAGTATATGTACGATTGAAATGAGCCCAGGCTTCACCGTGTGCCATATCATACTCCGAGCTATCTTTGACGACATATACATCCGCTGCAATCTGGACGTGAGAGGGAAGTATCACAGTGACTTGTAAGGCACATCCTTATGCTTTGGATTGTCCCCTCTCTTAGGTTTAAATCTGTCAAGCTGACAAATATCACATGATCTTTTATCTACATTATCTTCATACTATAGCATACAGTGATTAGGGCATGCATCTATTTTTGGGTATTCAAGCCCTAATGCATTCACATACACATTTTCTTACATATCGGCATCCACACCTATCTACCAATTTAATTAACATCCAAGCATACTAATCACATATATCATAACAAAAGTCTTGAAGGGGCAAAAATGAAAAAATGGCCATATCCACATTTACGCACACACATTTATACCCACATCCCTCTTCCCACCCTCCCAATAAAAATAGGGGCTTAGAATTTCATCTGATGTTGTAAGAGTACAGCAGGTGATAAGGAGAAATGGTTCGTCTTGTAGATCAGGCATGAAGGTTAAAATTCTCAAAGGAGCAGTTGGTTTACTTAAAAGTAATCTCTATGCAACTCTTGAGTACATATTACTTAGGGGATAATATGTACTCAAGAGGGGGGCCAACGGGAGAGGGAAAAAGGGGAATACCTGTGGCGGGGGGGTGTCCGCCGGAAAGAATTTGACCGCCACCACTGTCGGAGCTCACCTCCGCCCGCCCTCGCCACTCCGCCGCCCGCTGGTGAGAGATTGAGAGGCAGGTGTGATCGTGAGAGAGGAAAAGGATGCAGTGGTTGAAGGAGGAGGAAGGGGGAAGGACTAAGGAGGTTAGGAGAGGGGTCGTCTGCCTGTTCTTGTCTCTTTCTATTTGGCGCCATATTTTCTTTTGGCGCCATGTTTTCATTCATTCATTAGTGATTTTTTATCATTCATTCATTTCTTCTAATATGATAAAATCTTCCTCAGTAAAAAATATCATTAGAACTAAAAAATAATTATTTAATATTTTGAGATCTGTAATTTATAAATTTTCAACTTTTTTTATGGCCGATAAGTCGATTTCTATAAAAAGAAGAGAGAGTGTGTTGAAAAGCCTAGCTACCTTGAAAGTAGGGTTTGTGGTCTCGACTGACCCGCCCGTCCCGATCACGGCCCGGGACGGGTCATGTCGGTGCATATTCGCTCCGTGTCGGTCCATCTCGTAAAATGTTAAAATAAAAAAGACTATTTATATATATAATATATATAAACTAATACAATAAAATAAAAAAAAGACTCTTTATATATATAATATATATAAAATAAAATATTAAAATAATGAAGCATCCCGGTCATGACCCACGACCCGGGTGTCCCGCCCACCACTTGGGTGGGGTCGGGACATGCAGGTCAAGGCATCTCGGAGTGGAACGTCAAACCCTACTTGACCGATAAGTCGATTCTTATAAAAGGAAGAGACAACGTGTTAAAAAGCCTAGCTACCTTGAAAGGCCCACATCGGGGTGCGAAAAGGTACTCAGAGGCATATCAGTCACATGTTGACAATTTCCTTATTGTTCCGTGCCCCCGCCAAACTCATGTGTTTTGAATTTACCATCATGTCTATAATGAATTTTTGGGAGCTAGGGCTCCTCGCGGGGAATGCCACGTGGAAGCACTCAAGATAATAATCAAATATCCTTGTATATTTTGTCGGTTTTACTCACGATAGGGCGTGCCAATCACTTGTGTGTGACAATGTGTTCAGGTTCCAAGATTGGAATGGTCTGGACTAACCGAAGGTGCGCTCCTTCTGATCACTAAACAGACGATGGTGTGCATCGGGTCGAGACTGGCGACCCGCCGTGCCATAAAGGTCGATCATGACAATAAGAGGGGAAAACGTTTGATTAATCGCCAAGCAATGGGGCTGCATAGCCGATAAGTCGATTCCTATAAAAGGAAGAGACAGCGTGTTGAAAAGTCTAGCTACCTTGAAAGGCCCACATCGGGGTGCAAAAAGGTACTCAGAGGCGTATCGGTCACATGTTGACCATTTCCTTATTGTTCCGTGCCCTTGTCAAACTCATGTGTTTTAAATTTACCGTCACGTCTATAGTGAATTTTTGGGAGCTAGGGCTCCTCGCTCGCGGGGAATGCCACGTGGAAGCACTCAGGATTATAATCAAATATCATTGTATCTTTTATCGGTTTTACTCACGATAGGGTGTGCCAATCACTTGTATGTGACAATGTGTTCAGGTTCCAAGACTGGAATGGTCTGGACTAACTAAAGGTGTGCTCCTTATGATCACTAAGCAGAAGATGGTGGACATCGGGTCAGGATTGGCGACCCGCCGTGCCATAAAGGTCGATCACGGCGATAAGAGGGGAAAACGTTTGATTAATCGCCAAGCAATGGGGCTGCATGGCCGATAAGTCGATTCCTATAAAAGGAAGAGACAGGGTGTTGAAAAGCCTAGCTACCTTGAAAGGCTCACATCGGGGTGCGAAAAGGTACTCAGAGGTGTTTCGGTCACATGTTGACCATTTCCTTATTGTTCTGTGCCCCCGTCAAACTCATGTGTTTTGAATTTACCGTCACGTCTATAATGAAATATCAGGAGCTAGGGCTCCTCACGGGGAATGCCACGTGGAAGCACTCAAGATAATAATCAACGTCGCCTTTGAGTCACGTGCACATCATTCGGGGCAGGAGTGGCCGTCCCTGCCAAACCGGTCATCCCAGCCACGGCTCGAGACTGGATTGGACATTGCGTACCGATACAGAAAACTATAATATATATATAATGGAATAAACAAATTGAAATGACATGTTGTATCATTTGGTTTATTGTTCTGCCGTTTGAACGAGTTTCTCCGAGTTTGAATCTTAGCTTCAGCTTAAAATTTCCTTAAGTTTTTTTAATATAACTTATTTAAGAATGTAAATGAAAACACGGCAGAACTTTGTTTCGAACTCGACACCTCATGATTAACAACGATACACTTAAAGAAGTTATTTGTTACTCCAGTTGAGCATTTGTCACCCACACTCACCTAATTGTCACCACTGAAGTCCACAAGACGTCGCCCTTACTCTTACATTGCCTTGAAAGCAACACGTCAGCCTTGTCTCTATTGAGCCCTATTTATCACCGTTAGCAGGGTATTTCTCAACCTTGCTAACGCATTTGTCACCCGTGTAGACACATTTGTCGCCCTTAAGCTCTAATTGGTCCACGTGAAAAATGGGACACGTCGGCCACGCGTGGGTGTTGTTCGCGTATTGCCGCCGATCCAACACCGCGGGCCACATCAACAGAAATGATGACGCCGAACTAGATCCTTGAAATTAAAAATCCCCAATTACTTATTTACCCATCCCGCCATGTCTTGCTCTTACGCAACCTACCAGAAGCCGGTTCGTCTCTCCATCGTGCTCAGCGTCTCGCCTTCCTCGCAGTGCCATTTGCGACCTCTCCGTCATTTGCTATTCGAGCACACCTGAATTGCGAGCTCTCTTTCATCACTAACAGCCATGGAGCCGAAGGAGACACCCATGCAACGCTCCGTCCGTCGTAAACTGGATGTCCCACCTGCATCTCAGGAAATTGTACCGGTTCCTACGGTCGAAGAAGAAACGTTTCACATACCTAGGGTTTCTAAGGCCTCCACTTCAGGACGACAAGTTAAAGGTAGTGTGGTTCCTTATCTCTCTTACATAGCTATTTGCCCCCCTTATCGACCTATTTATTTGTCACGCTTATATCTACCTATTTGTGTCAGATTTAGACCAACATGTCTTCGAATTTCATACATTTGTCACCCTTAAGCACCTATTTGCCACACCTAAACTCCCTTGTCTATACATTTGTCAACCTTGTCTTACTCTTAATAGTTTTTATATTTCTTGATCAGTCAATTAACTGAATTTCTTGTTTACACATTTTTTTGAATCTAGTGAACACAAAGGTCATCTTCGCCCGGTGTTCTATGGACATTTACATGAAGGATAGGGATCAGATGACATTTCGGGAATGCCACAAGTCATTGATGAGGACCACACCCTTTGGTTCATATGTTGACAATGCTTCTCCCGTCACCTTCACCATGACACTATTGGAGGAGATTATTTGCGCCCATAGTGGAGGAAATTACTTGCCCATGGGTAGTAAGGAGGTTACATTCAGTGTGGAAGATGTGGGCATAATTTTAGGATTACCTTGCTCCGGTCAGCCGGTTCAACAGTATGGATCCGTGAAACAGAAGTCGAAGTTGCAACATCGATTTGGATTTGCAGCAACATTTGACCGGAAGAAAGTGTGCTCTATCATCCAGCAAATTATTGGGTCCGATGAAGAGCAGGATGTGGCCGACACTGTCCGGCTGTGGATTGTACTCTTACTGTCCACTTTCCTTTGCCTACGGTCAACGCATTCTTGTCCACAACAGATGTTGTCATGCTTAGATGACATTGACAGAGTTTCATATTACAATTGGGCAGCCGCCGTGCAACAGGTAGCTGTTGGTTTTCTAAATGGTTCCCTCAATGGTGAAGATATGATGATGAACAAGTTGATATAAATGATGTGAACTCATGAACAAATGCAACATCAACTCAAGCAATCAGCACGGAAATATAAGCACATTGGCATGTCATCTTCATCAGCAATAAGCAAAAGAAAAGAAAAACACACGCCGGGGCGTGGAGCAAAAGAATAAAACCAAACACACACCGTAGGTGTGGAGCAACTAAACTAAAGCCAAGAAAGAGAGATATGAGGAAGATAAAGAAGACTACTGCCCAAACTAAAGGAGTGTGATCGCCACCAAGGTAATTAAAATAGCAAAGCTAAGGTAAATACCTTGGAAAGAGGAGGATGAAACACCCACCCACGGGAGATGAAAACCAGAGATCTGCGCTTTCAAACGGTCGAATATCAGGCTGCGAATGAACCAGAAACGGCCTTACGATAACCCGCCAGAGGCTCGCAAATGGTCCAATGTAGAGCCGCCAAAGCACACAGAACAACAACTTGGGACTTGAATCTCCACTTCTCATGGCCGGCCAGAAGAGCTGGGCCTCATGCTAGGAACCCTGTGGACCTGTAAAAAAAAGTGTAGAAGCATAGAAAAATAACCCAAATTAGCCCTATGACAAGTGTAGCAACTATAATGCAAATAAGCCAAAGTGCATGCAAAAGGAAGGGTGGATACCTGGGGTGGTGGTTTTTAAACCCCTGTGGGGCGTGGAAAAGATGGGAAGATGTTTAAAAATGATGTAAAGATGATAGAACGTGGAAGAGGAAGAGGGGAGATGCTTGTGAATGCTATGAAGAGGGGTAAGAAACTAAAGAGAAAAACAACACTATTGAACCCTTGGAACTTAATAATCCATGACCTTGAAGGCTAATGGACGTAGACAGCACTTCTCCTTGATGGGTACTCGCTCCAGAACGCAGCAGCACCTCGACGTAATCTCCAGAATTCTCCTCCTCAACCCATGAACTCAAAGGTTCTATTTATAGACCCCCAAACTCTCTGGACGAGTTGGAGAGATTGCAGCGAAAAAGTAGGGCAGAGCTTAGCAAACTCTTGAAGATAATACTTCCAAGAGTCCATAGAAACAAACGGAAGCTTCTAAGGATCACTATCGAGAGAGAAATCATCAAATCAAAACTCTAATTCGGCCATGGCGCAGCAGAGAAAAGACAGTTCTAGCAGGACTCTCTGTCTGCACAAACGGTCTTACGATAAACCGCCATTTAGAACAAACGGTCTAAGTATAGACCGCTAACCTCGATCGTTCACTAGAAGATAAGGTCAACGGGCAAAAACTTTGTGAACAGGACTCTGGAACTAGAAAACGGTCTAAGGTTAAACCGCAATAATTCCTCTAACGGCCATACGATAAACCGCCAGAGCTCAACGGATAAGAAAGGATAAGGCTGAGAGTAAGGCATTGGCTCTGACTCTTGCGTCAGCAAACGGCCTTAAAATAAATCGCTACACGTCATCAAATGGTCATTCTATAGACCGCCTGAGACAGTGGCATGGCAAAACAAATGAAAGGCCTACTAAGCTTCAACCCACGGAAAAACGAATAAGGAGCGAGACTCAATCAAGGAGAATGACCCATGAAATAAGTCTCAAAGCTGACCAAGATGGCTCAATAAACGACGTATAACTCAGAGCTTCATAAAGATAAATAAGGAGATGACCCAACTCATCGGTCATAAAACGGGTCTCAACAGATGCCCCTCCTTAACGTCATCTTTGTAGGGGAACGAGCGAAGGTAAAGCGAAAGCGACATGGAACATGGATGTGAAGCGGAAATGAAGCGGAGTGGACTGAAAAGCGGGCGTTAAGGCAAACGACACCCGTCCTCAACCAACGAGCGATAGGAATCTTCTGGAAAACTTCAAACTAATCACAAGGAATGGAAAAATTGAATGACGCATGTCTGGAGGAACTAATAACTAAAGGAAAGGAAAACATGACCAACCTCCTCATTGGACACACAGCTGATAGGCGGTCGGAGCAAACGGAAACATAAAGAGATGAGTAACTAAACTCCAGACAGGAATCCTCAGCTAACCAGACCGAGTAAACAAACCGAAGGAAACCTTCCAACTCAGAGCAGAATAATTCTCCTTACTCAAGACCATGGACACACAGTTATCCACCATTACTGAGACACTTTAGACAGATGAGGGCACGTGAATGCTCAAAGATGCGCATGATGCATGCTGGGCTAAAATAAAGAAATCATCAAAATAAATGCAAACAAAGAATAAAATAGGAAGATACTTGAGAATAGTATTGCTAGACCGGATAAATCAGGGTCGAGATACTATCTGCAACCACGGCGTGCAAGACAGAACCATTGTCCCCCAACTTTTTCAACCTAACGTCCTATCCAACGATTAAACATGTGCACCTAGATCATCATCATTTTTGTTAAAGGGGAACATCAGATCTTGGAACACATGAATGACCAGCCGATTCTCGAGATAATATATCATAGATACCATATAGTAATGCATTAAGGGACTAGGGATCGAGATACTTACCTGACTTACCTGCATGGCGAGATGTGGCAAAGAAGGGGTACTGTGTTCATCTTCTTCCGCAATGAAGGGATGAACCCCCTCCCCTATCCACCACCTCGCAAGGATTGACTTGAGTTAAAAAAAAAAAGATGTGGCAAAGAAGCGTGACGGCGTTCATGATTCGACAATGACAAGGTTAGCCATCAACCAATAAATCAAATGATAAGCATGAAACACAAGATAAGGCATGAAACATAATGGATAGAGCATTGCAAAATAATTCAAGCCACGAATGGTCTAAAATAGAACCGCTAGAATGTCACAGACGGTCTGATGATGGACCGCTAACGGACGTCGGTTCACATCCTTCGAGGAAGAACACCCTGATGACAAACGGTCGAAGGAAGGACCGCCATAATGATCGTAACGGTCTAACGATAGACGCCAAATTTCCTGGGTGTTCAAAAAAACAAACCGAACATTCTCTCCCCCCACAAAACACCCATTCACTCAAAACACCAAAACCGAGCAACCCCACGGCGATTCCGACGACCCACGGGCGACCACCGCGCGTCCCCACACCTGGCCACTGCGATGGTAAAGAAGAGGGCTTTGAAGCACCTCCAAAAATGGATAGCGGAGGAAGGAATGCCACCCACGGTGGTGGTGGTGAACCTACCGGCAGAGGAAGGTGGACTAGCGGCCCAACCGGCGGAAGAAGAGGTTCCCGCGGCGGAGGAGGGCTCTGTGGAAGCCATGGAGGAAGAAAAGGAGGCCACGACGATCGGGAGGCACCAGCAGCGGTGATCGGACGACAATCATCCGAGGTAGGCCGACGGTTCAAAACTCCATTTTTTCATTTTTAATTTTCAATTGCATGCATGTGTGTGAATGGACAGGGGAATGGGTCTAGGGACCCATTAGAATGCTTTGTAGGCCCTTTGGGCCATTTCATAGCATGGGGGAACGAAGAAGACGATGCCCACTTGCGGGTTGCTTAGCGGTCATTTCAGTGACCGCTAGAGGCTCAGGCGGTTCAAACGTGGGCCGCTAGAGAAATAGAAATGGTCCATACAATGGCCGTTAGGGGAACAGAGCCACACTTCCATTTCTTTAATGTCATTATTTTTAAATGCAAATGCAATGTTTATGAAATGACTGATTCCAATTTTTACATGTGTGCAGGGGAAGAGACGGACTCGGATTTCTTGGTTGCAAGTCTGGGCAGTATACCAAGCCCTACCAGATTATCAGAGAGACAGACTGGCAGCCATGGGCTTTGGGGAGTTGCTGAGCATTGAGGTGACGAGGATTGATACAGTACTGCTCTACGCTCTTCATGAGAGATGGGACCCACACTGGAAGATATAGCGAGGATCATCAGATTACGGGTCCATGGAGCACCAGTGACAGGATGGACATATGGAGACTACCGAGAGATGGCGCAGGAGTTACTCGGATTAGATCTGATGAGACTAGGGCACCATTCCTCCATGCTGGGACGACCGACACTCCAGGAGAGCCTGGGGCTGAGGGGAGAGACAATATCCATAGGGGAGCTGCTAGAGGAGCACATCGGGAGAGTGATAGACCAGGTCCGAGGGAGAGTGGGGACAGGACCGGGACCTGAGGGAGACATCACCCTGCGGTGCTTCCTGATGTTACTATTCGAGAAGCTTCTCTTTGCTACCAGGGCTGACGGAGTGAGCTGCAGGCTCCTCCCATTGCTGAGGGGTCTAGACGGAGTAGGAGAGTATGCCTGGGGAGCAGCGACCCTGGCCTTCCTCTTTGACTCTCTGAGCACGACCGACCGGCAGACCATGCTGGGCGGCTTCTCGCCATTTCTACAGGTAAAATGCCCTAAACTCTAAACTTTTAAATGCTTGTTTATATGCTTGCTATTGCTATATGCTGACACTTGACTTATACAGGTCTAGAGCTACTTGTACCTCCCTGGCATCAGGCGAGGGAAGGAGTTACATCCAGAGCGAATCCCCATCGCGAGGCGGTGGGTGGTGGCAAGGGACATGGGATCGATCCGACGCCTAGCCCGGGCGATTCAGGACGACATAGACACATTCCCTTATGCATCGGTACCATTCTAAACTCAAACCCTTCTATATGTTCTAAATGCTTCTAAATGCTGACAATGACTCAATTGCCTTTTCAGGTGCGCTGGACACCTTACCGTGACGAGGGTCACGAGGGGCAGCCTTGGGTGGAGGCTGCCCAGGCGTACGCCGAACGAGAGATCTGGCTTCATTGCCTGAACATCATCGGCTGATCATGAAGACGAGAGGAGTACACCAGCCAGAGGTAGAGTTCCCTGCACGAGACGACGAGCTCTTCGGACGATCCTCGAAGGGACTCAGTGGCGACATCGACTGGATCACCCGAGTGCACGACCAGGTGCGAGATTTGACACGGAGGGGCCGGAAGGTGAGGACCCGAGCTGACAGCGATGAGGCCTACCTGAAGGCCTACGCTCGGAGGTACGGCGACCGGGTGTTCCGTGACGTCCGTCAACCGGTATGAATTCTAAACTCATGCTCTTTAATTAAATTAACTTATTCCAATATGTATTGACACCATGATTTACTATATGCATCTAGACCCCCAGGGCAGGATAGTAGAGCTCTAGGGACTCCTCCACGCTACTGTACAATAGAGGGATGAGCTCTAGCATGCTCTGGATCTTCTGGTGAGAACCTGAACCTTAGTCTTGAATTTATGCTTATGCTGATGATGAATGTGACTGACCCTGACTTCTAAAATACAGCGAGCCGAGGGAGCGCAGTGGCAAGGATCGGATGCTCCGTCCTCTTCATCACAGCCTGCGGGAGACAGAGCTGAGTGAGATGCTGACTTTGCTCGGGCGATTGCTTGGGCGGAGGATGCTGAGGCCACTCTCGCGGAGAGGGTAAGCAAACTAAGCTCCTCAGACTTACATGCTTTGATGCTTATGCCTTGACTAACTATGATGAATGCTTATGCATGCGAGATAGCTGAGCACAACACTGACCGAAGCGGAGCGTGCCCGAGCAGAGGCAGAGCGATGGCGAGCAGAGGCGGAGGAGGTGACCCATCTCCGCGAGGATGTGGCGCGACTGAGCACAGGAGGATCCCATCGTCGTGCCAATGAGGAGGAGATAGAGCGCCTTAGAGCGGATGTCACCCGACTGAGGAGCGAGCGAGACCAGTCTCGAGTGCAGGCTATTGAGATGAGGGGAGTGGTGGCAGGACTGAAGGATGCCCTCCAACTTCTGGGAAAGAGGTCAGATGCTAGCAGGAGCCAGAGCGTTGCACCGAGCAGCGCGGTCTGAGGTTACTTCACTGGTTCTTCCGGCTACCAAAGGAACGAGGAGGAGGAGCGACGACACCGTTGCGAGGAGGAGAGCATTGCCATAGCGCCGCCAGCGAAGCGGCATGAGGGCAAAGGTGACAACGATGGCCCGGGAGATGGACCGGCTGAGTGATTTGCACTCTTCCTTTTCTTTTTTGATGCACACTTGTACATGGTTTTTGATAGTGAAATGAAATCTTTTTGTTGTTTTTATTTAAGATGCAAAGGCTTATGGATGTGAATGCTAACTGATTGACAGAGAGTACGAATGAGAAAGATGGAGAGAGAACGATAGGACTGACGACTGAGAGGGGAAATAATTAACCAAAATCTGACAAAACCTGACAAACGGTCTAACTTAAGACCGCCTGAGGTTGGAAAATGGTTAAACCAATGACCGTCAGAGGGATGGAGGAAGGCGGTGGATGAAGAGATAAAACGGTCTAAGTGTAGACCGCGTGGGGACTCCTAGCGATCTTACGATAGACCGCTAGTGCAGAAACCCTGTGTAGTCCGAGCGAGACTCTTCCGTGAGAGTCTGAGCCTGGGGATAAAGGTCTCTAATCTGCACTAGAACACACCCCAACTTAAGTTAAGGCTATCCAGTCCAACTCCTAATGCACCAACACTAAAATCAGACCTTTATAAGTAGGAACAAGCCCATAATTCGCAGCTGACAGAAATCCTCTGCTATAAGCCTTGAAATTTCATCAAAAACACCCAAGAACATCATGAAGAGGAGTTTTGAAGCTAGTGCCATGGGAGAGATGGCTTATACCGGTCCAAAGGTGGCTAGGAGAGAGCACAGGGAGCTACAACGGCTAACCTTGATCCCCAAGCACATGAGTTCAAGTTCTTCAAGAGAGGTAAGCAAAATTCTAAGTTCAAAAAAAAGTTCATAAACTTCCTAAATTTCTTCTCATGGCATTTCCCTCTCTTCTTTTCTTCTTTCTTTTCCTTATTTTCCATCTTCTTCCTGGCCCAAGATGCTATTCTAGCCTTAAGTGGGTGGCTCCTTTGATAAAAGAACTTCCTTTAGAGGTCCTTTCCATCCTAAGGGCATGGCACCTTCACCCTTTAGTGGTTCTAGCCAAAAATTTTCAAAAAATCTCCCTAAATTGGCCAATCATTTCAACTCTTATAGAATTATGGCATCCTCAAACACATACATTCAAATTCCCAACCTTTGAGGCTACCGTCCTATTAGAAGAGGTAGAGACCTACCTAGCCCTTTCTAAGACTAAGGCGGGGGATGAAGACTTAGTGAGCCATACGGTGGAGCCTATAGACCCATACCTCATATTAGGGGATTTCATTCACAACCCAAAAGATGTTAGGACTATGATCAGCCCGCGCCATGTCCATTTGATACCCATGGTTCAATGGATTACCACTTATTGTAAGAACACAAGCGGGAAATTTGAAGCCATAGCCAAAGCTACCTCAATTTGCTTATGCGGGATCCTTCTTTTTACCACCACCGACCACCTCTTGGACATCCAAAACCTCAGCATTATTAGTGGGTTGTGGCGGGGTTTATCTATCTCTCAAGCGGTCCTTTCTTACCTTTATGAAGGCCTAAGTTCAACTTGTCTAGGAGGGTCACTCTTCGGGTCAATGATTATCCTTGTGTGTTGGATGGGAGTGAGACTTCAATTTTTACCCAAGGAGGACATGCCTTCAGTTAGCCATATATTTGGGAGCCACCCTTTATCCTTTATAGGAGGCACATCTAGATTCTCTTCACAGGTTGAGTGTCGGAGGGCGGACAAGAAAACACGGGATGATTGGCGCCTCTACCTCAACACTTTGCCAATTGACAAGTTCATGATGTGACCCAGACTTTTTTAAAGCACTACTATCAGAGTACCTCAGCGACCAGGCCTAGATCTTCAGCCAGTGGGGAATACTACTTTGGCAATCTACAACCCACATCGGTGCCATCTCCAAATTGGGCTACCCCGTACTACGGTCCCTGCACTATCACACTTCCCTCCCCTTCTAGCTAGGAAGATAGGGACCGAGGAGGACGAGCGAGCCGTCCGGAACGCACTAATCATGTGGAAAATCAGCCGGGTGCGTGTTCTACAAGCGGAAGTGGCAGAGGATGAAGAGGAGTACCGTGCTTATGTGAAGGAATTGCGCAAGATCCGGCCTTGCGCGGATAAAAGAATGAATGTAATTTGAGATTTCCTTCTTGATGTACTTGGAATGATCAATAAAATGATGTTCAATGAACTTGATTGAATGAAATAAGAGATTTGTGTTGGGAAATGTGCAATGGATTGCTTGATTGATCTTGAATGGATGGACAAATCAGTTTAGAACAGGGTTCTCTGTCTGAAAAACGGTCCATAAAAGGGCCACTAACTAGGGACTAGTGGTCTTACGATAGACCGCTAGATACAACGCTCAAGAAAACTGAGAGTTTTCAACCTTCGGGAGAGGAAAGCGGTCTAATTATAGGCCGCTAGAAGACTTCTGACAGTCTAAAGTAAGACCGCGAGGGACAGTTTACTGAGAGTTGATTTTTCTAGCTTTCGGGAAAGGAAAAATGGTCTAATTATAAATCGCCATAGATGGTAAGCGGTCTAATGATAGACCGTGAGGGAACCAGAAACAAAAGACTTGTGAGCTTTGAATCTTGGGTGCTTGAACCTGCGTCTGCACACACTTAGACAAGAAAATAAGTTAGATCTGTTCTTAGACTCAACCCCTTGCCTGCAGCAAGTTAGAGAATGACCAATTCTTGATATTTGGTCAAGGGGTGGAGCCTTATCAAATAGGCGGAAATATAATGAAGAAAATGCGATGCATGCAATGCAAGATGATGGTATTTTTGGAGTTTTGAAAGTATTTGGATTTTTGTGAGGTTTTTAAAATATCTGATTTTTTTTGGATTTTGAAATATCTAATTTTTTTTGGATTTTCAAATGTGTGATTTTTTTGGATTTTGAAATATATAATTTTTTTGGCTTTTGAAATATTTGACTTTTTTGGCTTTTAAAATATATATATTTTTTTGATTTTGAAATCTAATTCCGTCCCGACAACAAGAGCCCTACCTGTCATACTAGGATTCTCCTGAGGTCGGCGTGCTTTTGAGGTGATAATCCTTGGCCATGGCCAATGATGGTGATTCTATCGAGACCATACCCAGGGTACTGTTTGGTCCTAAAAGAAAAATAGAAATAAGGAGATAAGCGTAGGCCAGGTATAGAGGTGTTTAGGGTTTGAGTCCTTCTCATGACAACCCATTCAGAGACTGGGTCTGTTGCGCCGGGGCTTTGCATCCGTCATCGAACCTTTATCCTCCCTAGGCATGCGTACGACCGGGCTCATAATGTCCCGCAGGGAAACTATACTGCCACTCTTGCCATGCCTAGTTCCACACTTGCAGAGCTTTAACTTTGAAACTTCGAGCTCTTGAGATGAGCTTTTAATCTAGCTTTGATTTGCTCCTTTTCTTTTGATGCTATAGCTTCTTTTTTTCCTCTTCCTGTGGACTTAGGTCATAACGGATTGCCCCTATTTGAGACCTCCTCACGTCAGGGTGTCCAGATTAGTCATCGCCTCCTTATTTGCCTCTTGCCCCTCGATTCGGCCGAGGAGAGAAACGGACAGGGACTTTGACTTCCCCCGGGTATGGCCAAGGAGAAACGGCATTTACATGAGGAACCCGACCAGGGACGTCGTGAAGTGTGTGATTTGCCAAACTCGGGGTCCTCCTTTGTGATCGAGGAAAATGGACACCTCGCTACCGGGTTTTCATTAGCCTGACTCTAAGGGAAAAAGCGTTTAAGATACAATCCATTCCAAGCGTGAGACAGCTCCTTACCTTATGCGTTGACTAAGCGATAAGCATTCCCTGGATAAGCCTCTCTAATGACAGACGGCTCTTCCCAGTTAGGTTGCAATTTGGACCTGGGACCTCCGGACCTGATAAATTTTCATTTCAAAACTATATCTCCTATTTGAAATTTACGCTCAATTACCTTCTTTTGAAAATAACGTGAAACTCTCTTTTGATAGATAGACACGTGATCGGCCGCATTCATCCTCTTCTCATCCAAGAGTTCCAGCTGAACGAGTAACGCCTCTCGATGTTCATCGAGATTAAGTTCCTTATCGAGCTGTACCCTTAGGGAAGGGACCAAGATCTCATATGGGAGCACTGCATCCATCCCGTAGGTAAGAGCATAAAGGGTTTACCCCGTAGGAGTACGAACGGAGGTGTGATAAGCCCATAGAGCTTCCACCAATCTTTCAGGCCAATCTGAAAATTTATGCGATTCACATGTTTTCTTTATGATTTTAAGAAGGGTTTTATTAGTGGCCTCAGCTTGACCGTTGCCTTGAGGATAATATGGAGATGAATGATGCAATGCAATATTGAACTTCTTACAAAGGTCCTTGAGCTCTTGAGAGATGAACTGGGGTCCATTATCGATGACGATGCTGCTTGGCACTCCGAACCACGAGATGATATTCTTCAAAATGAAGCGGCACACCGTGGTAGCTTTGATCTCTACGTACGCCTCTGCTTCGGCCCACTTGGTGAAGTACTCAGTGGCGGTAAGGATGAAGGATTTCTGCTTGGTCTAAGAATTGGGATCACCGAGCGGGCCAACAATGTCGAAAGCCCACATAGAGAATGGCCAAGGAGCAAAGAGAGGATGAAGAGATGAAACTGGAGCATGGATTTTATTAGCATGAAGTTGGCATTTAAGACACCTCTGAACATAGAGGGAGCAATCTTCCTCTAGAGTGGGACAATAATAACCCTGCCTAAGGATCATCTTAGCTAGAGCCTGGCCATTGACATGATCTCCACACTCACTAGAATGAGCTGCTTCGGCCACCTTCCAAGCTTCATCATCATCTAGGCATCTCATGAGCATTCCATTGAGAGCGCGCCTGTACAATTCTACAGTAATGATGGTGTACCTCAAGGCGGCTCTTCTAATAGTCTTATGCTGCTCGGCGTTTGCCCCTTCTGGGAACGATTAATCTTTGCAATACAGCTCGATTTCATGATACCATGGCAATTCTTCTTCTTCCAAGATCTCCTCTAATTCTGTTAAAGACACTTCCTTTAGATCTTCCTTCTTAGCCCTAGCCTCTACAGTCTTCCTAAGGTTGTGATACCACGGATCCTGAAGAGAGGGAGCATCTAATCTCTGGATGACGATAGTCTCAGTATTCCAACTGAGAGGAAAAGATAAAGAGGAAGCGAGTGATGCTAGCGCATCAGCGAGAATATTCTGAGATCAGGGAGTATGGATGTAGATTAGCTTACGAAATTGTCTAGCCAAGAGGGTGACCAAATCTTGATATGGCTTGAGCTTCGGGTCACGAGTGCGGTAAGTGCACAGAGCCTGTCGCAGGATGAGCTGAGAGTCTCCTATGATGTTCAAATAGCGCGCGCCTAAAAGGTAGGCATGCTTCAATCTGGCTAGGAGAGCCTCATACTCAGCGATGTTGTTGGTAGCAGGAAAAAGACGCTGATAAGCAAAAGGAATCGTCACCCCTTCCGGAGTGAGCAGAACGACGCCTATCCCTTGGCCTTGAGAGTTGAGTGCACCATCGAAGTGTAAAGACCAAAAGGGATGATGGGTAAGGACAGAGAGATGCTCATTAGGGAAATCATCCTGAATAGAGTCTGTGTAGGGGATGGGAAAGATGCTCAGCGATGTCATATCCTTTGATTGCCTTATGAGAAACGAATGTAATATCGAACTGAGAGACAAAGCTCTGCCAACGAGCTAACCTACTAGAAAGGATGAGCTTTTCTAAGAGATAATGGATCGGGTCCATTCTAGAGATCAACCTAACTGGGTGGGCTAGAAAATAATGTTTCAATTTTTGAGCTACTAACACTAAGGCGGCACAATTATTTTCCATGGCAGTGTATTTGGTCTCTGCCGAGTTAAATAACCTGGAGAGATAATAAGCTACCTGCTCATTGCCTTCATCATCTACTTGTGCTAGAACCACCCCTAGGGAGTCCTCAATGACATAAATGTATAGGATCAGGGGTTTCCCAGGGACAGGAGGTTGCAACACCGGGGGATTGGTCAAATATTCCTTTAGGTCCTCATAGGCCTTTTGACAATCTTGATTCCATTCAAATTTGACCCCCGCCTTAATGTTGAGATATGAATCTTCTAATGAATTGTAATCTACCAATCAGTCCTCAAAGTTTTGTGATATTTTTAGGTGGAAGCATTTCCATGACGGCCTTTGCTTTGTTAGGATCGATCTGAATCCCCATTTTGCTAACTATAAAGCCTAGCAACTTCTCTGAAGAGACTCCAAAAACATATTTCTTTGGATTCATTTTTAACTGGTACTCCCTAGCTCTCTGGAGCACCTTAACCAGAATGGAGGGGTGTTCTTCTTTAGTTCTTGACTTCACCAAGATATCATCCACGTAAGCTTCCATATAGACATGCATCATGTTGTAGAATATAGCCATCATCGCCGTTTGATAAGTGGCGCCCGCGTTCTTCAATCCGAACGGCATAACCACATAGCAATATGTACCCCAGGACGTGGTGAAGGAGGTTTTCTCTTGATCTTCGGGAGTGAGATAGATTTGGTTGTATCCTGAATAACCATCCATGAATGATAATGTTTCGTACCCGGCAGTGTTATCCACCAATACATCTATGTGAGGTAGCGGGAAATCATCCTTGGGACATGCTTTATTAAGATCCATGTAATCAATGCAAATATGCACCTTTCCGTCCTTCTTGATAACAGGGACTATGTTCGCCACCCACTGAGGATATAAGACAACTCTAATAAACTTGGCCTTGTACAACTTATCGACCTCTTCCTTAATCCTCAAGGCCATGTGTGGGTGAAATCTTCTTCGATCTTTGTTTCACGGGCGTTGCCCCTGGTTTAAGCACGAGTCAGTGTTCCACTAAAGAGGGGTCAAGACCCGGCATGTCCTCGTAAGACCAGGCGAAAGAATCGCTATACTCCCTTAGAACCTTGATTAAATCTTCTTCTACCTCTGGAGGAAGATTAGCGGCAATAATAATAAGCTTGGGGTCTTCTTCGGTTCCCAAATTTATTTCCTTCGTAGGTTCATCCACTGCCGACGAAGTCTCGTCGAATCTCTTTAATCCTTACGCATATAGATCGACGGTGTCATCTACGTCGCTATCCTCACCGACGACCAAGTCTTTTTCATCCATGATTTCATAAACACCTAGTCTGTCGTCACTCCATACCCCTTATTGCTCCTCATCTTCTTCTACCACAATCACCGTAGCAATAAACTCCGGGCACTTCAGAAGAGCATGACATCGCTGAGCTAGATCTTGCAATCAGAAATGGATTTGGAATGACGCGTAAGTGGGTGCAGCTCAAGTGAGGAAGGATTGGACAACCTAGAACAAGACCCTACTTCTCTAGACCTAACAGACTATACTTCCCTAGACTTGACGGACCCTACGTCTAACCTAGGAGCAAGGAAACCTAATGGGAAGGAGGCAGCAAGAGCCTCGTGCCCCTGGGAGGAGGATGGAGAGAAGATAGCGTAATCTTCCACTGAGATCTCCATTTCAAATTTGACGTTTTTTTTGGAGAGAGTGAGTGGAGATTATGTAGCAAGATGGAGGAGAAGAAGGTGGAGGAGGAAGCCTGAGAGGGTACCTGGAGGGACAGAATATGTCGAGAAAGGGATTAGAGGAGGTGAAGAAGGGAGTAGACAGATCAACCGGGGGACAACAATCACAGGCTGGCATGATGATGAGATATTCCGTGGGGATTTCAAACAAGAATGTATCAATCATTATAGAAGGTGAGGGTGGTATGGATGCTAGATTTTGGAACAATGAAAATAGGTAGGAAGGAGACCAAGTGAATATAACAGGTGAGCTCCCCCTTTCCCGTGGACGGTAAGCTGGTTTCTTCGGCTCATAACATATAAGCCGTACCTCCTAACTTTTTTCTTCATAAAATAGCCTTTCAAAAGCCTGGCTATAATCAACCATGTCATCAACTGGCCCCTTTGGAAGCAATGGTGGGCTGGCAAATACCTGAGCTGCATCTTCTTTTGGCTAACTTGGTTGTGCTTTCAATGTGCCAGGCTGAAGAGGGCCTTTGATAAAATGCTGGCGTTAGTCCCATGTCAGGGGCCCTGAATCGCTCACAACTGAGAGTGTGGACTCTCGGTAGCCGAGGTCCCTTCTATTCATCTTTCTTCCTTTAGGGACCGGCTTGGTCCGCCCTTGCAGTTGTGCGCCGCGGCCTCTCCCCGGCTGATAGCCTAGCTTCAATATGATGTCCCAGCCCTTGGAATATTGAATCTGGGGCTTCACTTTAATATTTACTGCTGTAGAGATAGGATTGCGTGGTGCATAAGCCCATGGGAAATCCAGATCTAACACTGAAATAACCGAACGGTTGCTGGGCCATAGTGTTGGCAAAATTTTCTTGGAAACGGCCTTCACAAACTGGACCGTGGACATGCTCTTCACCTTAACCACCCTCCCTTGGAAAGGGAATTTGAGACATTGGTGTGCAGTGGATGGTACGGCGTTGAGGTTGTCGATCCACGGACGGCCTAAGATAGCCTTGAACATAGGGTCGATGTCCAGCACATAGAATTCTATCGGCATAATGAGAGGCCCAAGCTCAGCCTGAATAGTGACCACACCATGACATGCCCTTCGGGAGTTGTCATATGCTACTATTGTTGTAGGGGTCGGCCTCAACAGATCTTCTGATAAATTGCAGGCTCTTAAGGTGCTGAGCGGGCAGACATTAATAGATGCCCCTGTGTCTACCAGCGCCGCATCTATGCGGACTTTGTTGATAGTTATAGAAATGCATAGCGGCATTTGTCGGGCTTCCGGGGGTGCCAGTTCAGTTTCAGAAAAAGTGATTGCCGGCCCCTTTGAGATTGTAGCCAAGGCTGTCGGCAGGCTATCCACTGCCATATCTTCATTGACAATCACCTTCTGTAAGAAATTCCTGAGTGCATCTTGATGAAGGGTGGATCTCTTTATCAACTCTAGCATGGAGATCTTGGCGGGCACTCTGTCCAGATGATATAGCAGATCATATTGTGTGCCCGAAAGCGGATCTGGCTCCTCCGGATCAACAGCCTGTTGAGAGAACTTGGGATTAGGTGCGGGTGTACCAGTGGAAGGATAATTTCTGTGAAACAAATGCCTGCTCCACAGGGCAAGGTTGTGGGCCGGCATGGCTTGGGATGGGGCAAGAACAAGCGGTTTAACGGGCCCGGTGGGATGAATGAGTGGCGTGGGGGAAGGCGTAGTGGAGATGATAGGCGAGGGATTTGATGGAGGCGGTGTGAGAATTGGTTCGGGTGTTGGTAATGGGGTAGAGGTAGATGGAAGGAGGATAATGGGTGGGTGGCTAGCTAGTGGTGTGGCGGTAGACGGTGGTGGAGTGGAGAGAGACGGGTTAACTGGGAATGTGGATGGTAGGATGAGGGGTTTGGTGGAAGCGGAGGATAGTGGGGTTTGTTGGTTAAGTGGGAGGATGACGGAGGGAGAAAGGCTACGGTGGTTGTGGTGGAGGGCCATGAGCCATTGAACTGATGCGTCATCGTCATAAGACCACCCGACGTCAGGAGCCGGGGGTTGGACAAGATTAACTTGGGCCGGCGCCAGCGGTGGTGGCTGTGGAGAGGGAGGATGATTCGGCATGGGGATCTGATGGATCCCTAAGTCTTGAACATACTGTTGTTGCTGCTGCGGTTGCTGTTGTGGCGGCGGTGCTTATTGCTGCTGCACTTGCTGCCTCTGCGGCTGCCTTCTCTTCTCTTTAATTTCAATGATGGCCTTATGCATCTCGGCCCAATCTATACGCTGTCCTTCATGCAGGTCATAGACCAAATCTCTGAACTGAAAACATCCTTCAATTGTATGCCCCGGCTGCCTGTGGAACATACAATACTTTGTCTGATCAACGGTCGGATTCCAGTTAGGCCGTTCCGGAGGAAGTTGAATTGCACTAATTGACATGAGAGCCGAAAATATGTCCGTGAGAGATTCGGGCAAAGGAGGGTACTGGGCTCTCTTCGGACCCGGACGCTTGTTGTTGTTGGTGTAGCCGTTGGGTGGAGGGACGTTGTGGTATTGCGGGGGTTGCGGAGGTTGTTGTGGAGCGGGGAATACGTTTTGCGGAGTGGTGAAGATAGGGTGAGGGTTTTGTGGAGTGGAGAATGTGGGTTGGGCGTTTTGTGGAGTTGAGAATTGGGAATTGCGAGGGTTTTGTGGGAAGCGGAATGGTGCGGGTTGGTTGGGAAAAGGAAATACAACGGCTTACACCTGCTCATTTGTTTGGACCCCCTCAGTGACAGGCCCTTGAGGCTTCTTGTGATACTTGGGCTTTTGGGCTTCAAAAAGAGTGTGGATGGGGGAGTCCTTGAACTGTGTTTGTATGAATCGCGCCTGGCTATATTGTTGGTGCATATTTGATATGTCATTCATGGTCATGATGTTGCGGAAGGTAGGGGTAGCATTTGATATAAGCAACTTGACCTTTTGTTCCCCCGGAATGTGACCCGGCACACGGGCGGCCATCTGTCTCCACCTGTCAGCATAGGTGGCAAAATCCTCATCCGCCTTCATCTTCTCGGCCACCAAGTCTGTAATGGAATATTCTGGGCCGACCCGGTCTTGAAATATCTGAATAAACTTTTCTTTCACCACTTTAAAACTCTCGGCATCCTCGAGTGGTAAAACATAGAACCACTCCAAAGCCACTCCATCTAATGACCGGCGGAATAAATACGCCATAAGGTGATCATCATATTGGAATTACGCCGATTCATACACAAAGTCCCTCACATGGATGAAGGGATTACTATTCCCGTCATATTTTCAGTACGTGGGGAGCTCGGACTGGGGAGGGAACCGGATGTTATAAAAGCTAGGAACCGGAACATCCGTCAAAGAATGTGGGCCAACCCGCTTTTGAAGAAAGTCGAGTTGTTGTTGCATGGCAGCCCATTTATCAAGGAGCTCTTGTTCCCAAGATGGTGCGGGCAACGTAAGAGGAGTGGGCTCAAAGCGGGGAGCCGAAGGATAGACCGAAGGAGTGGGAGGCACATAAGAAGGATATTGGGCTGGAGGATGACCCAAACTGGCATGGACTGGAGCTGCCCCTTGCTGAGGGTGAGAAAAGTCGGATGGGCCGATAAGAACCTGAGGCACGGAAGAGATGGGCCTATAAGACTCGGCCTGAGTAAATAAGGGAAGAATAGACTTCCCTTTATCAAGAATTTGATGGGCCAATCCAGATGATTGGCATGCTTTTATATTGGAGAACTGGAGGGTCCTGGGCTGGACCGGAGTAAGATCGATCGGAGTGGGTGAGGCGCCGGGCCCAGAGACAGAGATATTGGATAGACCTTGTATAATCGTGGGAGATGGGGCATTGGACCCCTGCAAGGTCTGATAGAGGGCCTGAAGTTGGGCCGGATCCAATTGGGCCATCATCTGCAAGATCTGGCCTGTAGGATTATTGGAAGCAAGGGAGGGCTGGGCACCCTCCATGGAGATAGCAGATGGAGGAGGGACGATCCCTTCTCTTGATTGGAATTGGGTGACCCTAGGTGGGTCCTCCAAGAGACCTTGAGGAAGGGATTCCTCATGAGAATGGGGAAGATCATAAGAAGACATGGCAGATTCGAAAAGAGGATTGGAATAGGAAGTGAAGAAGGAATTGTTCCTAGAGGATGATTCTAAGGGCCGGAAGTAACTCCACATGCAATGGAACACCTTGACAAAAGACAAACAACACAAACAAACACCAAATGAGACACTAAAACAAAGACTCAAATCTATGAAGACAAAGAAGGGGATGAGAGGCACTCAAAGTTAACCAAGTTATAATGATGCACAAATTTTACTTGTTTCTTCCTTTAGAACCTTGATGATTTGAATTTAATGTGTTCTCTCCAACAATACGTTCTTAATAGGAAAGGGTATGGGGGACTTGGTTGACTATAGATGTAAACTCTCCCTCACTTACGCAACTTAAACATGGGGTAGGCAAAGGTACAACCGGCTCGGCATCCGTGAGGGAATCCACGGCTCGCGGGGTGTAACACCCGAGAATTTTAAAATAGAAATATACAAATAAAAAAATTATATATATATATATATATTTAACTATTGAACCCATATTCTAATTCTATTTGATTAACCATTTAATTAATAATTCAAAAACCAATAGATACTTTAGAAGATGCCAAATTATATTTTAGAAAATGCCAATTTATATTTCACTCACTTAGGAAATTAATAATACATCTTATTACACTATTCTAAAGAAATAGGAAATATGTTATATAGATAGGGTTTTAAAGGATAAACATCAATTTTACAAGATGCTAAATCATATTTTCATAATTTAGAAAATTTTATACTTCAACTTTTACATTACATCATCGTTCTGAAGAAATAAGGGTATATAGATGAGGTGTTAAAGGATAAACATAATTTAGGAAGTGAGAAAGGGTATATAGATAATTATGGTTAGTGTAGAGTAAATAGAAAAGTCTCCGTTCAAAATCATGACCGTTATTAAGCCATTACTCACGAAATAACGACATGTAAGGTGTCGTTTTCAACTAAAGTAGATACATAAGGATGGAAAGGATATATATCTAATTTCGGTCCTTAGAGGGTGATAGGAAAATGCTCCAAAAGAAGTAACGACCAACACATGGTCATTATTCACTAAACAACGACATATGTTAGGTCGTTATTTCCTAAGCATGAATAGTGATGTGAATAGTGCTATTTTTTATTTTAAAAGAATTTTTTTAAAACAATTATATGTAAAAATAGATAAAAATGTAAGGATCTCACCCATGAAATTTCATAAATTAACTCCATCAATTTTTAAAGATAAAAATCTTTGAAGTTTAATTTGGAATCTTAACTTATGAATAGTGCGCCCCTACGTACAACACTTCGTAAGAAGACACGAACAGCCTGTTTGAGTTGGCATCGCACTATGGGATGCTATTATTTCGGATCTGGTTCCCCTTCTGTCTACCTAAAATCCTAAAATCCCTATATTATACCCCTCTATTAAGACATAGACTCCTGCTTTCTCTGATATTCGAAGCCTTGCTGTAGAGAACGTGGGAGCATTCTCTGAAGCATTGTAGAAGAGGGAATGAGCTGATCTTCTTCCTTTCTTCTTCCACCTGTACCCTTTCTGCCACCACACAGAGGTAGGTGATCTCGAGCTTTAACCAAACCATAGCTAATCTAGGTTATATTAGCATGTAAAATTAGTGATTAGTCTCATCTCCATGCGATATTTAGTGGTTACACATCATGTTTTAGTAGGTGTTCTAAACTTTTAACTAAACTAGTAGCTAATCTAGGATGATTAGTCTAGGCAGTTAGTCTTAGGCTCATTTCCATGCGATATTTAGTGTTTACACAGCATGTGTTAGCCTCATACCCAGGATAATTAGCATGTATTAGCTTCATATCTAGGGTAATTAGCATGTATTAGCCTCATACCCAGGATCATTAGCATGTATTAGCCTTAATTAGCATATATTAGCCTTATACCCAAGATAATTAGCATGTATTAGCTTCAATCTAGGGTAATTGACATGTATTAGCTTCATATCCATGCGCTATATCATGTGTAATGCAAGTTTTATCGTGTTTTCACGCAACCTGTCAGCTTACTAGTTAGCTTACATGATTTAAATACATCCTGCTACACATATTTAGTCATCACATATTTCACTAAAGCCTACCTTGTTTAGATACATCATGATTCTCTGGTAATATATACATCATGTTTTAGCAAATGGTTTGAACTACATAACCTGTTAAGCTAATTTACCTTGTTACATTATTAAACCCTGTTTATATACATCATGTTTCTCATAAAATATATACGCCACCGTGAGTGGACCGATTATACTAAAAATAGGCCTAGTTAAAGAGAGAAATAACTTTAAAACTAGAGAGAATTAGAAGAAGTGACAGAAGAGAAAGTTGAAGATCGGAGGGTTAGAAAGAAGTTTTATGAAGAGTGCATAGAGAGAACATGAGAGGAAGAAGATGAAAAATGTGAAAAATCGAGATCTATAGGCGCGGGTGAACAATGATTGAGTAGAAAATAGAACCATGGAAAATTAATTATAACTTAAAAACTAAGTAGAATTGGAGGAAGTAATAGAAGAAGAAAATCTAGATCTACAAGAGAGGAAAAACTTTTATGAATAACTCAGAGAGAAAAGAGAATTGGAAGGGCATGAAAACGGGGGAACAAAAGAAGGTATCAACTCGGATGAACAGTAATGTGCCAGGTCAGCAAGTGGAAAAATATGTAATAACTTGAAAACAGAGAGGAATTAGAGAAAGATGTAGAAGTAGGAAATGTAGAGCACTTAAGGATGAACAAGTTTACAGAAGACATGAAATTGAAATGAAGATACGAAAAATATGTAAAGGGTTAAGAAAGACTAAAATCTCAAGAACTTACATTAATAACAACATAAATATACAAACCCAAAACCCCTCTCAATTGCATGTTTAGCAAATAGATATAAAGTATATACAACATGTTTCTCATGTTTAGCAAATAGATATAACATATATACGGCATGTTTCTCATTATGTTTAGCAAATAGATATAACGTATATACGGCATGTTTCTCATAAAAGATATAGCATGTTTAGCAAATAGATATAACATAAATACATCATGTTTCTCATAAAATATATAGCATGTTTAGCAAATAGATATAACATATATGTTTATTAAATAGATATAACGTATTTTATAGAAATTAAACAATTCAACCTTCCGCAATAGGGCGACCCCCCACCTGGGCACCATTTCATGATGGGGCACCCGAGGCAGGGGCGCCATTTAAATGAAGACTGCATACGCAGTCGTTATTTCATTCTCTGTAAAATATAACCACCATGTTATAAAATTTAATATATGAGAAACTAAAACATAAAACTAATGCATGAGCACATTTCCATGATCCTGATAATTTTCTCTACCTGTCCATGTTATTCCTTCTAGATTATGAGAAACCTTGAAATTATGAACAGTAACTTGAGTCTATGAACGCACCTGTCCGGTGCATATATAGCCCTGAGTGAAGGGCGCACCTGACCATGGCGCCATTCACTTGAAATATGACCCCAGAAACGAGCACTATTTCCCTCAACAAACAACTACATATAAAAAAAGGAAGAAAGAAACAAATAGCGACCACTGCTTGGTTGCTATTCACAAAAGTGATGATTTCTGATTTTCCTGAAACCTTAAAACCCCTGAATGGTGCGCCCTATATCCAAGCGTCATTCACTGAAACATGGCAGCCAGGGAGGCACCATTCACACCCTGACTGGCCTCCCCAACCCCTGTAAAGTCCACAGAAAGGGGCACCCCTCTGTGAGAATGCCATTTCTGAACATGTCTTGCAGCCATCAAGGCACAGATCTCACCTAGTTTTCATATGTATCAAACGTTGCTGGTTTTACTCTTAGTTAGTCCCTACACAACAATACGTCCTTGAATTCCATTCCACAAAATCCACCTTATATATCCTACATGGTCAAACCTTGAAATTCGATATTGGCTATAAATGAGAGTGGGTGTCAAAAAATATGATCAATGCTGTGCATATAGGGCCCGGTCTGGTCCTGGGAGGAGCACTCGAAGGTACTTGTGCCCATGGGAGTTTATTGACCACGGTGTTTGGCATTGCACCGGAGTACTTACTTGCTAGACTTTAGACATTCCACTCATTCCACATGATATTACTTGATCGATTGACTTGAGATCCGCAGAAGGGTAAAAGTATTTGCTTGAATGAAATTGATAAATAGCCAATTCCAGTTATACATGCTTGAAATTACGTTGCTTACTATTACTAGCTTGACATGAGTTCTTACCTTCTTAGAAGAATTATTGTTAATTCTAGTTATTGCTTGCTTGATATCTCTTGCTTATTGAAGTTAGAATCTACATACTCTCACTTGTTATTCCTATACTGCTCTTGTCGATTTTACAATCCTTGTTATCTACTTGTCTACATGCATAGATTTACCAACATTAATTGAACTTGTAAACCACTTAAAGGATGTTAAATCTTGAGATGTAAATCCTACTGAGCGATTCGCTCATCCAGTTGCTTCTAACATTTTCAGGTGATTTGGATGACAACCAGAACTCGGAAGGGAATGAGTATGAGTGGTGAGTGTAGAAATGGAGTCATCAATTGTCATGTTAATTGTGTTGTCAATTGTGTTATTGTAATTCCACAATTTTGTGTTACTTGTAACCCTACGTATGTCAGTTGTATTATCCAGTTATGTCATTTGTATTTCCTTTGATCAAAACTAATAAAGGAGTGAGGACTAGTAGTTGATTCTACGAATTTGACATTTTGGTTAGTTGTAATAATCGATAGCTTGAACTATTTATGTTAGTTTAAAGTCTAAGCTTAGTAAATTGCTTAGGCATTTGCGTACTCTTTAAATTGTCTAAGGAAGATCTCCACTAATTAGCTAGATCGCTTTGGTTCTATATAAAGGACTGTCGCGCCACGGGTAAGCTTCCGCACTCTGGACGTGATAGCTCTTTCTTGGTATCAGAGCCTAGGATCATAATTTCCTAGGTAAAAACCCGAGTCTAAAGATAGAAATGTCTAAGGATAGGTTTAGATCTTACCTGGTAAGATTCCTAGGTAAGTCTAATGATAGAATTGTTTGGTTTAGATCTTACGTAGTGAGATGGGTAAAGCCATGAGTTAAGTTTAATAACGACAATTGATCTTTAACCCAAAAACTCAATATTTATTACACTTTAATTCTTTTGTAGGATTATGGCCGCTGAAAGAGCACAATGGCGCGAGGTGCATCGCACTGTGCAAGGACTTACGCAGGCGCTACAGCAAGTGGCACAAGGCGGTGCTGGCGGTGCTCACCGTGGAGCTGGTGACCTTCACCGGGATTTTCGTAACATGAACCCACCAAGATTCACGGGTTCGGTGGACCCCGATGATGCCGAGAATTGGCTGAAGGAAATTGAGAGGATCTTCCGTGTAATGCAATGCACGGATGCAGAGAAGGTTCTATTGGCTACGTTCCAACTGGAATGGGATGCTCGATGCTGGTGGAAATCCGTAGAAGCAACACTGCCTGACAACCATGTCCCCTTGGCGGAGTTTGTTGAACACTACAACAATAAGTATTTTTCTCACCGTGTTCAAGAGAAGAAGGCCGCGGAATTTGCCGCGTTAAAGCAACGGAGCCTGAAGGTGGCCGAATATGAGGTCCAATTCTCAAGACTTTCTTGATATGCACCCACTGGTGTGTACGAAAAGGATGAAGGCAAGGAGATTCCTCAACGGGCTTCGGCCCCAATATATTACACAGCTTGCGCCGATAGACATCCAAGTCTATTCGGAAATGGTTCGGCGTGTTCAATTGCTAGAAGATGCCACTGAATTCTCTGAAAGGATTTGAGACAAGGACAAGAAGGAAACCATCACAAGTCCGGGAAACTTCAAACCACCATTTGGCAAGAAGCGATTCTTCAATGGAGGAAAATTTTCCAAAGAGAAGAGGTTCCAGAAAAGCAACAAGCCCTTCTCCACTATCGGTAATAAGCCTTCCTCCGCCATCACACCTTCCAAGGAAATCTATAAGTATTGTGACAAGGCTGGTCATAAGACTGAGGAATGCTGGAGGAAACTGGGAGCGTGTCTCCGATGTGGGAGTCGAGAGCATCGAATCCCCAACTGCCCCTTGATGAAGGAACAAGCCAACAAAGACGAGAAGCGTCTGGTAAAGAAATAAGGCCGTCTAGAAGCTCTTCAAGGGACGGAACCCATGGAAGGAGAAATCATGGAAGGTACATTAACTGTTTACTCTAAACCTGCTAAAGTTCTATTTGATACTGGGGCAACTCATTCATTTATTTCCAAGAGATTTACTATCTCATTTTCTAAAGAACTTGAATAATTAGATTTAGTTATATCTACACCTCTCGGAAACAAGTCTGATATCATGCATCACTACCCAAGTTGTGAGGTTATGGTTCAAGGTAGCAATCTGCCGGTCGACCTTATACACCTTGATATGAAGGATTATGATGTCATACTAGGCGCTGACTGGTTATCCTCCTACCAAGCAACGGTAGATTACCGACATGGCAAGATAACTTTTACGGATTATCCCGAGTTGGTTTATGTTAGCCCTCGGAATAGACCCCCTCTCATCTCAGCTCTTCGAGCTAGCAAACTTGTGAGTAAAGGATGTGTGACTTTCATAGCTTTTGTGATTGCCACGGAAGTCGAGAAGACTGAAACTGAAGACATCCGAGTGATTCGGGACTTTTCAGATGTATTTCCAGAAGAATTTCCTGGTTTACCCCCGGAAAGGGAAGTGTCATTCACAATCGACATTGTTCCTGGTGCCGGTCCTATTTCTAAGGCACCCTACAGGATGTCTCCCGCTGAACTGAAGGAGCTAAAGGAGCAGCTGCTGGATTTATTGAAAAAGGGTTTCATTAGGCCGAGTACTTCCCCCTGGGGAGCACCCGTGCTCTTTGTTAAAAAGAAGGATGGAACATTGAGGCTATGCATTGATTATCGGTAGTTGAACCATCTTACAATTAAGAACAAGTACCCACTGCCGAGAATTGATGAGCTGTTCGACCAATTATCTGGAGCTAATTACTTCTCCAAAATTGATCTTCGGTCTGGTTACCACCAATTGAGGATTAAAGAAGAATATATTTATAAAACTACATTTTGAAGCAAGTATGGGCATTATGAATTTACTGTTATACCTTTTGGACTAACAAATGCCCCCGCAGCTTTTATGCAGTTAATGAACAGCATCTACATGCCTTATTTAGACCAATTTATTGTGGTCTTTATCGATGATATATTGATCTATTCAAAAATTGAAGAAGATCATGAAGTGCATCTCAAGAAGGCATTACAGATATTGCGAGACAACAAGCTATATGCCAAATTCAGCAAATGCCAGTTCTGGCTTGAAGAAGTGTCCTTCTTAGGCCATGTCATATCAAAGAATGGAATTTCTGTTGATCCTGCGAAGGTCAAAGCCGTACAAAATTGGGGACGACCAACGAATGCAACGGAGATTCGTAGCTTCTTGGGTCTAGCTGGTTACTACCGGCGTTTTATTAAGGACTTCTCCAAAATTGCTATTCCCCTTACCAGATTGACTCACAAGGAAGTGCCTTATGAGTGGAGTGAAGACTATGAGAAGAGTTTTCTATCTTTGAAGGATCTCTTGACTACTGCTCCAGTCTTATCTCTACCAATTGAAGGAGAGAAATACGAGGTATATATCGATGCATCTGGTATCGACCTCGGATGTGTATTGATGCAGAATGGAAGAGTCATTGCATACTCTTCCCGGCAATTAAAGAAGCATGAAGAAAATTACACTGTGCATGATGTAGAGCTAGCCGAAGTGGTATTGGCTTTAAAGATCTGGAGGCACTATCTCTACGGAGAGCAATTCATCGTATACTCATATCATAAAAGCCTTAAATATCTATTCTCTAAGAAGGAGCTGAACATGCGACAAAGGCGTTGGCTCGAGTATCTCAAAGATTTTGACTTCACTATATAATATCATTCTGGTAAGGGTAATTCCGTAGCAGATGTCCTTAGTCGGAAGCCGAGAGCCCTAGTAGCCAACTGTATGGTTCAAGAATGGAAGCTGCTGGAAAAATTCTCTGAACTCAATATAAGCATGGATGAGAATGACGGGTGTATTACTCTATCTCTCATAAGTGTGCATCCGGATTTGCTAGCTGAAATCAAGAGGTTGCAAGAAGAAGATCCTACCCTAGTAGAAATAAAAGAGAAGCTGGATGAGAAATCTGATTTCAAGTTGACACTCGATGGCAGATTATTATACCATGAACGGACATGTGTACCAGACAGTCCTGAGCTGAAGAAGAGGATTCTTGAAGAAGCTCACTGATCGAGGTATACGATTCACCCTGGAGCCACTAAGATGTACCAAGACATAAAAAGAACCTTTTGGTGGCCCAACATGAAAAGGGAGATAGCAGACTTCGTGTCTAGATGCTTGACATGCCAACAGGTGAAGGCGGAACATCAAAAACCCGCTGGAAGACTGCATTCACTAGATATCCCCAAGTGGAAATGGAAAGACATCGGCATGGACTTCATCATGGGTTTGCCCAGGTCTAGGGGCGATATGATGGAATTTGGGTAATCATCGATCCCCTTACTAAATCGGCTCATTTCTTGCCTATCAAGAGTCGATGGTCGGTTGATGTTCTTGCTACCTTATATATCAAGGAGATTACTAGATTGCATGGAATTCCTGTGACTATAGTATCTGATCGAGACCTGCGCTTTACTTCTCATTTTTGGAAGGGTCTACAACACTCTCTGGGAACGAAACTCAACTTTAGCACTGCTTTTCATCCCCAGACAAATGGCCAGACGGAAAGAACAAATCAGGTTGTTGAAGATATGTTAAGGGCATGCATTATAGATTTTGGCGGAAGCTGGCATGACCAGTTACCCCTAGCCGAATTTGCCTACAATAACAGCTATCAAGCCAGTATCCAGATGGCACATTTTGAGGCACTTTATGGCAGGAGTTGTCGATCTCCAATATGCTGGAATGAAGTCGGTGAAAGACAACTTCTAGGCCCAGATATGGTTAGAGATTCAACTGAAAAGATACACCTTATCAGAGAGAGACTCAGGGTAGCTCAGTGCAGGCAAGAATCTTATGCTGATAACAGAAGGAGAGATTTGGAATTTCAAGTGGGTGACCATGTATTTCTCAAGGTATCTCCCGGCCGAGGTATTAGAAGATTCGATGTTAAGGGCAAGCTTACACCAAGGTTTATCGGTCCATTTGAAGTATTGGAAAGAGTGGGCGAGGTGGCTTACCGTATTGCCTTACCTCCTCAACTCTCGGAAGTGCACAATGTATTTCATATATCTATGCTGAAGAAATATGTGCACGACCCTTCTCACGTCATCGACCATGCTGATTTAGTGATTCAAAGGGATCTTACTTATGAGCAAAGGCCGATGCGGATCCTCAACTGAGAAGTCCGAGTTCTAAGGAGCAAGACGATCCCTATGGTGAAAATCTAATGGAATCGATGCTCGGAGCAGGAAGCAACATGGGAGACCGAGAAATCTATGAAAAGAAGATACCCATAACTATTTTAAACTGTAAGTATCCTATACTTTCCACAATACCCTTATGCAGTTGAATTTACCCTTATACAATTGAATTTGGGGACCAAATTCTTTTAAGTAGAGGAGGGTGTAACACCCGAGAATTTTAAAATAGAAATGTACGAATAAAAATTATATATATATATATATATTTAACAATTGAACCCATATTCTAATTCTATTTGATTAACCATTTAATTAATAATTCAAAAACCAATAGATACTTTAGAAGATGCCAAATTATATTTTAGGAAATGCCAATTTATATTTCAATCACTTAGGAAATTAATAATACATCTTATTACACTATTCTAAAGAAGTAGGAAATATGTTATATAGATAGGGTTTTAAAGGATAAACATCAATTTTACAAGATGCTAAATCATATTTTCATAATTTAGAAAATTTTATACTTCAACTTTTACATTACATCATCGTTATGAAGAAATAAGGGTATATAGATGAGGTGTTAAAGGATAAACATAATTTAGGAAGTGAGAAAGGGTATATAGATAATTTTGGTTAGTGTAGAGTGAATAGAAAAGTTTCCGTTCAAAATCACGACCGTTATTAAGCCGTTACTCACGAAATAACGACATGTAAGGTGTCGTTATTCAACTAAAGTAGATACATAAGGATGGAAAGGATATATATCCAATTTCGATCCTTAGAGGGTGATAGAAAAATGTTCCAAAAGAAGTAACGACCAATGCATGGTCGTTATTCACTAAACAACGACATATGTTAAGTCGTTATTTCTTAAACGTGAATAGTGACGTGAATAGTGTTACTTTTTATTTAAAAAGAATTTTCAAAAAAAATTATATGTAAAAATAGATAAAAATGTAAGGATCTCACCCATGAAATTTGACAAACTAACTCCATCAATTTTTAAAGATAAAAATCTTTGAAGTTTAATTTGGAATCTTAACTTATGAATAGTGCGCCCCTACGTGCATCACTTCGTAAGAAGACACAAACAGCCTGTTTGAGTTGGCATCGCACTATGGGATGCTATTATTTCAGATCTGGTTCCCCTTCTGTCTACCTAAAATCCTAAAATCCCTATATTATACCCCTCTATTGAGGCAGAGACTCCTGCTTTCTCTAATATTCGAAGCCTTGCTGTAGAGAACGTTGGAACATTCTCTGAAGCATTGTAGAAGAGGGAAGGAGCTGATCTTCTTCCACATGTACCCTTTCTGCCACCACACAGAGGTAGGTGATCTCGAGCTTTAACCAAACCATAGCTAATCTAGGTTATATTAGCATGTAAAATTAGTGATTAGTCTCATCTCCATGCGGTATATAGTGGTTACACATCATGTTTTAGTAGGTGTTCTCAACTTTTAACTAAACTAGTAGCTAATCTAGGATGATTAGTCTAGACAGTTAGTCTTAGGCTCATTTCCATGCGATATTTAGTGTTTACACAGTATGTGTTAGCCTCATACCCAGGATAATTAGAATGTATTAGCTTCATATCTAGGGTAATTAGCATGTATTAGCCTCATACCCTGGATCATTAGCATGTATTAGCCTTAATTAGCATATATTAGCCTTATACCCAAGATAATTAGCATGTATTAGCTTCAATTTAGGGTAATTGACATGTATTAGCTTCATATCCATGCGCTATATCATGTGTAATGCAAGTTTTATCGTGTTTTCACGCAACCTGTCAGCTTACTAGTTAGCTTACATGATTTAAATACATCCTGCTACACATATTTAGTCATCACATATTTCACTAAAGCCTACCATGTTTATATACATCATGATTCTCAAGTAATATATACAACATGTTTTAGCAAATGGGTTGAACTACATAACCTGTTAAGCTAATTTACCTTGTTACATTATTAAACCCTATTTATATACATCATGTTTCTCATAAAATATATACGCCACCGTGAGAGGACCGATTATACTGAAAATAGGCCTAGTTAAAGAGAGAAATAAATTTAAAACTAGAGAGAATTAGAAGAAGTGACAGAAGAGAAAGTTGAAGATCGGAGGGTTAGAAAGAAGTTTTATGAAGAGTGCAGAGAGAGAAAATGAGAGGAAGAAGGTGAAAAACGTGAAAAACTGAGATCTATAGGCGCGGGTGAACAATGACTGAGTAGAAAATAGAACCGTGGAAAATTAATTATAACTTCAAAACGAAGCCGAATTGGAGGAAGTAGTAGAAGAAGAAAATCTAGATATACAAGAGAGGAAAAATATTTATGAAGAACTCAGAGAGAAAAAAGGATTGGAAGGGCATGAAAACGAGGGAACAAAAGAAGGTATCAACTCGGATGAACAGTAATGTGCCAGGACACTAAGTGGAAAAATATGTAATAACTTGAAAACGGAGAGGAATTAGAGAAAGAGGTAGAAGAAGGAAATGTAGAGCACTTAAGGATGAACAATTCTACAGAAGACACGAAATTGAAATGAAGATTCGAAAAGTATGTAAAGGCCTAAGAAAGACTAAAATCTTAAGAACTTACATTAATAACAACATAAATATACAAACCCAAAACCCCTCTCAATTGCATGTTTAGCAAATAGATATAAAGTATATACAACATGTTTCTCATGTTTAGCATATAGATATAACGTATATACGGCATGTTTCTCATAAAAGATATAGCATGTTTAGCAAATAGATATAACGTATATACGGCATGTTTCTCATAAAAGATATAGCATGTTTAGCAAATAGATATAACGTATATACATCATGTTTCTCATAAAATATATAGCATGTTTAACAAATAGATATAACGTATATGTTTAGTAAATAGATATAACGTATTTTACAGAAATTAAATAATTTAGCCTTCAGGAATAGGGCGACCCCCCACCTGGGCACCATTTCATGATGGGGCACCCCAGGCAAGGGCGCCATTTAAATGAAGACTGCATATGCAGTCGTTATTTCATTCTCTGTAAAATATAACCACCATGTTATAAAATTTAATATATGAGAAACTAAAACATAAAACTAATGCATGAGCACATTTTCATGATCCTGATAATTTTCTCTACCTGTCCATGTTATTCCTTCTAGATTCTGAGAAACCTTGAAATTATGAACAGTAACTTGAGTCTATGAACGCACCAGCCCGGTGCATATATAACCCTGAGTGAAGGGCACACCTGACCATGGCGCCATTCACTTGAAACATGACCCCAGAAATGAGCACTATTTCCCTCAACAATCAGCTACATATAAAAAAAGAAAGAAAGAAACAAATAGCGACCACTGCTTGGTTGCTATTCACAAAAGTGATGATGTTTGATTTTCCCGAAACCTTAAAACCCCTGAATGGTGCGCCCTATATCCAAGCGTCATTCACTAAAACATGGCAGCCAGGGAGGTGCCATTCACACCCTGACTGGCCTCCCCAACCCCTGTAAAGTCCACAGAAAGGGGCACCCCTCCGTGAGAATGCCATTTCTGAACATGTCTGGCAGCCATCAAGGCACCGATCTCACCTAATTTTCCCGTGTATCAAACGTTGCTGGTTTTACTCTTAGTTAGTCCATACACAACAATACATCCTTGAATTCCATTCCACAAAATCCACCTTATATATCCTACATGGTCAAACCTTGAAAATTTGATATTGGCTATAAATGAGAGTAGGTGTCGAAAAATATGATCAATGCTGTGCATATAGGGCCCGGTCTGGTCCTGGGAGGAGCACCTGAAGGTACTTATGCCCATGGGAGTTTATTGATGTAGCAACCCTGGTAAAATAAAAGGAAGATTTCAAGAAAAATTAAGTAAGTAAATGATAAGAACCAAAATGAATAAATAATAAGTCAAATGTAAATAACGCCTCTCAACAAGGCGCGATTTAAATAAGAAACGCCTTCACCTGAGGCGTTAATTCAAAAAGTGACGCCTATACCAAAGGTCGTCAAATTTCAAAACTGCCAAAATGAATAAAAGGAAAGAGAAAGAAACGCCCTCTTCTTGGGCGCGAATTACAAAAGAAACGGTACAGGTCAAGACGTCAATTAAAATGCACGCCCTAACCTAAGGCGTTAATTGCATTTGTGTTCCATTCGAATCAGGAGACTATCAAGGGTAAGTTTTAGGATTGGTACGTGTTCGATTGATTATGGTAAGGACTCTATCACATAAACTAGAGTTCTAATCAAATTCCAACCCTAAAGGATTCCTGGAACCCTATAAATACCCCTTCCAATCAAACCCTAATGGCTATTTTGTCGAAGGAAGGCCTGCTGCTGTCTCGTGTGTGAAGAACAGGTATGTTCTTCTTCCTTTTTATCTTCAGTCAGGGAAGCATGAAGAATATTAATGCTTCTACCTCTTCTTTCCCTGTAGGTGGCCTGCCTCGTGAAGGTGTTCCTGTCTAGCTGAAGAACGTGGGTTCTTCATCAACATCGTTTTCCCAGAAGACTCTGTTTAGAACAGAGTATCGTTTTCTCTTCACATCCTTCATGTTCCTCCACCCATATCATCATCAGGTAGGTTTTCTCAAGAATTGTAGCTCAAACTTCTATATAATCGTGATGTTAACATATATTGATTCATGCATATGGTTTCACTGAGTTTTCGAGGTTTTCTGTGAAATTTTGGAAAGAGGCGACCCTCTCTAGGACGCTAATTCAAGTTCTGACGACTGACAGAAGAGTCGTCAATTCCACATAATTAATAAATACCCATGTTTAAAATTTAAGATCTATGAAACCCTAAATCCAATTTAATGCATGATCATAAGTATTGAATCTTGATAATTTTCTTGCCTTGACCATGTACCTTGTTTCCTGAAAATTTATTATTCTGAAAATTACACTATTCATGTTAAATTCTGGAAAATAATGAATTAACGACCCTTAGTAGGTCGTCTTTTATGAAAGTGACGCCCCACCCCAGGGCGCTAATTTAAATTAAAGACTTAGAATAAGTCGTTATTTCCCTGAAATATCTAGGAATTATTAAAATTCTGAACAAGGTAATTAACGGCACAGTGCATGTCGTTTCTTTATGAAATAACGCCCCTGACTAAGGCGCGTTTTATTGAAATTACAGAATTAAGGAAAAATCTCAGCATAACAGAAGTATATGATGGACGACTGTTTCAGAAGTCGTCAAATTGAAAAGACACGACCCAGTGAAGGGCGTTAATTTATTAAATAGTGACTTAGGTTAAGTCGCTAATTTCCTGTGTGATTATTTTATACTGCTTTCTGTGAACTGAGGGTTTCGTATATATATATATATATATATATATATATATATATATATATATATATATATATATATATATATATATATATATATATATATCGGCACTATATTCCATTCCGTGAGTATAGTCCCATGCTTCATGATGATTTATCGCATTACCCACTAACTCTCGGTGACATACAAGCCCTCCATTGGACATTCCGTTCCTTTGGACTGGCAAGTTAGTCATTGGGACCTCCGTAAGTCTCCTCGTAGCCTTGGATTCCCTCAAGACCGACTGAGCTGGTTGTACCATAAAAATCTATTACACTATTTTGCCATGTCACTCTATAGAAACATGGTATACCGGCCCTCATGATATGCTATGTGGATATCATGAGAATATTCTTAATGTGATGTGGAAATCATGCCATTATTATGTTCTTGTGGACCTCAATTCTATATCAAATGACATGACCATCTATATATGGACACTTAATTGTCATGGTACCCAATTAGGGAACCAACTCCACCCAGTTTTATCGATACTCGTGTTTATATCGTCATTATCATCCTTATACATCAAGTTCAATTTTGAACTCTACTCTATCTTGAATTTCCACAAGCTTTTTCTTTGAAATTCCATATTGGCTATACAAATAAAGTGGATGTCTAGATCTATCTTTAATGCTGTGCATATAAGGGCCCGATTTGGTCCTAGGAGGAGCACCCAAAAGTACTAGTGCCCATGGGAGTTGTAATGATCACGGTGTCTAGCATTGCACCGAAGTACTTTTTCTCTTGATCTTTGGCATTCCACACACACTCTCTCTTTCCTGCATGCGTGACTCGACTTGCGTGACTTTACTAGCATGGCCCGACACGGGCAAAGTACTTGCGTGAAATAGCCAATAATCTATATAGTCTCTCATGAGTATCTCTTGTTTAAGACTCGCTTGGATGTTTTGCACGACGTGTTATTCTATTGATTAGTTTTATTTCACTTGCTCAGTTATTTCTACATGCATATTGCATTTACATGTGAAAAATTGTAATTACTTAAACCCATTGCTAGTTCTTGAGATATAATTTCCTACGGAGCGTTCGCTCACTCAGTGTTTCCCTACTTTTCAGGTAAGTCCGACGACGAGACTCAATCGGACAGGGAAGGTCAAGAGTGAAAGAGATTAGAGCTTCTCAAAGCGTCAACTAGTCTTGTCTTTTCTGTGTTTTCTTGAGTTAATTTTGTACTTTTCTTTTTATTAAGTTTAGCATTTTCAAGGGATTGTAATAGAAATACTTTTGTGAAGGAATAAAAGGATTGGGTTATCTTTACTCTTGCGCATCTCTGATTTGGTGTCGAATACACTAATACTCTGATTGACATGATCGATATAAACTCATCACGCGTCTCCGGGTATCTTCCGCGCTCGGGGCGTGACAGTTTTTGTGGTATCAGAGCCTAGGGTATTCAATTCCTAGGAAACCCAAGTCCAAGGATAAGTCTGAACCTCTAACTAGTGAGATTGGGTAGAACCAAGGGTTAAAGTCAAAATAGAATTAAAAGCCTTTAAACGCAATCACATACTAATAGCTATTGTAATTGTAGAACAATGGCTGCCGAACGTGCTCAATGGCGCAACATACAATGCACTCTTCAAGGCATGACCCAGGCACTTCAACAAGTGGCACAAGGAGGTGCACTACGTGGAGCCGGAAATCTCAACCAAGGCTTTAAGAACATGAATCCTCCAAAGTTCGTAGGATCTACTGATCCGGACGATGCCGAACACTGGATCCGGGAAACTGAACGGATCTTTTGGGTTATGCAATGCACGGATCAAGAGAAGGTCCTGCTAGCAACTTTTCAATTAGAAAGGGACGCCCGCTGTTGGTGGGAGTCGGTAGAAGCTACGTTAAATCAAGGACAAGTCACTTGGGAAGAGTTTGTTGAACATTTCAACAATAAATATTTCTCAGATCGAGTTCAAGAGAAGAAAGCCGCTGAATTCGCCGCACTTAAGCAACGATCTTTGTCGGTGGCTGAATATGAAGCGCAGTTCTCAAGGCTGTCTCGGTACGCTAAACACTTAGTTAGTACTGAGAAGATGAAAGCTCGAAGATTCCTTAATGGGCTCAGGCCCCAATACATCACACAACTGGCATCGATGGACATACAAGTCTATTCAGAGATGGTTCGACGAGCCCAATTACTAGAAGATGCCATGGAACTATCTGATAGGATCCGTGGGAAAGACAAGAAGGAGAATGTTACTAGCTCCGGCACCTTCAAACCCAATTTCAAGAAGAGGCCAAGTAATGGAGGTACTCCCTTCCAAGAGCAAAAGTTCAAGAAGACCAAACCTTTCTCCATCACCACTACACCTTCTAAGGTGGTATGTAAGCACTGTGATAGGGCCGGGCATAAGGCCGAAGAATGTTGGAGGAAACTTGGAGCGTGTCTCCGTTGTGGGAGCCGTGATCATCGGATTCCCCACTGTCCCCTACTCAATGATCAAGCCGGTGACGGAAAGCGCCCGGTGACAAAGAATGCTCGTCTCCAAGCTATTAAGGAGGCGGAACAAGACAAAGGCGGACTAGTAGAAGGTACACTGAAAGTTTGTTCCAAGTCTGCATATGTCTTATTTGATATGGGTGCATCACATTCTTTTATTTCCAAGAAGTTTGCTGACCCACTACCTATGGAATCGGAATGGATGAAAATATTTTTATCTACTCCTCTCAGAAACGAAACCGATATTACTCACCATTATCAAAACGGTGCAGTCTTGGTAAAAGGAAGAAATCTTCCTATCAACCTCATATGTTTAGACCTAAAGAAATATGATGTCATATTGGGAGACCGAGGAGTCTATGAGGAAACGATTCCCAGACTTATTCTAAAAAAGTATATATTCTACACTCTCCACGTTTATATGTGATGGAATTTGGGGACCACATTCTTTTAAATGGGGGAGGGTGTAGCAACCCTGGTAAAATAAAAGGAAGATTTCAAGAAAAATTAAGTAAGTAAATGATAAGAACCAAAATGAATAAATAATAAGTCAAATGTAAATAACGCCTCTCAACAAGGCGCGATTTAAATAAGAAATGCCTTTACCTGAGGCGTTAATTCAAAAAGTGACGCCTATACCAAAGGTCGTCAAATTTCAAAACGGCCAAAACGAATAAAAGGAAAGAGAAAGAAACGCCCTCTTCTTGGGCGCGAATTACAAAAGAAATGGTACAGGTCAAGACGCCAATTAAAATGCACGCCCTAACCTAAGGCGTTAATTGCATTTGTGTTCCATTCGAACCAGGAGACTATCAAGGGTAAGTTTTAGGATTGGTACGTGCTCGATTGATTATGGTAAGGACTCTATCACATAAACTAGAGTTCTAATCAAATTCCAACCCTAAAGGATTCCTGGAACCCTATAAATACCCCTTCCAATCGAACCCTAATGGCTATTTTATCGAAGGAAGGCCTACTGCTGTCTCGTGTGTGAAGAACAGGTATGTTCTTCTTCCTTTTTATCTTCAGTCAGGGAAGCATGAAGAATATTAATGCTTCTACCTCTTCTTTCCCTGTAGGTGGCCTGCCTCGTGAAGGTGTTCCTGTCTAGCTGAAGAACGTGGGTTCTTCATCAACATCGTTTTCCCAGAAGACTCTGTTTAGAACAGAGTATCGTTTTCTCTTCACATCCTTCATGTTCCTCCACCCATATCATCATCAGGTAGGTTTTCTCAAGAATTGTAACTCAAACTTCTATATAATCATGCTGTTAACATATATTGATTCATGCATATGGTTTCACTGAGTTTTCGAGGTTTTCTGTGAAATTTTGGAAAGAGGCGACCCTCTCTAGGACGCTAATTCAAGTTCTGACGACTGACAGAAGAGTCGTCAATTCCACATAATTAATAAATACCCATGTTTAAAATTTAAGATCTATGAAACCCTGAATCCAATTTAATGCATGATCATAAGTATTGAATCTTGATAATTTTCTTGCCTTGACCATGTACCTTGTTTCCTGAAAATTTATTATCCTGAAAATTACACTGTTCATGTTAAATTCTGGAAAATAATGAATTAACGACCCTTAGTAGGTCATCTTTTATGAAAGTGACGCCCCACCCCAGGGCGCTAATTTAAATTAAAGACTTAGAATAAGTCGTTATTTCCCTGAAATATCTAGGAATTATTAAAATTCTGAACAAGGTAATTAACGGCACAGTGCATGTCGTTTCTTTATGAAATAACGCCCCTGACTAAGGCGCGTTTTATTGAAATTATAGAATTAAGGAAAAATCTCAGCATAACAGAAGTATATGATGGACGACTGTTTCAGAAGTCGTCAAATTGAAAAGACACGACCCAGTGAAGGGCGTTAATTTATTAAATAGTGACTTAGGTTAAGTCGCTAATTTCCTGTGTGATTATTTTATACTGCTTTCTGTGAACCAAGGGTTTCGTATATATATATATATATATCGGCACTATATTCCATTCCGTGAGTATAGTCCCATGCTTCATGATGATTTATCGCATTACCCACTAACTCTCGGTGACATACAAGCCCTCCATTGGACATTCCGTTCCTTTGGACTGGCAAGTTAGTCATTGGGACCTCCGTAAGTCTCCTCGTAGCCTTGGATTCCCTCAAGGCCGACTGAGCTGGTTGTACCATAAAAACCTATTACACTATTTTGCCACGTCACTCTATAGAAACATGATATACCGGCCCTCATGATATGCTATGTGGATATCATGAGAATATTCTTAATGGGATGTGGAAACAATGCCATTATTATGTTCTTGTGGACCTCAATTCTATATCAAATGACATGACCATCTATATATGGACACTTAATTGTCATGGTACCCAATTAGGGAACCAACTCCACCCAGTTTTATCGATACTCGTGTTTATATCGTCATTATCGTCCTTATACATCAAGTTCAATTTTGAACTCTACTCTATCTTGAATTTCCACAAGCTTTTTCTTTGAAATTCCATATTGGTTATACAAATAAAGTGGATGTCTAGATCTATCTTTAATGCTGTGCATATAAGGACCCGATCTGGTCCTGGGAGGAGCACCCAAAAGTACTAGTGCCCATGGGAGTTGTAATGATCACGGTGTCTAGCATTGCACCGAAGTACTTTTTCTCTTGATCTTTGGCATTCCACACACACTCTCTCTTTCCTGCATGCGTGACTCGACTTGCGTGACTTTACTAGCATGGCCCGACACGGGCAAAGTACTTGCGTGAAATAGCCAATAATCTATATAGTCTCTCATGAGTATCTCTTGTTTAAGACTCGCTTGGATGTTTTGCACGACGTGTTATTCTATTGATTAGTTTTATTTCACTTGCTCAGTTATTTCTACATGCATATTATATTTACATGTGAAAAATTGTAATTACTTAAACTCATTGCTAGTTCTTGAGATATAATTTCCTACTGAGCGTTCGCTCACTTAGTGTTTCCCTACTTTTCTGGTAAGTCTGACGACGAGACTCAATCGGACAGGGAAGGTCAGGAGTGAAAGAGATTAGAGCTTCTTAAAGCGTCAACTAGTCTTGTCTTTTCTGTGTTTTCTTGAGTCAATTTTGTACTTTTCTTTTTATTAAGTTTAGCATTTTCAAGGGATTGTAATAGAAATACTTTTGTGAAGGAATAAAAGGATTGGGTTATCTTTACTCTTGCGCATCTCTGATTTGGTGTCGAATACACTAATACTCTGATTGACATGATCGATATAAACTCGTCACGTGTCTCCGGGTATCTTCCGCGCTCGGGGCGTGACAATTGACCACGGTGTTTGGCATTGCACCGGAGTACTTTCTTGCTAGACTTTAGACATTCCACTCATTCACGTGATATTACTTGATCGATTGATTTGAGGCCCGCAGAAGGGTAAAAGTATTTGCTTGAATGAAATTGATAAATAGCCAATTCCAGTTATACATGCTTGAAATTACGTTGCTTACTATTACTTGCTTGACATGAGTTCTTACCTTCTTGGAAAAATTATTGTTAATTCTAGTTATTGCTTGCTTGATATCTCTTGCTTATTGAAGTTGGAATCTATATACTCTCACTTGTTATTCCTATACTGCTCTTGTCAATTTTACAATCCTTGTTATCTACTTGTCTACATGCATAGATTTACCAACATTAATTGAACTTGTAAACCACTTAAAGCATGTTAAATCTTGAGATGTAAATCTTACTGAGCGATTCGCTCATCCAGTTGCTTCTAACATTTTCAGGTGATTTGGATTACAACCAGAACTCGGAAGGGAATGAGTCTGAGTGATGAGTGTAGAAATAGAGTCATCAATTGTCATGTTAATTGTGTTGTCAATTGTGTTATTGTAATTCCACTATTTTGTGTTACTTGTAAACCTACGTATGTCAGTTGTATTATCCAGTTATGTCATTTGTATTTCCTTTGATCAAAACTGATAAAGGAGTGAGGACTAGTAGTTGATTGTACGAATTTGACATTTTGGTTAGTTGTAATAATCGATAGCTCGAACTATTTATGTTAGTTTCAAGTCTAAGCTTAGTAAATTGCTTAGTCATTTGCGCACTCTTTAAATAGTCTAAAGAAGATATCCACTAATTAGCTAGATCGCTTTGGTTCTATATTAAGGACTGTCGCGCCACGGGTAAGCTTCCGCACTCGAGACGTGACACGGGGACTTACGGAGGTCCCGGATGTGATCACCTAGTTGTCCCCGAGGAATATGGAGACGAGAGGTTCACACACTAAGGTAGGAAAATGCAACTATGATATGAGTATGAATGATCCTATGTGCACCGGGGTGCATGCAAATTTTAGCCTAAAAATTAACAACCAAATATGCAAACAATGATGTAAATATGTATAGCAACCAAGGAGGAGATCAGATAACACCCAAGCATGAAAGTCACAGTAAAAACTACAAAAATAAACTCAACCTCAGGATGCGTACCTGTGACTAGAGAAACGGTCTGATATGAAACCGCCAGAGAGATAAGACAGCCTATTTCTAAGCCACTTTTAAGCCATAAACAGCCGAACAATGGACCGCCAAGGTGACCAAATTGTTGGATTTTTGTGACTTCCCTAGTGTTTTGATGATGAGCATCACTATGTTAAATATTGTCATTTTAATCAGATATCTTGCGTAATGTTATGCATTTGAAATTTCCATGATTAACAGGAAAACTGCTATGAGGTAGTACCTTGCATGTCCGTACTGTTCCTTTCATATTTCGTGTTGTTTGTGTTTACTACACTTCGTGTTGTCCTTTTGTACGTCTTGTTGTTCCAACTATGTTGGTTGATTGTCTTCGTGCTGGTTACTGAAGCAGCTCGATTTGTTCTGATGAACTTCGAGTCGTTTTCCTGTGAACCTCGTGTCGTTTCCTCAGTATTTAGTTGCTCGTCTCGAGTCATCCTTTTTATTTTTGCTCTTGTGTTTTCGTGTCATTTACTGTAGTTACTCGAGTCGTTTTCCTGCTTTCACTGTTTTATCACGTGTCATTGTAGCTGTTCCCGTCTTCTGTCTTCGTGTTATTTTTCCTAGACCCCGTGTCCTTTTTGCTTTGTGACCACACTTCGTGTAGGGTTCTGTTTTTGTCTTCGAGTTGGTTTCAGTCCGTGTCGTCCTCGTCTTCGAGTCGTTCGTAAGTTCGAGCAATTTTGTATTCGAGTCGTGTTTTAATGTCTTCGTGTTGTTTCTGTGTTTGTGTCTTCGTGTTGTTGTTTTTGTGTCTTCATGTTGTTTTGTATTTGTGTCTTCGTGTTGTTTCTTTCTATCTTCGTCCAAGGTTCCTCTGATCGTGTGTTTCTATCATTTTACTCCTTGTTATTTCCTTGTCACCTCGTGCTGTTCTCATCTGACTTCGTGTCGTTCTCCTTGTAGTGTTAGCCGTGTTGCTGTAGTCATCTGACCTTGTGTCATTCTCTCTTTATTTCGTGCTGTAGTCATCTTGTGTATCTCGTGTCATTTTCAGTATAGTGCATCTCGTACTGCTATCACATTCCTCATGCAGTTTTAGTTTTTGTGGCCCTGAGTTTTAATGGTTTTAATTTCTTTACATGAGAAGAAGAAAAACAAAAAGAAGAAGGTGGTCCGAGGAAGAATATTCCCCGGTGTCTGGGCTGCACGTGATCCAATACTCAAGGAACCAATGCTATAAGGGCACGTGGCAAGAAGGTTCTAGATCGAGCGCGGGAAGCACACGCCTTGCATGAACCCTCCTGATCGCTTATAAAAGCACTGCCTCACCATCTACGAAAAGTGGAGCTCTGAGGTTACAGGAAAGAAATTTGAGTGAGAGCAGACGAGAAGGAGCCTCCCTGAGAAACTAGAGTGATCCAGTTGAGAGAGAAGAGAGAGCAGAAGAGTGATCAGAAGATGGGTATTGACTTACGGATCAAATCCGAAGTCTGCTGCTCAGTTTGAGCTACATTGTTTCCAGTTTCTGAAATTTGGCTTCCGTCTTTATTATTTTCATTTTTATCTGCTTTTTCCTTCTTGATTGAAAGTTCTCTGTGTTCCCTCTGGGCTTCAGAGGAAGAGAGACCTTGGTCTCTGGTTCTAGTGACTGCAGATCACTAGTGTTCCCTCCGATTGGAGGAAGAGGAACTTGTTTCCTGGTTTCTAGGGACTTGGCGTCCTTAGGGTTCCCTCCGGGTGTGGAGGAAGAGGGGAGAGTGTTCCCCTGGAGAAGCTGTGAATCAGCCGTTGTCGCAGACTGAGTCTGCTTTGCTAGCAGGTGCTAGTGGAAGCCTCACTTCGATTTGAAGTGAGGGGTGGACGTAGGCAGACTGGAGGTCTGACCGAACCACCTTAAAAACCTCTGGGTACTCGTGTGATTGTCTGTGGTGATTTTGTGATGTGCCTTCTATCCACTCGAGCTATTGTCCGCACTACGTTTTTGTGGGTTCAACTCCGAGATTGCTTGTTTTAAGTGAATCATTCTTCAGTAAGTTTTAATCGGTTGAAAATAGTGATCTATTCATCCCCTCCCCTTCTAGATCACTTTATATTTCTCATATCACTTGGTATCAGAGCGGGTATTTCCCAATATGTGGTCCAACGGCCAGGGAAACGGATCCGCTGGTTCTTGCAGCTACATTGCTGAAGGGCAGTCAATCACCCGTCCCCCTTTCTTCGATGGTAATAACTATTTCTTTTGGAAGAACAAGATGGAAGTCTTTATCAGGGCCCAAAGCCACAAGCTCTGGAGAGTAATTACAGATGGTCCGTACCAACTTCCACCGAACGAAGACATGTGGACAGAGGAACAGGTTAAACTTTCCGCACTGAATTGGACAGCTCTTAGCATCATACAGTGCGCCGTCCATCCGGAAGAGTACTTGAGGATTTCAGCGTGCAAGACTACAAAGAAAATGTGGGATGAATTGCAGTTAATTTATGAGGGCACATCTCAAGTGAAAGCTACCAAGATCAATATGCTTACAACTCAGTATGAGTTGTTTAAGATGAAGCCAGAGGAGTCGATCACAGAAATGTATGCTAGATTGTCTGTGATCATCAATAGTCTGAGAGGATTTGGAAAGGAGATTCAGCAAGAAGACATTGTCAGGAAGATCCTTAGGTCCCTAACTCCCATCTGGGATACTAAGGTAACCGTCATAGAGGAATCTAAAGATTTATCCACCATGTCAGTAACCCAACTGATTGGGTCTCTCATGACCCACGAAATGAACTTCAAACAAGGGAATGATGGACATGACAGAAAGGGAAAGAATGTTGCTCTGAAAGTCTCACGACATACTAAGAAGAGCAGCAGCAGCAACAGCAGTGGTTGTAGCAGCGAAGACTCTGACGGATTCTCAGACCTGGACAAGGGCGAGCAGGCCATGCTCACCAGGCAATTCAGAAAGTTCTTGAGGACTTAAGGGAAATTCTACAGGAGAAAGAAATTTAATGCTGCAAGGAAGTCTCCTGAACGAGAACTTGAGAAGAACCGGTTTGTTAAGAAGGTTACATGCTACCATTGTTAGAAACCTGGTCACATAAAAAGTGAATGTCCAGAGCTGCAAGCTAAGGCTCCCGGATACCAGAAGAAGATGGTGCACAAAAAGAAGAAAGCCATGCTATGCACATGAAGCGACGAGGAGGAGGATCCAGAAGCCACCTCGTCCAGTGAAGGTGAAGAGAAGACTTGCCTCATGGCCAACCATGAGGAAGAGGTAACGAACTTATTTGAGAATTTTACTTTGGACGATTGGGAGGACGCTTATGGTGACCTGTTAGCTAAATATAATTTTCTAACCAAGGAGCACAGAATGCTTAAACGAAAGTTTCACTCAGTTTCTGAGGAACACTCTATTGTTGTTACAGGTAACATGAAAACCAAGGAGATGGCCATTGAGCTAGATCAGGCTAGAAGTGAGATCGAGAAGTTTAGAATGGAAAGAGAGGAAAATCTAGCTAGGATGAATGAGCTGAAGAGTAAAACTGAAGAGAGTAAAAATGAGTTTAGACTGATCGCAGAAAAATATGAGGCGGTTAGAAAAGTTAATCAGGAACTCCAGGACCAATGTAATGAACTTCAGAAGGAGATTGAGGACAAAGGAAAAATGCTAGAAAAATGTACAGAGGGGAGAAACAATCTGAATGCCCTTCTGGGGTCGAGGGTAAACTTCAATAGGGAGGGATTAGGATACTATCCCATAAATAAAAAACCCTTTGAATTTAAAACTGTCACATTCTGCCCTGCCAAGGGCAAAGAAAAACTGGAAACACCATCCAGTTCCAAATCTGTCTCTACATTGAAGGTTTCGACCAGCAAATCCATTCAATCCACTGGTCAACAAGCTAAGTCAGGAAATCCTGAGACTAGAACTGCTCCTGTGCCACAGTTGTGGAACAAAGGTTTTCACACGACCATTCCTATTGATGTCACTAGAAAGGTGAACAGTTTCGCTAAGAAAGTTCAACATGCTAGTTATCAAGGAAAGCATGCAAACATGCATCACTTTCAGCACAATTTTCATTTGAATAAAAATGGTTACATGAATTATGCTCAGCACACACGTGTTTTCTCTAAGAGGCCAAACAACAATTTTTATGTTCGGAAACAGCATAATTTTAATAGGAATAGGCTCATTCAACACCCACTGAGAAATGCCAAGAAGGAAGAATCAATCCACATGAAATCACTGAAAAGAACAGTAAAACAAATGTGGGTTCCTAAGTGTAATTTGCATGAATTGAAAACTATCTTTGGACCCAATTTGAATTGGGTCCCATATTACTTTGTCTGAACTCTCGCAGGTTAGCCTGGCAGCCGAGCATAACAAGTGGTATCTTGACAGCGGCTGTAGCAGGCACATGACAGGAGACCAGTCCAAATTTAGTAAACTGAAAATGAAGTTTGGGGGCTTGGTCAAATTCGGTGGAAATAACAGAGGAAGAATAATTGGAATTGGTACAGTTGGTAAGTCCTCTACTAACTTCATTGAAGATGTGTATCTTGTAGAAGAACTTCAGCACAACTTGGTAAGTATAAGTCAACTCTGCGACAAAGGACACAAGGTACTCTTTGACCACAATTCCTGCACTATTTTTGAGCTGAATTCTGATAACGTCATGTTCATAGGTCATAGAGTAAACAATGTATACATCGTAGACCTGGATGATAATCCTGAAACTAACTTGTGTATGTCTGCTAATTCTGAACAGGTTGCTTTTGACTGGCATAGGCGTCTAGGCCATGCTAGTTTGTCTACAATGAATAAACTGTCTAAGCATAACCTAGTTAGAGGTTTTCCCAGAATAAGATTTCAGTTAGGGTCCAAGCTATGTGATGCTTGTGCACAAGGTAAACAGACTCGTGCAGTTTTTAAGTTGAGAACTGAGAGTCTTTCATCTAAACCGCTGCAGCACTTGCACATGGATCTCTTTGGTCCTACTCGCATACAAAGTTTGTCAGGTAAGAGATATGGATTAGTCATAGTTGATGACTACACTAGATTTTCTTGGTTGTTTTGTTTAGCAAATAAAAATGATGCTTTTGTTCACTTTGAAGAACTTTTCAATAAAATCAAACTACAAGGTGAACATAATATCATTACAATTCAGTCTGACCACGGAGGAGAGTTTGAGAACTCTTCATTTTCTGAATTTTGCTCAAGAGAGGGAGTGACTCCCAAATTCTCTTCTCCCAGGACACTGGAGCAGAACAGAATTGTTGAGAGAAGAAACAGGTCAATAATTGAAATGGCCAGGACTATGCTGATTGAGAGTTGACTTCCAAGGAGATTTTGGGCTGAAGCTGCGAATACTGCATGCTACATTCTAAACCGAGCCTTGGTAAGACCTACTCATAGGAAAACTCCTTATGAACTTCTCAAGGGTAAGCAGCCAAACATTTCTTACTTTAAAGTTTTTGGCTCCAAATGTTTTATTCACAATAATGGTAAGAATGGTTTGGACAAATTTGAAGCTAGAAGCTCTCCTGGAATTTTTCTCGGATATTCAAAACCTCAAGGGCTTACAGAGTTTTCAATAAAGATGATCAAACTGTTGAAGAAACACCGCATGTAGTGTTTGATGAAAATGATTTCTCTAACAAAGTGATGAATGATGACAGGGAGCCATCTAATGAGGGAGATTTCTTGGAGAGAATTGAAGAAGAAGAGATGCAGCCAGCTGCTCAACCAGAAAACTCACAGCAAGAAGGAGTAGCTGAGGTAGGTGAACCCTCAGGTGAGATAATATTTCACAAAGACCACCCTAGTGAAAATGTCATAGGCAATTTGCATGATCCTCCTAGGACAAGGTCTCATTTTAGAATTGTCCAAGAACAGGACTTAGCTGCATTGGTATCTTAGGTGGAACCCAAATCTGTGGAAGAAGCCTTAAAATATGATTCTTGGGTATCCGCCATGTGTGAGGAATTAAATCAATTTGAGAAAAATATTGTATGGGAACTAGTTCCCAGACCGGATAACACTCATGTCATTGGCACTAAATGGGTTTTCAAGAATAAAGTTGATGAGAATGGAGCTATTTCTAGAAACAAAGCAAGACTTATAGCTCAAGGCTACAGTCAGGAATTTGGTGTGGATTTTGATGAATCCTATGCCCCAGTGGCTAGGATGGAAGCTATAAGAATTCTGCTTGCATTTGCATGCTCTAGGAACATTCGGCTGCAGCAGATGGATGTCAAAAGCGCATTCTTAAATGGGTTATTGAAGGAAGAGGTATATGTTGAACAACCTCCAGGTTTTAACTTCTCTGTTCAGCCTAACATGGTTGTTAGGTTGAATAAAGCCCTCTATGGACTAAAGCAGGCTCCCCGAGCCTGGTATGAGAGACTTTCTGAATTCCTCTTGAGCAAGGGCTACACTCGAGGTAAGGTTGACCAAACCCTCTTCACCAAAAATCTCGGAAAGGATTTAATAGTGGTCCAAGTATATGTTGATGATATCATCTTCGGATCTAACAATTCAAAATTGTGTAAAGAATTTTCTGAATCTATGTCTCATGAATTTGAAATGAGCTTAGTTGGCGAACTAAAGTATTTTCTCGGGCTGCAGGTCAAACAGATGGAGGATGGTTGTTTCATAAATCAAACCAAGTATACTCTGGAGATACTGAAAAGGTTTGGAATGACCAGCCTCAAGACTATCTCAACACCCATGGGCACCAACTCCTCACTGGATTCAGACGAAAAAGGTAAAGAGGTGGATGCTAAATTATATAGAGGTATGATCGGTTCACTCCTCTACTTAACAGCATCCAGGCCTGACATTCAATTTAGTGTAGGGATGTATGCCAGATACCAGGCTAGGCCTACTGAATTACATTTGGGAGCTGTAAAAAGAATCTTTAGATACTTATCTGCTACCTATGATCTAGGTCTTTGGTATCTTGCATCATGTAGTTTAGATCTCATTGCATATACAGATGCAGATTATGCAGGATGTAAATTGGACAGGAAAAGTACTAGTGGTCACTGCGAATTTTTAGGAGGGTGCCTAGTCTCTTGGGGATCCAAGAAGCAACACTCTGTGGCTCTTTCTACTGCTGAAGCTGAGTATGTGGCAGCAGGGAGCTGTGGCACACAGGTTATATGGATAAAACACCAGCTTCTGGATTACTCAGTTGAGCTAGGTTGCACTTCCATCTTTTGTGACAATACTAGTGCAATAAACATTGCAAAGAATCATGTACTTCATTCTCGAACTAAACACATCGAAATCAGGCATCATTTTATTCGAGATGAAGTAGCTAGGAAGACCTTTGAGTTGATCCATGTTGGCACTAACTCACAAATTGCAGATATTTTCACTAAGCCACTGGATACTGAAAAATTTAGCACATTGCGCAGAGAATTAGGTATTTACAGAATTTCATGATTGAATAATTGATCTCTGAATAATATGTCATGTGCTCTTGTGCTTATCTATACTCATTGTCTGTTGCTGAAAATAACCTCATTATGAGTGTTTACTGATTCACTCGTATTGATTGATATCACTTTGTTTTCTTTGAGGTGTTTTTGAGGTATGTCTTGGTTAAGTCTGAGTCGGAGTCAAGGTCTCAGGGGGAGCTAGATTAATAATAGGTGTCATGCTCTTTTGGCCAAATCTAAACATACTTTGAACGGATTTTTGCTGACCTTATAAGAGAATCAGGTTGAGTAGGTGTATAAAAGAAATCTTTGGATGTTTTATCCGTTAAGACTGTTCATCTGATTTCTTGTTGGAATTTCAGCTGTTAGTCCCACTAAGATCAAAATCTGAATTCAAGACTATCTTCCTACATTGTAACTGACTTCTGATCTAGCCAGTACAGCATACCTACTTAGTCTAGTTAAGTCCGAAATGAGGTATATAGTGTTTTAGTCTGAAAAACTTTGGAGCTGGTGTATTGTTCTCAAACTGAATCAAGACTAATTTACAAGGTTTCAAGTGCAGTTTAATGAAAAAAAAATTCATGAAAGAAGTTTTAACAATCTTGTTAACTGTTCATTGAGAAATTGGGACTTTCATCAATGAAGTGAAAGCATCCCATGTCATGAGATGGCAGTATAAATCAGGTTTAATTAGCTGTCTTGATCATACAGAGCTATGGTACATATCTGGTTAGTAACTGGGGTGTCTGGCCTCTGGTAAAGGTGCCACCTTAATGTCAACACCAGTTAGACTACTATCTCTGTCCTCTTGTCAGAAGGGGTAATGTGGTCTTGCCACCAAGTAACTGGGGATTCCTACCTCTAAACAAGGTGTCTCCCTAATGTCAAAGATGTACTTGACATATTTACCTTTGATCTTGACCATCATTGAAAAAAATTCTTCTCCCTCTTGGTATCAAGACCCTGTACACTTGGCATATAGTTCCTGGTTTGTTTGTTTTCAATACCACAGGTCTTTGTTTTCCTGACTTCCTTGCTTTATACTCTCTGAGTAAAGACTTACTCTGACCATACTGGTATCTTGTACCTTACTTGCTTAGAATCTAGTTCTGTGTATGGAGCGGATCTTCATTCACCATTTTGCACACAGTCTGACTAACTGATCTTCAAAATCCTCACATTAAATTAATGGCTTTCTTAATTGCCTAAACATCTCAATAACTTTCCTTTATCAGCCATACTCTCTCTTGTTTTCTCTCCACTGTCAGTAATTTTCTTTTCGTGATATCTTCAGACCTGCCCCTAGTTTTGATGATGTCAATGGGGGAGAGTGTCTTGCTTGTGTTTTGCTGAGGGGGAGTGGTATAGTGTCTTGCTTGTGTTTTGCTGAGGGGGAGCGAATGATAAGTGCCCTGAGCTATCTAGTCAGAGGAAAGCAGTTGTTGTGTTCAGGGAGAGTTTTTGGGAGTCGTCAGAGGAGGCGAGTGTGTTGTGTGTCTGCATTGCTTATCTTCACATAATCTCATTGCACTTCATCTATGTTATTTAATATAGTGTTGCCATCATCAAAAAGGGGGAGATTGTTTGATTTTTGTGACTTCCCTAGTGTTTTGATGATGAGCATCACTATGTTAAATATTGTCATTTTAATCAGATATCTTGCGTAATGTTATGCATTTGAAATTTCCATGATTAACAGAAAAACTGCTATGAGGTAGTACCTTGCATGTCCGTACTGTTCCTTTCATATTTCGTGTTGTTTGTGTTTACTACACTTCGTGTTGTCCTTTTGTACATCGTGTTGTTCCAACTATGTTGGTTGATTGTCTTCGTGCTGGTTACTGAAGCAGCTCAATTTGTTCTGATGAACTTCGAGTCGTTTTCCTGTGAATCTCGTGTCGTTTCCTCAGTATTTAGTTGCTCATCTTGAGTCATCCTTTTTATTTTTGCTCTTGTGTTTTCGTGTCATTTACTGTAGTTACTCGAGTCATTTTCCTGCTTTCACTGTTTTATCACGTGTCGTTGTAGCCGTTCCCGTCTTCTGTCTTCGTGTTGTTTTTCCTAGACCCCGTGTCCTTTTTGCTTTGTGACCACACTTCGTGTAGGGTTCTATTTTTGTCTTCGAGTTGGTTTCAGTCCGTGTCGTCCTCATCTTCGAGTCGTTCGTAAGTTCGAGCAATTTTGTATTCGAGTCGTGTTTTAATGTCTTCATGTTGTTTCTGTGTTTGTGTCTTCGTGTTGTTGTTTTTGTGTCTTCATGTTGTTTTGTATTTGTGTCTTCGTGTTGTTTCTTTCTATCTTCGTCCAAGGTTCCTCTGATTGTGTGTTTCTATCGTTTTACTCCGTGTTATTTCCTTGTCACCTCGTGCTGTTCTCATCTGACTTCGTGTCATTCTCCTTGTAGTGTTAGCCGTGTTGCTGTAGTCATCTGACTTCGTGTCGTTCTCCTTGTAGTGTTAGCCGTGTTGCTATAGTCATCTGACCTCGTGTCATTCTCTCTTTATTTCGTGCTGTAGTCATCTTGTGTATCTCGTGTCGTTTTCAGTATAGTGCATCTCGTACTGCTATCACATTCCTCATGCAATTTTAGTTTTTGTGGCCCTGAGTTTTAATGGTTTTAATTTCTTTGCAGGAGAAGAAGAAAAACAAAAAGAAGAAGGTGGTCCGAGGAAGAATATTCCCCGGTGTCTGGGCTGCACGTGATCCAATACTCAAGAAACCAATGCTATAAGGGCACGTGGCAAGAAGGTTCTGGATCGAGCGCGGGAAGCACACGCCTTGCATGAACCCTCCTGATCACTTATAAAAGCACTGCCTCACCATCTACGAAAAGTGGAGCTCTGAGGTTACAGAAAAGAAATTTGAGTGAGAGCAGACGAGAAGGAGCCTCCCTGAGAAACTAGAGTGATCCAGTTGAGAGAGAAGAGAGAGCAGAAGAGTGATCAGAAGATGGGTATTGACTTACGGATCAAATCCGAAGTCTGCTGCTCAGTTTGAGCTACATTGTTTCCAATTTCTGAAATTTGGCTTCCGTCTTTATTGTTTTCATTTTTATCTACTTTTTCCTTCTTGATTGAAAGTTCTCTGTGTTACCTCCCGGTGTTCAGGGGAAGAGAGAGACGTGTTCTCTCTGGTTCACTTGTAACAGAGGTTGCAGTGTTGTTCCCTCTCGTAGAAGAGGTGTTCCCTCTGGGCTTCAGAGGAAGAGAGACCTTGGTCTCTGGTTCTAGTGACTGCAGATCACTAGTGTTCCCTCCGATTGGAGGAAGAGGAACTTGTTTTCTGGTTTCTAGGGACTTGGCGTCCTTAGGGTTCCCTCCGGGTGTGGAGGAAGAGGGAAGAGTGTTACCCTGGTGAAGCTGTGAATCAGCCGTTGTCGCAGACTGAGTCTGCTTTGCTAGCAGGTGCTAGTGGAAGCCTCACTTCGATTTGAAGTGAGGGGTGGACGTAGGCAGACTGGAGGTCTGACCAAACCACCTTAAAAACCTCTGGGTACTCGTGTGATTGTCTGTGGTGATTTTGTGATGTGCCTTCTATCCACTCGAGCTATTGTCCGCACTGCGTTTTTGTGGGTTCAACTCCGAGATTGCTTGTTTTAAGTGAATCATTCTTCAGTAAGTTTTAATCGGTTGAAAACAGTGATCTATTCATCCCCTCCACTTCTAGATCACTTTATATTTCTCATATCACAAAGAGCAGAAAATAACAGGAAATTAAACGGAAAATTTGAGGAAAACACAAGGGCAATTGGGTTAAATCAACAGTAGCAGGTCAAACAGAAGCTCAACACGATTGGCACTAGATGTCCCACCGTGATCGCCAAAAAATTAGGGATGTTGATTTTCTAAATGATTCCCTCAATGGTGAAGATATGATGATGAACAAGTTGATATAAATGATGTGAACTCATGAACAAATGCAACATCAACTCAAGCAATCAGCATGGAAATATAAGCACATGGGCATGTCATCTTCATCAGCAATAAGCAAAAGAAAAGAAAAACACACGCCGGGACGTAGAGCAAAAGAATAAAATCAAACACACACCGTAGGTGTGGAGCAACTAAACTAAAGCCAAGAAAGAGAGATATGGGGAAAATAAAGAGGACTACTGCCCAAACTAAAGGAGTGTGATCGCCACCAAGGTATTTAAAATAGCAAAGCTAAGGTAAATACCTTGGAAAGAGGAGGATGAAACACCTGCCCACGGGAGATGAAAACCAGAGATATGTGCTTTCAAATGGTCTTATATCAGGCCGTGAACGAACCAGAAATGGCCTTACGATAAGCCGCCAGAGCCTCGCAAACAGTCCATTGTAGAGCCGCCAGATCACACAGAACAGCAACTTGGGACTTGAATCTCTACTTCTCCTGGCCGGCCAGAAGAGCTGGGCCTCGTGCTAGGAACCTTGTGGACCTGCAAGAAAAAAGTGTAGAAGCACAGAAAAATAACCCAAATTAGCCCCATGACAAGTGTAGCAACTATAATGTAAATAAACCAACGTGCATGCAAAAGGAAGGGTGGATACTTGGAAGGGTGGTTTTTAAACCCCTGTGGGGCATGGAAAAGATGGGAATATATTTAAAAATGATGCAAAGATGATAGAACGTGGAAGAGGAAGAGGCGAGATGCTTGTGAATGCTATGAAGAGGGGTAAGAAACTAAAGAGGAAAACAACACTATTGAACCCTTGGAACTTAATACTCCCCGAACTTGGAAGCTAATGGACGTAGACAGCACTTCTCCTTGATGGGTACTCGCTCCAAAACGCAGCAGCACCTCGACGTAATCTCCAGAATTCTCTTCCTCAACCCATGAACTCAAGGGTTCTATTTATAGACCCTCAAACTCTCTAGACGAGTTGGAGAGATTCCATTGAAAAAGTAGGGCAGAGCTTAGCAAACTCTTGAAGATAATACTCCCAAGAGTCCATAGAAATAAACAGAAGCTTCTAAGGATCACTATCGAGAGAGAAATCATCAAATCAAAACTCTAATTCGGCCACGGCGCAGCAGAGAAAAGATAGTTCTAGCAGGACTCTCTGTCTGCACAAACGGTCGTACGATAAACCGCCATTTAGAACAAACGGTCTAAGTATAGTCCGTTAACCTCGGTCGTTCACTAGAAGATAAGGTCAACGGGCGAAAACTTCATGAACAGGACTCTGGAACTGGAAAATGATCTAAGGTTAAACCGCCACAATGCCTCTAATGGCCATACGATAAATCGCTAGAGCTCAATGGATAAGAAAGGATAAAGCTAAGAGAAAGGCGTTGGCTCTGGACTCTTGCGTCAGCAAACGGCCTTAAAATAAACCGCTACACGTCATCAAATGGTCATTCTATAGACCGCCAGAGATAGTGGCATGGCAAAATAAATGAAAGGCCTACTAAGCTTCAACCCATGGAAAAACGAATAAGGAGTGTTGTGTATGTGATTTTGATGCTTACAAAATACCTTTGCCTTTGTTGAAATGATTACAAACTGTTTCTATTGGGATATCATCATGTGGATGCATCTGTGACTCTATAAGGCTCATACGTGCTTTGAGGTTAGCACATTGCATATACATTCCATCTACACTTGGGGGAGATTGCTCTATATTCAATGAGAAAGCCTTTGTAAAAAACATGCTTGGATAAATGTCATATTGAGCCTCATGTCATGCATGTTAATGCTAAATAATTGATTGAGATGTAAATACCATTGCTAGCCCCCAAGGTAATGATGTGTGGATTGATGAGAGTTTGGATGAAGATTGATCAAATACAATGTAACTCAATATTGTTATGAGTGCCTTGTCTTCCAAATTTGTTTATCATAAAATGGTAATTCAATATTGGAACTCCATGATTCTTACATGAACGATTCAACAAAAGAACAAGCATTTAAGGACAATGTGAACTCAGGTAAAACAATGAGGTAAGTGTTGCTATGTGGATTTAAATGGATATCTCGTTCCTCCTTCACTCTTAGAATAGGTTCAATGATGTAATTTATTGTGAACATGGTCATAGTGTTAATGCTTGATGTAAAGATCTTGATTGTCAACTAACATCTTGCTTTATCATGTTTTTCAGGATGAAAAATCATGGTTGATCTTCATGGGATTTTGGTAACATTTAATCAATTGTTTCCCATTGATTTGATGGAGTTTTTAGCTCATTTTCAGACCCAAACAAGAAGGGGTCGACCCATCGGGTCGACCCCCTGAAGTTCTGTTCAAAACATAACTTGTGTTAGACCCCTGCTGAAAGGGGTCGACCCGTGGGTCGACCCTGGGGTCGACCCCTGTAAACCCAGAACCAGCTTTGGTTCTGTTTGGGATCTGGAAGCACGAGGGTCGACCCATTGAAAGGGTCGACCCTGGGGTCGACCCCTGTAACACAGAACCAAAAAATTGGTTCTGTTTGGTTTCTGTATGCCCGAGGGAACGTCCAGCCACCATCTTTGACCGCCATTTTCTTGCCCCAAAAGTCCTACCAATCAATTCCTAATGCCCTATATGTCTCCTTAATTCGTGGATCTGGTCTGCAAGCTGTCCCTTGACCGTTCTAATCACATATATACATCTCTTGGGTTGCAAACCCTAAGGAGAAGAGGATGCTAGATCTGAAAATCATTTTTCTTCTAACCCTTGCATGTGCTGGTCGAAAATAGCAACTCCATGGCTTCTCCCACGTTCTTCTGAGCTTGTATGTGAAGGGAAGAAGGTGGATTCCAGTCTTCAATCAATCCTCTACTGGAAGCTGCGAAGGAAATCAAGTTACAACTTCATTTTTGCAAGAATCGATCATCCTTCTTCAAGAACCTTCTTCATCCTGTAGAAGCATTCAAATACGTTTGAAGAAGAGAAAGGGGGAGCTCTAATCACTGCAAAATCTTCCTCATTATGATCTTTGTTGATAGAGCTCAAAAATCTACTTAAAGGCATTATAGGAGGGCTTCATATGTCCTATCTCTTGCATATATATATGAGTTGTGATTTTTGTGATACAACAATCTTAATGCTCATGTGTTCTTTCGTATAGGTTGAAGATGAAGAGGGGGATTTCTAAACCATTCATTTCTATACTCTTGGTTGAGATTAGCTTAAAGTTTGAACTTATTATTTTTATCTATTCTTTCAGGTGAAGAAGAGATTGGAAGAAGGAAAAGAGGAGCGGCTAGAGAAGAGGGAGAAGATGATGTCAAGATTATGATCATCTGTCAACGAGCAAGGAGAATCAGATTTTACTGAAGAAGGGGGAGCCTTATACTTGATGCATCTGTCTAGTTTTCATCTCTATAATTTGTTTGGAGGGTCATAGCATAAATGTGTTTTTGGTTCATAAACATTTGAGATAATGCTTTGTGTGGGTGTTCGGAGAAAGGGGTCTCCGAGTGTGTGTGTTGATTTATGTGCGTCGATTTGTGCGGAGTATATCCGCGTGTGTGGTTGGGTGTAACCAGGGGTGTGTTCCCCATGTGTTGGTTGGGGGTTTACTCCCGTGTGGTTATGTAGGCAGTGCCTACGTGTGTGTGGACGGAGTTGTGTCTCCGTGTGAAGTATTCAGTTCGGGGTGTGTTCCCCAACGGTGTGTGTGTGTGTGTGCTGCTGTGGCAGCACTTTGAGGCAAGGCCTCGTGTGTGGTTTGCTGCGAAAGCAGCGTGTGTGTTTTTGGGGTTCGTCCCCGTGTTGCTACTTTTGTAGCGTGTAGTAAAGCCTCACCGGTTTGGTGAGGGGTGGACGTAGGGAGCCCGCTGTGGTCCCGAACCACCTTAAAAATCCCCGTGTCTTGTGGTTTGTTTCTTGTGATTGTGTGCTCTCTATCCTATCTGTTTGTGCAATAGTGTGAGCTCGGTGAGATTGAGTGAATCTAGTTTAAACATGTTTAGATTAAATTACTCAATCTTGTATATTCTGCTGTGTGCTAGTTGTATTTTTAATTGGACATAATTTTTAGTAAAAGGATCTATTCACCCCCCCTCTAGATCCGTGTTCCTGCACTACGGTACCCAACAAGGAGTGAGACCCAATCAAGGAGAATGACCCATGAAATAAGCCTGAAAGCTAACCAAGATGGCTCAATAAACAACATATAACTCGGAGCATCATAAAGATAAATAAGGAGGTGACCCAACTCATCGGTCATAAAACGGGTGTCAACAGTAACGATGCACAAGTTTGAGCAATTAGTGTTGGCGGTCCAGAAATGATGGTCAGGTACAATTGACCGTGCTAAGAGAAGAGCCAGGGATGCATCCCAGGCCCATACATTTATATTTGGTTGTTCTGTCGCACTTGCTGTTAGTTTTTTTATTTTTGTTGTGTAATAATTAATGTGTCAATCATTAATTCTATTGCATTGTAAAATAACTTGATATATTTCATATTACAGGTCTGGTTTTTTGAGCACACGCGGGTGCGGCAGCCACTAAGGTAGGTGGCATTCCCCCGACTATTTAGGTGGGGGCCATTTCTAGATAGGAAATTAAAATTCTCCATTGGATCTCTACGAGGCCAACATGTATTATGAGTACTAAAACCTTCTTCTTTGTCATTCAACATTAATGAATAACCAAAGTGATGTGGTTTGAAATGCAGGTGATCGAAGGGCTCCTTGTTGAGCCAAGTGAAAGGGACACGGTGTACGGTGGTCAGATGATGACCTGACCCAGTGCTCAGGAGACGTCCTCATCAGCTCCATGCATGCCTGTGCTACATGATATTTCTACTACATTGAAGATCCAACATCGGCTACTTAAGGAAATACGGGCCTTCTTTCTGACTAGGGTGCAAGGGGCTCACATTGCCGCTGATGCAGCACCTCCTAGGCCCGTCGAACAGGTGACAGTTGATGTCATGTCACCTCCGGCAGCCCCTATCAAGGAAGGGCAAGGGGCTGAAAATGTTGAGCAAAGTATATGTCAAACCTCTGAAATGGACATTGCCGCCGATGTCCCACCTTCAAGGTCCCTTCAACAAAGTACGGATGATACTGTGCCATCTAAGGCAATCCCTAAAGAGGATGTGCAAGGCAATATCCAAGCTCAGATGGTGGCGACCAATGGGCATGGTGACCATCGTCAAGGTATCTTTTCTCAGTTCCTTCATCAACGGGACGAGAAGCCCGTGAGGAAATGGCGGGCACTAGCAAAGAAAACTGCAGGACGGGGGAAGAAGAAGGTGAGTCTGCGTTGTTCCTATTTCTTATAGTATAGAATCTAAGATTGGTATATTGGCATAAATGTAGAAGGGAGATGAAGCTGACCCTTATAGAAAGCTCATACAGAGTACTGATTCGATCTGTAAAGGCCGGCTGAGGCCGACAGATAACACGATTGTGAATGAATTCATTGATGCTTGTGCCTCGGGGGATATTGCGTAACTTGTCCTCTTATAGTTTCTGTAATTATCCTTATCCGCCTTACTTTGACTACCATGAAAATTTTTGTCCAATATAGTGGCCCCATATTCCAATTACAGAACATGATTGTTTTGAAACGTCGTCATGTCATTGATATATTATACAGCCAGATGATAGATGATGTGGTACTTTCTTTCATTAATTGTGAAATTTTTGTCACTCGCCCTACCCTGAACTTGTGTTTCTACTGCTAATAGAATCGTGATTGTTAATTTGCAAGTGATCGACGCCATGATGTACCTCCTCCACTCACGATTCAATGAATCTGACACCTTTCATCAGTGGGTTTGTTTTCCCACCACTTTAGTGAATCACATAAACGGCAGGACATCGGCCAACTACGAAAAATCCAACGAATTGTTTGAGTGCGCCTACGAGAATGTTGAATTATCAGAACTGCATAAGAACACATATTTATTCTTCGTGTTACACTCTGGAGGTCACTGGCATCTACTTGCTGTTGACACGGAGAATCGCCGCTTTGTCTCATACAATTCCATGAGAGACATGGCCATCCATGATGCCACAACAAGAAATTGAGTACTTTTTCTTATCCATGTACCCAAAATCATAAATATTTATATTATCTTTTAATTGTTCCTTAATAATTTATAGCCTTTCATTTGCAGGCTGCAGTTGTACAGGGGTCTCTGAAGCTCTAAGGGACATTCTAGGGAGTTGAGAAATGGGATCTTGTATTCGAAAACGAATGTCCCCAACAGGCAGATGGAAGCCTCAACTGTGCCATTTATGTACTGAAGTATGTTCATGAATTGTCAAGGAAGGGGGAGACATCATGGACATTTAATGAGGGTGATTGTAATATGTTTAGAGCCCTATTTGGGGCTAACCTCATTACCTTTGGAAATACAAGATCTTAAATATTTCACGTCTCAAACCTCAGAATGTGGAATACCTGTCTTCATTGATATTTCTTTTGTCATACATTTCGATCTTCAAAGTTTTATATGTTTTAATGTTGTTAATGTGTGTGCTTGATAATGTTAATTCATGAATATCAATGAGTTTTCTGAAGACAGATTCAAGTTTAGTTAAGGAACTAGGCTGAAGTGTAAAAAGATGAAGGCTTTACTTGCACAAGTGTCGACTAGAGTCGACCGTGGAGCCGACTCCAGTTCAGACAGCTGAAGAGAAAAACCCAAGTCACCCGCTGGATGAAAAGGGCTTTGGCTACGTTTTAAGGGTGACAAATAGGTGGCCAACGGTGAAAAATATGCCTTACTGGTGTAAAAGAGGCGACAAAGGGTGAATAATAGATGATCAGACTGAAATATGGAAATATCCATGTCCCATGAGAGAGAATATACCTCTAACAGGGTAGCTGCGGATCACGTGCAAAGCCTAGGCCCTTGGCCTTCGAGTTGAGTCTGTGCCAGACACACCGAGCCTGTGATTCACCCCTTCAGCCCATTTGTCAGCCTTACTGGCTAATTTACACGCTCATCATCCATTTGTCAGTCATACGGGCTATTTGTCACCCTTACTGCATATTTATCACTCTTATCTTACCACATGACCAGTCGTTGCCTTCTTTTCTCTCCATTAGCTGCTTGTCTTTGACCTGGATCACTGTAGCTGACTAATCTATTCATTAACCTTTGACTTTGACTGGGACCTCATGACTGTAGTCAAGAAAAAATTGAGCCTTTTGGAGTCCTCTTTGATTGGTGTTGACCTTGACGAGTCAACATTGACTGTCTTGGCATTGACCAAGTCCCTTCGTTCTTCTTCCGATTGCTCTATAAACTCTTGATACACTGTTCACATTTTTATCCTCTTGTGAACTTGACCCTCCTTTCAGCTCCTTCTGCTTTTCATTGGTTAGCTCTAGGATCTATTTTTCACCCTTACCAGTGTATTTATCTACTCTGCAGATCTAGTTGTTGCCACTGATAGGTATTTTTCACCCATATTCAGTATATTTGCCTACGCCCTCTCTTGTCCAATCACCTCTGCAATATGCTTCGATCGAGCGACGATCGTTCGGCTAGGGTTCCCGACGTTCCCCTTTTTTCTGCTCCCGAGGGGCTGTGTTATCACCTCCATTGCAGTGATGTGTTAAATCGACACACCGATCTCGCTCGTGACCCTACATTGACACCCGCTTTTCTATTTTAAGTTCTTAAGGATCCTCCGCAATGTCATCCCCTTCATCAGTGCGCGTAGCAGTGGCTTCCCCAACAGAAGAGACCATCTCCTCTGCGTCCTCCTCGGTCCCTTGTCGTCACTGGTTCCTGCTGCAGATGCCCTCTTCCTTTTTTTTAATCCTCTTCCATGTTTATGCATTTTATAGGCCTTTCATATGTTTGTATATGATATGCTCTGGGTAGTTTCATATTAAACGGATGCAGTGGTTGTTTTGTTCTTAACCTCTGAACAAGTATTATTTTTCTTTGGACCTCTACCATGTTTTGTGTATGCTCTGTACACTGTATTGGGCCTAACATCTACCTTGCTTTAATAAGAGCACACTGAAATGGACTTCCATATTGTTATTACTTTCCAGGAAAGCATGTAAATATGTTCAAATTTTATTCCACCACATTAAGGCATACTATTGCTTAGGATTGATTGGGTGTTAATTCACATGACATAAACCTTGTTCATGCATTTGAACTAGCAGACTTAAATCCCCTACCCCACTATATCATGCTTCATGCAGTGGAACCTTAAACCTACATGCTTTCTGATCTACAAACTTGCTCTTATAGATTGGACTTCATATTAAAATTTCTGCAATTATTATGTCTGTCATACCTATTGTCTTTTATAACACCTTACATGCAGAGAATTGAGGTTCAGAAAATGGGAAGGTATAAATGCTATGTAGTGTGGGTTGGTCGCGAACCCGGTGTATATTATAGTTGGCCCGAATGCTTTGTCCAAGTGAATGGATACCCTGGAGCTCATTATAATGGTTTTCACTCGGTAGAGGAAGCACATGATGCTATTGTGGCATCCTGAATTTTTATATCAATATCACCATATTATTCAATTATTTTCGTAGCTCAGATTCTAACATTTTTATTAAAAATGTAGAAAATATGTATTTTGTGTAAAATTTAATCTCCATCAATTTTGTCTTCAAGAAGGAACCCAGAATAAAATTGATTAAGGCCCGATTTCATAATTTAAGCTGAAAATCGTTATTTTAAAGGACCGAACTAAACATTCTTAATCAGACCTAAATTCTTACCTAATTGGGCCCCGATTAGAGCCAAACCCTAACCCAACAGCAGAGGTTCGTTTTCCCTCCGAAAACCCTAACTCTAGAGCCTTCTATTGGCGGCGGCGGTGGCGGATTAGAATCCTCCCCGAATCTTTCGCCGTTTTCCCTTTTTGGACTCTCCACCCAAATTCGATCGCTTGAGGCATCCATAGACTCTTTAAATAGAGGGCTTTTGACCCCCAGAAACCCTATTTGCTCCGGCGGCTGGTGGCGTGATCGATCGCGGCCGGATAGGGGTGAATTTGGGCGTTCTAGGAGCGCCGAATTAGGGTTCCGGTGACCCCCTTTCTTCTTCCGCTTTCGAGCGATAAAGGTAGGTGTCTCTCAGGCTGGACTAAGAATTAATTATACCATCTTGTTCGTCTTTCTGAGCTCTTTCTGTTGATACCAATTGGCCCAAATTTCATGCATCATGTTAGTCTAATTTCATCGTTTACCCCGAGGTACACCCGAAGGGTTAACTTCTATATTAATCCATTTTATATTTAGTAAATCACTTTAAACTTTAATCAAAGCATGTGATCTTATGCATCTTTTAATGCTCCTTCCAATGGTACTTGTTTGCCCAATTATTGTTCACCCTAACGCTTGCAATCGGAGTTCTAACCGTGGTGTGTCGAGGTTCGCCGTCGATGGAGACTCGGGTTGGTAAACAGTCTTACGAGGGACCGCTTGTAGCACCCCGTATAAAATAATATATAGACTTTTTCCCCAAATAAATAAAAACTTCTATAGGAAGGTTAAATAAGAAGTTAGAACACCCAATGAGGGCCATTGTATAAATTTACCACCATTGAAGTCATCATACGTAAAGATTATTCACCTGACAAGGTGACTTCTTAGAGTAGTGGGTTAAGTGATGCGTTACCCCAAATGAGTAACCATGGTTCGATTCTTGCATCCGCCATTTTCTTTTTGGGCAAAATAAATATATATATGAAGGGCCCAAAGGATTAACCCCACCATTAAAAATGAATACATATATATATGTCACAAGCCATTACCCACGTGAGGAGGGGCCAACAATGGTCTGAAGCCCAGATAAAGGGCGCACATGGCCAGGACGCCTTTGCATAGGGACCCCTCAACCACTAGAGCTTGGTGGAGACAATGACAACATTTTTTTGCTAGCAGCGGACCCCTTTTTCCCAACAATGGATTCAATGGATTGAAGCATTAATTGCTTCTTTTTCCCTGGAAATAGACCCTTATGTTTTACCATTTCCTATAACTATCCCATACCCTTTAGAATAGGGTCTTTACAAGAACGTACCTGAAAGGAGACTTCTTCCTACGAGCTTCTTCCTACTATTGGATCGTTACAGGGGAGATTTATTTTCTTATTACCCCTTCTAGGTGTTTACGTCAAAGAGGTAGGTGTTCTCAAGATCTGACCTAATTAGTAGTTAAATAGGGTGACATGCATGAATAGGGTAGTTATGTATCACCTGGATTCTCTGTATTATTCCATTTTAATTCCTGTAAATTACCCCATGTTTAAAAATTCATATCTATGAAATTAAAATTTAAAAGTATTATATGAGCATGATCTTGTAAATCTTGCTATTTGTCTATGTCCAGCCATATATCTACTTCCTGATTCTGTGAATATTATATAAATCATGAACAGTAAGTTACGTAATTAGTATCAACAATTAAAACACGCACCAACAATAGCATGCCACTTTAGAAAAGATGTCCAGATCTAATGCATGCTTGGATATGAAAACATGCTCAGACCCATGTATAGGCTTAGACTTAAAAATCCACACATGCTTAGACTTGTAAAAATGTGCACCGACCTCATGTGAAGGTTCTCAGACTTCATGCCTTGTAAATTTGAAAACATGCATAGACCTTCCTAGACATAAGACATAATTTGCACTGACTACATGTGAAATTAGCACCAAGTTGATATGCTTACTAACAGAGTATGCATCGACCCTGTCGTGCACGCAGCAAAGGCTGCACTGACCCTGTCATGCATGCAGCAAAAGCTGCACCGACCATGTCGTGCACGCAGCAAAGCTACACCGACCATGTCGTGCACGCAACAAAGGCTGCATCGACCCTGTAGTGCATACAGCAAAAATTGCACCGACCCTATCATGCATGCAGCAAAAGCTGCACCGACCCATGCACGCAGCAAAGCTGCACTGACCCGTGCACGCAGTAAAAGCTGCACCGACTCGTGCACGCAGCAAACATGCACCGACCCTAGTAGCGTGCATTACAACAGAACATGCACCGACCTTGTGTTGAGACCTACACCTACGCATAAGCAAAAGATGCACCGACCTCACAACATCTAGCATATAAATGTGCACATACCTTATATGTATGCGTGAACAGTAATATGCACGGACTTGTGTGTCGAAGGCGAAATGTGCACAGACCGTATTTGGGTTCTAGCCACATTGTGCTTTCACCTTTGTATGTATGCTACAGTGATGTGCACCGACCTTGTATGGCATAAGGCACATGTGCACAGACTTGTATATGCGTAAGGCAGAAAAGATGCACTGACCTTATATGCACCGACCCTGATCTGCACAAGGAGGTAACATGCACTAACCTTGCATTGAGACCTACAAAACATGCACCGACCTTATATGCACCGACCATGATCTACGCAAGGGGCAAACTTGCACCGACCTTGTAGCAAACTTGCACCGACCTATATAGCGTGCATTACAACAGAAACTTGCACCGACCTATCTTGTGCGAGGGCCAAACATGCACCGACCTAGTCAACGCAAAAACCAAACCTGCACCGACCTTAGTCTATGCAGAACCAAAGGTGCACCGACCTAGAACATGCACCGAGCTGGAGACTCATGCCCATGAAACCTGCACCGACCCTGCAACTATGCTGTGCAGACCATAATGTGCACCTACCTTATGTGCATGGACCTTGTATATGCACAAATGTGCACTGACCTAGAACGTGCACCGACCTACCTTGTATATGCACGAATGTGCACTGACCTAGAACATGCACCGATCTACCTTGTTTATGCACGTATGTGCACAGACCTTGAAGGCATGTGCACCGGCCTATCACATGGAACTATTGGGTGCATCGACCTCATATATATATGCATAAGACAAACATGCACACCTTAGATGCTGGCAGACACAGCTAGCATCGACCTTAGCCAGTAAAACACAAACATGCACCGACCTTAATGCAATGCACCGACCTTAATGTAGTGCATTGACCCAATCAAACTTACATGAACACAAGTTCAGTTCAATGAAACTCAACTTAAATTAACATTAAAAGAGCCAGGGGTCGACCCACGGGGTCGACCCATCCCAAGGCTATCCAGCCTTTACCTAATGATCCCAGGCAATCTCTTTAACCCAAATTTGTCTATGTGCCATGCATTTCAAATGGATCATTTACATGTGATATGTCCTTGAACTCTATTCCTGAAAAATCTACCTGATATTCCTATAATGTGTAAACTGCTTGAAATTCTATATTGGCTATATAAATGAGAGTGGATGTCAAAAAGTATACTTGAAATGCTACGCATACAAATAAGGGCCCGGTCTGGTCCTGGGAGGAGCACCCGAAGGTACTTGTGCCCATGGGAATTTATTGACCACGGTATTTGGCATTGCACCGAAGTACTTGCTTTCTTGACTTGAGACATTCCCACTTACTCTCTCGTGACATGCTTGACTATCTTGAAATGAATTGCTTGGCCCGAGAAAAGGGCAATTACTTACTTGAATGAAATGAATGAAATAGCCAATTCCATTACACTACTTGTTATTACACGAGCTCGAAATCACTTGCTTGAATATTGATCGTTATCTTCTTAGAAAGATTTGTGCAATTACTTGGCAATTACTTGCTAGTTCCATATTGATACATCTTATTGATATTCACGTGATACTCTCTTGATACAATTCTTGATATTCTTGCTTGGTCCAACATGCATCATTATACCGCATGAACGTGTAATTAAGTTAAGGATTATTAGAACTTGAGATATAAATCGTACTGAGTGATTCGCTCATCCAGTTGCTCCCTAACATTTTTCAAGAAACTTGGATAGCGACCACCACCCGGATGGGACTGATACCGAGTGATGAGTGCTAGAGTGGTGTACCGTCAGCTAGTCTTGTGTCCTACTTTGTATTTCCAGTTATTATTAAAGGCTTGTATAATCTAAGTGAGTCAGTTATGATCTAGTTAGATAAAACTTATTAAACTTGTAGCCTTATGAATGATTCTGGGATATTGCCATTCGGTTTAGTAGAGAAATTGTCATCTTAGACTATGGTATTACGTTAAACTTTGAGTTAGCAATAAATTACTGAGTACTATGCGCACTCTGATTTTACGTGAATGACACGATCTATATAGACGCAAACATCCGGGTATCTTCTGCGCTCAGGGCGTGACAGTCTTTATGGTATCAGAGCTTAGGATTTCAATTTCCTAGGAAATAAAAGGTTAAGAAAAAAATTGAAGTCATGATTAAAATCTAGGAAAAACCCAAGTCCGAGGATATATTTATACCTTACCCAGTGAGATGGGAAGAGCCATGGGTTAAGTTCTATAATGACATTTAACCTCATAGTAAAACCTGATATTTATTACACTTAAACTCTTTTGTAGGATCATGGCCGCTGAAAGAGCATAATGGCGTGAGATGCAGAGCACCGTGCAAGGCCTTACACAGGCGCTACAACAAGTGGCGCAAGGCAGTGCTAACCGTGGAGCCGGTGATCTCCACAGGGGTTTCCGTAACATGAACCCACCAAGGTTCACGGGTTCATCTG